>CM035432.1:137633912-137681412 GCA_020310875.1 Ceratopteris richardii
CCCCAGCTTGTATATATGCCTATTGCCCTAATGGGCTACTTATCTTTGTACATTCTCTAGTAATACATTCAGTATTGTGTGTTTGTGCTCCAAGCTTCTTCTTCTTCCTTGTGCTGTTCGCGTGCTTCCGTAGACGTCTAACTCCAACAATTGGTATCAGAGTAGGTCGTCGCTTCATCTAGGGCGCCGTCGACACTCCTCCATTTGTAGTCTCAGATTCGCACGAAATTTGGTGAGCATACTCAAGGTGTTTCAAAGATCAAAACAGCTTTGCTGTGTGGTGCCGAAATCGCGATCTGAGCTCGTTTCAGCCTCCGAACGCACTATCATAGCGCTTGTGCAGGCTATTTCATCTTTTTGTGCCAAAGGTATATACCTGTTTCTGTTCGCCAGTATAAGCGTCTCGAAGTCTGCTACAGGTTTAGCAGAACTCGTTTGGGCAGTTCCGTTCAACTTTTTGAGATACAGTCAATTTTTTGCATCAAGGTATTTTAGTCACCCACCATGGCTGAAAGCAGTGATGTATTCCGTATGTTGGTTGTTGAGGATACGTTGGATGGTACCAACTACCCATTATGGGCTTATATGATGTGACATGTTTTGGTTGCAAAAGGATTGTGGAACATTGTGCAAGATGTTGAAAGACGTCCTGTTACACCTGTAACGATAGGTACTGCAAATACAGGTGCTGGAGCTGATGAAGATGGTGTCGAAGATGATATTCCGCAGATTCTTGTTCGTGCTGCTGTTTCTGTTGCACCTACTACAGAGCAGATTCGTTGGGATGGCAGAGATGCCTAGGCACATGCATTGATAGCTTTGTCTGTCAAACGTGCCATTATTCCTCATATTCGCTCTTGCAGAACAGCTAGGGATGCTTGGGATACACTTACCACATTGTACCAAGCTAGGAATGAGGCTCGTGTTGCTTACCTCCGAAAATAGTTGGAGAGTGAGCACATGAATGAAGGTGATTCTATGGACAGTTTCCTAACGAAGATCAAAGATTTGAAGGAACATTTGATTTATGCTGATGAGGTTATACCAGGTAGCTCACTTGTGCAGACCGTTCTGAATGGTCTTCCTGATTCATATCAGAGTTTTGCTTCTACTCTTCGGTTGATGATGAAAGGCAATCCGAATGCCTTATCATTTGAGAAATTAGTCTCTGTTCTGTTGCAGGAAGATCAGTCTAGGCAGAACAGGTCCATTATGCATGTTGCAGGTCAAGCTTTCTTGGCTAGTCAGAAGGGCAAAGGAAAATGGAGCTCTTCTACTAGTAAGCAAAAATCTGCAAATGTTGAACATTCGAAGAACCAGGATAAAGATGAGAAGAAATCAGAAAAGCAGAAATTGTTTTGCAAGTACTGTAAAGGGAATGATCATATCATAAAGAATTGTCCAAAACTTTCTGCAAAAGAGGCAAAGAAAAAGGAGGCTGAATGGTTGTTGCAGAAGCCTCTACACCAAAAACAGAGTCTGCTTAATCTTGTGCAGGAAGAACAATGGGCGTTTACTACTTTGCAGTTTTGACCCATCTTCTCATGAGCACTGCATGTCTGTAGTGGACTCAGATGTTGGGTACTTTGACAGTGGGGCGACCAAACATATTACCTCGCAGCGCAGTTTCTTCTCTTCACTCGAGCCTGCCCCTACAGGGAATACTGTCACATGCGCCAACAACTCCTCTTATCCTGTTATTGGAGTTGGTAAGATCATTCTGACTACTGCTGATGGTAGTTCTTTCACCTTGTCGGATGCTTTATTTGTGCTAGGGATCAAGAAGAATCTGTTATCAGTTTCTGCATTAGCCAAGATTGGCTTGGTTGTGAAATTTGTTGATGACAGATGTACAGTTCATGATCTGTCAAATGGCGATGTTATTATTGCTTCTGGCATTTTATGTCGTGGGCTGTATAAGCTCATAGACTATGAAAGATCTGAAAATGATTTGGCATGTGCAGTAAATGATTCTCAGGCTATGTCAGATGCAAAGCTTTGGCATGCACGCTTTGGTCATCTGAATTTTGCTAGTTTGCTACGCCTGCAGAAATCTGAAATGGTGTCTTCTTTGCCCAAACTTGAGGCACCTAGAAAACATGTTTGTGAAGGCTGTATTTTGGGCAAATGCAGCGTTCCTCCTTTCCAAAAGATGGTTCAGTTCGGGCTACACAGAAATTGCAGCTTGTACATAGTGATGTCTGTGGTCCTATGCAGACACCCTCTTTTGGAAATTACCTTTACTTCGTGACTTTCATTGATGATTTTTCCAGGCATGCATGGGTATATCCACTCAAAGTAAAGTCCGAAGTGTTCATGTGCTTTAAACAGTTTTTGGTTTTTGCTGAAAATCTGTCAGCATGTAAAATGGGCACCCTCCGTTCTGATCGAGAGGGGGAATATATGTCTTCTGATTTTAATGCATTTCTGGCTGAACGTGGGATAAAACACCAGTGTATAGTGCCATATACACCTCAACAGAATGGAGTTGCTAAATGGAAGAAGAGGTCTCTCATGGAGATGGCGAGGTGTATGGTCAAGAGTCAGGCTTTACCTCATAGTTTTTGGCTTAAGGCTGTCATGTGTGTAGCATATGTACTAACAGGTGTCCCACTAAAGCGCTGCAGTCTATCACTCCATATGAGGCTTGGCATGAGCGCAAGCCATCTGTTGCTCATCTGCGTGTTTTTTGTTGTTTGGCATATGCACTAGTGCGTGAACAACATCGCAGAAAATTGGATGATAAGGCAGTAAAATGTATTTTTGTTGGGTACAGTTCTGAAAGTAAAGGCTATCGTCTATATCATCCACAGACTAAACGCATTTTGGTTAGCCGTGATGTTGTCTTTGTGGAAGATGCTATTCAGCCATTGCTTTCATGTACTAAGGAGACATCTGTTAGCTCCAAAGACATGTATGATACCTTGATGCCTCTTTTTACAGGTGGACACTCTAGTGCTGGTCCTAATGAGGCAACTTCTCAGCCTTTGCAGGTTTCATATGATGATGCAGATCATTCTATTTCTGATGCAGATTTACATGATGCACTTGTTGATGAGAGAGCTGATATTGAGCAGGCAAAAACTATGCCAAAATGGCTGGTGCAGACTTTGCGTGATAGCAAATTAGATGCACCTTTGTCATATCGTACTCGTTCAGGCTCTCATAGTGCCTCCTTTGCATCAGATTGCTATGCTATGGCTGCGTCTAGTCTCTGTGATGAGAATGAGCCTGTTTCTTTTGATGAAGCACAGAATTCAGAAAATTGGATGGCTTCTATGCAATCTGAATATGATGCTATAATGAAGAATGGTACATGGTCTTTATGTGACTTGCCTCCTGGCAAGAAGGCCATTGGCACTAAGTGGGTATACAAGCTGAAGCGTAAACCTGATGGTACGGTTGACAGGTATGAGGCTAGGCTTGTTGCAAAGGGTTATGCGCAGGAAAGAGGCATTGATTTTGATGAGACCTTTGCACCTACATGCCGTATGACTACTGTTCGGAGCATTTGTGCACTTATAGCCCATCATGGTTGGAATGTACATCAGTTGGACATTAAAACTGCATTTCTGAATGGTGACTTGCATGAAGAAGTGTATGTTTTTTAGCCACGTGGCTTTGTGCAAAAAGGGCATGAAAACCAGGTGTGCAGGTTAAAGAAGGCATTATATGGTTTGAAGCAAGCACCACGTGCTTGGTATGAGAAGATACATGCCTATCTGGTTGCACATGGTTTTGAGAACAGTCCAACTAAAAGCACCTTATATGTTAAGCGCGCTAATGATGTGCTTCTAATCATTGTTGTCTATGTTGATGACATGCTGCTCACTGGTCCTATTGAGAAGCATATTACTGATTTCAAGGCTGATTTGCATGCCTCATTTTAGATGTCTGATTTGGGGCATTTGCATCATTATTTGGGCATTCAGTTTATGCAAGTTGATGGTGGAATGGCTTTGTGTCAAACGAAATATATTGACACATTATTGCAGCATTTTGGCCTTGAAGACTGTAAGCCTATTGCCACTCCTATGGAGACAGGTTTACGATTGAGTCTTCATGATGCTGGAGATGCATTTGATGATGTTCTCTATCAGCAGGCTGTTGGATGCTTGATTTATTTATGCATTACTCGGCCAGATATTCAGTTTGCTGTCTCACAGATGAGCAGGTTTATGCATTGCCCAGGAGTCACGCATTGGAAAGCGGTTAAGCGCATCTTTCACTACTTGAGTGGTACTCGGATACTTGGGTTGTTTTATCCCAAGGGGGGATCACTACTACTAGATTTGCATGCTTTTTCTTACTCAGATTGGGCTAGTTGCTAAGACACTCGTGTGTCCACCAGTGGTTTTTGCTTCATGCTTGGTAGCTCATGTATATCTTGGTTGAGCAAGAAGCAGCCTACTGTGGCCACTTCCAGTTGTGAGGCTGAGTATAGGGTAGCTTTCACAGCGACAATTGAGTGTGTGTGGCTCAGACACCTTATGGCTGATTTGGGTGTTGGTCAGACTTCTACCACCACCATCTTCACTGACAGTCAGAGCGCATTGGCAGTTGCGAGGAACCATGTGTTCCATGCTCGCACTAAGCACATTGAGGTGCATTATCACTATGTCAAGGAGAGGTTCTCTGCTGGGGAGATCAGCTTGGCATATGTGCCCACACAGGAGAACATTGCAGACCTTTTCACGAAGGCTCTGCCTAGGGAGAAGTTTAAAGATTTCCGCAAAGCTTTGGGCTTACTTCCTTTTGTAGAGTGATTTCCACATAGTTGGGCACTTCCTTATACATGAATGCCAGCTCCTTGTTCACCGCATCACTCCCAGGGGGGATTTGTTGATATATTTAGGTAGTGATGTGTGTGAACACACTAGGACCACCGAGGCACTTTTTTCCCTCTTTAGGAGGTTTTTTTCCCCCGGCTTGTATATACGCCTATTGCCCTAATGGGCTACTTATCTTTGTACATTCTCTAGTAATACATTCAGTATTGTGTGTTTGCTCTCATTCTCTTCTTGCTCTCGCATGTTAATCCCGGCACAAATGTGCTCGGAGAAATCGAATTTTTTTTTAACATTCCAGAGCGCCGCATATGCGACGCTATCCAATTTGCCAACGTCGCAAATAGTGTCGCTAGTTAGCGACACTATTTGCGATGCACACATTTAGTGTCGCATAAGCGACGCAGGCATCACTTATGCGACAAATGCCCGTAAAAAAAAATATCCAAAAACTTCACCGTCGGTTATGCGACGCTAGCATCGCATAAGCGACGGTGCTCGTTTTTTTTCAATTCGGGGGCATCGCTATGCCCCCCTATTTCTTGTAGTGTAGAGTGATGCCATGTGGATATTGCTTGGCACCAGACCATTGGATTGGGCCTAATTGTCCTTTGTGGGTTAAGCACAAAGAGGAAAGGGATATACCTGTTGTGCGTTATAATCAGAATAACCAGCAAGGGCAACAACAACAACAACAACAAGATCAACAAGCTGTACATGCAAATGTTGTGGTAATAGATTTATCATATCAAGAATTTTGTAATGATCCAGGTGCAAGTACACCAGGAAATCGAAATCAAGATCATGAAAATAACTAGAATTGTGATTGTAAGCAATGCACTTTCGTTACGGATGTGGATGTTTTAGCAGTTACAAGGTCAAAGAATAAAGGTCCTATTGATTGGTAGGAGCAACGACAGATTCAGGACCAAGTCCAGAAATGGATCCAGTAGGATCAGCAAAAGCAAGAACAATTTCAGATCTCATCCTAGGAAGAGGATAATGGAACATCTATACATAGAATAAAGAAGGATGATAAAATGAAGACCAAGCAGGAGGTGAACAATGACTGGTTTGAGGTAATAATTAATTCTCCTTTGCAATTATCCTTGGATCAGTTGTTATCATTAGTGCCCGCTTTCAAAGAAAAATTGCTAAAAAAGTTGATTGGGCAATAGTGAGAGCTAGCAACTAAATATATACCTTCAACATCAGCTAATAATATTGATCCAACTGATGTGGACTTTGTAGTTCCAGTAATTCAGGCACAATATAAACAAAGAAGATTTGATGAGGTTTTGTTGGATGGAAGATCAGGAGTCAACATATTACCTGAACTTATATTTAAGGAAATGGGGAATGGGACTTTGGCTCCATCACCTTTTCAAGTAAAGATGGCAAATCAAATGACAGTCCAACCTTTGGGCATTCTAAAGCAGTAGCAAGTAAAGATGGCAAATCAAATGAGAGTCCAACCTTTGGGCATTCTTTGCAGGGATGTCATTCATGGTTAATTTTGTTGTAATTCGAATGTCTGAATTTGCTTATCCGTTGAAATGTTGTTAGGGAGACCATGGTCTAGGTTGGCTAAAGTAAAACACGATTGGGGATTAAATGTGGTTGTGATCACGAAGGGTAAAAACCAGGTTACAATACTAATGAAAGGTAGAAGGAATATGCCAATAAGAGAAAAACCAATGATGGCTCAGACCATTAGTTTAGCAGACGAGATAGAACATGATGAGAAGGAGGAATTTCTGAAGGCAAATCGAACCATGGTACCAGTATCGGAGGTAGACATGGAAGGAGTATTATCAAAAGACGAGGGTCTGTTGGAGAACAAAATTGAACCAATTATAGGTGACACATTGGAAGGTACACAACTGAGATAGATGTTTGAGCAAAATCTAGAAATTCTGACTCAACAAAAGTTGGAGCAGCAAGAAAAGGAGGTAATTAATCTAGCAGAGAAAATGTATGAACAAAAATATGCAAGCTCGGGTAGAGTAAAAGAAGATGAACTTCAAGAACTTAATTTGGGAACTGATGCTGAACCTAAGATGGTCAGAGTAAGCAAAGAATTAGAAGGCCAGTTCTTAGAAGATCTGATTTGTTTTTTGAAGGAGTATGTTGATGTATTTGCTTGGGATTACTCACAAGTGAAAGGCATACACCTAGATTTACATCAACATCGAATTAATTTTAAGAAGGATGCAATTTCGATTGTGGAACAAAGGTACCAAATGAATCCTAATTTTACAAAACAGATTAAGGAGGAAATTGACAAGTTATTGGCAATTGGATTGATTAAACTAGTTAATCAAGTAACATGGTTATCTCCCATCATAGTGGTTCCTAAAAAGAATGGAAAGTTGAGGATTTGTGTTGATTATAGAAAATTAAATGCAACAACAATTACAGATCCTTTCTCAATGCCATTTTGCAGTTTTGGATGCAATAGTTGGACATGAAATGTATAGCTTTCTAGATGGATTTTTCGACTATAATCAGATTCGCATTGCTGAGGAGGATCAGCACAAGATTGCATTTATTACAGAATTTGATGCATATGTGTTTACAATCATGAGCTTTGGATTGAAGAATCGACCACCTTCATTCAATTACGTGGCACATAAAGTTTTTGAGCCTTACTTGCAAGATTTTATGCAAGTCTTTGTGGATGACTTTTTAGTATAATATTATTCCCCCCTTTAACATTTTTGTTTGATCATGGTCGATTCAACAACAGGTTGTAATTGATTGGTTTAATTGAAAATTCAAAATTGAAAATTCTATGCAACAAAATTATTTTTGGAATACTAATATAATTTCTTTGGAATACTAGAACTCGAATTCTTTTCAGCATTTCATCCTAGAATTGCAATAGGCGGCAATTTTCACCAACCATATTTATTATGGATGTACAATATGTCAATGTTCATGCTTGATCCACTATGAATTAGCATAAGTTCATTATTATGTTATCGATTGATAAGAGGGATGACATATTCTACTAAAGAAAGATTTGAAGTTATCGATTGCATAACAATAGTATATGGTAACCTTGGGTAAAGATATTTTTCAGCTGTTCTTTGAATACAAGTAATTTTTGGTACATTGTTGGAGTTTTGGCAGCAAGAATGCATAGAAACAACAAAGGGAAGAAGAATAATATTTGTAGCATAACGCACAAGTTTAGGATAGTTTTTTATAACATGATCATTTTCCTTACACTTGCAAAACGTTTTCTACTTATCTACTTTCTCCTCGTCTTTTCGATCCTTTGATTGTGTACTATTCATGGATTTTTGTTTACTAGAAGAAGCAATAACTTTAGTGTTGCCCTTTTGACTAGCAACAAAGGGTTGTTCTACAAATAAATAAGTGAGTTATCTTTTTGTAGTTTAATGTGATTATTGCAAAACAAAAAGAAACTCTTCAAATGTTAAGGCATTTGGATTTCCTTTCATGATCTGCCAAGGAGTAGATGCAAAGATCTAACTTGAATCAAAAAACTCATTTAGAATAGATTGAACAAGTGAACCATCTAGTAAAATTTCATCTCTCGCAATCAATTCAAATCTTTGATCTTTCAAGAGAAAATTCCATAGGATTAACTTCACTCATATGCCCACTCTTCAATTGTCTTTAAAGGTAATTAACATGAGCCTCATCCCGAATATGATGGGGTAAGAGTAGTTTTGTATGAGAAAATAGTGGCACAATTGACGAACAAAAAAAAAAAATCAAAGGTAATCACCATGAGCCTCATTCTAAATATGATGGGGTAAGAGTAGTTCTGTATGATATAGTGGCACAATTGACGAACAAAAAAAATCAAGGAATGTTCCTATGCATCTCTACTATCTTACTGAAGTTACTCAATGGCAATTGGGGGTATTGGTGGTGTAGTTAAAGAGTCAAGTTAGGAGTCACAAGATGACAAAATAAAAATTGCATTAGAATTAGAATCTAAAATAGCCTCAAGATCACTACTATTAGCTACATTATGAACATATTTAATTGTAATAGTATGCATTTCAAAACCTTGCACAATATTCCATAATCCCTTTGCAACCAGTACACGGCACATTAATTTATGGTCATAATGGTAGCTGAAATCATCCAAGTTATCTTCAACATCCAACATGCAAAATATAGCATTGTTCTCAATCATGGTTGGTGATTGTACCTTAATCTAGAAAATTAATTATTTCTTGAAAAAGTTGAACAAAATTACTCTATGGGGCTTCACTACACCTATAGAAGACTTTAGGGCACTCGTAATGGAGGACAAAAACCTGAACAAAAATTGGTATACAATGATAAAATTGTTTATGCAATCACTATGATAATGTGTTTGGGAGTTGAAATGAGCTCAAATCGACTTTTGATTTGCATAAAACTCTTAGACTTTTTTTGCAGCATCAAGATTTTTGAGAGTGGAGGGCTTGCAAGGGAAGGAAGAAATGAAGCATAGAAAGAGAGGGCGAGTGGGGAGATAACCGTGAAGGGAAAAATCGAAGGGCATCTACCATTGAGAAGAAACTTTGGTGGGGAGATATCGTGAAGGGAAAAATCGTAAGAGCGTCTACCATTATGAAGAAACTGTTGATGGGAGGGAGAGAAGAAGAGTACCCGTCATGCACCACATAGAGAAAGAAGGGAGAGGAGCCTCACGGGATGCAGTTGTAGTGTCTTTTGGCCAAGTGTGAGTTCTTGGTTTAGGTGACTCTCGGACGCCTCTGCTTTTCTGATTCGGCAATGTGCATGTTGGGTGTCACATGATATTTATATGGGAGTTTGATAGAGAGTGCCACATGGCATTCCTATGCAAAAAAGATGACTCCATCTTGGTAGCGAGAAAAGAAGAGAGCTTCGGGCGTAGCTGGGCGGCGATTCAGAAATTGTCTCTGTGTGTGCTTGGGTGTAAGATTAGCAATCGTACGCTGTCAAATCGGGTCCGTGGTCGCAATAGGGTTGTTCTCCATCTAATATTGGGGATGAATTCAGCCATGTTTCTCGATGCAACTCTATCTGCAGATGGCTCTTCCTTCATTTATAGGCATCATTTATACGTTTGTGGATTGATTTCATGTCGCTTAAGCAGCACTTTCTACCACCACAAGGACTAATCGTTTAAGGCTACCACCTTGTAGAATGCAACCTTTTAAATATCGATTGCTGTTATGATATAGCTTAATTTGTAAATAGTGCAAAGACATCATAATCGGGCTTTACTTGATATCAACACAGTCAACATCCTTAGTCCTTAGGCCGCTCTAGCAATAGTGATTGGGATTCTATGTGTCTTTTAAGGAAGCCCAAGGGGACTGTTATGTGCCAGTTTTCTCCTACTATGCTCTCAGTTATAATAAGCTACAAGTTTTCTAGTTAACTAGATATAATAAGTATCTGGTTAACATTGGTGTATTTCTTTCTATGTCTGATTTAGTTGGAGCGTGCTGGTAGCAAATAGTTTGGTTGTTGAAATGAAATGATGCATAAAGAACTCACATAGCACTAATTATTTTGATAACCTCCTCCTGGTAAGGCGATTGGTTATGAGCTTCGTTGAGTGAGAAAATGCAACTGCTTGATGGAGAGGAAAAGGCAAATTGAGGGTGACGCATGGAGAATGGGCTCATCCAATCAAAGGGGTGATGCCTTCTTAGTTGTATCAGGGGGGAGCAAGTGCGTCGGGTTAATTATGGACAACTCCAATGTGGGTGCCTAAAGGGTCTATTTTAGGCCCATGTGTAGGTTGGCTTGGGGATCAGATGCATGCATGGTGAGCGGTTGCTAAAGAAGGAGACTATGTTTTCGCATATTAATTTCTATGTCTAAAAGGAACTAAGTAAGCGACCTCTACACAAGAACGTTGCAATTGGTGTCTTCTTTAATCAAACACATGCTGATATGCCATAGACGTGTGATTCCATTTGAGATTGGACTATTAGAAAAGCGTGTTTGAAACTTGAAATAACCATAGAGTATTTAAACTCTCAGTTGTGTTAGTAATGCTATTGTATTGTTGAATTGGTATGCTTGAAACTTTAAATGGTCATGAAATGCCTATAGATTGTTATGATAAGGAATCCGTGAGTGCATTGAAGTTTTATCTACTTATAAGGTTCATTATATATGTACCTATAGGCCATAGAGTAAAAAATCTCAGACATCTTGATAGTATTGTTGAATTTCATGTGATTCACATGTTCAGCGACTCTCATGGCTCTAGAAAATTTCAATTAACTAATAGTCTATGGTTGTTAGAATTGGACATCTTCGTTTTATAGGAGACTTGAAAATAGATTGGAGATCTAAGCATACGTGGCTTGATATCAACAAGAAGACATTTGATTAATCAGGGAATCCTCGTATTAGCTAGTTCTATTACATCTACAAACACAGTTGTTGAAGGTGATCTAGATGGTGTTGAAGATTATGATATTCTTCATGTTCCTGTTCGTGCGACAATTCTTGCTGCACCTACTACAGAGCAAATTTGTTGGGATGGCAGAGATGCTCAGGCACATGCATTGATGGCCTTGTCTGTCAAAAGTGCCATTATTCCTCACATTCATTCTTGTAGAATAGCTAAGGATGCTTGGGATACGCTTACCACTTTGTACCAGGCAAGGAATGAGGCTCGTATTGCTTACCTCCGAAAACAGATGGAGAGTGAGCATATGAATGAAGGAGATTCCATGGACAATTTTCTAACAGAGATCAAAGATTTGAAGGAACAGTTGATTTCTGTTGATGAAGTCTTGCCTAATAGTTCACTTGTGCAGATTGTTATAAATGGTCTTCCAGATTCAGAGTTTTGCTTCTACTCTTTGATTGATGATGAAAGGAAATCCAAATGTCTTAATATTTGAGGATTTAGTCTCTGTTATGTGGCAAGAAGGTCGGTCTAGGCAGAACAGTTCCATTATGAATGTTACAGATCAAGCTTTCTTGGTTAATCAGAAGGGCAAAGGTAAATGGAGCTCTTCTACTAGTAAGCAAAAATTTGCTAATTCTACACAATCGAAAAAGGATGATAGAGACGAGAATAAAACAAAAAAGCAGAAATTGTTTTGCAAATATTGTAAAGGAAATGATCATCTCATAAAGAGTTGTCCAAAACTGGCTGCTAAAGAGGCAAGAAGGAAAGAGGTTGAAATGGTGTTGCAGAGGCCTCTACACCCAAAACAGAGTCTACTTATCTTGTGCGGAATGAAGAATGGGAATTTACCACAGTTTGCAGTTATGAATCATCTTCTGATGAATAATGTATGTCTGGAGTAGACTCAGATGTTTGGTACTTTGATAGTGAGGCAACAAAATGTATTACCTCAGAGCGCAGTTTCTTCACTTCACTCGAGAAGGCCCCTACAGGAAATATTGTCACATGCACCAACAACTCCTCTTATCCTATCATGGGAGTTGGTAAGATCATTTTGACTACTTCTGATGATAGCTCTTTTACATTGTCAAATGCTTTATTTGTGCTAGGGATCAAGAAGAATTTGTTATCAATTTCAGCTTTAGCCAAGGTTGGATTGGTTATGAAATTTGTTGGACATGTATGATACTTTGTTGCCTCTTTTTATAGGTGGGCGGTCTAGTGCTAGTCCTAATGAGACAACTTCTCAACCTTTACAGGTTTCATGTGATGATGCAGATCATTCCATTTCTGATGTAAATTTACATGATGCACTTATTGATGAGAGAACTAATATTGAGGAGGCAAAAATTATGCCAAAATGGCTAGTGCAGACTTTGCATGATAGCAAATTAGATGTACCTCTGTCATATCATACTCGTTCTAGATCTCATAGTGCTTCTTTTGCATCACATTGCTATGCTATGGTTGCCTCTAGTCTCTATGATGAGAATTAGCCTATTTTGTTTGATGAAACACAATATTCAAACAATTGGATGGTTGCTATGCAATCAAAATATAATGCTATAATGAAGAATGGTACTTGGTCTTTATGTGACTTGCCTCTTGGCAAGAAGGCCATTGGCACTAAGTAGGTATACAAGCTGAAGCGTAAGCATGATGGAACAGTTGATAGATATAAGGTTAGGCTTGTTGCAAAGGGTTATGCTTAGGAAAGAGGCATTGATTTTGATGAGACCTTTGCTCCTACTTATCGAATGACTATTGTTCATAGCATCTATGCACTTGCAGCTCATCATGGTTGGAATGTACATCAATTGGACATTAAAACTGCATTTTTTAATGATGACTTGCATGAAGAAGTGTATGTTTTTCAGCCCCATGGCTTTGTGCAGAAAGGGCATGAAAACAAAGTGTGCAGGTTGAAAATGGCATTATATGGTTTGAAACAAGCACCACATGCTTGGTATGAAAAGATACATGCCTATCTGATTGTACATGGTTGAGAACAGTCCAACTAAGAGCACATTATATGTTAAGCATGCAAACAATGTGCTTCTGATCATTGTTGTCTATGTTGATGACATGCTACTAACTAATCCTAATGAGAAGCATATTGTTGCTTTTAAGGCTGATTTGCATGCCTCATTTGAGATGTTAGATTTCGGGCATTTGCATCATTATTCGGGCATTTAGTTTATGCAAGTTGATGGCAGAATAGCTTTGTGTCGAACCAAATATATTGACACATTATTGTAGCATTTTGGCCTTGAGGACTATAAACCCATTGCCACACCTATAGAGATAGGTTTACACTTGAGTCTTCATGATGTTGGAGATGGATTTGATGCTTTTCTCTATCAACATGTTGTTGGATGCTTGATTTACTTATGCATTACTCAGCCATACATTCAATTTTTTGTCTCACAGATGAGCACGTTTATGCGTTGCCCAAGTGTCAAGCATTGGTAGGTGTTAAGCACATCTTTTACTAGTTAAGTGGTACTCGACTACTTGGATTGTTTTATCCCAAGGGAAGGTCACTATTGACAGATTTACATGCTTTTTTTAACTCTGACTGGGTTGGTTGCTATGACACTCATGTTTCCACTAGTGGCTTTTGCTTCATGCTTGGTAGCTCATGTATATCTTGGTTGAGCAAGAAGCAGCCTACTGTGGCCACTTCCAGTTGTGAGGCTAAGTATAGGGAAGCTTTCACAGCGATTGTTGAGTGTGTGTGGCTCAGATGCCTTATGGCTGATTTGGGTGTTGGTTAATCTTCTACCACCACCATCTTCACTGATAGTCAGAGAGCATTGGCAAATGCGAGGAACCCTATGTTCCTTCCTCGTACAAAGCACATTGAGGTGCACTATCATTATGTTAGGGAGAGATTCTCTGCTAGAGAGATCAATTTGGCAAGTGTGCCCACATAGGAGAACATTGCTGACCTTTTCATAAAGGCTCTGCCTAAGGAGAAGTTTGAAGCTTTCTCCAAAGCTTTGGGCTTACTTCCTTTTGTGGATTGATTCCACATAGCTTGTCACTTCCTTATACATGAGTGCCAATGGCTTGTTCATCGCATCACTCCCAAGGGGGATTTGTTAATATATTTAGGTAATCATGTGTGTGAACACACTAGAACTACCGGGCCACTTTTTTCCCTCTTTAGGAGGTTTTTTCCCCTGGCTTGTATATATGCCTATAACCCTAACAAGTCACTTATATTTGTACATTCTAGTGGTAATACATTTAGTATTGTATGTTGTGCTCCAAGCTTCTTCTTCTTCTTCCTTGTGTTGTTCACGTGCTTCCACAAACCTTAAACTCCAACATTGGTCAACTTAGAAACTAGGCAATTGAAAAATTAGGCAACTTAGGTTCACGTGCTTCTGCAGACCTCAAACTCCAACATTCCTTAGTATCTCCTTAGTTTTGATGATGGATGGTGTTGGAAAAGGTAGAGGAGGTTCATTAGTGGAATGTAGTTCCTTCATTGTCTCTTCAAAAGCTTTGTTTATTTCCTACAAGACTGTCTTCAGAAGTTTTCATACCTGAGTCTTTTTCTTGCTTTTCTTACAAGATCCTTGGCTTTGCTTTCTTTCTCTAAGCTCTAGTCTACACTCTTGGTTCTTGATCCATTTCTTGCAATGAAACCAATTTAGCTTATGGACTTGGGCTAAAAGATGGGTTGGCATTGAGTTCTTGATTTTCTTCTTCTCTCTGTTGCAAAATAGGTTTGAACTTTGGAGCATATGTTCGGTTTACCTTTTTTAGATCATAGTTGTGTAGGCACATAACTCCATGAAGTTGACCAAGATCACTCATTAGAGTGGCTTGAATCGGTCTAATCTAGGAAAATAGGTCAACTTCAAAAAGTCGTCCATTTTTTATTGGACACTTTCCATTAACTTCATGAAGTGGGCCATTTTTTAAAAGTTGAACAACTTCAAGTTGACCACTTTTCAAAATTTGGTTGACGTGGCCATTTTTAAAAAAATGGTCAACTTTTTTATTCACCTGCCCGCTTTTCCATTCAACTTCATTCGCTTGAACATTTTTCAAAACTGGGTCAACTATATTAACTTGACCATTTTTTAAACATGGATCAACTTCATTAGCTTGGGAAAATCATCCAAATTTCCCAGGAGTATAGATACTACTCCAATCATTTGTTTGAGATAGGCTAGCAGAGTCTGGAGAATGTACAAGAGAAGATTGTGTAGTACTTTGATAGTTCTAATTATTTCTCTCTTCTCTCTCACTTGAATGGATTGCTTTTTGCTTTCCCTTATTGACAGAGATAACATTGACTTGGTAGGATGGAGCTAAACCACTAGTAGAAGCCTTCTACTTTGGATAACCCTTCGAATAATGAAAATTTGTATACGAGCAATACCTGCAAGGTGGAGACCCTTCTAGGAGGGAGCATTTTCCTTGAAAGTTCCCATATTCACCACATTTGTAGCACATTATAGTACAAGCTGGTCTTCTAAATGGAGGTTTCCTTTCATTAGAAGAGTTTACCTGAGTGGTGATATACATGATTTCCACTTGAAATCTTGGATTTGGTAATAGGGGCTAATTTGGAGGTACACTTGGTAACGTGCAATTCACTTGCATACCCTTGAGAAAATAGCAATCCCTTGTTTCATGACTTGGTTTTGCACAAAATTGACACACCAAACTCTTCGGACAATCTTGAGAAGAATGTCCTTAATTTTTGCATATTGTGCACCAAATAGCTATTTTTACCTCTTTTTGTGTTCTAAGCTCCTCAATTCCTTATGCAACTAAGCTAGAGCTTCACCCCTTCCTTGCCAACAAGCCTTTTCCTCTTGCAAGGCTTTTTGTAACTTCAAGGCTTCTAATTCTCTTCTTACTTGTGTGAAAGGATCAGATGTAAATTCATCCGTACCTTCATGTTCTTTGAAATGGTTTCTTATTGCTTCGATCCTTGAGGCTACAACTTCAAATTCTTCCAACAATGCATCAGCTTGTAGTAACTCTTTAGTATTTTGTTGAGAAGATTTTGGTAAAGCTTTCTCTACCCATTTCTTAACTATTTTCAGGAAGAAGAGAAACTAAAGACTTCACCCTTGTCATTAACTCAGAGAATGCCTCTCTCTTTTGTAATTTAAGATTTTCCAATTGATCAAGAGTGCATTCTATGGAGTTACTTGGGGGTAAACGTACTTATGAAGGAAGCCTTAAGAGCTTCCCAGGTGGTGAATTGTTCTTCATCATGTTGATTGTACCATCAATCTACAAGCCCTTCAAGAGTGGCTCAAAATAGGGCAAGGAAGGCATCTTCTTACAGATGTAAACCCCTACTTTTACATAGGGATATGAACCTTCTGACATGATCCTTTGCATGCTCATGGGGAGCTACCTTGAAGGAAGGAAATTTGATGTTGATCCAAGAGAGCGGATTAGTCAAATTGTCCCCCATCACTCTAGGTTGTGGTCCTTGGTTGTCTACCATGCATATTGGAGGAGGCGTTGAAGGTTGATCTGATATGCCTTGTGATGATGATGCATCAGGGAGTGGAAATGGATGTGGGCTCTAGGAGGGATGTAGTGTAGCCTCTTCCATTGATAGCTCTTTATGGGAGTTTTTATGGGACAAAGATATCCTTACTTATTGTTGGAGTGAGTATGAGTCATAGACTATGAGAGGTCTTCTTATATAGTTTTTCTAGGACTAGTAGGAGTTGAAGGGTAGCAAAAGGGAAAAAAATAGTTTCTTCTCTTTGCAAACTCACAATTTTGGCACTATGGAAACTTCCCTCTTTGTTCCATTTTTCCTCCATTTTCACTGTCTTCCAAATTTTGGTATTTGGTTGGACCCTCCTCCATTCGGTGCCATCCACCATTCATGAGTCCATGTGCAAGTGGTTGAAAATTTAGTCCATATACAAGGTCCTGGAAAATTTAGTCACTTTTCTTGGTAGCCTAAATTTAAGTGATCATAAGTAGACCATTTTTATAAAAAATAGACAACTTTACAAAAAACGGGCAACTTTTGAAATAGGTAGACTAAATTTGTAAAAATGGTCAACTTTTGAAATAAATCGACTAAATTTATAAAAAAGGGTAACTTTTGAAGTGAGTTTACTAAGTTTATAAAAATGGTCAACTTTTGAAATAAGTCAAGTAAATTTGTAAGAAAGGGGAAACTTTTGAAATGAGTCGACTAAGTTTATAAAAATGGTTAACTTTTGAAATAGCTTGACTTGGAAAAATGGGTAATTTGGAAAATAGGTGAAAACTAGGAAACTAAGCAACTAGGAAAATAGATGACTAAAAAATAGACAACTTGAAAAATAAGCAATTGGAGAAATTGGTCGACCTAGAAACTAGGCAATTGGAAAATTAGAAAACTTAGGAAATTGGGTAGTTTGTTGATTCCCTTCTTCTTGATGAATGGATCCCGTTAGTTTTCTCCATCTTAGTCCTCTTTGGTTCTTCTGCTTCTCATCTTGCTCAAAAGAAAGATGACTCCTTGCCTCTTTCACTTCTATCTCATAAGAGCAAAAAGGGTAAAATACATCATTCCAAGGCTCTTCATAGGACCCCTCTACAGAGATGCACCCATATGGATACAAATGGAAATAAAGGAGATTAATTCATGTCATCAACACCCCTTTTGCAACTCCATTTTGTAGTGGTTGAATGTTGCAGAGGTCCACCAAGAGCTAGAGCAAAACTAGATGTAGTTCATGAACATGCTTGTCAGGTTCTCCTTAGAGGTACATTGTTCCATAGTAATCTCCTATAATACAAGTTTCTCATAGGTGAATTGATATTGGATCTCGATGTGCTTGGTTCGAGCATGCAACATTGGATCTTTGGTGATCTCCAAGGCTGACTGGATATCGATGTGGATGCATGTAGGATGGTCCTACAAAATACCAATGTTGGATAATAAACATCAAAGCCATATGGCCTCACATGCTATAAAGATGGATGTTCGACACTTGGCCTCAATGGATGATAAAGCAATCGTACACTGCTTCTTACTTTTCCAAGAGATAGGTTCTAAGCCAAGCAAGTATATGTATCCAAAAGTAGATTGTTCAGAATTAGGGTCACCAGCTCAATCTAAATTAGAATATCCTATAAGATCAATGCCCCCTCTGTATCAAAGATCATGATGTCAAGTGAGGAAAAGGTATCAAAGTAATATCTTAGCAGCTTGCCAATATGTCTGATGTGAAAATTGACTGAGTATGTCAACTGCATAGGTAATATCTAGTCTCATGTTGGCTAGATAAAGAAAGGTGCCATTTAGCTATCGATAATCATGCATGTCCATGAGTGATGAAGAGCCCTCTAGTGTGAGATTGATGTTGGGGTCATGATGTAGGTATTGAACGACATTGGTCCATGTGATACTTCTTTTGAGAGAGGAATATACCTTCCTTCATCTGCCAAACTTTCATGCCTAAGAAGTAGCAAACTAAGCTAAGATATTTCATGGAGTATTGAAGATGAAGTTGCTTGATGATGAGCTCGATGCGATCATCATCTGATCCTTTCAAAATCAAGTCATCTACATAAAGTATGATGATTGCAACTAAGGAATCTTTCTAGTAGATATAGAGGTTAGCATCTATAGTGCTGATTTGAAATCCTTTGTCTTCAAAGAACATGTGTATCTTCTCATACTAGGCCCAAATATTTGGTACAAAGAGTACATATGCTAAAGCCTTGCTTTATCCTTTGGGATTTGTAATTTGTGCTTTGCCTTTTCCTTTAATTGGAAGACTCTTGTCATTTTCTAAGTAGACTTCTCCTTTATGGTCTTTTAGCTCCTAAAAGGACTCATGATCCTTGCACATGCGGGGGATTGCTCCACTATCAAATATCCATTCATGTGATGAGGTAGAAGTGATTAAAACATTGACTTCTATTCAGATGAAGAGATCTTCACTCAAACAATGAGACCTATTCATAGAAGACTTAACTTGATTTTTGGGTGTAAATGCTATAGAATTGTTCAAAGATGAAACTAAAAAGATCTGAGTGGTTCTTCTTCTTATAACAAAACTTCTCAAAATGCCTTGATTTCCCATAGCAATTACATGTAAACTTCTTGAAGATTTGTTGGATTCTTGCTTAGAAGCATTGCCAGATTGATTACTATATGACTAGACTTGTTGGAGGGTCCCTTAGTTTTAGTAGAAGCTTCTTGAGATGTTGAAGACTTTGCATGCGAGTCGTGGGAGAGCAAAATTCTTTGTACTTCTTCCAATACTTGACCTTGATTGTAAAGGGTCGTAAAAAATGGTTCATATGACTTAGGAAGTTTGTTTAGAAAGCTGATAGCCATATCTTCACTTGACACTTGTTTGCCACTCGCATTGATAATCTTCAAAAGTGGCAATGATCTTATTGACATGATCCTAGGGCCTAATAGCTAGTTTAAAAATCTCAAAGTATCTTCCAAACTTCACTTTCATTAACTCATCACAAGCTAGAAATAATTTCCTTATTGTTCTCTTATCGTTAATGATCCAAATGTTCCATGCAATGGGATCATTATCCTTGTTGGGCTAGGGTTTTGTGGCATCTATAACTTCATACAATAAGTTTGTGTACAAATAAGATTTGATGGTTTCCTTCCACAAACTATAATTTTTACCATCTAGCCTTTCATCTTGGGCATGAACATAGGCATGAATCATAGAATGTACAACATACTCAACGAAATTGCATTGTAATTGGTAGGCATGATGTAGCTCATGAAGATGATAAAACTTGAAAAATGAATTGATACTTGCAAAGATTAATGGAGTCGATACCAAAGATGAGGGGAAGGGATGGGGAGGCTTAGAGTAGCCTTGTGAACACTTGACACCCTTGGGAGGTTCAAGTAGCCTTTTTAAGCACACACAAAAAAATTCTTTCTTATATTGCATTGTGATTTACAAAGGATAGGGCACTTAGTGCCAATGGTTTTAGTCAAAGTGAGGATCAAATATCTATGGGAAATACAAAAAATGCCTTGTTGAATATTAATGAGGGTTGATACTCTTTGAAAATACAAGGCAACCCCTTAGTAAGAGAGTACAATGCCATATAGACCTCATTTGTAAGATCTCCATGCAAGAATGCTATTTTCAAATCCATTTGGACCAGCTCTATGTCCTCCATTGCAACAAATCCAAGCACCATGCACAGTGTAGTCATCTTGACAACTCGAGAGAAGGTTCCCTCAAAATCAACACCATGTTGTTACTTAAAAGTCTTTGCGACCAATCTTGATTTATACATTGGAAAATAACTATCTGATGTGAATTTTAGCTTATATATCCATTTACATGGTAATCTTTCCTTCCCTTTGGCAAAAGGTATCAAATCCCAAGTATCATTCTTGTGAATAGAATCCAATTTACCACACTCCAACCTGACATGATCCTTTGTTTGCATAGGCTCTTTGTGGCAAGAAGGATCACTTAGGTCTGTCAGCATAACAAAATCCAAACTTGGAGCATGTCTATCTGGTGGATGTGAGACACATGCAAAACATCTCAATAGTTGTTGAACATGAACATTTGCAGAGTGATCTGATTGGGCATCCCTATGTGCAGCATTCTTATGCATGCTAACTAGAGGATTACTGTCCTCAAAAACCACTCTTCTCACTTTCAACCTCCTTAATGGGTTGTTTATGCATTAGAATCATTGAGAATGACATCAATACTTTTGATCATTGATCATGTTTTAGGATCCCATAAGTAATGTCCAAATTCACCATCTTGACCATATCCAAGCAAAATGCATGTCTTCAACTTATAGTCCAGCTTTTTTCTAAGATTCTTGGGTATATGAACATATGCTTCACACCCAAGGAAAGATTAATCACATGAATTGCAGTCAGCATTGCTTCTGCCCAAACGCCTTGTGAGAGGTTTCCATGATGCAACATAAAAACTACTCTATCCTAAATAGTTACATTCATCCTCCAAGCTATGCCATTCTATAATGGGGTATAAGGAAGTTGTAAACTCTATACAAATTCCTCTGGACTAAGAGAAAAGGTTGAACTCATGTGCAGTATACTCACCTCCATTATATGAACAAAGGCCTTGAGCCAAGTTCTGGACATCTACCAAATAAGGCAGCAATAACGTCATGTGCTAGACGAGACACGCTTCTATCCAAACTGATAAATGCCAGTCATCAATGGTTCCACCTTCAACTAAGCATGACTCATTCATGTTCCATGAGCCAAACCTAGGAACAAGCTCTCTCTCTCTCTCTCTCTCTCTCTCTCTCTCTCTCTCTCTCTCTTTCTTCTCTCTTTTTTTTTGAGGAACAACGACACAAAACAAGAAGAAAGATGTTAGAAACAGTAAAAATAGTTGACATATGTCAATGTGCTCTTGTGCCTGGGACTCTCAAGCGTGTCTATGCATGGCCATGTAATGTGGCCCTATATTAATGCATACTTTGGAAATGCATGACTTGAATGATGCAAAAGACAGGGTTGTGCAAGGAGCACATGGTTGTCGCTCGTCAACTTTCAATGTTTCTTGCAGACGCTGATGTAGCCTTTGTTGGAGGTATCCATTGGATCCCCAAATGACAATTGATCTTTCCTCCTTATAGGGATCCATTTTAGAATTGTGTGTGGCTGTGTACAGGTCACTTTTGACTTCTTGATTTTTGAGTGGTTGCTTAAATTTTGTAGCCCTCATGGTTGGTGCTTTGGTTCTGTGGGTGCTAATGGTGCGTTTGGCTTCCAAACCCATATTCTTGATGTTTGTCTTCTTATTATTGTTGAAGAGGTGAGTTGATCTTCTTTGGCTCTTTGTGCCTGGTTCAAACCCTTGCTTCTCCTTGGCTTCTTTGTTGAGATTGTTCTTGTGAGGGAGATTAGTGGTGCTTGTGCATGTATGAGTGCCTTGGGTACCCACATGTGTAATTTTCCTTGTTGAGCTACAACTAATTTCTTAGGCACCCAAATTTGTATGTGATTGTGGTTCGCCTTCATCGATTGCTTGGGGACCCAAATTTGTCGGAGACCTTGTGGTTGAACTTGTCCTTGTTTCTTGGTTCTTCTTTTTGGATGATAGGCTTGCCTAGATGGGAATGGTTGGGGCAAGGCTGGTGGTTTCTCTCCTTTTTGTACCTAGATCTGTTTCGTGCCTAGAACTTCTTTCTTCTTGACTTTTCTTTGTCTATGTGATATGGTGGTTCGCATGTATTGTTCTTCTTGCCTTTGCGGTTGATTTACTATGGCCTCATTAGTCTTTGGAATAGAAGGGAGGTCTTCATGCCTTTGAGCATGTTCTTCCATGGTTGAGCCCTTTTTCCTTATAGAGCTTTTGACACATACATCTTCTTTGCTAAGATTAGTCCTAAGAGATTGTGTGACACCATGATCTGTGAGCATGCAATTTTCTAACTCTAATGTAATGCATTGTTCATGTATCCAAACTTGAAGAAGTTGACTTTTTAGGTTTAAGTTGACTGCATGGTCATAGATCCAATCTTGACCCAAGACAAGTGGTTCTATAAGATCCTCATCTTGACACACTAGCATTTTGACTCTCATTGGAACACCTTGAATATAGATGGGAAGCTCTACCTCGCCCAAACAAGGGGTTTCCACACCTCCAAATCCTATGAGATAGGCTTCTATGGGATTGATGTTCGATTGCAAGTCTTGGTAGTATGAAAGTCTGACTGCACTAGTTGCTGCACCTGAGTCAATCAATGCTCTCAAAGTCCTTACATTCTCTTCGTGTCCTATCTCTAAGGTCACAAAGGGACGTCGGTCAATTATTCGAGAAGAAATTGCACCTGATGTTTGGCACATGGCCATGTGATATCGTGGGGCTTCAGGATTGACATCTAGGCCTAGTTGCCTTAACTTATTTTTCCTGATGCGCTCTCTGGCTTCTACCTGTGCTTCTTCTCTAATCCTTATCTCTTCTTCTTTTTGCTTCTTAGCAGTGTTGAGTCTCCTTAGCATATCCTCTATAAGAGGTTCTTGATATACCTTGACTCAACAACTAATATAGCTTGGCAAGATGTCACCCTCTAGAGCAGCCAATTGAACCGCACCACTAGTGGAAATTCTATTGATGAGCATGGGTCCATATCCTCTTTTTTCCAATTAACGGGCATGTTGCTTTAGTGTGTATACCAACACTAGGTCTCCCTCTTTCAATCCTTTATCCTTGATGTGTGCATCAAAGTATGCCTTTTGTCTTTTCTTTGCAGCATAGATGCCTGCTGCTGCATGTAGCCTCATTTCACCTAAGCGTTCTAGATCAAAGATCCTGGAGGACAATTCATGTCCATTCCATTCAAGCTCTTATGCTACTTTTAAAGTTGGTATTAGCAAGTCCAATGGTAGCACAACATTTTATCCAAAGACCATCTGAAATGGGGTGGCATTGAGTACCATTCTATAGGCAACTCGATACGCCCAAACCGCATGGTGAAGTTGTTTGTCCCAATTAGAGTGTTTATTGTTTACCATTTTTGTCAGTACATTGCATAGGATCTTATTTTTGCTCTCATTTTCTCCTTTAGCTTGTGGATGATAGGGAGCAGACTTCTTATGTATCACCAAAAATTCTTGGAGAAGGTTTTCAATGACTTCATTCAAGAAGTGTGTACCTCTATCGCTTTCTAACTCTATTGGTAATCCATATCTTGTGAACACATTCTCAGATAAGAACTTTGCCATCGTTTGAGCATCATTCTTTGTTATGGCTTTTACTTCTACCCACTTTGTAAGGTAATCTGTGGCTACAATAATGTATTCGGCATGGGAGTTTCTAGATGGGGGGGTTAATAGGACCTACAAAGTCTATACCCCACTTCGAGAATGCACGTCCTCCCATCATTTGCCTCAAAGGCATCTAGTCCTTTCTGACCGCATATTGTGCACATTGGCATGTGTCGCATTTCTTCACATAGGTATGCGCATCCATATGAAGAGTGGGCCACCAAATGGTTTATCAAATTCTTCTCTTGCATTGAGGTTCTTTGAGAACTCCCAATCCTTAATCACTTCATCTAGGTTGGAAGACGTAAAAGAAATATGAAGCACTAGCATACAAGGAAGTACTTCAACCTTATCTATTTCTTGCATATCTTTTACCTTAAAACATCTTATTTGGTCTTTTTAAGGCATAAGATACAAGTTCTTGGGGACTTTCTCCCCTCCTTAAGAGCTTTCATCCTCGAAAACTACCTAAAGGTATATTGAAATTTGTGCTCTTTCAATAAAATTTGAAAGAGCTTATTTTCAATGTTTTATTGTCCCTCCTAGTTAAAAGAACCATTTAGAGCTTCTAACTTCCCTCTAAGCTTGTTGAACAAATATCCCAAAGTTTCAAGTTTGGATTACCCATAAATTCGATGTCCCATACCACCGAATCTACTTAAGTATTAATGTAAACCTAGAAGTCCCATACCATCTGGCTTACACTTCCACTTTAGTAAAAGGTAACTTTGGCTTGGATCTTTGGATGAAACCTTGTTTTATTCTAATCAAGTAAGAGCTATTATTGTCATTTCCATTGTGAAGCATAACTACTGCTCATGTCACAATGAAAATATAACTTAGCAAGTCTTAATTGCAACTTGATAAGACTAGTCTCAAAAAATTGACTTTTCAATTATTCCTTGATTCAGATATACTCTACAAGATCCCTTTTATGTCATTTGATGATAGAGCTAGTGTATATCTCAACTATATATCATCTTTTTTGACATAATCAGTAATTTGAGAAAGAATAATTGACTTGCCAATCAAATCTCTATGTTGAAGTAGATGGTAACTCCATTTACTATATAGTCCTTTATCCCTAAGACATTAGAAAATGGTACTTAGGGTTCATTACAACCCATCAGTTGTATCTTCTTTTCATGCCTTGCATTTGCTTGGAAGAATACTGAAAAGCTCCGAATAGTTCTTTAGTTTTCTCAAACAAAGAACTTTCTTGATTAGGAGAACCAATACTTCCATCTTCCAAGACTACATAGATTATTTTATATCATACTTTCTCTTTCTTAGATCTTGAGAGTAGGTGCTCTAAGTTATGACCATTGTTGTTGATATATTTAGGTAGTGATGTGTATGAACACTCTACGACCGCCGGGGCACTTTTTTCCCTCTTTAGGAGGTTTTTTCCCCCCGGCTTGTATATATGCCTATTGCCCTAAAGGGCATCTTATCTTTGTACATTCTCTAGTAATACATTCAGTATTGTGTGTTGTGCTCCAAGCTTCTTCTTCTTCCTTGTGCTATTCGCATGCTTTCGCAGATGTCTAACTCCAACAATTGGTATCAGAGCAGGTCGTCGCTTCATCTAGGGTGCCGTCGACACTCCTCCGAACACACTATCATAGCGCTTGTGCAGCCTATTTCGTCTTTTTTAAGGTATATACCTGTTTCTGTTCGCCAGTATAAGCATCTGGAAGTCTGCTACAGGTTTAGGAGAACTCGTCTGGGCAGTTCCGTTCAACTTTTTGAGATACAGTCAATTTTTTGCATCAAGGTATTTTAGTCACCGGCCATGGCTGAAAGCAGTGATGTATTTCATATGTTGGCTGTTGAGGATAAGTTGGATGGTACCAACTACCCATTGTGGGCTTACATGATGCAACATGTATTGGTTGCAAAAGGACTGTGGAACATTGTGTAGGGTGTTGAAAAACGTCCTATCGCACCTGCAACTGTTACAACTGCAGGTACTGATGTTGATGTAGAAGGTGTCGAAGATGATGATATTCTGCATATTCTTGTTCGTGTTGCGCTTTCTGCTGCACCTACTGCAGAGCAAATTCGTTGGGATGGCAGAGATGCCCAAGCACATGCATTGATAGCTTTGTCTGTCAAACGTGCCATTATTCCTCACATTCGCTCTTGCAGAACAGCTAAGGATGCTTGGGATACACTTACCACATTGTACCAAGCTAGGAATGAGGCTCGTGTTGCTTACCTCCGAAAACAGTTGGAGAGTGAGCACATGAATGAAGGTGATTCTATGGATAGTTTCCTAATGAAGATCAAAGACTTGAAGGAACAGTTGATTTCGCATGTTTGCAGTAGACTCAGATGTTTGGTATTTTGAGAGTGGGGCGACCAAACATATTACCTCACAGCACAGTTTCTTCTCTTCACTCGAGCCTGCCCCTATAGGGAATACTGTTACATGCGCCAACAACTCCTCTTATCCTGTTATGGGAGTTGGTAAGATCACTTTGACTACTGCTGATGGTAGTTCTTTCACTTTTTCAGATGCTTTATTTGTGCCAGGGATCAAGAAGAACCTGTTATCAGTTTCTGCATTAGCCAAGATTGGCTTGGTTGTGAAATTTGTTGATGACAGGTGTACAGTTCATGATCTGTCAAATGGCGATGTGATTATTGATTCTGGCATTTTATGTCGTGGGCTGTATAAGCTCATAGACTATGAAAGATCTGTAAATGATTTGGCATGTGCAGTAAATGATTCTCAGGCTATGTCAGATGCAAAGCTTTGGCATGCATGCTTTGGTCATCTGAATTTTGCTAGTTTGCTATGCCTGGAGAAATCTGAAATGGTGTCCTCTTTGCCCAAACTTGAGGCACCTGGAAAACATGTTTGTGAAGGCTGTATTTTGGGCAAAATGCAGCATTTGTCCTTTCCAAAACATGGTTCAGTTCGGGCTACTCAGAAATTACAGCTTGTACATAGTGATGTCTGTGGTCCTATGCAGACACCTTCTTTTGGTAATTATCTTTACTTCATGACTTTCATCGATGATTTTTCTAGGCATGCATGGGTATATCCATTGAAGGCAAAGTCCGAAGTGTTCATGTCCTTCAAACAGTTTTTGGTTTTGGCTGAAAATCTGTCAGCATGTAAAATGGGCACCCTCCGTTCTGATCGAGGGGGGGAATATATTTCTTCTGATTTTAATGCATTTTTGGCTGAATGTGGGATAAAACACTAGTGTATAGTGTCGTATACACCTCAACAGAATGGAGTTGTTGAACGAAAGAACAGGTCATTCATGGAGATGGCGAGGTGTATGGTCAAGAGTCAGGCTTTACCACATAGTTTCTGGCTTGAGGTTGTCATGTGTGCAGCATATGTACTGAACATGTGCCCCACTAAAGCGCTGCAGTCTATCACTCCATATGAGGCTTGACCGCAAGCCATTTGTTGCTCATCTGCGTGTTTTTGGTTGTTTGGCATATGCATTAGTGCTTGAACAACATCGCATAAAATTGGATGATAAAGTAGTAAAATGTATTTTTGTTGGGTACAGTTCTGAAAGTAAAGGCTATCGTCTGTATCATCCACAGACTAAATGCATTCTGGTTGGCCGTGATGTTTTTTTTGTGGAAGATGCTATTCAGCCATTGCTTTCATGTACTAAGGAGACATTTGTTAGCTCCAAAGACATGTATGATACTTTGCTGCCTCTTTTTACAGGTGGATAGTCTAGTGTTGGTCCTAATGAGGCAACTTCTCAGCCTTTGCAGGTTTCATGTGATGATGTAGATCATTCCATTTCTGATGCAGATTTACATGATGCACTTATTGATGAGAGAGCTAATATTGAGTAGGCAAGAACTATGCCAAAATGGCTAGCGTAGACCTTGCATGACAACAAATTAGATGCACCTCTGTCATATCGTACTTGTTCAGGCTCTCATAGTGCCTCTTTTGCATCAGATTGCTATGTTATGGCTGCATCTAGTCTTTATGATGAGACTGAGCTTGTTTTGTTTCATGAAACACAAAATTCAAAAAATTGGATGGCTTCTATGCAATCTGAATATGATGCTATAATGAAGAATGGTACTTGGTCTTTATGTGACTTGCCTCCTGACAAGAAGGCCATTGGCACTAAGTGGGTATACAAGCTGAAGCGTAAAACTGATGGTACAGTTGACCGGTATAAGGCTAGGCTTGTTGCAAAGGGTTATGCACAGGAAAGAGGCATTGATTTTGATGAAACCTTTGCACCTACATGTCGTATGACTACTGTTCGGAGCATTTGTGCACTTGCAGCTCATCATGGTTGGAATCTACATCAGTTGGACATTAAAACTGCATTTTTGAATGGTGACTTGCATGAAGAAGTGTATGTTTTTCAGCCCCGTGGCTTTGTGCAGAAAGGGCCTGAAAACCAGGTGTGCAGGTTAAAGAATGCATTATATGGTTTAAAGCAAGCACCACGTGCTTGGCATGAGAAGATATATGCCTATCTGATTGCACATGGTTTTGAGAACAGTCCAACTGAAAGCACCTTATATGTTAAGCGTGCTAATGATGTACTTCTAATCATTGTGGTTTATGTTGATGACATGCTGCTCACTGGTCCTCATGAGAGGCATATTGCTGATTTTAAGGCTGATTTGCATGCCACATTTGAGATGTTTGATTTGGGGCATTTGCATCACTATTTGGGCATTCAGTTTATGCACGTTGATGGTGGAATGGCTTTGTGTCAAACGAAATATATTGACACATTATTGCAGTGTTTTGGCCTTGACGACTGTAAACCTATTGCCACTCCTATGGAAACAGGCTTATGACTGAGTCTTCATGATGCTAGAGATGCATTTGATGTTGTTCTCTATCAGCAGGCTATTGGATGCTTGATTTACTTATGCATTACTCAGCCAGATATTCAGTTTGCTGTCTCACAGATGAGCAGGTTTATGCATTGCCCAGGAGTCAAGCATTGGCAGGCGGTTAAGCGCATCTTTCGCTACTTGAGTGGTACCCGGCTACTTGGTTTGTTTTATCCCAAGGGGGGATCACTACCGCCAGATTTGCATGCTTTTTATGACTCTGATTGGGCTAGTTGCTATGACACTCATGTGTCCACTAGTGGCTTTTGCTTCATGCTTGGTAGCTCATGTATATCTTGGTTGAGCAAGAAGCAGCCTACTGTGGCCACTTCTAGTTGTGAGGCTGATTATAAGGCAGCTTTCACAACGACTGTTGAGTGTGTGTGGCTCAGACGCCTTATGGCTGATTTGGGTGTTGGTCAGTCTTCTGCCACCACCATCTTCACTAACAGTCAGAGCACATTGGCAGTTGCGAGGAACCCTATGTTCCATGCTCTCACTAAGCACATTGAGGTGCATTATCATTATGTCAGGGAGAGGTTCTCTGCTGGGGACATCAGCTTGGCATATGTGCCCACAGAGGAGAACATTGTAGACCTTTTCACGAAGGCTCTGCCTAGGGAGAAGTTTGCTCGCACTAAGCACATTGAGGTGCATTATCATTTTATGTCAAGGAGAGGTTCTCTGCTGGGGAGATCAGCTTGGCATATGTGCCCACGCAGGAGAACATTGCAGACCTTTTCATGAAGGCTCTGCCTAGGGAGAAGTTTGAAGCTTTCCGCAAAGCTTTGGGCTTACTTCCTTTTGTGGAGAGATTTCCACATAGCTTGGCACTTCCTTATACATGAGTGCCAGCTCCTTGTTCACCGCATCACTCCCAGGGGGGATTTGTTGATATATTTAGGTAGGGATGTGTGTGAACACTCTAGGACCGCCGGGGCACTTTTTTCCCTCTTTAGGAGGTTTTTTCCCCTCGGCTTGTATATATGCCTATTGCCCTAAAGGGCTACTTATCTGTGTACATTCTCTAGTAATACATTCAGTATTGTGTGTTGTGCTCCAAGCTTCTCCTTCTTCCTTGTGTTGTTCACGTGCTTCCGCAGACATCTAACTCCAACAATTGTATCGTGGACTTAAGAGAGAAAATTTGGTATTACTACCTTAAGTCTATGGCCTTGTTGATCAGGCATGCCATGGGCTTTTATGGAATTTAAAATTCCATAAGAGGGATTTTAAGCTTAAGGTATTTCAAGAAGTTAGGATTATTTGACTTTCAATTACTAAGCCAAACATAAAGGAATTAAATGGTTTATAGTGGCCAATTGGCCTCATCACCATTCTTCCTAGAAACTAATTAAATCAAATCCTACTTAACTTAAGGAACTTAATCTCCCTCTCAACTCAAAAACCCATGTAATATGTTCCATGTGCATAGTGCTTGCCAAACATTTACACCTTTATTAGAAACGGTGTAGCATGCATAAGGTTCAAAAGTTGAACCCCTCCTTAAAGCATGCAAAAGCTCCAAATTGGAACTTTTTTCGTTCATGGGATGGTGCAAAATTTCCATGCAACTTTGGATATGCAAGTTGCAACAATTCATTAGATGCATTCTTCCTAACCATGACCGTTTTTATGCACCTCCAATCTTTCGTTTCAAAGCAATTAACTTGATGCATAATGCAACTTATTTCCATTGATTGTCTATGTGACCACAGAAAATGGGCCACCTGAATCTATGCATCCACTTCCAAGTCGTGTCTATTATGACATGCACTACATGTTCTTTAATTTTCAAGGAAAAGAAAGAGGTGCAAATACTTACCTAGAAATTAAGCTTCTTCCATCCCTTGACTTTATTTTAGTGGTCTCAAGGTGATGGAGTAGGCTTTGGCCACCCCATATCATCCATTATTGAAATCCTCCTTGGGCATTTTGATAGTTACTTGTGTGCCCATATGTGTGGATTTACCTTTGAAATCATGCATCTATGCATGCATTTTTTTTAAAAGGTTAGAACTTTCTACTCTACCACATATTGTGTACCATAAGAGCTATCCTTCTCTACCACACCAAGTTTATCAACATGCTTCATATGAGTTACCTAGACAACATCAACATCAAGGTCCATATGATCACTAAACTCTAATTGAGAATCATCACAATACTCTAATTAGGCATCCATAGCATGCTCTAAATGAGCGTCCAACTAATGATACAAAGTATGCTCCACATAAGCATCCATAAAATGAGCAAAAATCATGCTCCACATAAGATTCATGAGCATCCAAAGCATGCTCTACATGAGCATCTATCTAAGCATATGAATCCTTCCATAGATGTGCATTAAGAGTGTCAATGGACCTATATATAGGTAGAAATAAGACATGAAGTGTCTCACACTACACATAAGGCTGAATTTCCATGGAGATGAGCCTATCTTTCACATGGAGTACATAAAATGGATATGTTATGCCCAATCTTGGCACCTCTGACAAGCAAAAGTTGTCCCAACTACAATTGAAAATGATGCTCATCAAGTGATACATGACAACTGCTATCACACAAGTGATCAACTAATATCAAGATCATACAGAATGTTGACACATAACATACATGTCTAAGTGTAGGTGATGGTCCATTGTGTAGCATAAGGTATACACCTCCTACACCCTCGATCTCATATATCAAACCATCATACATGTGCACACATCCATGAATCTCACCTAAAAATCAGTAAAACCATTCCCAAAGTGGAGTAACAATGAAAGTGGCTAAATATATCAAGCAACCAAACCATATGTATGCTATCCAATGATGAAGAGGAATCTTGAGATGAAACATAGGAGAAAGTTGATATCACGATCACTGGCATAATCAACTACCAAAGCCTCTCTTGAAACCACTACCTGACTTGCATGGCATGCATGTCTCTGACATTATTGTCACATGTACCTAAGGCAATGTCCTTCTCTATGACCATCATGACGACAATGCCAACATTGAAGCTATTAGTGTGATCTATGTCTCACATGAGCCAATGGACTCACACACAAATCATTCCATCTAAAGTGGTGCAATGTGATGCCCCATGATGGATTTCCCTTTGCAAAAGCTTCATGATAATGACTCTCGATACAAAAGACTTGAGCTCTAGGCAATTTGCACGATACTCTACGCATACCTACATAAGACATAAAATCCACGGTACACAAAGACCTCGAACACAAATTTCTTAGATTTTACAAATGCGGTCAAACTTACAATCTGTGTCTGACCAAGCCACTATATGTTTTACTAAGCAACATATACAAAAGTGTTTAATGGCCATTTGGCCTTTCACATGGACACTAATAGTAACAATCTCTCAATTAAAGAACAATATGGCCAAAGTGAACTATGGAGAAAAAATAAAGCATAATTAAGGATACCTAAGTGTAAGTATACAAACCAAACATCCCATCTAATGGACATATTACAAAGTGTATAAGTAATTGTGCAAGATCAGGAATCAAGTAGCCCCCATCAATTGACAAGAGTGTTGAAAGTTATCCTATGGTAGAGATTTAGTCAAAGCATCTGCAACATTATCTCAAGTTTGAAGCTTCTCAAGAACAATGCACTCAGTGGATAAGTAGTCTCTATGAAGTCATACCTCATCTCAATGTGCTTGTTCTTTGCATGATAGACTTGATTGTTAGCCAAATCAATGACACTTTGACTATCATTGAGTAAATGAGGTACATGTTGAGGTAGACCAATATGACAAGAAAGATGAGAAATGCACAATACTTCCTTACATGCCTCACTAGTTGCAATATACTTTGGTTCTATAGTTGAAACAACTCAACATTCTTGAAAATGAGATTTCCAAGAGATAGAAATGTATCCTAATGTAGAATTTTGATTGTCTACACAACTAGTATAATCAAAATCTATGTAACCAATAATGGATGCCTCTCCTCTACTCAAGAATAGATACTTGTCCTTAGTGCCACTCATATATCTCAAAATCATCTTGACCACTTCCCAAGGCTTCTTGTCAAGCTTAGACATATATCTGCTTACAACTCCCATTGCAAATGCAATGTCTAGTTTCATAGCTACCATAATATACATGAGACTAACAACAATAGATCGATAAGGAATTTTCATAATGTATTCCCTTTCCTCATCTAATTTGGCACAATTGACTTGCTCAAATTCACATATGTAGGCCACCCTGCATATTGAACATATGAATATGTACTCACTTTGAGAAAAGTATATACATATGTTAATCCTATCGCAAGTAATGCACATGCCAAGAATATCTTTTGCATCCCCCAAATCCTTCATATCAAATGTCTCACTCAACTTCTTTTTGAGCAATGACAAGGCATCAAAGGATGTCCTAGCAATCAATATATCATCAACATAAAGTATCAAGCATATCAATCTACCATCTAAAAATCTCTTAGTGTAGAGACAATGATCCTCATTTCTTTGAAAATAGCCTTGAGACTTCATAAAAGCATCAAAATTTTGGTATCATTGTCTAGGGGATTGTTTAAGTCCAAATAAGCTCTTCTTTGGCTTACAAACTAGACTCTCATTGCCAAAAACTACACAACCTCCTAGTTGTTCCATATAGATCTCATCCATATGATCTCTATGCAAGAAAGCTATTTTCACATCCATTTATGGCCTCCATTGCAACAAATCCAAGCAACATTCCCACTTAAGTCATCTTGAATACTGGAGAGAAGATTTCCTCGAAATCAACACCATGTTGTTGCTTAAAACCCTTTGCAACCAATCTTTCTTTATACTTTGGAAAATCACTATCCAATGTGAACTTCAGTTTATATATCCATTTACATGGTAAAGTTTCTTGTGCTTTGGCAATGGTATCGGATCCCAAGTACCATTCTTGTGAATAGAATCCAATTCACTCTTCATGGCACACTCCCATTTGAAATGATCCTTTGTTTGCATAGCATCTTTGTAGCAAGAAGTCACTTGCATATGTCACCATAACAAAATCCAAACCTAGAACATGTCTATCGGGTGGATGGAAGACTCATGCAAAACATCTCAACGATTGTTAAACATGAACATTTTCAAAGTGATCTGATTAGGCATTCTCTTGAACATCCCTATGTGTAGCATTTTTATGCATGCTAACTTCTCTAGTAGCATCATCTATGAAAGTCAAAAAGTAAAGAGAACCACCTAATGAACTTGTGGGCATATGACCACACACATCTGTATGAACAAGATCTAAAGGCTAAATTGAGGTGTCAATGTGCATTTTATGCACATTCCTAGTTTGCTTTCCATATTGATAATGCTCACAAAACGAAAAATTAGAGAAAGGTAACACATGTAAATAGAGAAAAAGAGAAAGATTTTCCTTTTCACTAGGAGATATGTGGTACTAGGCATAGTATTGTGAAGTGTCTACACATTAGCGTCATCATAAATAGCATCAATTTTTTCTATCTCCAATCAAAGTAGATGGTGTAGGTAAATGTTTAACATGCCCATAACATGTTGTCATTTACCTTTAGCATTCTTTAATGCATAGCAATATGTCTTCATGTGTCATTTCTTATGACAATAATGACACTCAATATCCCTCTTCCTTGACTTACTTCTACTCATATTCTACTTACCATTCTCTTCCTTGTCCTTGCTCCTTCCACATTGCTAAATTTTTCCTTGGTAAGAATCACAAACACTATATGCATCTCCACTTTGAATGCCAACCATAGACTCTCTAGGAATCTCTTCACTCAAGAGTGCTCCACATATATAATGATAGGCCAGTTTACCACTAGATTAACTATTGATAATAGCTATGTAAAATGTATCCCATGATGATGGAAAGGTGCATAACAAAAAGTTTTGTTTAATTCATTATCCATATCCATTTTCTAAGCCTATAACTGAGAAAATATAGGATCAAAATCATTTAGATGAGAAGCAACACCACATGTGTCCTTCGTGCAAAGTTCATATGACTTTCTCATCAGATACACTTTATTTGATGTTGTTTCTTTTTCATAAATGTTGCATAACTTCTTCCAAATCTGCTCTCCACGTTCACAGTCCAATACTATAAAGTAAACATTACTTGCCAAGTGCAGTTGAATGGTAGACCTAACCATTTCATCCAACTCATCCCAATCATCATCATCCATATCATCAAGTTTCTTTGAGATTCCATTTATTAGCTTCCATTGCCTCCTTTGAATTGGCACATCTTTAATCTGATTCTTCCATATAGCAACGTTTGTGCCATCAAATTTTTGGATCTCAAAATTGCCTTTGCCTATAAGTTATAACTCCTATTGGGAACACTAGAACTAGAACTAATCCACCATATGTGCCTAAGATTTATGATGCCACGATAATAGATAACTTGCTATAATGATAATGGAGCTAGAATAATCCAAACGCCAATAAGGCTAAAAAATGGTGACCAAGTATCAAATTGTGGGAAAATTTCAATAGTCTCCCCATAAAAATAGATCGATGAACAACAATGACCAACCAAAGAGATTATGTGAGAATGTATGCGCTCACACCAATAAGTGTCGCAAGGATTAAAATCAACCACTTTATAGTTGAAAACCTAAAATTTGGAAAAATTTTGCTAGATTCTCCTTTGTAAAATGAGAATATGAGCAATGTAGAAAACTCATAAAACTCGGAGCACTAACATGTAAGTGTGCATAGTGAATCACTAACTCACTGCATATAACCACTTAACTAAAAGAAGCCAATTGGGCTTATTGAGCATCTATGTACAACTAGCATACATCTCCTATGGCAAAGTTGGGTAAGTCTTCCACCTATATCACTGAGGAGAGCCCAATCTAGGTGTCTCCCAGTTGAGAAAACCTCACCAACTGGGATCAAACGCTTTATGCAAAAACGTAATTGCTATATCAATGACCACATGGGCATACATAATTGATATCCACAAAAGCATAGATAGTGTGTGTGTGCTCAATATATGCCAACAACACTTGCAAGTGTCTATCAACTCCATTCCTTTGACCCAAAAACTTGCATTTACTTGCGGTGGCTACTCCCACTACAACTGAAAGCCTTAAGTATCTTCACTCCTACAATCACCAAACAACTAGGGCTTAGTGGTAGGGAAACTTGTTGGTTAAGCGTGCCTTGGGATGGAACACTACTGCAATGGGTGACCTATAAGAAAGTAGTTACACAAGAGAACACAAGAGCACTGGCAGAGAAGATAATAGATATAATAGAGTTTTAGAAAACTGCTACTAACAGAAAGTACAAAGATGATGGCATTGTCCACTCATGTGCTCTCAAGGTAGAGCTTAAATGGTGATCTAGAAAACTCTAGATAGAGAGTTACAAGGTAGATGTATGCTGGCTCAATTCCATATCTCGAGCAGTGCAGAAGTCATGTATATATAGGATAATGGAGAGATGTGGACTTCCATGGACGGCTTTACATGGGTGGAAGAACATGGGTGACCACCACCCATGTAAACCTCATACATGGCTTAGGCCGATTCAACCGACCTGACAAATATGAATGATTTTTTACCTTGAAAAGGAATATTCTATGGAATATTCCCTTTACTATTGTGTTCTGAACTGCTTTGATGCTAGTGGAGCAGTGTGATGGCGATGCACCATGGTGGATTTCCCTTTGCAAGAGCTTCACGATGATGCTCTCACACTACAAAAATCTGGAGCTCTTGATGATGCACACCATCCTATTCACAAACCTATAGAACACACAAAATACATAGTACAAAGAGACCATGAACACAAAGTTTGTAGGTTTTACAAATGCGATCAGACCTATAATCTACAACTGACCAAGAAACTATATGTTTTATTAAAGAACATATAGAAAAGTGTCGACAACTATTCAGCCTTTCACATGGACACTAACAATAACATAGTCTCTGCCATAATGCACAACTCATCTCCTCATACATCACAAACTCGTATATAGATCCACATAATGCAAAAAGGTAGTGGAGTTGGCCAATGCATCCATATCCATCCATATTTGGTCGAGCACATCACAAGGCCTCTTTGAATCTCTATGCACATGCATGTGTAACCCTACACAAACCAAAGCATCCCACATATGATCTTTTCACTTCTAATTAGTGCCATCAAATCAAGAAGACATCATGCTAGCAATCCAAGAGACCCAAAGTGTAAAAAGAGACTAAAAGTAGGCCATAAATAAATACTATATTACTAATAGGATCACAACTGCATATCCATATGCATGACTTACATCATAAATATTTCATTGGAGAAACAACCATGTGAATAAGATGCCACATAAACATGCATCTAGCATGCATATAAAACCATGAGCATAAACCTGCTCACCAAGTCTCCAAAATGACCAAGTAGATGTGAAATAATCCTAGGGGAAATCTGAAAAAGTATCCCTTATGAACTGAATAATCAAGACAAGATAGCAAGTAGCAAGTGAAGAATGAGTAACCTACACCACTTGTCACAAATCCAAGCATGATAATGACAAATATACATGCCAAAAGACTAATGGCAATACATGCCAATACAATGGCAATACATCTCCCACTTGGTAATGATTCTTGCAAAATCCAAATATCACAAATCACTTGTGACCCATTCCAAGCGATTTGGAGATGAATGATGATCCAAAGCTATCATAAAAGCATGAAGGATCTAGTAGACCACATGTCTAGCATAAGGGCTAACAAAATTTTGACAGTATCTTCTCTAAAAGATGGACTCTAAACAAAATAACCATGTGGTAATCACCATCCAAGAATGCCAAGAATCACATGACAAATAATCAATCTAGTCACTGAATATAGGTTAGCACAATAGCCGATCCAAGTGACAAACATGTGTGCAAATGAGGCTCCAACTTGGATCTCATACTTGCAAAGAAACAAGGAATTCAAGTACCAATGAAAGATCCAATCAATCTCTCCCACAACTATGTCCAATCAACAAATAAAAGCTTATTCAAGTGGTATAGGACAAAGGATGACCACAATGCCACTATACATGCACTGATAAAACCACATGCTCAAATCAAAGATGAAATGGCATAAACTAAAAACATTACCACAATGCCATCATACATGTCACAACCTTACATAATCAGTTTAGTCTCATACAGAGGAGCATCCAACATAAATCATATACATTAGATGCCCTCAAACTTTAAACCAAGATCCTGTAGACAAGAAATCTCTCTCACAGAAGTTCCAAACCAATGAACCTCCAAAATCAATTACGGTTTCTATAGTGAAAATCTACTGCTCTACATTCTACTATGTAAGTGCTCATAAGCTCAAAATTCGATTTTGTTTCCTTCATCAGACCTAAATAACTCTTTCTTTTCTATGCAAGGACACTTAAAACACCTCAATCGGAGGTCCATAGCTCAGCACACACACAAAATATGCATTTGCTCTCATTATCATCTTGACCTACAATAATCTCTCTCAGTATTTTGCATTCTTTGATGAACTAGACCTCTGAATCTCAATTTGCATTCTTCTATAGATTGTACATCTTGCTTGAGCTGCTCACAACAATTTAAATCACTTCAATTTGACATGTATAAATCAAGTTATTGTCAAAATATTGACCTACTATCAAAGTTATTACAAACCCAACTTCTAGATCACTCTATGTTTTTTGAATTTTTGGCAAAGTAGAATCCCAAAACAGTTTTGATGCCCTTCTACGAAGTTGTAATTCTCTTCGTAAATTGTTTTCAAGAAGATGTTGACCTACAAGTCCACTTCTTGTGCCCTAATCTTCCATTGAAGCTCCTTGCACCTTAGCCTTCAACATAATCTAAGACTCGAAACCCACATAATGATCTTATGAGACAATGCTCTATAAAAGATATATGTATAAAAATATACAGGTAGGGTTACATGATCCTTACATCCCGAACACCATTTGACCTTCGACATAGTGCTTTGGTAGAATTTTTATCTTAACTTTTATGGATTATGCTACTTATTAGGTGGAATTCTAGGCATTGAAACATGCTAATGGGGGGAATGTGGCCATCTTACTAGTACAACAGAACTTTTCAAATCAACTTTGGAGTTATTTTCTATTAAATCAATGATGAGTTCCATTATAGATTATTATCAGATTCATCACACGTTCAATCCATCTTGCTATCCTTGTGCAAATGGCTTAGCCAAAAGTGCTAACAAAGTTCTTCTCATATGCTATAAAAGATGATTATAAAGCATTTGGGGGGGGGGGGTGTAGCTAGTATTTACCCACGGTTCATTGGATATATCATACAACACACACACACACACACACACACATATATATATATATATATATATATATATATATAGAGAGAGAGAGAGAGAGAGAGAGAGAGAGAGAGAGAGAGAGAGAGAGAGAGAGAGATTGATTTGTAGTAGAAGCTTGTGATGAATGTGCAACACCGACTCTGTGTAAGTTTGCTCACCCTTATCAATGAAATGAATTGTTCGGTCTACTCTTTGTTCACATACTTTTGCTTGTTTAAGCTCTATCGTGTCATAGTTCTATCCAAGATAGATGGTTAGAGTCTACATCAAGTTTTCTTTTTTGATGTTCAATGTGTTGACAATGTATTACGGTAACAATTGATCCATTACTTGAGTGATGCGTTTTTCTAGTTCAATAGCCGATCGTAAACGTTAGAGATAGCAAACCAGCTAACACGAGCTAATAGTTATCAGCATATTTTACATGAAAAATAATGTCTAACGGCTTGAAAAAGTTTAGAACATTTCATATTCTTTACAGAATTTAGAATTCTATTAATACAAAATTTACAAATGAATTTTACTCTCTCAAGTCTTCATAAATTATTGGTTGTAAAAACGAAAATTTGGGTTGTCGCTTGGCTGCCGCTTGTGCTTGAATCTTGCATTAAGCTCGTGAGTTTTGTTCTTTTAAACCTCCTTTGCATGCCACAACTTTCATCCACTCCCAACGATATATTCATGTGAATCAACAAGACAGTTCTTAAGTAAGCTCCCAATAAGTTGTAATGACATCTTGTAAATCACATCGCACTAGAAAAAATCAAATGCTAGTAGCTTAGGAGTTAGGTGGAAAATAAAGATACTACCAGAAGTTTCTAGAAAGAGAAACAATGCAAAAGCAAGAAAGATATGGAATAAAAGGTTTTCTCTTTCTATAGAAACTTATACTCTTCTTATCCCATACACTATACACACAAGCAGGGATAGGTGACACAAGCAGGGATAGGACACCTAGAACTTATTAGAAATGAATAAAGCTCGAAGGTCTATTAAAACTAAGAATTAGAAAAAGATAACCCTAAGGCTAGATGAAAAGATAACCCTAAGGCTAGATGAAAAGACGAATTTGAATCATGAAGCCCTACCACACCATGCATGACCTTTGTTATCATTGACAATGTCCGTCGAGAATGTTCAAAGAGTAATAAGAAATATCCCCAAAAGCATAGCATGACCCTTGCCACCAATGATAGTGTCCACCAAAATTGTTCTTCCCAACAATAAGTCTCCGAGGGGAGCTTCTTTCTCTCATGACATTGATGAGGACACATCTAGCCAATGCAATCCATGGGAAGACATGCTTAGTACCCATGAGGCCCCATGTTCCACAAAGCAGGGGTAAGACAACGAAGACAACACTAGTTTGTAATTGACCTTAGGCCCAATACATGTATGCAACAACCTCCAAGAGAGGTTGAACCCTTGCCCTCAACCCAAGAGAGGAAGGGTCTCTCCAACAAATGTTTCATAGTTATGAGAATGATCTTTCTCTATTTTATGGTTTCACACACAAGTGGACAACACAGGAAAAAAAAGAAAATTCTTCTCTTACTTTGTGATGGTGCGTTCACACGACCTTAACCAAGGTTCTAGTTTTCTCAAAGTTTAAACCCAACCATTCTTTTTTACTTTCGCAATGAATGTTATTGAAACCTGTCACAAAGAGTCGTCGGGCCTTGTGAGAAAACATCCACTTCCCAGGCTTTTCTTGGAGAGGAGCTCACATAAGCCTGCCATAGCTTCAATCACAGGATTTTTGAAATTTGGTGAAGAAAGCAGACCGTTTGAATCGAGTGCCATTCTCCTACCTTTCCCTCGCCATCAACGTGTGCTTCTAACACTCTCACACAGATTTTCTACCTTCGTTTGTTCCCTTTCCCTTTGGTGTCGCGGTTCATTCTGCAAAGCTAGGATGTTTCCCCCCAGCTCAGTTGTGGCCGATTAGGGTTTCTGAGAGATCCGTCAAGATCGACGCATCAGCACGTAGATCGAGCATCTCGTCTTCGCCCTTTTTGTCTTTAACCTCGAACATCAATTCCATCACCTCTGTATCATTTCGACTCCCTTTTCGACACACAGTAAAGTCTTTCTAGAGATTCTGAAATTGTTTATAGAATCGTCCGTCATTTTAGCTGTATCGAGGCTTTGTCCCTTTGGGGATGGCCTTTAACTAAAGCTCAATACCTTGCAATTTGAATTTGTTTCTCTGCTGACTGAGTTGATGATGGCGATGTTGATGGCAGGCAGCTACAAATAATGTTTTGATTCAGACGATTTGCGAGACTTCACCCTTTTCTTATGGTACCCTGTTGTCTTTGTTTATTCTCTTGTATGTCAGTAAGTGATGCCTGCACTGTGCATGTGCACGGGGAGTTCGAAATCAATTCGTGCTTATAGTTCGATGCATATCGTGGAATTCAATATTTTATTGTTTAGCATGTACAAATGAAATGAAAGTCCGTGAAATTTGTCTTTCTTTTTTTTCCCGGAAAGTGGTGTCAACGTCATTTCCGTATAAATACATGCATTACTATACTTTATAGTTATCCAGTAAGCTCTTTGAAGTAAAAGTGAAATTCGAGGGTGTTTAATGGTTTTCGACATGGATTGTGATGCACCAGATGGCAGAAAGTGGCATGCATGATGGGAAGCAGGAGACAGATATGCATGATGTGAATCGGGATGAAGAATTTCAAAACCAGGGTGATACTAATTTGCACAACAGTTTGGCATCGCCAGACAGGGGAAAACGTGAGAAGGCTATGTCTCTTCTTTGTCTATGGCTGATGTCACAGGAAGAGATCAAAGAGGAGGAACTTGCCAAAATTTGGAAAGGGTTGTTCTACTGCCTTTGGCATGCTGAAGAGGAAGTCACACAGGTAGACTTGGCAGATAGAATGGCTTCTTTATTGGGAAAACTTAACATTGTCGTTTCCCAGATTTTTTTTAGCGTTTTCTTGAAAACGTTGAGAAATGAGTGGGGAGACACTGACAATTACACTGAAGGCAGATTTCAGCTCGTGCTTAAAAAATTCATTTTTCACATGTTTGGGGCCTTAAAGAAGAGTGAATGGGATATTGAGATAGTAAGGGAATTCATGAACGCCCTTACAGAGAGAGCCCTTTTGTTGCAGGATGGAATTCATGGTGACAATATTAATGTGTATGTTGTTACTGTCTTTCTTCATGAGCTGAGGCAGTACCTTCCTGTGCCTTCAGATGCATTTGAAGTATTACTAGAACCATTTTGGAGAGTATTCGCTAAGGGCTGCAATGAGAGAATTGCTGAAGCAATCGGCAAAAGCATTTTCCTTGTGCTCTTTGAGCATGCTAATAGGCTTCTTAATTCTGATCATGGAGTGCAAGATGGAAATGAAGACTGGGCCTGTTTTGGTTCTTCTGCACTCAACTTGTCATTTCTCATCTGGACCAAGAGCTCAGCTTTGTTGGCTAGTATGCCTGAATCAAGATCTAGTCAATTGAAAATGATTGAAGAGAAATTTGCTCGTTTAGAGAAAGTGCTCGCTCAATCTCGCATTTCATGTAGCAGCACTGACGAGAAAAGTTTGGATATCGCAAAGTCAGGTATCGAGGGTGCAAATGACAATGCGATTAGTGCAGTTGACATGAAAGAAGTGACGGTCTCACCAGGCCAGCATCCTGTGACTCAGACTTTTGGTAGACGTGGAAAGAGGAATCAGAAGCTAGCTTTCAATTCCCAATCTGTTGATAATGTGTGTATGCAAGATGGTATAGCATCATCAGGGACTTCTGGAGAGGATATTCCTATGCAGTTGCAAATCAAGCAACAATTTGAAGTTGATGGTGATGCTTCATTGGATCCAAGGCAGCACAAGTTAATGTCATCTAATTCAGAACATGATCACGACTCAGGGGATGTTATCAATGATTGTGATTCCTCGCTTAAGGAGGATATTGATAAAGATGGCAGCACCATGCTCATAGGAAATGGTGATGGAATAACTATGGAGGATCCTGTCATCTCAAATCTTGCGAAAAGGTTTGAGTCTATAGCAGATCAATCTCCTAGCTGTGCAGTTGACATATCTACTGATCCTTTGATTCCATTTGCCCCTTCTCCTGTCAACACAGGCATGCGAAAACGTAAGAGCTTGATGTCATCTCCATTAAATACATGCAACTCTGAAAGTCCTAGTAGTGCGAAAGAGAATAGTGTTGTTTCTGAAGATGCTTTTCAAGGTGTTGACATCGGCTCAGTTGATGATGTGTCTGCTAAGAAAGCAAAGAAAGTTCATTTTTCACTGCAGCACAATATCGTCTGGCAACCTTCAACTCCTCTTCCACCTCATGATGTAAGGGTGCCTCCAGCAGCTACGCCCAGAGGGAGTGCATTAAAAAAGGGAGTGCTCCCAGGTCCAATAATTGAGCTAGGTGATGTTGAATCAGTGTCTCCAAGAAGGAAGAGGAAGAAAAAAGCATCTTCCAAAAGATCTCCAGCTGCACAATCAAAGAGTCCCAAGGGTGCCAAACAATCAGGGAAAGAAAACAAGGCAGCTAAGGAGGGCAGACTCAGCCCTCGCTAGGCTCCTATAGTAGCTATGTAGGACGTCTGTTTCTGCATTCCTTTTTTCTTGTACACTACTAAGCAATGAAGACATTGTGTTCAAAGATTCATTGATAACTTCAGGGTGAATCATTTCTGATCAATATGTTGATTAAGTACTAATTTGGCAGTATAAAGGAGTGGTGATCATGCTGGACTGTGTCTTAAAGCACAGATGGATAGAGAATGGGACAAATGAGGCAACAAACAGTGGTTTCAGGCATTCAGCTGATTGAATCTGCATTCGCTGACACATGAGATATTTCCTAAGGCAGGGCTTTTATGTAGAAACTAACATTGGGAATTATGGTGGATTGATAATTGTTGTGGTGGACGTGCCTGCAAGAAAGGGTCTGACTTATTAGTGATAGCACTGAAGCATTATGCTTTATAGTATGGGCAGCATATACAACAGTTGATAGTGATACTGTAATCCAACTCAGCCTCTGGTTCGTTGTGTTGTGCTTGGCCTTGTGAAATTTACACAGTGGATTGATAATTGTTGTGGCCTTGCAAGTGCCTGCAAGAAAGGGTCAGACTTGTTAGTGATGGCACTGAAGCATTATGACTTTATAGTATGGATAGCACATACAACAGTTGATAGAGATACTGTAATCCAACTTAGCCTCTGGTTTGTTGTGTTGTGCTTTACCTTTCAAAATTTACATGGTGTCAAGCTAGTGATTCAGCAGGTAGTGCTAAGCATGGTTTGCTAGGTGCAGAGTCCGAAAGAGCATACCACATCAATGTAGTTATGGCTGAGTGTTTTCTTTCCTCATACATGTAGAATCGCTGGATTTTTCTTAACTTTGTGTTACAGCATTTCTGTAACTGAGCAAAAAAATATACAGTGTCAATATTCAAATTTAGTTCTCTCTTTGATCCGCCAGATAGAGCTATTTTTCATGTACTGATGATAATTTAGCTTGAAAATCTTGTAAATTGCATATGAAGTATGCACAAATCTTTGGACAAGCGTGTAGCCAGCTGTATTTCATGATGTTCATACATTTTCTTTGCCACTACTGACATCATATTGTCTTTTGAAGGGATTAATGTGCGAAATGACTCAAAATAAACTGTGTATCCTCTTGTATCCAACTTCATGCATCAGAAAAACTCTGTTGAAGCATAGAAAGTTTTTGTAATTTGAAGTGTGCTTTGCTTCTTGCATTTTTCCTGGCCATGTTTATATGATGGAGTACATCTTGGTATTTATAATTCGCTTATGTTTGATGATTGAGTATACCTTGGTATATGCTCACCTGCTGTGATGCCTCTATGTTATGTTTGATATTATGTGCTTATGACATGTAATAGCTTGTCAGTGCATACATAGAGCCATGCATCTATATGCTGATATGTACATGCACATACAGTCAGGCATACATGCATGTGTACATATTTACTTACATTCATTCACACATGTACATACAGACCTGCCTACCTAGCTGAAGTACTTTTATAGCTGGAGTCCTGCTTGGATGCAACCCCCTGAGGACCCAGTTGAAAATGGAAATTGACATTTCTTTATTTTGGTCGTTCATTTTGGACTTGCTCCTAGAAAAGGGGAGATCAATCCGTGCATATGCACGTGCACTCTCTCTCTCTCTCTCTCTCTCTCTCTCTCTCACACACACACACACACACGCACACGCACACGCGCACACACACACACACACACACACACACACACACAGACATCTGTGCATACGTGCATACATGTATGCATGTTTGAGTGCCCAATGTATGTATGTACATACCTGCAAAATACATACATACATGTGTATAATCATGAATGTATGCATGTATATACATGTGTACATTTATGTGTATGTATGCATGCATGCATGTGTATATATACCTATGTATGTGTAAGGTAATTTATATATGTATGTATGCACACATGTACATGTGATCCAGTACTAAATACACAAATATGTGGTGTGTATGGATGCTAAATACAAAAATATGTATGTTCGTATGTATGTACATATGTATGTACCTCCATCTTTATGCATGTAGGTTCATATGTGTATATACCTTGTATTTATGTATGCATCCATGCATGCATACATGAATGCATCCATGCATGCATACATGAATGCATCCATGCATGCATACATAAATACAAGGTATATACACATATGAACCTACATGCATAAAGATGGAGGTACATACATATGTACATACATACGAACATACATATTTTTGTATTTAGCATCCATACACACCACATATTTGTGTATTTAGTACTGGATCACATGTACATGTGTGCATACATACATATATAAATTACCTTACATATATGTATGTGTGCATGAATGCATCCATGCAAGCATGCACACATACATACAATGTCCATATGTATATGTATGCATATGTATATGCATGCATACATGTACGTATGTACGAGTGTGCTTGTATGCATGTACATACCTGCAAATACATACATACATACATGTGTATAATCATGATTGTATGCATGTACATACATGTGTACATTTATGTGTATGCATGTATGCATATACATGTATACATAAGTATGTATGTGTACGGTAATACAAATACGCATGTATGCACACATGTACATGTAAATAAGTAGGAAATACATACATATGTTGTATGTATGTAGATATTGAATACATACATATGTATGTTCATATGTATGTACATATGTATGTACCTCTATATTTATGCATGTACGCTCATATGTATATATAATGTGTATTTATGCATGCGTCCATGCATGCATGTACACATACATACAATGTCCATATGTGTGTAGGGGTTCGTACATACATACAATGTCCATATGTGTGTAGGTGTTCGTATATGTACATGTATGCATGTATACATACACTCTTGCATATATGTATATATGAAAGTATGCATGTGTATGTATGTATGCGTTCATTCATGCAACTAATGCATCTATACATGCATGCATATTTATACTTATGTATATGTATGTACATACCCAGGTTCATGTATATATCCATGTGTGTGCATATGTATGTACGTACGTATGTACATATGTTTGTATGTATGTATGTATGTATGCATGCATGCATTCAACCTGTACGTATGTGTGTACAATTGTATTATATGTATGTATGCATGTTAATGTGTGTATGCCTCAAACGTGGAGGCGCAAGTACTAGAATAGATGGCGATAGCAAGAAGATGAGGCGCAGCTGGTTGGAGAGAGAGAAAGAGAAGATAGATCGACTCCAAATTTGGAGGGGCTTAGAATGAGTGACCTTCCCCAAAGTCTTATTGGGTTATGTTATATAGGACCCTTTTACGGTTGGCCAAGTTCAATGTCTTCACATTGAACTTGGCCCAAAAATAAAGAATAAGTGACATAGCCTTTATAAATAGGCCTATACACATGTATACACTATAAAGGGGTCATTTAGGACTTTATCCCAACAACCTCCCAATTAAAGGCATAAATGGTGCCTTTAAGCTACGTGACTCCCACCATCTGTATACATAACTGATTTTGTGCTTTGGGTAAGCACTTTGTGTGAACATCTGCAGGGTTTTGTGATGTATGGACCTTAACCAATGTGATAAGGCCATCCTCAAGCACTTCTTGAATGAAGTGATATCGCACATCAATATGTTTTGTGCGTGCATGGAACATGACATTCTTTGCCAAACATATGGCACTTTGGCTATCACAACCAAGCATAGGTGCTCTGTCAGGCAAGCCAAACTCACTGGAAAGACATGTCAACCATATTGCTTCCTTGGAAGCCTTAGTGGCTGAAATATATT
>CM035432.1:137696412-137701412 GCA_020310875.1 Ceratopteris richardii
AACTTTTCTCAGAGATTATACAGAGAATGAATCTCAAACTTGAGTCAACTTTAGAGCACTCTAATAGCTACCCAATGACACCAAAATCATAGCAAATGGATACATAGAGAAGGAGAACCAGCCCTTACAACAGAGAGCAAAATATTTCCAACAGAGCCTACACAAAGAGAGAGATATCAATCACACAACTTCACTAAAATGAATGTTGCTCCCAGCTTACTCAGAGAATGCTCCAGAGAATTTGTAAGCATAAAATAGACTCTTATAGCTATCCAATGAGACAAGAATTACATCAAATGGATGCCATATGAGGGAGAACCAATGCTAACAACTCAGGGGTAGAGAGTTGCAACACTGCCTGCGCACACACATAGATATGCCTACTAAAAGAAAACAAACAAGCAAGCAAGGGGGTTGCTTAAGCAAGGGGCTTGCTTATCACAACTCCAGCACTTAGTGCTCACTTTACATGAGCTAAAACTCCAAGAAGATGGCCCAAAAGAAGTCGGGATACATGCTCCTTTTATAGTGAGAAGTGTGCCCCTAAAATCTAGGAACTACCTTTCCAAATCAGCCTCCTAACTTGGAGGAATTAGTTGAGATGACTTGGGGAGTGGTTGAGTGACTTTTCTTGATGGAATCTCGTGGCTTTTGGCTTCCTTTGATTGCTCCACATGTCCATAAAAGATTCCCCACGAATTTGTAGCTTGAAGCTTGACTTTTAACACTCCCCCTCAAGCTTCAATTCTTCGTCCTCATCCAAGCTCCTTCATGTTGATGCATTGCTTGAATTTTGAAATCTTCATCCCATCCAAAGCCTTTGTAAACATGTCCGCAACTTGGTCCTTGGTACCAATATGATGTACTGAAACTTCCTTGGATATCACCTTTTCCCTTATGAAGTGATAGTGCACTTCAATATGCTTGGTTCTAGCATGATAGACAGGGTTCGATGCTAGATGAATGCTACTCATGTTGTCACAAAAAATTGGATATGTGTCAACCTGCAAATTAAGCTCCATAAATAACTTCTTAATCCACATTAGCTCACATGTGACTTGAGCCAAAGCTCTATACTCAGCCTCGGTGGAAGATAATGCCACCGTGGGTTGCTTCTTTGAAATCCATGAGATGATCTTGCTACCTAGCATGACTAGGTAACCACTTGTACTCCTTCTATCTTCCTTCGAACCGGCCCAATCGGCATCGGAATAAGCTTTGACCTGCATATCATCATCAAATGAGTAGAACAATCCTTCATTTATAGTGGCTTTGAGATATCGCAACATTCTTCTTGCAGCTTGCAAGTGTGTAGTCCTTGGACTATGCATAAATTGTGATAACACTCCAACTCCATATGCTATGTCGGGCCTGGTTATTGTGGCATAATTGAAAGATCCTACAATAGATCGATACAAAGTTACATCATCTAATGGCTCTCCATCAATGGAGCTTAGCTTTACATTAACTTCCATGGGATTTGAAATAGGCTTGCAATGTAGCATCCCAAACCTCTCAAGTAGGTCTAGAATATACTTCCTTTGTATGAGCATAATACCTTCTTCTTTGTATACAACTTCAATGCCAAGAAAATACCTAAGATCTCCAAGATCAGAGATCCTAAACTCCTTTCCAAGCTTTGCCTTGATCTCCTCAATGCCCTTTGTATCATTACCTGTAATGATAAGATCATCTACATACACACACATGTAGACCACATGTTCTCCTCTTTGTTTGATGAAGAGAGATGGATCCGCCTTGCATTGATTGTAACCACATTTGATCAAATAGTCCACCAATCTTTGGTTCCAAGCCCTTGGAGCTTGCTTTAGGCCATAAAGTGCCTTCTTCAACCTACAAACATGATGTGGAAACTCTTTATGAACAAAACCTAGTGGTTGCTCCATGTATACCTCTTCTTCCAAGTCTCCATTGAGAAAGGCATTCTTGATATCCAATTGGAAGAGCTTCCATCCTTTGCTAGCAGCCATTGCAATGAGTGTCCTAATGGTGCTCATCTTTGCCACGGGGCTGAATGTCTCTTCAAAGTCCACTCCATAGGTTTGTGCAAAACCCTTGGCCACCAATCTTGCTTTGAACCTAGAAATAGATCCATCTGAATTCCTCTTTACTTTATACACCCACTTATTACCTATTACCTTCATGTTCTCCTTCTTGGGCACTAGAGTCCATGTTTGATTTTCCTCAAGTGCGTCGATCTCTTCTTGCATTGCCTCTTTCCATTCGGTGTACCTGCTTGCATCTTCATAGCAATCGGGCTCATGATCTTCTACTACTTTGTTCATATATGCATAATGTGTTGCCATGTATGAATCATAAGTAAACCTTTGAGTTGGATACTTAACTCTAGAAGACTTCCTTTTTTCACCTTTTGGAGGAATAAACCTCCTTTGCCTTGGGAACGTGATCTCTTTCTTTGACGTGGCTTCTTTCTCCATCATGTGTCCTTCATCATCTTCAACTTCATTACCTTCTTGATCCAACTCCACCAATGTTGCTTTGCCTTTGTTGATTGATTGTGCTTCATAGCTTGATGAAGATCTCCCCCTCCATGGTGAGTTCATGCTTGAACTATCTTCATTGATGGAACACCTTGGGCCGCTTAGCTCTAGGTCGATTTGTTCTTCATCATGTCCATGCTTTTCTTCTTCATAGTCCTGCATACAATCATACTTCTTATACCAAGGGAGTAGCTCATCAAATGCTACATCCCTTGATATCCTCAAGTCCTTTGTGTTTGGGTTGAAGCACCTGTAACCTTTATGATCATTTGAATATCCTAGAAACACACACTTTTCTGCCTTTGGTTGTAGCTTGTGCCTCAATTCACTTGGCACATGTACATAACAAGTACATCCAAATATCTTCAAGTGGGAAAGATCAGGTTTCTTACCATAATAGGCTTGATATGGTGTCAAGCCATGGATCCCCGAGGTAGGAGCCCTATTCATTAGATACACGGCGGTATTTGCTGCATCACTCCAAAACATGTTAGGTACATTCATCTCATTAAGCATTGCTCTAGCGATCTCGGCAATGTATCTATTCTTTCTCTCTGCTACTCCATTTTGTTGGGGTGTGTACCTGCATGTTACTTGCCTCTTGATGCCTTGATCCATTAAAAAATCAGAAAACTCATTTGAGAAATATTCTCCCCCTCCATCGGACCTTAGCTTCTTGATATATGTACCTGTTTCCTTCTCTACCATTGCCTTGAATGCTTTGAAACATGTAAACACATCTGATTTGTTTTTGATGAAATAAACCCAAACCATCCTTGTGCAATCATCTATAAAAGTGACAAAGTACTTGTTACCTCCAATGGATTGCTCTTTCGTTGGCCCCCACACATCTGTATGTATCAACTCCAATGGATGTTGGCTTATGTAGCCACTCTTCTTGAATGGAAGTCTCGCTTGCTTCCCTAGTTGACAAGATTCACATAAATGCTTCATACCTTGTCCTTGGAAGTTGGGAAGACCTTCAACCAGCCTCTTGAATTGCATTTCCTTCATTCTTTGTATGTTGATGTGACCTATCCTCTTGTGCCACAAGTCCAACTCCGAAATCCTCTTGTTTCCATATGTGAAGTAGACATGTTGAGTAGAATGAGAATTTACCTCCAAAGTGAAGAGTCTCCCTTGCTTCTTTCCTCTTGCTATGACCTTGTAACCTTGCTTAGGGTTCTCCACAAAGCATCCACCTTTGTTGAACCTTACTTGATAGCCTCTTTCAACCATTTGCCCAACGGACACCAAGTTCTTTGTGATGGTAGGTACATGCAAGACATCCTTGAGACATCTTCCTTCCTCCTTGTCATCCAAAGCTACATCTCCAACATGGGAGATCTCATGGGCTGTATCATCACCTGTTTCTACATGTCCTTTACCTTTGGGAACATGTAGATTAGTAAACCAAGAAGCATTGCAACTCATATGGTTGCTACATCCACTATCAATATACCAAGTGTTATCTACTTTGCTTGAATTCCCATTCATGTGCATCATCAAGAGATTGTCATTTTCTGAACTTGTAGAAGCATAATTACCTTGGCCTTTGTATGAAGAACCTTGATTATAGTTCCTTTGGTTTCCTCCTTGGTAGCAATCTCTAGCATAGTGGCCAAACTTGCCACATATGTAACATCCTTCGCCATCTTGATTCCTGTTTTGTTGATGTCGTCCTCCTCTTCCTCTTGATCTTCCTCTCCCTCTTTGTGATGAGGTGCCTTGGTCATGTCCTTGATTTCTTGAGTGGCCTTGCCTTCCTCCAAACCTTCCTTTGCCCCTTCCTTGTCCTTGTCTTCCTTTGCCCCTTTGATTACCTGCATAGAAAACTTGTGCATCTTTGCTTTTAGTTGAACTTCCACCTATGTTCATTTCTTCGGTGACCATGAGAGCAACCAATTGCTCAAAATCGGGAAGATTATCCCTTACATAAACTGAAGTGGTAAAGGGTTTCCACTTCTCATCATCTCTCAAACCATTGAGAGTATAAGCCACAAGATCGTCATCGTCTACGTGGCTTCCAATGGATCCCAATGCATCTGATAACTCCTTGACCTTAAGTATGTAGTCATTTATGCTACTCCCTGAGCTCTTCCTAAGGTTGTTGAGCTCATTCTTGAGTTGGATCTTCCTTGCTTTGGTGCTTGTTGAATAAAGCCTTTCAAGTGTCTCCCATACCTTCATGCTTGAATCCAGGTCTTGGATATGGCCGATCATGCTATTGCTAATGTGTTGGGAAAGAATAAAGATAACCCTCTTGTCTCTTTCATTCCATTCCCTAAAGGCCCTTCTCTGGTCATTGGTTGGATTCTCATCCAACCTAGGTCTTGGTTCACTTCCACTAATCAACCCCCAAAGGCCCTTGCCCATAAGATAGTTGGAGACCCTAAATCTCCATGGTTGATAGTTACCTTTGTCTAGCTTTTCAATTTGAGTGTTGAAGTCTCCCATATCTAGTCTTTGATACTTGAC
>CM035432.1:137706412-137726412 GCA_020310875.1 Ceratopteris richardii
TATATATATATATATATATATATATATATATATATATATATATATATATATATATATATATATATATATATATATATATATATATATGAGAATATGAGTTTCTTTCATAATTTGTTATGTTCCATATGTTGTTGATTCTATATTTCCAGTCACTAATTCATCTAGTTGAGGTTGTACTTATAGTTAAGCTTGTAGGTGTTGTTATGAGTATTATGAAAGGAAAACAACAATTATGCTTCATTAAATAAAACGAGATAGTTTTCCTGTCAATTTGAAAGTGTTTTTCCTATACTTGAGATGTACTTTTTAAGCTCAAAGAGGTGAAAAGAGGTTATTTTTTAAGGAAGGCGGCAATATATTTGAAGCAAATTTAAAGACGTTGATGCTTAATCTAGTTACAATGAATGCGTGTCATGTTATTCTTTAAAATAATCTTACGGTTCTAGTTGGTTTTTTTGAGGTAGAGAAGCCCCAATCTCTTTGTAGAGTTACTTTGATAACATATGTTTTTGTATGTGGAGTTTTCCACTTTTGAGGTCATACCCCACACAAAATTCGTGAGGTCTAACAATAAACTTTTATATGGTACTTGCAAAGACTTCAATATGAGATGATGTAGTGATCATGGATGAAGTCCTTGCCTAGGAAAACGTTGAATCCCATAGGGATCTCCAAGAACATGAAATTTATACATTATCAAGTTGGTTGATAGCCTACTTCAAGAAGGGAAATCAAAGGAGAAAAGCCATAGTACACCAACCTTTAAATGGTGGGTGGTGCAATTTTAACCCCCCCCCAAAAAAAAAAAAGAAAAAAAAAGTGTAGAGAAAACCTATTTATTTGTAAAACCTTCAATGTTTTATCTTGAAAAACCATTGAGGAAGTTACTCATGCTTTTCCAACTATTCTCTCTAATAAATGGCTGTTTATGGGAAGGGGGAAAATTCTCACATAATTATACCATTTTTCAGTTTTATGCATCACCATAACTTTTTACTCTTCTTCTTGTGTGATTTTCTAGGAGGTACCTATTCAATGTGCTGAATCTCGTAGTGAAGCCTAGTGTGAATCGTTCATCTATTCTTCTCTATGTTATGTACGTAAGAAGATAATTGTAAGTGAAATGACATTGTTTGAAACATTTAGTGGCATTGGAATCATACGGGTACAAATGCAAATATATTATTTTTGTCCTTTATAAGTCGATGCAAATACATCTTGATGTTTTCAAAATAAATCCACCAATCAAACCTCTTGGTATCAATATATATTCTATCATCTATTTATATCAATATATTTTAAGTATTCTATTTATTGACATAGGAGCCTCACTCAACTTAGATTGCAATGATCACCTATTTTTCTTGCACATCCAAATATGGATCTGTTCCTAGTTTATTGGTGTACTCCAATGTCTTCAAGAATTTCCTTATATTCTTTAGCTATAAAATTCCATTGGTAGGGAGGGAACATATTCATACTTGTGATTCCAAATATTCACTCTTGTAACATTATCTTTTTCATTGGATCTAAGTTCATTATTTTCTTTATATGTATCGAGAAGGCATTAAAAAAAGGGGATCAATAAGTTATTTTTTATTTTTATTGAGAGTTCATTAAAAAAAAGTGAAAAGCCAAAGGATTTCAAGGAATTCCAAGGTTGGAACATAAATACAAGGTGCTAAAAAATATAGACAAATAAGGACCATAACATTTTTATATGTGCTAATATTGGTAAGGTAAGCAAAAATCCAAGAAGCTCACATATATCAAGAGGCCATCATGACATCCCACGTGCAAAAATCAGGACTTAATCTTGCATAAATCTATTTGTTTTGGTCAATTGCACGTATTATAGTGAATCCCCTACATAAACGTGCATGTAGGTTGGAAGGTGAATATCAATATCTTCTTTATATTTGGAAGGGTGACATAACACATTGATGATGGTATCAAGAGGTGTCTACTCTTGGGATTCATCTCCTATCTTACACTCTCTCATATGGCATTGGAACATGCAAAATAGTGTAGTTCATTTTTTGAAACAAAGAAATGGTTGATATCAATTTGTTTCTCCTCATATATTTCCCCAAAAATTTGAAACAATTTCCTTATGCATCATCTCTCTATCCTTTTCATTCTACACACCTTTTAGGTGGATTTTCCTCATCTTTAGGAATTCAATACTCTCCTTTCTACACTCTTGAATGTTGGACATTGTGTAAGTTTCATTGGGATAAAAGATTAATCCAAAGAGGCTCAACTAGATATTGACAAGTGTCCAAGGTCAAATGAGGAGATGACTGTTGGAGTTTGAGGTCTGCGGGAGCACACAAATAGCACAAAGAAGAAGAAGGAGCTTGGAGCAAAACACATAATACTGAATGTATTACCAAGAGAATGTACAAGATAGATAACCCATTAGGGTCATATGCATATATACAAGTCGGGGGAAAAAACCTCCTAAAGAGGGAAAAAAGTGCCTCTGTGGTCCTAAATGTGTTCACACATCACTGCCAAAATATATCAACAAATCCCCCTGTGGAGTGATGCGGTGAGCAAGGAGTTTGCACTCATGTATAAGGAAGTGCCAAGCTATGTGGAATAAATCCACAAAAGGAACTAAGCCCAAAGGTTTGCAAAAAGCTTCAAACTTCTCCCTAGGCAGAGCCTTTGTGAAAAGATCTGCAACATTCTCCTATGTGGGCACATATTCCAAATGGATCTCTCTAGCAGAGAAGCTCTCTCTAACATAATGATAGTTCACCTCAATGTGCTTAGTGTGAGCATCGAACATAGGGTTCCTTGCAACTTCCAATGTGGTCTGACTATCAGTAAAAGTGGTGGTGGCAAAAGACTAAACAACACCCCAAATCAGCCCAAAGGTGTCTAAGCCACACACACTCAATAGTCCTTGTGAAAGCTACCCTATACTCAACCTCACAACTAGAAGTAGCCACAGTAGGCTACCTCTTGCTCAACCAAGATATGCATACAGAGCATGAAGAAAAAGCCAGTGGTGGACCCATGAGTGTCATAGCAACCAACCCAGTTAGAGTAAAAAAAAGCATGTAAATCTAGCATTAGTGATCCCTCCTTGGGATAAAACAATCCATGTAGTCTGGTACCACTCAAGTAGCGAAAGATGTGCTTAACCGCTTGCCAATGCTCAACACTAGGCAATACATAAACCTGCTCATTTTTTAGACAACAAACTGAATATCAGGCTGAGTTATGCACAAGTAATCAAGCATTTGACAACCTACTGATAGAGAACAACATCAAATGCATCAGCAATGTCATGAAGATTCAATCATAAACCTATCTCCATAGGAGTGGCAATAGGTTTGTAGTTTTCAAGGCCAAAATGCTACAATAATGTGTTAATATATTTTGTTTGACACAAAGCTATTCCGCCATAAACTTGCATAAACTGAATGCCCAAATAATGATGAAAATGCTCATAATTTGACATCTCAAATGAGGCATGCAAATCAAGATTAAAATCAACAACATGCTTCTCATTAATACTAGTGAATAGTATATCATCAACATAGATAACAATGATCAAAAGCACATCATTTGCACGCTTAACATATAAGGTGCTCTCAGTTGGACTGTTCTCAAAACCATGTATAATCAAGTAGGCATGTATCTTTTCATACCAAGCACATGGTGCTTGCTTCAAACCATATAATGCCGTTTTGAAAATTCACACTTTGTTTTCAAGCCCTTTCTACACAAAACCACGAAGCTGAAAAACATACACTTCTTCATGTAAGTCATCGTTCAGAAATGTAGTTTTAATGTCCAAATAATGTACATTCCAACCATGATGAGCTTCAAGTGCAAAAATGCTATGAACAATAGTCGTTAGGCATGTGGGAGAAAAGGTCTTACCAAAATCAATGGATCTTTCTTGAGCATAACCTTTTTCAACAAGCCTAGACTTATACCTGTCAACTGCTCCATCATGCTTATACTTTTGCTTGTATACCCACTTAGTGCCAATGGCCTTCTTGTCACGAGGCAAATCACATAAGGTACCATTCTTCGTAACAGCATCATATTCTGATTGCATAATAGCCATCCAATTTTTTGAATTTTGTGCTTCATCAAACAAAATAGGCTCAATCTCATCGCAAAGACTAAAGGTAGCCATAGCATAGAAATCTAATGCAAAAGAAGCACTATGAGAGCCTGAACGAGTATGATGATAGAGGTGCATCTAATTTTCTATCTTGCAAAGTCTTCACTAGCCATTTTGTCCTACTTTTTGCCTCCTCTATATCACGCCTCTCATCAACAAGTGCATTGTGTAAATCTGCATAAGAAATGGAATGATCTGCATCATCATGTGGAACATGTAAAGGCTAAGAAATTGCCTCATTTGGATCAACACTAGACTGTCCACCAGTAAAAAGAGGAAGCAAAGTGTCATACACATTGTTGGAGCTAACTCATGTCTCCTTCGTACAAATGTAATGGCTGAATTGCATCTTCCATAAAAAGAACATCATGGCTAACCAAAATGCATTTAGTTTGTGGATGATAACAGAAGATAGCCTTTGCTTTCAGAACTGTACCCAACAAAAATACATTTCACTACTTTATCATCCAATTTTCTACATTGTTGTTCAAGCACCAATTCATATGCTAGACAATCAAAGTGATGCAGATGAGAAACAAATGGCTTGTGACCATGCCAAGGCTCATATGGAGTGATAGACTGCTGTGCTTTGGTGGGACACTTGTTAAGTACATAAGTTGCACACATAATAGCCTCAAGCCAGAAGCTATGTGGTAAAGCCTGACTTTTCACCATACAACTTGCCATCTCCATGAGTGATCTATTCTTCTTTTTGGAAACTTCATTCTATTGAGGTGTATAAGGCACTGTAAACTGATGTTTTATCCCATGTTCAACCAAAAATGCATTGAAATCAGAAGACATACCTTGATCAGAATGGAAATGCCCATTTTACATGCTAATAGTTTTTTAGCCAAAACCAGAAATTGTTTGAAGCACATAAACATTCTCAAATTTACTTTCAATGGATACACCCATGCATGCCTGGAAAAATCATCAATAAAAGTCATAAAGCAAAGGTAGTTCCCAAAAGAGGGTGTCTGCATAGGACCACATATATCAGTATGAACAAGCTACAATTTTTGAGTAGCTCAAACTGAACCATCTTTTTGGAAGGAGGAACGCTGTATTTTTCTCAAAATACAACCTTCACAAACATGTTCACAAGGTGCATCAAGTTTGGGCAGAGAGGACACCATTTTAGATTTTTGCAAGCATAGCAAACTAGCATAATTCAGATGACCAAAGCATGCATGCCAAAGCTTGTATCTGACATAGCAAGAGAGTCTCTAACTACCCATGCTGATCAGACACAAATTTTTCATAATCTATGATCTTATACAACCCATGACATAAAATGCCAAAAGCAATAATGCCATCGCCATTTGATAGATCATGAATTGTACATCTGTCATTCAACAAATTTCACAACCAAGTTGATCTTGGCTAATGTTGAAATTGATAATAGATTTTTCTTGATCCCTATCACAAATAAAGCATCCGACAATATAAAAGAACTACCATCAATGGTAGCCAAAATGATCTTAACAACTCCCATGATAGGATAAAAGGAGTTTTTGGCACATGTGATAGTATTCCCTATAAGGGCATGCTCAAGCAAAGTGAAGAAACTATGCTGCGAGGTAATATGTTTGGTTACTCCTCTATCAAAGTACCAAACATTCAAGTCTACTACAGACAAATACCGTATATGAGAATATAAGTCATAACTACAAGCAGTAGTAAATGCCCATTCTTCACTCAACACAAAATTAGTAGACTCTATTTTAGGTGTAGAGGCCTTTGCATCAACCATTCCAAACTCTTTCTTCTTTGCCTCTTTTGCAACCAGTTTTGGACAACTCTTTATGACATGATCATTTCCTTTACAGTATTTGCAAAACAATTTCTGCTTTTCAGTTTTCTTCTGGCCTTTTTCATCCTTCTTTAATTGTGCAGAATTAGCAGATTTTTGCTTACTAGTAGATGAGCTCCATTTACCTTTGCCCTTCTGACTAGCTAGGAAAGCTTGATTTGCAACATGCATAATGGACCTCTTTTTCCTAGACTGATCTTCATGCAACAAAACAGAGTCTAAATCCTCAAATTTTAAGGCATTTGGATTTCCTCTCATTGTCAATCGAAGAGTAGAAAGTAAAACTTTGATATGAATATGGAAGATTGTTCAGAACAGTTTGCACAAGTGAACTATCTAGCAAGACTTCATCAACATCAATCAATTGTTTCTTCAAATCTTTGATCTTTGTCAAAATTTTTTAATAGAACAGAACTATATGCAACAAAATTACATTTCATTGCTTTATCATCCAATTTCCTGCATTGTTGTTCAAGCATTAATGCATATGGCAAACAACCAAAGACATGTAGGTGAGCAACAGATGGATTGTGACCATGCCAAACCTCATAACGAGTGATAGACTACAATGCTTTAGTGGGACACCTGTTAACTACATATGCTGCACACATAAGAGCCTCAAGCGAGAAAGTATGTGGTAAAGCCTCACTCTTGACCACACACCTCGCCATCTCCATGAGTGACCTATTCTTTCTTTTAGTAACTGCATTTTGTTGAGGTGTATATGACATTATACACCGATGTTTTATCCCATGTTCAACCAAAAATGCATTAAAATTAGAAGACATATATTTCCCCCCTTGATAAGAATGGAGGGTGCCCATTTTACATGCTGACAAATTTTCAACCAAAAACAAAAATTGTTTGAAGCACATGAACACTTCGAACTTTGCTTTCAGTGGATACACCCATGAATGCCTAGAAAAATCATCAATAAAAGTCACAAAGTAAAGGTAGTTCCTAAAGGAGGGTGTCTGCATAGGACCACAGACATCATTGTGAACAAGCTACAATTTTTGAGCAGCTCGAATTGAACCATCTTTTGGGAACGAGCAATGCTACATTTTGCCCAAAATACAACCTTTACAAACATGTTTACCAAGTGTCTCAAGTTTGGGCAAAGAGGACACCATTTTAGATTTTTGCAGGCATAGCAAACTAGCAAAATTTAGATGATCAAAGTGTGCATGCCAAAGCTTTGCATCTGACATAGCTTGAGAATCATGTACTACACATGCTGAATCATTCATAGATTTTTCATAGTCTATGAGCTTACAAAACCCACAACATAAAATTCCAAAAGCAATAATGATATCGCTATTTGACAAATCATGAACTATACATTTGTCATCAACAAATTTCACAACCAAGCTGATCTTGACTAATGCTGAAACTCATAACAAATTTTTCTTGATCCTTGGCACAAATAAAGCATCCAAAAATGTAAAAGAACTACCATCAATAGTAATTAGAATGAGCTTACCAACTCCCATGACAAGATAAGAGGAGTTGTTGGCACATGTGACAGTATTCCCTATAGAGCCAGGCTCAAGTGAAGTGAAGAAACTATGCTATGAGGGAATATGTTTTGTTGCCCCACTATCAAGGTACCAAACATCTGATTCTACTATAGACATACACTATTCATGAGAAGATGGGTCATAAGTGCAAATAGTAGTAAATGCCCATTCTTCATTTTGCACAAAATTAGCAGACCTTGTTTTGGATGTAGGGGCTTCTGTAAGAACCATTCCAGCCTCTTTCGTCTTTACCTCTTTTGCAACTAATTTTGGACAACGCTTTATGAAATGATCATTTCCTTTATAGTATTTGTAAACCAATTTCTACTTTCCTGTTTTCTTCTTGTCTCTGTCATCCTTCTTTGATTGTGCATAATTAGCAGATTTCTGCTTACTAATAGATGATTTCCATTTGCCTTTGCCCTTCTGACTAGCTAGGAAAGCTTGATCTACAACACGCATAATAGATTTGTTCTACCTAGACTAATCTTCCTGCAAAATAACAGACTTACTCCTCAAATATCAAGGCATTTGGATTGCCTTTCATCATCAATCAAAGAGTAGAAGCAAAATTTGGTATGAATCTGGAAGACCATTCAGAACAATCTGCACAAGTCTAGCAAAGATTTCACCAGTAGAAATCAACTGCTCCTTCAAATCTTCGATCTTTGTCAGAAAACTATTTGTGGAATCTCTTTCATTCATGTGCTCACTCCCCAACTTTTATGGGAGGTAAGAAACATGAGCCTCATTCCTTGCTTGGTATAAAGTCAGAAGTGTATCCCAAGCATCCTTTGTTGTTTTGTAGTAGCGTATGTGAGGAATAATGGCACATTTGACAGACACGACTATCAATGCATGTGCCTGAGCATCTTTGCCATCCCAACAAGGTTGCTCTACAATAGATGCAACAGGAACCACATCACAAATAGGAACCTAAAGAATATCACCATCTTCAATGCAATCTGCATCACCTTTAGTAATTGTATTTGAAGGTGTAATAGGAAGTTTTTCAACACCCTGCACAATATTCCACAATCCTTTTGCAACCAATACATGATGCATCATATAATCCTGTAATGGGTAATTGGTACCATCCAACTTATCCTCAACAACCAACATACTAAATACATCACTGCTTTTAGCCATGGCCACTAACTAAAATACCCTGATGTAGAAAAATGACTGTATCTCAAAAAGTTAAATAGAACTACCCTGTCAAGTTTTGCTAGACTTGTAACAAACTTCAAGGTGCTTGTACCAGCAAACTAAAACCTGTATATATCTTTAGCACAAAAGGATAAAATTGCTTGCATAGGCTCTAAGATAGTGCATTTGGAGACCAAAACGAGCTCAGATTGCGATTTCAACACCATATAGTGAATCTATTTTGAACTCCTAATTGCCCTAAGTATGATCACCAATTTTCATGCGATTTTGAGACTGTGACTAGAGGGGTGTCGACAACACCCTAGATGAAGTGGTGACCTAATCTCATACCCATTGTGTCACGAGGAAGGAGATAAGGAAGAGAGCTCACACATACACACTCACAATCAAAGAGGAGCACACACAAAGATTGAGGCAAAGAATAATGATCTTCTTCTTCTTCTTCTATTACATATAAGAAATGTACAAGAATGATTTAGAAACAACAATGCAATAAGTTCACCTCTTCATCATTTATGTATTCCTTGTTAGCTCAAAAGGAATCTAGGCCTTGAAAATATAGAGAGTACACTCATAGCCTTAAAGGAGAGTATTGAAGCAAAAGTTCAAATTCATTTATGGCTTGGGTAAAATCTAAAATATGATTGAAGAGTTGAGGTACTCAAAAAATGTGAAACCTTATCCATATGGAGTGATTTGGAGCACACCAAAAGTCACCCAAGGAAATGGAAGGACATGAAAGGAAAGGTCAAGAGGTAAGAGAAGATGCAAGGGTAGCTGAAGAGACACAAACTCCCATGCACATATATCTATATATAGAAGGATTTTGGATGTGACTTGTGGAGATGACAAGGAGATAGTGTAGAAGCATATGTTGGTCATTCTCTCACCAATGGATATCAGAAGGGCCCCTAACGGTGTGCTACAAGGCACATATGTATTCCAACCACATAGCTTTCTATACATAACCACCTTATGAAGGCCATATCTCTCTATGTACTTATCCATTTAATGCATATAATATCTTGTTGGAAATCTTATCTCTTGTGCTTTGTTTGGTATAAGTATTCTCTGTTGGATCATTCTCCAATAGTGATTGGGAACATTTCTTATGAACCTCAAATTTTTGCTTAACTTGAGTTGATAGGTAGTCTATCTTTATACAATTGGTTGCCTAGCCATATGGACTCCAAATGGAGTGTTATTTAGCTTTCTAGAAAGCTACGAGCGTCTTCTATGCATGGAAAAAAGTTCACAGTCATTGGATCTCTTCATTGTGATTGAATCAGGTATTATTAAGCATGTGTCTAACATGGTAGTTTCTAGAAGAGGTTTGATAACTTTCGCTATGCATATTGGAGTAAAATTTCTCCACACATCCATGAAGGACTTGAAAAACCTATGAATGTATTGAATTTGTGTCCTCTTGAATCTCGTGGATGGGATTCCATTGTAAGCGTGGGATGTCTCTATAGGTGTAATCATTAAGATTAACTTTAGTAGTTACCCCTAAGTCTTGTAAGTACAAAGAATTGGTTCCCTAATCTTGCACTATCTGCAATTGTCTTATGAAGGGTCTAGCTAAGATCATATCATATGCTCCCAAACTCACATATCACAAACATGTGTTCAAACTCTACTTTGCATGTGGTGAAAGGGATTCCTTCCAACAACCCTAATGGTCTTTCTATATGTCCGTCTACCATTAGAAGCTTCATTCTAGTGGGTTGCAAAGGTTCTTTAAGAGTTTGTGGTTGCATTTGTCTCATCTAGGGTCTAGGGTTGGGGTTGGCATACATGACATTCGCATAATTGGGTTCCTAACTATAGTTCTATGGTGTGGATTCATATTGATAGGCCACAAAATATTCTAGAAACTCAGTGTAAAAGGTGGATTCATTCTCGACATGTGAGAGTCAAAACTATTTGTGTTTGGATCATTTTCTATGATCAATGGAGAAACTAGTACCGAATCCCTATCATGGTTTTCTTCTACTTCCGCATACTTGATTGATACTGCATTGGATGGGGGTGGAAATTGCTAACCTAGCATAGGTTGTGGTCTAGGATATATTTGATAAGGTTGTTGGTATACTTATTGGTTCCCTAAATAGGGTTGAGCATGATATTGCAATTGATACCTATATGTTTGTTGGTTGTTTCGTCTGACTGCTTACTTGTTATAAGGACAATCTTGTGCCATGTGGTTAGTGTACTTCCTTTCTATTGTGCAATAGTATGAGCTTGGGGCTAATGCATTTTGGGTTTGCATAGGGCATGCACTTTCCATGTGATCACCACTACATGTATAGTAACATGCGATTCTGGTCACATTCTGATTTTGTCTATGCTAAAAGTTTCCTCCTAGCTTTTGTGCAACTAACTCAGCTATTTCCTCAACTCAAGATGAGGGTTTCAATGTGACAGTAGCCAAGAATTCTGAACCTTTATAGATTTTGATCATCCTATTAGCCACACCATCTCTTGGGGGTTCTCTTTAAAATTGTGGATCAAAGATGAAGTGTTGTGTTTAATTCCACTGCCAGAGAACTCACTGATGAATGCTTCCATCAACAATGAGATATCTCAGTATTTGTCTCAATGCAATGGATGAAACCATGCTAGCATTGTACCCTTCAAGGAACCACAAAACCTTGTATTGAGTGAACAATTCCCCTAATTGTCTTACTCTCACTATTCTCTTGAATTTAGCCTTATGATCATAGGAATCTCTGCCATCGAAATAATTCTTCATGGTCTTGACTGCCTATGAGGGTCTCAACATTCTTTAGTGTTCTCTCTATCTTGGTAAAGGAAAATCATTGTCCTCTCTATGTGACATATGCATTCTAGTTCTATCTCTCTTTGGTCTACCTTTTCCTTGCTCTGATCTACCTGTTCCTAGGTAATGTGTAAAACTTACTTCTAGGGAATCTTTAGTTTTCTCTCTCTAAACTCTTGAGGAGTTAGCATGTCTTCTACTAGCTTGTTTGTATGAAATTGATGGTTTGTGTAGAGGGAAAACATTTTGGCCTTGCCAAAGATGAGCCTCTTTACTGTAGTCCAAGGTTGTGTACATTTAGTCAAAATCATGGCTCAGATAGGTTTCTTTTACTAGATTATCTAGGTCCTTGAGCTCATACACAAGAAACTCAATCTTAATGTAGGGTTTGTTTGACCTAAATGTCCAAAAATCCTCCTTCATAGCTTCTTTGGCATAAAGCTCTATGGTTGCATTATCATAGGGTATCTTGGTTGTGAAGACTATCCCTTTCAACACAAATATTTTCCTAGGAGTGTGTGGTACCTCCTTCTGATCATCTTCATCTGAATCTCTAACTTCTAACTGTGTAAGAACATTAAGTCTTTTGTTTTGTCATTTTGACTAGTAACAACATACATAGTTCCATGCTTTTCTATGCATGATCCATTATCAAATTTAACTACAAGAAGATATAAGGCATTAGATTGCTCTGGATTTTTCCATTGGACCATTGATCTCCTTAAACCATCTTAAAAAATGCAAGAACCTAATTGGTTTGTTTGGGTGTATTCTAATTGCATTTTATAAGCTCCTTTTGGCACCTCTAAGTAGGTTGCCCTAGTACTAGTCTACTTGGGGGCTTCATCCCTAACATCTTTTACCTTCTTTGTGTATTTGGTTTCCTTCTCGACATTTGAATCAGCTTCATCTATGTTGCACTTGAGAGGTGGTTTCTTCCCTCTTGAATGGGCTCCCAATCTAGGACCTTATATGGTATCTTCTTTTTCTTTATGCCCTTCTTCATTTTTCACATATAGAGAAATTCCGTAATAAGAAAATGAGTTACCTATTTCCAACCATGCTAAAATATCGTCTTCCTCTTTGACATCCAAACTTGTACCTTCCAATATATCATGCTCAATACTAATGATAACTATCTGGTTCATCTTGGTTTGTCCATGGTTATTTGGTCCTTCTTCCAAATGATTTTATTTAGCTCCTTCCCTCCATGCTTAACCCACATTGTATCCTTTCCCCAATCATGTAGAACACTAGCATGCCTCAACCAAGGCCTTTTAATCAACAAGAGAAATCCTCCAGCTACCTATGGGAGTCTCAATACAACAAATTCTAGAGTAAAAATGTTACCGTGTACCAAAAATTGTACTCAAGGCACCACTCCTAGAGGCTTTACTCTACTTTAGTCTTCCAATGTTACGATGAAGTTGGCTAGTTTTGAAGGTTGGAGTCCAAGATTTTCCATAGTATACTCTGGCATTATAATTGTACCTGAACCACCATCCACTATGACTCCTTGTAGAGTGTGACCTCCTATACTTACGATGAGCCTTGGGCTCTTATAATTAGTATGGTGAGCTTCCCCTACCACCTTTCCTTCATAGAGGGTGTCAGTCCTAGTAGCTAAAGTGGAAGTGGATACCACCTATTATTTTCAAGACCTCTAACTTAAACTTTGCATCCGTTGTTAAGAGATTAAAAATACTCACCTCCTTCTTAAATGAATTTAATGGCCTTGAATCTTTTGATTCCCTTGGAATCTAAGAGATGTGCAAGTCCTCTAGCTCTTTTTGGTTCATGTTGTATGCTTCTCTAATTACTTCATTTATGTCTAAGGGATCCATTTCCAACAAATGCAAAATGAACTAAAGATGACAAGCATAGGTATATCTACCATCGATGATTTTTGTGACATGCAAAATGTGGGGATAGGCATGTTGCCAATATAGCCATCCTCATACCACTCAGGCAGTCTAGTTTTTTATTCTTATTCAAGTGGGGCACAACCGGTTGTTCTTTTGTGATTTGCAATGCCTATTATGAAAAATATTCTACTGGATTTTTCTAATCATTCTTCTTGATTTTATGTTGCTAGGCATATTACAATATATTGAACAGTATATTGTCAAAAACAAAATAATTCTTGATGGTTATTCTGATGCATATTGGGACAAGTATTGCAACATACTAGTTATATAAAAAAATGCAACACCATGCCACACTTCTTGAATCTCAAATTGGAGAGTGTGCATAATTCTACAAAGATAATTTGGCTTCACTTTCTTCATTTTTTCAATCTCTCACTCACTTTCTTATTCATTCACACACAAAACTCATAGATCTTGCTATTTTACACATAGAGCTTCATATCCACAAAAATTTTCCAAGTAAGGTGCATTTTCTTCTTTTATTTACTTCATTTATTTATGAAATTTGTTAATTATGCACATGTACATATGCATTCATAGATACATACATACATACACATCCACTCACGCACATACATACACAAACACATACAAACATAAACACACACACATACACACACATACACACACATACACACACATACACACACATACACACACATACATATGCACACACATACACACATGCATACACACACATACACACACATACACATATACATACATACACTCACACACATATATAGTCATACACATACATACAAACACATACACATAAACATACACACACATACATACACACATACACACATACACACATACACACATACACACGTACACACGTACACACATACACACATACACACATACACACACACACACATACACACACACACATAGACACATAGACACATAGACACATAGACACATAGACACATAGACACATAGACACATAGACACATAGACACATAGACACATAGACACATAGACACATAGACACATAGACACATAGACACATAGACACATAGACACTTAGACACATACACATATACACATACACATACACACATACACATACACATACACATACACATACACATACACATACACACATACACACATACACACATACACACATACACACATACACACATACACACATACACACATACACACATACACACATACACACATACACACATACACACATACACACATACACACATGCACACATACACACACACATACACACATGCACATACATACACAGGCATACACACATATACACATATACCATATACACATATACACATAAAACATACACATACACATACATACACACATACATACACATATATACATATGTACACACATATACACACATACATGTTTTCATATGTTAGAAATTTACAAGCTCAAGTGTATGTGAACTGAGGCTTAAGTAAAGTGCCACATCACTTCACTTTTTGGTAAAGTCAACAAATAGTTTTTCACGAGGTTTTTAGCTCAAGATTCCATTTTGATGCAAAAAAGTGAGGGATTTTGGAGGCATAATTTGAATTCAATTCTACACCAACTTTTGGAGCATTATATAAGCAACAACTTGGAAGAAAATCGTGGCCATCCTCAAGCTTTCTATGTGCACTTTTAAGATCTCATTGGGAGTGTATACTCCAAGTCTAAGCTACCCCCTGCTAGTTGAAGTTCTCTCTTAGGAAGATATTTCTTTGATAATCTCTCATTGTGTAGTTGTCTGCTTCATGAACAAGATAACTCATCTTGTAGCTCTTCTTGTAAGCTTTCTTTTGAATATATATACTCTGATCGAAAACATTGAGCTTAAAAGCTCTCTGGTCTATCTCTACATATTTCCATATATATGTGTGTGAAGAGGTACACATAGGTATAAGCTACCCATTTGGGAAATTTCTGGTCTAAATTGTGCAAGGAAGTCTACATAGGTTAACTTTTCCAAATTGAGTGATCCATGGCTTGCTGAAAAGCTTAGAGAGTCAATGTTCACTGTGTAAAATTTCATCAGTTTAGTCCTTTGTTCCAAAGAGCAATTCAAATTTTGGTGGACTATGGTAGTAAACAGTTTGGTCCTTGGAAGGGCCTATCATTCTTCTGTTGCAATTAGGAGTTGATATACTCCATCAGTGGCATCAAAGCTCAATATTTCGCATTGAGGTCATCAGGAGGAGGGGCAAGGTTATGCTAACTCCTCAACAAATTCAAAAGATGAGCATTTGTTAGCTATGAAGCATAGTAGTGAGGGTGAACCACATGATGAGGTATGATATATAAACAATGGTTGTAGTAACCACATGTTAGGTAGAGAAGAGTAATTCAAGAATCTTCAAGCATCTAATCAACGAGGCGTTGTGGAGATAGGAGACAACACAGAGCATGAGATACAACAAATGGGAGATGCGAAGCTTGAAGACAACCACAAGGCAAGAGGACTATCTAAGGTATTGCATGTTCCTACTATTACAAAGAGCTTAATCTCTATTGGGTAGATGGTTGAAAAGGGATATCAAGTAAAGTTCAAGCACAAGGGATACTTTATTCAAGACCCAAGGAATGCTTATGAGCTAATATCCAAAGGAAAGAAGGAAGGAAGGATATTCACTCTTGACAGTGGCAAAGGGAAAATCAACAAGGCAATGTTCACCACCTTTGGAGACGAGACGATTGGGGACTTGGATTTGTGGCACAAAATATGTGGTCACATCAACATTCAAAGGTTGAAATACATGGAGAAGAGGGGATTGGTAAGATGCTTACCACATTTTTCAATTACAAATGTTGCATGAGATGTATGAAGTTTGGCAACTAGACAAGCCTACTAGGTATCCCTTCAAGAAGAATGGATATGAAGCACATGGTGTATTAGAACTTGTGCACATAGATATGTGGGGACCAACCAAAGGTCCCTCTCTTGTAGGTAACATGTACTTTCTAACCTCCATTGATGACTACTCAAAAAAAGTATGGTTGCATTGTATAAAGAAAAAATAAGATGTGTTTGATGTGTTCAAAAGATTCAAGACAGAGGTTGAGAAGGAGACAAATTGCTAAATCAAAACCCTAAGGTTAGATGAAGAGATAATACTTCTCCCATGCCTTAAGAGTTTTCTTGCAGGAGCAAGGAATAAAGAGGCAAATCAGTCGTAGATATAATCCCCAACAAAATGGGCTGGCAAAGAGGAAGAATACGCATATTGTTGAAATTGCTAGGAGTATGTTAAATGAAATGAATGTGCCTTAAATATATTGGGCAAATGCTATATCTATTACTCTGTACTTGATGAATAGGTGTCCCACATCAAGGGTACATGACATGACACCTAAGGAGGCATGGAGTGGAAGGAAACCAAACCTTTCACACATTAGAATATTTGAGCGTGTATGTTACACACATGTGCCACAAGAATTGAGAGGTAAGATGGGTGCAAGGGTTGAAAGATCTATGTTTATAGGTAATGCTATGGAGCAAAAAGGTTATAGGTGCTACAACCCTGATAAAAACAAGTTAAAGCTATCTAGAGATGTAATGTTTGATGAAATTAAACCATGGTATGCTTCGAAAGTTGAATTGGAGAATGAAGATATTGAAGAGGCAGATTAGAAGAGATATGACGCTAGGATTCAAGATAGCTTGGAAATTAGTGGTCAAGCATACAAAGAAGTTCAAGCACATATTCAGCCCATCTATTAATGTAGAAAGGAAAGGCAAGATTGGTAGAGCTTGATGAAGATGGACATGAAATCCAAGATTTTGAAGAATCTATGTTAGAAGGGGGAAGCTACATCAAAAGCAAAGATTAAGACACCAAGAAAAAGAAGGTTTATTCCACCAAAAGGAGAAGAAATGAGGTAAAAAAGGGTAAAACATCCAATCTCAAGACTTGTCTATGATAGTTATATTGCTAGGCATTATGCTTTCATGTCTAGAGTTAGCAGAGACCATGAATCTTCTACCTATGAAGAGGCCTAGGACACAAAGGAGTGGCAAGATGCCATGGAAGAAGAGCACAATGCCTTTGAAGACAACAACACATGGAGTCTAGTTCCAAGACAAGAAGAGATGAAGGTAATTGGAAACAACTAGGTGTATAAAGAGAAGATAAATTTTGATGGTTCAATTGCTAGGTACAAAACAAGGCTTGTGGCAAAGGGATTTGCTCAATCCTATGGGATTGACTATGAAGAAACATTCAAACCACTTGCAAAGATGACCACTGTTAAGGCAATCATTGGGATTTCCACATCTAAAATGTGGCCAATATATCAATTGGATGTAAATAATGCTTTCTTAATGGTGATTTGCAGGAGGTGGTCTACATAAATATCATAAATCGTAAATATTCAGATTTTGTTTGTAAACTTAGAAAAGCATTGTATGGTTTAAAGCACGCTCTTAGGGCATGGACTCAAAGGCTTGTGGAGTATTTGTGGAGGTGTTGATACAAGGAAAGTGATGCAGAACCCTCCTTATAGAGGGAAGGGGGGCTAGTTGTCTACATATGCATATATGTGGATGACTTGATCATAACAAAAAGTGATGATTCAGGTATCAAATGGATCAAGGCCAATCTTGGGAATAAATTCAAGATTTTGATCTTGGAGTGCTCAAATATTTTCTTGAAATTGAAGTCATCTATGTAGAAAATGGTGTTAACCTGCCTCAAAGGAATTACTTGCTAGATGTACTTTATAAGTATGGTATGAGTGGATGTATGCCACTCACACAACCTGTGGATCCGAACACTAAGTTATGTTGAAGAATACTCAACATATAGAAGCATAATTGAAAGCCTTAATTATGCTACTATCACAAGACCTGGCTTGTGCTATGTTGTAGGGATTGTTTTTGAATTTTTGAATTCACCATTTGATGTTCATATGAATGAAGCCAAGAGAAAGCTTAGTTACATCAAGCATACTATCAACCAAGGGTTGTACTACTCGTATGGAGATGGATTACAACCATAAGGCTTTAGTGATGCTAGTTGGGTTGGTTCAAAGGAGGACAGATGGAGCGCATTTGGCTATGTCTTCATGCTAGGTCAAAGAGTCATCTCATGGATGTCCAAGAAGCAACCTATAGTTGCATTATCATCTATTGAGGCCAAGTATAGAGCCTTAGCACTTGCAACATGTGAGATCATGTGGCTCAAGTAGCTCTTCAAAGGCTTGGATGTCGAGGACAAAGAGTTTGCTCTATTTGGAGATAACATATCAAACATTCATCTAGCAAGCAACCCTATGTTCCATGCAAGAAGCAAGCACATAGAGATCCATTATCACTTCAATTGAGAGAAGTCACCGGAAAAGGTGGACATCAAGTACAACAACACAAAGGAGAAACTAGCAGATATCATGACCAAATTCATGGATGCAAGCAAGTTGGAGAAGTTTAAGATCAACCTCAACTTGAAGGAGCCTTGAGCTTCAAGCCTTGAACTTGAGGGGGAAGTGTGTAAACCAAGGCTAAAGTCAAGTCCCACATCACTCCACTTTGTGGAAAATTCTATAACTACTTTTCCATGAGTTTTTCAGATCAAGATTCCACCTAAATTGATGGACAACTATATACTTACTTACGTACTTACTTACCTACCTACCTACCTACCTAGGTACCTACCTACCTACTTACTTACTTACTTACTTACTTACTTACTTACTTACTTACTTACTTACTTACTTACTTACTTACTTACTTACTTACTTACTTACTTACTTACTTACTTACTTACTTACTTACTTACTTACTTACTTACTTACTTACTTACTTACTTACTTACTTACTTACTTACTTACTTACTTACTTACTAACTTACTTACTTACTTACTTACTTACTTACTTACTTACTTACTTACTTACTTACTTACTTACTTACTTAGTTAGTTACTTACTTACGTACTTTCTTTCTTTCTTTCTTTCTTTTTTTCTTACTTACTCAATATCTTACACCCAAGGTACATATGTACTTGCATATGTTACACAACTATGGCAAGACCCTAAAAAATTCTTCAATTTTCTTCAAATTTCATTTTGAGTCTACCCATTTTTAGATACATCACCCTTGTATATTTATGTAGAATTTTAAAAATACATTTAATTTTTTCTAGCAAAGAAGAGCTATTTATGTTCAAGGCTTTGTTAAATTTTCTTTTTTGTAATCGTAGGCAAGAGTCTTCCCTCAAACCCCTTGCAAGAAAGAAGATATTCAAAGTATTTCCTTTTATTTTTAAGGATCTTTTTCAAATAAAAAAAGGGAATGGTCTTGGGAGAAGCCTACATAAAGACATGCACCCCTTGCGAACATTGTACTATGGTATTTTCTATGAGGAATTTGTAACATAGTCCCTAGAAAGCATCAATCACTTTTAATAGCAAATATTCCATATGGCTTCATGATGAGTAGCTTTGTTAATGCCAATAATCCATTTGAACATCCATTGTGGATGATTTTGTAGAGCTTATACTTTCCCCATTGTGGAGGATTGTTATCTTCCACAACATACATCCGTCTCTCATTGTGTCAACAACTTTAAAGTCTAGTGGCATGTTGTTGAGTGTCTAAGTTTGTATGTATTTGACTTGGTATTGTATATCTTCTAT
>CM035432.1:137736412-137758912 GCA_020310875.1 Ceratopteris richardii
ATATTCTGCAGATTCTTGTTCGTGCTACTGTTTCTGTTGCACCTACTGCAGAGCAGATTCGCTGGGATGGCAGAGATGCCCAGGCAAGAGGATTTGTTGACATATGTGATAGTATTTCATATAGGGGCAAGCTCAAGTGAATTCAAGTGCGTTGTGACGCAATATGTTTGGCTGATTTACTATCAAAGTACCAAACTATATTTCTATACCCTTGGGATATAGCTTTTGAAAAATGGGTTTATTTTCTTTCATTAAAGTAAATTGAGTATGCTGCATGCATACATTAGTCATGAGAAGATGGGTCATAACTACAAACAATAGTAAATGCCAATTCTTCTTTTCCAACAAGATTATCGTACTCTATTTTAGATGTAGAAGCCTCTGCAACAACCATTTTAGCCTCTTTCTTCTTTGCCTCTTTTGTAGCCAATTTAGGACAACTATTTATGATATGATTATTTGCTTTATAGTACTTGGAAAATTATTTCATCTTTTCTACTTTCTTGTCATTATTTTCTTCCTTCTTTGACTATGCACCATTAGCAGGTTGCTGCTTACTAGTGGATGAACTTCATTTACCTTTGCCCTTCTAACTAGCTAAGAAAGCTTGATTTGCAACACACATAATTGACCTTTTCATCTTGGACTAGTCTTCTTGTAACAAAATAGAGACTAATGTTAAGGCATTTGGATTTCATTTCATTAGAGAAGAAAAATTCTGAGATGAATTTGAAATACCATTAAGAATAGTCCACACAAATGAGCTATCTAACAAGATTTCATCAATAGAAATCAATAGCTCCTTCAAATCTTTGATCTCTTTATCAGAAGACTGACCATATGAGCTTTTTCATTCATATGCTTACTCTACAACTATTGTTAGAAGTAAGAAACACAAGCCTCATTTCTTGCTTGGTGTAAAGTTGTAACTGTATCCCAAGCATTGTTTGCTATCTTGTAGGAGGGAATATGTGGAACACTTGCAGGTTTGAGAGACAAAGCTATCAATGCATATGGGTGAGCATCTTTTCCATCCCAATGAAGTTTCTCTATAGTATATGCAACAAGAACCACAACATGACCAAGAGATTGAAGATCATCATCTTCAATAACTATATTTGTAGGTATAGTAGGTCATTTTTCAACACCCTGCACAACATTTCACAACCCTTTTGCTACCAATACATGATGCATCATATATGCCCACAGTGGGTAATTGGTACTATCCAATTTATCCTCAACAACCAACATATAGAATACATCATTGCTTTCAACCAAACCCAGTGACTAAATACCTTGATGTGGAAAATTGATTGTATCTTAGAAAGTTGAATAGAAACATGCAATCAAGCGCTAAACTTGTAGTAGACTTTGAGGGCTTGTATTGGCAAACCGAAACATGTATATATGTTTTCCACAAAAGGAGAAAATTGCCTACACAATTGCTGCGATAGTGCTTTTAAAGTATGCTCACCAATTTTATGTGATTTTGAGACTATGACAAGAGGGGTGTCCATGATGCCCTAGATAAAGGGGCGACTTGTTGTGATACCAATTGTTGGAGTTAGAGGTCTACAAAAGTGTTGGAATTTGAGATCTGCAAAAGCACAAGAACAACACAAGGAACAAGAAGAAGTTTGGAGCATAACACAACAGTAAATGAATTACCAAGTAATGTAAAAAGATAAGTAACTTGTTAGGCTTCTAGGCGTATATACAAGTTGGGGAAAAAAACCTCCTAAAGAGAGGAAAAAGTGCCCCAACAGTCCTAAATGTGTTCACACACATCACTATCGAAATATATCAACAAATCCCCCCCTAGGAGTGATGTGGTAAACAAGGAGGTGGCACTCATCTATAAGAAAGTGCCAAACTATGTGGAAAGAGATCAATCCACAAAAGGATGTAAGCCCAAAGCTTTGTGAAAAGCTTCAAACTTCTCCCTAGGCATAGCCTCTGTGAAAACGTATGAAACATTCTCCTGTGTGCATACATATGCTAAACTGATCTCTCCAACAAAGAAACTCTCCTTGACATAATGATAGTGCACCTCAATGTGCTTTGTGTGAGCATGGAAAACAAGGTTCCTTGCAACTCCCAATGCACTCTGACTCTCAATGAAGATTGTGGTGGCAAAAGAATCACCAATGCCTAAATCAGCCAAAATGCGTATGACCCACACACACTCAACATTCACTATGAAAGCCTTTCTATACTTACCCTCACAATTGGAAGTAGCTATAGTAGGATTCTTATTGCTCAACCAAGATATGCATGACCTACCAAGCATGAAGCAAAACCCACTTGTGGTCACAAGAGTGTCATAAAAGCTAGCCTAGTTAGAGTCCAAAAAAGCATGTAAATCTAGCGGTAATGAAAACCCCTTGGGATAAAAAAATCCAAGTAGCCGAGTACCACTCAAGTGGCGAAAGATGCATTTCATTGCCTGCCAATGCTTGACACAAAGCCAATGCATAAACCTGCTCATCTGAGAAACAACCAAATGAATATCAAGCCGAGTTATGTAGAAGTAAATCAAGCATCCAACAACAATAGGTTTGCGATATTTAAGGCCAAAACACTACAATAACGTTTCAATATATTTTTCTTGACACAAAGATTTTCCCCATCAACTTGCATAAATTGAATGCCCAAATAATGGTGCAAATGTCCCAAATCTCACATCTCAAAAGAGGCATGAAAATCAGCCTTTAATTCAACAATATGCTTCTCATTACGACCACTAAGTAGAATGTCATCAACATACACAACAATGATAAGATATATAACATATGCACGATTAACATATAAGATGCTCTCAATTGGACTATTCTTAAAACCATGTGCAATCAAGTAGGCATGCATCTTTTCATATCAAGCATGTCGTGCTTGCTTCAAACCATATAATGCCTTTTCCAACCTGCATACTTTGCTTTCATGCCCTTTCTACAGAAAACCATGAAGCTGATATACATACACTTCTTCATCTAAGTCACCATTTAGAAATGCTGTTTTAATGTCCAATTGATGTACATTCCAACCATGATGAGTTGCAAGTGCACAAATGCTACGAACAATGGTCATTTAGCATGTGGTGGAAAAGGTCTCATCAAAATCAATGGCTCTCTCTTAAGCATAACCTTTTGCAACAAGCCTAGTCTTACACCCATCAACTCTTCCATTAGCCTTAAATTTTAGTTTGTATACCCATTTATTGAAAATGGCCTTTTTGCCTAAAGAAAAAACATAAAGATGAGGTACCATTCATCATAATAACATCATATTCTGATTGCATAGCAACCATCCAATTTTTTGAATTTTGTGCTTCATCAAAAGGAATAAACTCATTTTCATCACTAAAACTAGAGGCAACCATTGCATAGAAATCTGAATCTGCAAAGCAAGCAATAAGAGAGCCTGAACAAGCACCATATGACATAGGTCATCTAATTTGTTATCTCTCAAACTCTACACTAGACATTTAGGCATACTTTTTTCCTCCTCTATATTATCTCTCTCATCATCTAGTGCATCATGTAAATCATCAGAAATGGAATGATCTGCATCATCATGTGGAACTTATAAAGGTGGATAAATTGCCTCAATCTATGACGATAGAATGGAACCATCTTTTGGGAAGGAGGAATGCTACTATTTGCCCAAAATACAACCTCTACAAACATGTTTATAAGGTGCCTCAAGTTTGGGCAGAGAGGATACCATTTCATATTTCTAGAGGCATAACAAACTAACAAAATTTAGATGAACAAAGCTTGAGAATCTTGAACTCCACATACTCAATCATTCATAATGCATAGTCTATAAGCTTATAAATCCCATGACATAAAATTCCAAAAGCAATAAAAACATTGCCATTTGAGGGATCAAGAATTGTAAATCTGTGATCAACAAATTTGACAACTAAGCCAATCTTGGATAATGCTAAAACTGACAATATATTTTTCTTGACCCCTAGTACATAAAAAGCATATGACAATGTGAAATAACTATCATTAGTAGTAGTCAAAATGATCTTACAAACTCCCCTTACAGGATAAGAGGAGTTGTTAGTGCATGTGATAGTATTCGCTATAGAGGAAGGTCTAAGTGAATTGAAGAAATCACATTGTGAGGTAATATATTTGGTTATCACAATATCAACGTACCAAACATTTGAGGCTACTACAAACATACACTACTCATGACAAGATGGGTCATCGTTGCATATAGTTGTAAATGCCCATTCTTCATTTTGAACAAGATTGGGTAGAGGCCTCTGCAACAACCATTCTGCCCTCTTTCTTCTTTGCCTCTTTTGTAGCCAATTTTAGAAAACTCTTTATGACATGATAATTTCCCTTATAGTATTTGCAAAATTGTTTTTTGCTTTTCTATTTTCTTCTCATCTTTGTCTTCCTTCTTCAATTGTGCTACATTAGCAGATTTTTTCTTAGTAGTAGATGAGCTCCATTTACCTTTGCTATTCTAACTAGCTAGGAAATCTTGATTTGCAACATGCATAATGGATTGTTCTACCTTGACTGATCTTCCTATAATCAAACTAACTCCTCAAATGTTAAGGCATTTAGATTTCCTTTCATCATCAATGAAAGAATATAACCAAAACTCTGATATGAATCTCGAAGACCATTAAGAATAGTATACACAAGTGAAACCTGATTTGATATCAATTGTTGGAGTTTGAGGTCTACAGAAGCACATGAAAACCACAAGGAAGAAAAAGAAGCTTTGAGCACAATAGAACACTGAATGAATTACCACGTGAATGTGAAACTATATGTAACCAATTAGGGTTATAGGCGTATATACAAGCCAAAGTGAAAAACCTCTTAAAGAGGAAAAAAAGGTACCCTAATGGTCCCAAGCATGTTCAGACACATCACTACCAATATATATATCAATAGGAAGTACATGAACAACACAAGAAAGAAGAAGAACGAATGAGTGACTTGTTACCGTTATAGATGTATATAAAAGCCAAGTAAAAAAAACTCCTAAATAGGGGAAAAATGCCCTCACCGTTCTAAGCATGTTCGCACACATCACTACCAAGCATTGTTTTATTGCATGTAATTGTTAACCCTAAATAACGATACACATATACATGCAAATTAGACTTATGTTAGATTGGATTCACGATATTATTTTGATTGAAACACTTGTGCATATAACCTTAACAAAAGGTGTTGCCATATTTATACTAGTATACATAAACACATATACATATATACAACATGAGAGCACATATACATATATACACAATGAGACACAGAGACATTTATAGGAATATTTGTATATGAAAAATTTTAATTATATAAGTTCAATTGAATATTCATTTTGATTATTATCTTTTTTAACATTTTCTAATCCTTGGATACTATAAAGTTGTGTTTCCAATAAGGAAAAAAATCCAACAACCAAACAAGAGATTATACAAAAAATAAGATCAATATAAGTCATGAAAAATATAGACTTAAGTTTATAGCAATAATTATTATTATTGCTTTTCTCTTTTTGCAAGACTTTATCATGGATACTTATTACATCACTTTTGTAAGTGATAAAACTCAGCTCATAGACTTTATTAGAAGCCCTTATTAAAAAAAAACTCTTTCTTAAAGTTTGCATAGAAAAAACTCTTTCTTAATGTTTGCATGGGAAAAACTCTTTCTTAATATTTGCACTTACTCTAGGATGCTAATCACATGAGTAGGGATGTCATAGCTATTTGTCCAAGCTATGCATGATAAAGTTCAAATTCTGATACTGTTTTTTTAATAGACATAGAAGTTGAAGATGCACTTCTTGTTTTGTTTTTTTTTAATCTTCTTTTATTTTATCATGATTATAGGAAAACAAATTTTGTTGAAACTTACTCATAGTCCACCATATAATATACAAAGTAAATCTACCTACATTCAAGATTCATGTGTGTAAACTTAAAGAATAATAAACAAGGGATTATCTACTCGATATCAAAACGGAAATAAAAGTGAAAGTTGGCCTCTTTCATTTACTTCTACATAAGGAAATATTTATAATGATGGGCGATCAAAATGATAGGAATCTATCAAATGTACAAGATACTATTTGTGCTATTGTTGCAATAACAATGATCATTTCATGATATTTCTTCTATGTTTAATGCACATGACACAAAAATCAATAAAAATGATGTAGTGCATGCATTTATTTTTCAATTGTAAATTATGTTTTGTTAGAGACTTGAATTATAGAGTTTGGTGTAGTCTTTCATATAGTTTCTTGTTGGAAGTGTTTTGCTACATTTCATGTGAATGTCTACCTCGGGAACAACCATGCTCGTTCTATAGAAAGTACTAAAACTATACATTTATCTTTACACAATGTCAATGAGGTTATCTTGCATGATATATATTATGTTTGACGTATGAGAAAGATCCTTTATCTTTTAATTATATTACTATGCATGTTTATCATACTATCTCCGACAAAGGTTGATGGATTAAGGGGCCCAAAGTTGATTGTGAAAGGTACAAGGAAGGAATTTTATTAAGAAAGGTACTTCTTATTTCTCATATTTGATATCCCTTTTAGGAAAAATCATTGCACTACCTAGTGCTTTGGTATAAGAGGCTGAAAAATGTGAAGCAAAAAGGACTCCCTTAGGTTTGTTTCAGATTGCTCCCAAGGAACCAAGGATCCATTTGAGGTTATTCCAAGAAAAAATCTACAAAGTTTGAAAAGAGATCTAGACACCCACTTACAGTAGATGGAACTTCAATATTAATTGTTTACTCAAAAGCTGATAAAATAAGATATGGCAACAAATGAATCCTTGGGGTAGGGGGTCAAAACCCACAGGCAAGTTTTATCTCCTGATGTGGACTTCAAAATTGATGGGACTCCACTCAGTTTGAATGCAAAGCATTAGTCTCTTCAGTATGGTAGTTGTTGATTGTGGTTCAACTATCGCATAAATCAAGGGCTCCACTCATTTTGAATTCAACCTTAGTTATCTTTCATGCATAGAGTAGATCTCCATGACATAAAACTTGAATTTTATAATGATTATAAAAAACATAAGCAAATGAAAAATGTATTTTACTTTTTTGCCTATCACAAAGCTTAGTTTCATGATCGTGGGCATTTTGATGTGTGTGGTATACCCACTAAAACCATGAGTGGCATTTATATGTCATTTACTTTGTTTATGCTTGATATAGAAAGTTATGGGTGTACTTGTTGAGATCTAAGGATGAAGTATTTGTTGCATTTAAGAAAACGTATAATTTTTCCACCACTCAAATAGGTAGAAGATTGAAATTTATATGCATACACAATCGAGATGAGTTTAGGAGTGTTGGTTTAACTACATTTTGTAAGGTACAAGTCAGCAAGAGGGGGAAAAAACCCCATATAATAATGGTGTGGTTGAGCGATATAGCAACATGTGTGATAAGGTAAGATGCACATTGTCTTTGGCTAATCTCTATCATAGATGTCAAGGAAAGCTCTTTAAAACTACATTCATGTTTGCAATGGATATTTGCACGCATCATTGAATACACTATCATGTTTCACTAATATAAGATCTTGGTTGAAATCTATCGATTTGAATTGTTCCAAGAAGACTATTCAACAAGGTTCATGTGCAACAACATTGATGGGTGACCATGTGAAGGCATGAGAACCATGATGGATCCTCCTTCTTTCCTACCTCCCTCTCAAGTGAGAGACATAAGGAATGAGCACCTCTCTTCACCTATGGGAATTATTCCCCATTTAAGTGGCCTATATATGCGCACATGCACACACACATATACATACATACATACATACATACATACATACATACATGCATACATACATACATACATACATGCATGCATGCATACATACATACATACATACATACGAAGAAACAAACAAACATCATACATACATATATACAAATAAACAAACAAACATACATACATATATACATACATACATACATGCATGCATGCATACATACACACATACATACATACATACATACATACATACATATATGCATACAAACATGCATACATACATACATACATACATACATACATACATACATACATACATACATACATACATATGTACGTACGTACATACATACATACATACATATGTATGTATGTATGTATGTATGCATGTATGTATGTATGTATGTATGTATGTATGTATGTATGTGTGTATGTATGCATGTATGTATGTATGTGTGTATGTATGCATGTATGTTTGTATGTATGTATGTATGCATGTATGTATGCATGCATGTATGCATGCATGTATGCATGTATGTATGTATGCATGTAGTACTTGGTCCACTCTCACTTACACTGACCACTAGTTTCACACTACAAGACTAGTCTTCATTTTATATCTATCACATTGTTTATGTTGTGTTAGATCTTGTTCTCATTGAAATTTTTGTTGGAGGTCCAAATTTGCGGAAGCACACAAACAATACAAGGAAGAGGAAGAAGCTTGGAGCATAACACAATATAAAATGTATTAGCAAGTGAATGTAAAAATATGAGTGACCAGTTGTGTTATAGAAATATATAGAAGCCAAGGAAAAAACCTCTTAAAGAGGGGAAAAAAGTGCACCGACCGTTCTAAGTGTGCTCAAACACATCAATACCAAAATATATCAACAAATGCCCCCTAGGAGTGATGCAGTGAACAAGGAATTCATGCTCGTGTATAAGGAAGTGCCAAGCTATGATCATTACTTCCCTACATGGAGTGCCCTTATTTTATGTATGAGGATGAAAGGATAGAGGATCGGTGTGTTGATCTGCCTCCATGGGCACAAGCTAAAGGTTTTTCAAGTTTCACATGTCTTTGGAAAACCTCCTTTTGAACATATCATTAAGGGAATGAAAAGGGAAGATCGGAGGTAGGGACCTCCTTGTGTATAAGCTCTAAGCATAGTCCTCTTAAGAAAACGGAAGAGAGAATATAATTTTTATCAATACATGCAATTATGGGCACTCCCAAAGATGGCTTCTTCTTTCCTTCTCCCTCCACTCTTCATGAGCAACATTTATGTATTAAATTGGCTTTGAAAGCACATGTATAGGTCCTTGAGGGTCTAGAGTGGGTATTCATGGCTTAAATCAAAGAGCATGACAAGAATTTCATGAGGATATGAATAGTTCTTCGAACATTCTGCACTACCTCTAGAACTAAGATCAACCACCAACAAAAACACTTTCAAAACTCTCAATCAACCCCTCATCCCCCTACTATAAGCCATCAAGGATCAATTGTATCATGAGATTGCTTCCTAACTAGTTTTCATCTTGTTGGGCATTTCCATGGGTTTTGAAACCTCAATGAATGAGATGTGGGATTGGGTGCTAAAGTAAGCTTGAATATTGCCATGAGGTTGAATGCCACAAGGAAAGGCATTGTAAACACCAACACATTTTTTATTTCCTGAGCGATCTACTTTCTCTCGTGTTGGATCCAAAATCACTAAGAATTGATGAAGATGGAGAGAGCTTATAGGAACCTCCTTTGGATAGGAGTGCCTAATAGGAGAGACATTGCTAAGATCAAGTAGAGTATCTATGCTTACTTGAAGGAGCTTGGTGTGGTATTCTCAATGCACTGACATCATGAAAAAGTGGATGATCAAGGCTTAGTATTATGTCTTAGTCATGGGTGAACCTCAGTCTCAAAAATATTCAAGAAATATATCTTTTGAGTGTTACCAAATGCAAAAAAACCATTACCTTAGTATGCTCACCTTCTTATCTATTTTAATGATCGCCGAAGGTTTAGGGATGCTCATATTGCTTAGGAATACTTTGGAATTTGATTTCATTTCAAATGATGAGCATTTGGATGGTTGAGAGGTATGATAAGATGAAATTGATGCTAGTCACAAAATAGACTGTGCAGACTCATACATTCTACTCTATTGTAATAGGGCTTGGGAAAGAGATGATGGGCATCTCTTATAGATCACTAACACCTTGCACCTAAATGAACTCGGATGCTACAATGACAACATGATTGAAGACATTCAATGAATAAATCAATAGGTATTTTATCATCACATGCTTAACCAAAAGTGATGCATCTCGTAGTTGTGGCAGGGGGGGTTGAAGTTCCAACATCTTTGGCATCTGTTGTTGGAATGGAAGTCTTCCTTCTTTGGGAAATCCTACATCATGGGATTTGGAGAAACATCAAAGCTTATAAACATACAATGTCCAACCATGGTGTTTCTCTTGCCACAAAAGTGTTCAAGTTTAGAATGCATTTCTACATAAGCTTAAGCATCCAATCAATTGGAAGCAAGCTCTTCTAAGAGAGATACATGGATGCTTGAGCACCATTGGCAACATGATTAGAAATAATGCTCTTTGGAAGATATGTAAACTTTCCTATTCGAGAAAAGTAGGAGTTATTCATGATTTTGAGACATTTGTTTGTTTCTCATGTTTTCTTCTTTTTAGGTCACTTGCGAACTAAAACATATTATTATCCTTTGATTGGAGTATAAGTTGACTTGTTAATATTAAGCATAATTTTATTATAAGTGGAGTATTGAGGCTAGCTTCAAGCCTAAGAATTTAATATAGTAAATAAAATGAATGGGACTAATATAATTCCCAAAGTTTCTTAATGCACCTTCATGGAAGTGTAAAGAGTCACTTAAAAAGCGATCCATAGAGAAATACCTAAATTTCCTAGCTAGGAAAATAGAAGATCACAAGAATAACCAGGTCAAAAGAAAATCTTAAGCTAGCTTCCCATTGAGGTGGCAAACAAGTAGGTCTTGTGGTGAAGTTGTACCTAAAACTTTGAAAAATAAATTGTTCCACCATCCATGCATTCACATTTGAGTGGAATTGCTCTTGATCCGTTTTAAATACAAAAATATCTGTAAAATAAAATAGCGTTCTGAAAAAGTTTAATTAATGGAACAAGATCTTGGGGCAAAAGGGGATGGTCAGAATCATTTGAGGATTTTTATGGCACCAAATCAATATGATGCTCCACCATTTAGTGTGAAAACCCCTGTAATTGGCACCTTATGATTGAACTGAGTGAGCCAGGAGTCTTCTGCTGTCACTCAGTTTGAATCCATTTTTAGTGTTAAAAAAAAGGAACCTTTTGAAATGGTTTCCTGAATTCGTTTCAAATAGGAACAAGCATCTGTGCTATTTGCTCTAGATTGAGATCCCAAGCCTTCCCTTTTTCCTATACGGATTCATAATGGAAATTGTGTCACCAATCACTCAACCTTTGGCCTTGAGAGAAGACATCGGGGGTTTGATCTATGAAGGTGTGAACCACTCATTCAATGCAAGATGGCAACCTAGATTTGTGTCAAAGTAGATATAAACAAAGATCTCCCCTGCAACATTTCCATAGACATTGGAGAAGAGAAAACCTTGGAGCATGAGATTATATACCAAAACTTTCCAAATGCTTGCTTCCACTATGGATTGTAGGGCCATAGAATAAAAGATTGTCCATTGAAACAAAAATCCATTAAGAACAAGCAAAATCAGGAAAAAGCTAATGAAATGAAGAATAAAAAAGGTTCAATGCCCCATAACATGTCTAAAGCTCATCCTTTGGATGCTGAGAAAGGGGAGGCAACACAAGTCCTGAAGATGAACCTAGAAGGCTTCACGGAAGTGAGAGAAAGAAGGATCAGAAGACCTAAGGGGACTAGTTAAAAGAGTTCATCTCATACGACTCTAGAAACAAACATGGTTTTGTAACTTGGAGAAGGAGGTCGATGACTTGGACTACCTAAGTGGAATGAATCACTATGAAGATCGCACCACTTGTAAAGAAGAAAACCAAGATGAATACGCGACTAGGAAAGAGGATGGATTCACCACCAACAATTAAGATAACCAAGACAACGAAAGCTCGATCATAGGATCCACAATTCTTGAAAGAATATTGGACTCATTTATGAAGAAGACTTCTCACATAGGAAAACAACTAGCTAAGATGCCAAGAAAAGCCGCCTTAAGGGTAAACTCCTATGTCAGGACCCCTCCACCTCTAAGAAAAAGGATGATGAGAAAAAAAAGAAAAAGAGGTTCAAGGCCTCCCCCCAAAGATATTCCTTTCTTTCAATGTTAGAGGGTTATCTGACCTCTCAAGAGCGATCATTATCTACCAATGGATCTACGATAAAAGCTTAAATACAGACTTCATCTATCTTCAAGAGATCAAAATTGACAAGAAGACCTTCAAAAGAGACTGAAATGTATTTTGTCATCCCATGTTTGGCTCTCCATTGCACACCCCAGGGGAAATGGCAGCTCAATTATTCGCATTAATAATAGTTGGTTTGCTAGACTTGTTGATACCCAAGCAGATCTGAACCATTGATGCATTGGTGCTTCCTTTGGGGGTCCTTTACACTTCACAATTATCTCAGTGTATGCTCCCAATATCGATTTAGAAAGAATTGCCACTTGGCAATCTTTGGACTCTTTGTCCCTGAACGCCCTTCTTTGTGGGGACTTTAATATGGTGGAGTCTCTTTATGACAGATAGGGGAATTGAGTGCGGGTGATTGACGGTCATGAGAAAGAAGTCTAGGACCAAGTCAAGCTCCACCTGCATTTAGTGGAGATCAAATACGAGTTTGCTTTCTCTTGGTTGAACCTCTAGTCTAGAGTCAACTTGAGGAAAGCCAGACTTTCTAGGAGCTATATTGCATAGAATAAAATCAATAAGTGGGGCCCCCCTCCCTCTCCCAATGTGTAGACCTAGTTGTCTTTGATTACTATGGAGATGTGCTTACTTTCAAGCTGATCATTAATCTCAAGAAAGCCTCCTAGTTTCATGCCAATCGGACAATATTCTCTTTACCCTCGGTCGAGTAGGAAATTATTGTTACCTGGTACTTGGCTTTGCCACCTGCTTCTCGTCGGCCAAGTGCTAGAGGGTAGCAGTCATAAAGACAAGGCACATCTTGGTCACAACTCGCAAGAATCTTCAAAATGTTCATGGTAGTCATAAAAGTGCTAGAGGATGGTAGTCATAAAGACAAGAATCTACAAGTATACTTAAAAGATTGGTGGGTAGGAAAGGCAAACAAACCTACTAAAGATATGTGTGGCCTCCTCAAGGAGAAGCAATCCAAGGAAGCAATCCCTCTCATGATGGACATCAATGGGGTTGGGTGAAAGATGGAGGAAGAGTATAGTTCATTGATTGTCAATCACTTTACCCATCTTTTGGGGGTTTCCATGCCTCTTTCTCCTCACAAGCAAGATTGCATGGCAGCCATCTCTAGAGTAAGAACCAAAAGAATTCCACAAGATATGAAGGCTCTTGATGCTCCTATTTCGGATGATGAGATTTTTGAAGTTATTGATTCACTTCCCAATGGAAAAATCCTAGGGCTAGATGGCCTCACCAACGAGTTTTTCAAGACCTTCAAGCACGTGATCACTACTCCATTACAACTGGTGTGGCAAGAGCTTGTTTCTTTCAGTCCAGTACCTGAATGTATCAATGAAGGTGTTATCAAGCTTATTCACAAAGAAGGCAACAAAAATAGGATTGAAAATTGCTACAAATAGATTACAAGATCCTTGCTAAAGTTATTGCTAATCGAATTTCCTATCACTTACAAAACTGGATCAGTGAGGATAAAAAGGGTAACCATCATCAAGGGGAGATCCATCCTCGAAGCTATCATTGATGTTTAGGAAGGTCTAGTTTTCAATGAAGAGTCCACTCAAGATGTTCTCTTCCTTAAGATTGACTTCAACAACAGCTTCTGACAGACTCGAGTGGGGCTTCATTCTACAATCTCCGAAAGACCTGTGCTGTGGTGAGAAATTCATTAAGATGATCTCTACCTTTCTAGGAAATGCAACATCACAGATAAACATCAATGACCATCTCTCTCAAGCTATTCGATTAAAACATTCTATCAACCAAGGATGCCTCTTGGCTCGTCTCCTCTTTGGGATAGTTGTCGATGGTCTCAACTGTAGTGTTAAACATCACGCATGCTTAAGAATTATTCAAGGCGTCTTTCTTCCCCTCAATTAAGACCAGATGATCATGAGACTCTTTGCCGATGACACGAATATCTTTGTGCATAACGATCCAACCAACATTGAGACCTTTTGGTGTTGCCTAAATACTTTTTGTGAGGCATTAGGTTCCAGAATAAACCACTCTAAAACCATGTTCAGGGCAGTTATTGCGCATCCACCTCAAATTTTGGTTGACATGGATGTTAGATGATCCCTAAGGAACAAATCTTCTGCTTGTTAGGTATTCCAAAGGGATTGGACATTTTGATGGATCATGGATGGAACTAGGCCCTTTCTAAGCTCAATAACAAGTTGGCATATTGGAAAGGTATGCAAATCAACTTGGTGGGGCCGACCATGGTGGTCAACATGTTCCTTCTTTCTTTGATTATTTACTTTCTCTTTTAATGGAGACGGAAGGACCAAGAGATTGGCGAATTGGAAAGAATTTGCAAAAACTTTCTCTAGACAGGAGATCCTTACAGAAGAGACGTCCCGAAAATTAAATGGACTACTTGCATAAGCCAAAAAGATTACAATGGTTTGGGGATTCTAGGCATTGAAGGAATGGCCGCTAAATTGACGGGCAAATGGTTAATTAAAGCTTGGAGCAAGAAAGATGCCTCTTGGGTCAAGTTGATTTTTAGATACAAGAGTGCTCTTAGGCTTATGGGCCTTCGAGGGTGGAAGGGTATGGATCTTCTCACTCTTTTGTTCTCTCATTATCACATGACCCCGAGCTGGAGCTCGGTTTGCTCCCTATGGAAGAGTTGGAACAAGGTGAAATAGTTTGTTAAGATCAATGAAGATTGGAAATGGGTAGCCTATATTAGGCAAAATGATTTGATCTAGTTTCCTATCAAGGGCGCCATAGGTTTTAAGCCTTGGAACCTCCAAAAAGCTAGGAAGCTTTGGAAGAAAGGTTTTTGCTCGTGGAAACACCTTTGGAATCAAGAAACATGCCAATGGATTAGATTTGAGGACATTGATATGGCTAGGAGAGTGGACTACAAAAAGTGGTGCCTGTTGTAGAGTAGATTTAATTCTTGGAAGGGAGAGAGGACTTGCCTCCTTATTGGACATGAATCCCCTCACCTTGAGGGTGTAGGATGGCACAACAGAAAGGGTCTTGATAAAATTCCGCGATTGAAGAAGAATATGGACTTTCATGTCATGCTTAACTGGAGATGGTGTCTGGATTGGTCAAGTTGTAGGTGGGAATTCAAGTTCCAATCCCTTTGGCATCCCCTTATCGAGGTTAAAAAACCATTCCTTATGTACAAAATCCTCCACTAGGAAATTTGGACCAATGTAAAAGCTAACAAAATTTGCAGTGCGCCTCCCTGATGTAAGCATTGTCTTCATGACAATGAGGACTTGGGACACCTCTTCTTTTCTTGCCCCAAGTCAATGGCCATCTAGCGGGCCTTTGGGAGAATCATGTTGCTACATGGATGAATCAACTAGAAGCAAGCGTTATTGGGTGAAGGGATCAGTTGCTCCTAGGCATTATGGAATGCTATAAGAGGTGAGAGCCTCTGGAAGATCTAGAAAGAGAGTTGTTATGTCAACTTTGGTACCCCTTCTAAAGAATGGTCCATCGAAAAATCTCTTTTCTTTTTACACAAAATAATTTTCAATTGTAAGAAACCCCCCCTTTTAAACATCATAGAGTGTTTTACCTTGAGAACAACTAGATTAGAAGCAAGTGGGCCTCACATGAGAGGGACGAAAGGATTATCAACCTTCTTTGTAATGTCTTCTAACAAAATTTAAGCAACCCCTCCTTTGTGCGATTCGAGGGGTCTCATAGATGCTAGGCCCGTTCACTTCTGGAGTTGTTCTTTCTATTCATTAAAGTTGTTCACTTGTACAATTTTTTTTTCTATTAATTAAAGTAAAGTTTGGGAGAGTAGGCTATTGGTGAACTTCCTTTTGAGAAAAAAAATCAAAAGTTCTTGGGCCTTCTTATCACATATGCTTCGCATATGAGACATTAAGAGAAAGAATTGAACTCAAAAAACTGAGAGAGAGAGAGAGAGAGAGAGAGAGAGAGAGAGAGAGAGAGAGAGAGAGAGACCTGAGCTCAAGAAAACTGTCAGATGGCTCAGAATTGACGTTGAAATAGCTAGAAAATGCTCGTAAGCTTTCGTCCAGTTCGAATTGTTCGGAATCGTGCTCCAACTCCTGTATCTGCAGAGTGAACAGGTAGAATACGGAATGAACTCAAGAATTGTCTTCAATGACAGAATCTTTCAGTCGCTTCAAACGTTACCTCTTGCCGAAGTCTTTCATTCTGACGCTGCAAGTCCTCCTCCTGGACGGACGGACGGTCAGGGATCATCTCTCTTTCTCTCTCTCTCTCTCTCTCTCTCACCTTCTTCAATTGTTCTCTGAACTGCAGTTCCCTTATCTGCTTCTGCAAATGCAATCAATTACGAATAGCCGCTTAGCACGGATTCTAACAAAATAACTAAAAAGAAACACCGATCCATACCTGCAAACTCCGGATTTTGACCAATTTCGCCTCCACTTCCGTCTCAAGAGAACCGAGCTCTTCTTCTGATAGAGCTTCCAGCGCGTGCACATCACCTCTTCTAATCCTATGTGACAGGTTCACAGTCAATGCACTCAACGATACATAGTACGCCATCCATAATGTACCTGAATACCTTTTATCATTTTTCAGGATGTTGGCCTCCTCCTTCAGTTTGGATAATTCCTGCAAACAATGACGTGAACAGCACATTTAGTACTAAAGCATCAACTACAACGTCTGATGCCACAACTGCGCATATAACTGAGAAATCCCCCTTGGCTCAAAGGAATCATAGAAGACACGATTTACGGTAGAATCACATTCACAATCATACAGCCTATATATTATTATAGAGTTATTGGGTAAACCTCCATATAATTCGTTCTCGTGTCTATCATTTCAAAACTTTTCTTACAAGATTTTTTTACCAGGATGGAATCGGACGAGGCAGAAGGAGAACACGGACAGAAGGAATACATCAATATTCCAGAACTGAGTGCATCCAACATATTTGTAATGTATTGGACTCAAAACATCGCCTCAGAAGAAAAAAAATTGGTTGGAAAGAATAATGTAAAACCATTTAAATTTAAACAAGTTCTAGGATGAATAACGTGGCAACTCGTGCAGGAATCACATACAATCATGACGTGAAGAAGGGCATGGAATGAACATTTCATTACTTTTTGGTTCCATCTGGATACAAAGAGTGGAGTCAAATCACTGAAGGAGTTTGTTCCATCTCTCTCTCTCTCTCTCTCTCTCACACACACACACACACACACACACACACATCTAGTAATCCCTGTGTTATATAGTCAAGCAATGGAAATTCCTTTACTCTTTCATCTCTTCTGTGTCCGAAAGGGTGAAACAGAGAACAAAGCTGGGATTTTTCTCCTCTTCCTTCAAAATCTGAACCAGAAATGACATATAGCCTCCTTGGTGACAGTTTCCAGCTGTTCCTTCCCCATCTGAGTACGCCAACGTCTTGTTCAACTTCCTCTATCTGTTGGATAAGAGGACCCAAACAATATTTGATCTTTTCTCATAGACAACAAGTCTTGGGAATCTTGAAACCGTGTAACATTTGCAATATTTGATTATCCTAACAAGGATTAGCAGCATGTGCTTAGGCAAAACTACAGCTCAACCTTTTCCAATGATCGCTAACTTTACTCGCATCCATATTTCTCATAGATCTTTCCCATCAGAGCTGTTCCATAGCTTTGCATAGTAGCCCACTGAGAAGATGAAACTACATTCCCAATGTTCGCAGGTAATGGAGAATATGAAAGTGGAATACACCTATCCATATATAATGTGTACTTGCTCAAGATCCACAACTTGCTTTGGCACATGCATACCTACACATGGGCATACAAACAAACACACAGAATGCATACATACAAATAATAGTCTTCCAGAAAAGAGAAACCGAAACCTTCATTTTCATCATGCCCTAAAGCACACAAAAGAGCCAATTTCATCCTTATCAGTTAGACACGAAACCAAAGTTTATCCCTTTCTTTGATGAAATTAAGCTCTGACTTTCATTAACTTAGCTCAAATCGCTATTGTATAGAGACTCATTAAAATGTCAAAACGTTCAAATAGCACAGTGTCCACCACAGAATCACCCATGTATTCGTACTTTGTCTTTTGTTAAATTCACTCAATTCAATGAATGAATGATCCATCTCAATCTTATTTCTTCTTCCATACTTATCAAGCGTAAGCACATCACCTCCTCGAACCGCACCCTCCACAATTCTGACCATCAGCAAATTCTACCTTCACCTGTGTCCCTTTGCCTTTGCCTAGCAGGTATCCTCATTCCAAGAATCACTTCCATAAACAGGTCATTGTCTCTGCCATCCCAACGAAGGTGCTCTGCAATAGGTGGAGCAAGAACCAAAGCACGAACAAGAATTTGAAGATCATAATCTTCAATGCCATCTACATCACCTTCAATAACTATATTTGTAGGCATAGTTTTTTCATACTTCAACCATACGGCAAACACATATGGGTACGGAAGTACCGGAAAAGTATGGTTGAAAATACCATGCGTGACCATATGTGACAAAAACTCAGAGGTGGGAAAAATTTAGAGATAAGTGTTATAGGAGTAATGCAATATGCAACAACATATAAAAATCAGATTTCCTACTTATAATACACATTAAATTAAGACTCAAGGTCAATTCAAATGGCAAAACTCACACCTATGAGTGCGTTTTTCTTCAATTCAATCATACTTCTGGGATTGGCGTATGGAAAAAGTACGGAAAAGTATGAAAAAGGTAGACGTCTGATAAGTGGGCATGCCCAATCCCACGGGTGGGAAAAAAACTATGTTTGTTGGTGTAGTAGGATGTTTTTCAACACCCTGCATAATATTCCATAGTTCTCTTGCTACCAATATATCATGCATCTTATATGACCATAATTGGTAATTAGTACCATCCAACCTATCCTCAACAACCAACTTACAGAATACATCGTTGCTTTAAGCCATGGCCTCTGACTAAATACCTTGATGCAGAAAAATGACTCTATCAGGAAAAGTTGAAGAGAACCACCCTATCGAGCTCTACTAAACTTGTAGTAAAGTTCGAGGTGCTTTTACTGGTGAACCGAAACCTATATATATGTTAGGCACAAAAGAGAAAAATTGCACAAAAGTGTTGTGATAGTGCGATCGGAGGCGGAAACGAGCTCATATCAAAATTTTTGTCTTAAGTATGCTCACCAATTCTTGTGTGATTCTGAGACTCAATCACGAGGGGCATTGACAATGCCCTAGATGAAGCAAGACCTGATCTAATACGAATTGTTGGAGTTTGAGGTTTGTAGAAGTATGCAAACACCACAAGGAAGAAAGAGAAGAAGCTTGGTGCACAACACAACACTGACAATATATGAGTGTGTATATGTATGTAGGTGCATGTCTATGTGTAAGTGTATATGCCTGTGTGCATGTGTATATGTATGTGCATGTAACTGTATGTATGTGCATGTGTATGTGTAAGTGTATATGCATATGTGTATATGCATATGTGTATGTATTTGCATATGTGTGTGCATATGTATGTATGTGCATATGCATGTGTAATTGTATGTGCATATGTGTATGTATGTGCATATGTGTATGTATGTGCATATGTATGTATGTGCATGTGTATGTGTGTGCATGTGTATGTATGTGCATGTGTATGTATGTGCATGTGTATGTATGCATGCGTATATGTATGAGCATGCATGTGCATGCATCTCCATTTGCATCCATCTATATGTGCATGCATGTGAATGTGCATATGCATGTGTATAATTAGTATGTTTTAGTGTGTATGTGTATATGCAATAATGCATGCATGTGTGTATATGTGTTTGTAGATATGTTTGTGCATATGCATGTGTATGTGTGTGCATGTGTACGTGTATGTGTATGTGTATGTGTATGTGTATGTATATGTGTATGTGTATGTGTATGTGTAAGTTTATGTGCATATATGTGTGTGTATGTGCATATGCATGTGTATGTGTGTGTGTGTGTGTGTGTGTATGTGCATATTTATGTGTGTGTATAAGAGTGTGCATGCATGTTCATGTATATATGTATGTGTGCATAGGAATAAGTGTGAGTATGTGTATGTGTATATGTAGGTATATATGCATGTGTATATGTGTGTATGTGTATGTATATGAGTGTGGATATGTATGTATGTGCATATGTATGTGTAAGTGTATATGCATATGTGTGTGTGTATGTGCATGTGTATGTGTATGTGCGTATGTATGTATGTGCATGTGTATGTGTAAGTGTATGTGTAAGTGTATGTGCATATGTGTATGCATGTGCGTATGTGTGTGTATATGTATGTATGTGCATATGTATGTGTAGGTGTATGTGCATGTGTGTATGTATGTGCATGTGTATGTATATGCATGTGTATATGCATGAGCATGCATGTGCATGTGCATGCATCTCCATTTGCATCGATGTGTATGTTCATGCATGTGAATGTGCATATGCATGTGTATAATTAGTATGTGTTAATGTGTGTATGTGTATATGCAATAATGCATGCATGTGTGTATATGTGTTTGACAATGTAGATATGTTTGTGCATATGCATATCTGTATGTGTGCATGTTTGTGTGTGTGTGTGTGTGTAAGTGTATGTGCGTGTATGTGTTTATGTGCATGTGCATGTGTATGTGTGTATGTGTGCGTGTATGTGCATATGTATGCGTGTGTATAAGTGTGAGCTTGCATGTTCATGTATATGTGTATATGTGCATATCAATGAGTAAGTGCAAGTATGTTAATTAATGAAAATAAAATAATTTAAGTGATATACAAACAATGAAAATTGTACTTATAATAGTTAGCCACATTTCATGCTTCGTGAACTCCTTGAATAACTTGAGAGAGAGAGAGAGAGAGAGATAGAGAGAGAGAGAGATCAAAAAGAGAAGAAAAGTGAGAGAGAGAGAGAGAAAGAGAGAATGAGACAATATGACAGAGACAATTAGAAAAAGGGTTGGAGTTCATAAGCGCAGCACAGATCTGAACGTTGGACAACTCTTCTATCAATTGCACGTAAAATGACGATTGAAGAATGATCCAACGTTTATTTTTACTTTTATTGAATTTTGCCGTCACATAAGCGATGTAGAAGCATCGTGTATGCGATAATGCAATTCATTGAACATCGATGCCCAGCTTTGTTGCATAAGCAACGCAAATTAGCGTCACATATGCGACATTGCCTTTTTAATTGCATAAGTGTCGCTATTGTAGCGACACTCTGGTGAATATCACTCGAAATGTCAAAAATAACATCGAGAATAAAGTCGAGAATAGAGTCATTCAAACGACAGTGCACGCTTGATGCTCTTTCCGACGAAATTCACAATCATATAGCGATGAAAATGTATCGCGTTAACTATCATTATGCCCCCGTATTCCTTGTAGTGTTATCACATCTAAAACTTTGCTAAACATCTCAACATCCTACTTGTATGTTTAATCGAATTCATTCTCAATGAACTTCTCTCTACCCTAGTGATAATATGCTTATATGCACTTTGACCAAGCATTGAACATGAGATTATTGGCTAGGTAGGTGCTTAACATGTCGTCATAATACAAAAAGAAGTGATCAAAATGCAAGCATCAATCATACAAAAACTTTTATGACACACAATCTCATGCAAGGATATACTAAATCTTTGTACTCAACCATTGAAGACAAATCAACAGTGGTCCACTTCGTGTTAAACTCAAATTTACCACTTTCCAAGTTGGAAAACTACATTCCGAATGTTTGTAGGTAATGGAGAATATAAAACTGGAATACACGTATCCATATATACTGCATAATTGCTGAGATCAACAAGGTGCTTTCACCCATGTATACCTACAGATGGACATACAAACAAACATGCATATATACAAAGTTAAACACGAAACACAAAGTTTATCCCTTTCTTTCATGACATTAAATCCTGACTCTCGATCGCTTAGCTTCAATCGGCATTGTATAGAAACTCATTAAAATGTCAACACATTCAAATAGGATTCCACTAGATTGACCCATGTATTTGTACTTTGTCTTTTGTTAAAGTCACTCAATTCATAAAATAAATGATTCATCTCAATCATATTTCTTCTTCAGACTCCTCGAACCAGACCTTGGACAATTTTGACCATCAGAAAGTTCTACTCTCACCTGGGTCCCCTTGTTTATTAGCTATCCACATTTCCATAACCACTTCCGTAAACAGGTCATTCGAGAGCTCTGCAACGTCATGTCTATGTATGTAACGTACATATGAACATGTAGAAATACGTACTTAGTTACATATACACAAATA
>CM035432.1:137763912-137793912 GCA_020310875.1 Ceratopteris richardii
CACATTCTTTAAATAGACATATAAAAAATCAAGAATGGAAGGCATAAACAATGGCAATGTATGCTAGAGGCTCTCTTGCTGATTTTGAATGAAAAATCACTCATATGATCTCAACAAGACAAAGGTAAAAGCAACTAGGCACAAGTGTTCTATGCAGGCAAGAGCCAAGAGGAAGATATGGAAGAGGTGGATATCGCAAAAGAGGTAGAAACAACCCAAGTAAAGGCAACCAAGATAACAGAATCCATGGATCAAGATGAAGAGGAAAAAGCAGAAGTAGAGGAGGTAGACATGCAACAGGGAGCAACTAGAACTCCAAGAATGATACAACTGTGAAAAGCTAGAAAAGTATGCTAAGGATTGCTACAAATTGCAAGGTGAAAACAACTATACTGGGTAAGGTAAATATGGAAAGCATGAGAATGGACATTTGTTAGCTATGAGGCATGGACATGATTCAAGTTTATTACATGATCAAGTATGATACATTGATAGTGGTTGTAGTAACCACATATTATGCAAAGAAGATCTGTTTAGTAACTTCTAGACCCTAAATCAAAAGGGATATTAGAAACATGTGATAATACAAAGCATGAAATCCAACAGATGGGTGACATCAAGATTGAGGGAAATCACAAGCCAAGCATCTATCAAAGATACTTCATGTACCTACTATTACAAAGGACTTTATTTCAATAAGGAAGATGGTTGAAAGAGGCTATCATATAAAATTTATCATAAGGGATGCTTTTTTGAAGAGCCTAGGAATGGTTATGAGTTAAGTGCAAAAGGAAAGAAGGAAGATAGGTTGTTTATAGTTGATGTAGGGCAAATGGGTACATCAAAGGCCATGTTTATCTCTAACTTCAAAAGGTTCAAGGCACAAGTGGAGAAGGAGCCTCGCAAATCGCTAAAGATTCTAAGATAAAATGGAGGGGGAGAGTATTTCTCCATATAGTTTTTTGAGTACCTATAAGCCCAAGGGATAAAGAGGTAGTTCACGTGTAGATACATGCCTCAACAAAGTGGTGTGATAGAGAGCGAAAACATGAATATTGCAAAAATTGCTAGAAGCATGGTGAATGGGATGAATGTTTAGGGTATCAAGGGATGCCATTCCTATTGCTATGTATGTCATGAACAAGTGCCCTACCTCTGGAAGACATGTGCTTACACTAGAGGAAGCATGGAGTGTTAGGATCCAGACCTCTCACACTTAAACAACAACAAGCATTTCTATATCATGAGTAAGATAACTATGTTCATGCTAACTATTTGAAATAGAAGAAACTATGTTCTAAAAGACAAAAAGGAAGATTCTACAAGAGGTACATTACCATACTAACTCTAACGTTTTGTAATTAAGATAGCTTTTAGAGTATAAGAATAAAAGAATAAGTTTGTGTCTAATAATGGAGACACAAGAACCTAAATATACTAGTAATAGCTCTATAGTTAGAACTACAATGTGCAAAGTTGGAAGAACAATAGTAAAATGAGTTAAAAGGTTAACTTACTTACATCAAGACTTGCAAGTGAGAACTTTGGAAGAGTTCTAGAGACACTTTAAGAAAAGATGAGGTAAGATTTGTTGGATTTTGAGATCTATGGAAGCACATGAACAACATAAAGAAGAAGAAGAAGCTTGGAGCACAACACAATAGTCAATGTATTACCGAGTGAACGTACAAAGATAAGTGACTCTTTAGGGCTATAGGGGTATATACAAGGTAGGGGGAGGACCTCTTAAAGAGGGAAAAAGTGCCCCCAAGGTCATAAGTGTGTTCATATACATCACTACCAAAATATATCAACAAATCCCCCCTTGGAGTGACACGATGAACAACAAGTTAGCACTCATGTATAAGGATTTACCAAGCTATGTGGAAATATATCAATCGACAAAAGGAAGTAAGCCCAAATATTTGCCAAAAGCTTCAAGATTTTCCTAGGCAAAGCCTTTCTGAAAAGGTTTACAACATTATCATGTATGGGTACTTATGCCAAACTGATCTTTCCAACAAAGAGGCTCTCCGTGACATAATGATAGTGCACCTCAATGTGCTTAGTGCAAGCATGGAACACAGGGTTCCTCACAACTTCCAATGCATTCTAACTATCAGTGAAGATGGTGGTGGCAGAAGACTGATAAACACCCAACTCAGCCAAAAAGTATCTTAGCCACACACATTCAATGGTCACTATGAAAGCTACCATATACTTAGCATCACAATTAGAAGTGGCATAATAGGTTGTTTTTTTCTCAACCAAGATATGCATGGACTAGTACGCATGAAGCAAAAACCGCTTGCGGACACACAAGTTTCATAGCATCCATCCTAGTCATAATGAGAAAATCATGTAAATTTGGTGATAATGATCCCTCCTTGGGACAAAACAATCCAAGAAGCTAAATCCACTCAAGTAGAGAAAGATGCACTTAACTACCTACCAATCCTTGACACCTAGGCAATGCATAAACCTTCTCATCTCAGAGACATGAAATTGAATATCAAGTCGAGTGATGCAAAAGTAAATCAAGCATCCAACAACTTGTTGATAGTGAACAACATCAAATGCATCTCCAACATCATGAAGACTCATTTGTAAACTTGTTTCCATAGGAGTGGTAATAGGTTTGCAATCTTCAAGGCCAAAACATTGCAACAATGTGTCAATATATTTTGTTTGACACAAAGCTATTCCCCCATGAACTTGTATAAACACAATGCCCAAATAATGATGCAAATGCCCTCAATGTGACATCTCAAAGGAGGCATGCAAATCAGCCTTAAATTCAGCTCATTAGGACCAGTGAGAAGCATGTCATCAACATAGCCTATCATCAACATAGCCTATCATCAACATATACAATGATGATTAGAAGTACGTCATTTGCATGTTTAACATAAGGTGCTTTCTATTGGACTATTTTCAAAACCATGTGCAATCAAGTAGGCATATATCTTTTCGTACCAAGCACACGGTCCTTGCTTTAAACCATATAATGCCTTTTTCAACCTACACACTTTGTTTCCATGCCCTTTCTGCCCAAAACCATGGGGCTGAACTACATACACTTCTTCATGTAAGTCACTATTTAGAAATGAAGTTTTAATGTCCAAGCAATGTACATTCCAACACATGATGAGCTACAGATACACAAATGCTACAAATGGTGGTCATTCGGCATTTGGGAGCAAAGGTCTCATCAAAATCAATGCCTCTTTTTTTGACCATAACCTTTGGCAACAAGCCTAGCTTTGTACATGTCAACTCTTCGATAAGGCTTACATCTCAACTTGTATACCCATTTAACGCATTGGCCTTTTTGCTTGGAGGTAAATCACATAAAGATCAAGTACCATTCTTCATAATAGCATCATATTCATTGCGTTTTAGCCATCCAATTTTTTGACTCTTGTGCTTGACACAAGCTCATTCTCATCACAAAGATTAGAGGAAGCTATTGCATAGCAATCTCATGCAAAGGAAGCATTATGAGAGCGTGAATGGGTATGATATGAAAAAGGTGCATCTAATTTGCTATCTCTCAAAGTTCGCAATAGCCATTTAGGCATCATTTTAGCCTCTCCTATGTCAGCCCTCTCATCAACAAGTGCATCATGTAAATCTACATCACAAATGGAGAGATCTGCATCATCATGTGGAACATGTAAAGGTTGAGAAATTGCCTCATTTGGACCAACACTTGACCATCCACCTATAAAAAGAGCAAGCAAAAAGTCATACACATTTTTAGAGTTAACTGATGTCTACTTGGTACATGAAAGTAATGGCTGAATTGCATCTTCCATGAAAACATCAGGTCTAACCAAAAGGTCATTAGTATGTGGATTATACAGCCGATACCCTTTGCTTTTTGAACTATACCCAACAAAAATACATTTCATTTCTTTATCATCCAATTTCATGTGTAATTTTCCAAAGCACTAAAGCATATGCTAGATAACCAAAGACATAGAGGAGCAAAAGATGGCTTGCAACCATGCCAAACCTCATATGAAGTGATAGATTGTAGTGCTTTGGTGGAACACATGTTAAGTACATATGTTGCACACATAACAACCTCAAGCCATGTAGTAAAGCTTGACTTTTGACCATACATCTTGCAATCTCCATGAGAGACTTGTTCTCTCTTTCAGAGACTCCATTTTATTGAGGTGTATATGACACTGTACATTGATGTTTGATCCCATGCTCAACCAGAAATGCATTAAAATCTAAAGGCATGTATTCCCCCCCTCATTTTACATGCTCATAGATTTTCAGCCAAAACTAGAAACTCCTAAAAACACATAAACATTTCAAACTTTGCTATCAATGGATACACCCATGCATGCTTGGAGAAATCATCAACAAAAATCATGAAGAAAAGGTAATTCCCAAAAGAAGGTATTTGCATAGGACCACAAACATCACTATTAACAAGATGCAATCTATGAGCAACTCGAAACGAGCCATCTCTTGGGAAGAAAGAACATTGCATTGTGGCTAAAATAGAGCCTTCATAGGCATGTTTACAAGGTGCCTCAAATTTGGATAGAAAGGATACCATTTTCAAATTTTTGTAGGCCTAGCAAACTAGCAATATTCACATGAACAAAGTGTGCATGCCAAAGCTTTGCATTTGACATAGCTGAGAATCTTGAGCTACACATGTTGAATCATTCACAAATTTTGCATAATCCATAATCTTATACACTACATGACATAAAATGCCGAAAGCAATAGTAACATCACTATTTGAGAGATCATGAATTGTACATGTGTCATCGATAAATTTGGCGGAAGAAGCCGCAGCTTGGCGCACAACACAATACTGATTGTATTACCAAGTGAATATACAAAGATAACTGACATGTTAGGGTTATAGGCATATATACAAGCGAGGAAAAAACCTCCTAAAGGGAGGAAAAAGTGTGTTGGCAGTCCTAAGTGTGTTCACACATTACTACTGAAATATATCAACAAGATACATAAAATACCATAGATATGGTAGAAAGGTAGTCATTGACAAAAGGTTTCTTTGTATGAAAAAAGGAGCAATAGTGGTCATAGTTACTCTTTCAAGACATCGTAGGAGCTTAGGATTGGAATTTGACTAAGAGAGGGGTAGAATAGTGCCAAGGTCAAAATATGATATGTAAATCAAGAGGTATGACTCCTAAGATCTCATGATTGTGTAAATCAAACTCATCTTAGAAAGGACCCTAAGTTACCTATTGACAAAGAACTTGGGTAAGAGTCCCAAGATCTTAGGATACTATGAGTCAAGTAGATCTTAGAAAGAACTCTAGAGCACCCAAAGGTACATAATTTATACTAAGTGTGATGATTTAATAATGAAAATGATCAAGATGAATGACTAATAGCATTCTGATCAAAAGTATCAATTTATTCATAGCATAGTGAAATAAATAAATACCACATGTATAGTAATAGAATCCAAGTGCAAGACCAAAGGAGATCTTGTGAGAAGGGCAAGTGTTGTCAAGGTCATTAGAATAAGGAATTTAGTAGTTGCATTGATAAGAATTCTAGGTTGTCTAATTAGAACTAGAATAGAGGATAGTTCAACCTCTAAGCTTCCATGACCAAGAAGAATGCAAGTAGCATTAAGATAAAAAGGAATAAGATTACAATTTAAAAGAGAAAGATCTAAAATAACACATCTAGGAAGAGATGATGATATGGAATTCCTCAAATAAATTTACCTTTTGTAGAAAAGAGCGAATTGAGACAAGGGATAGCTTAGCCAAGGTCTCATGAGTTAAAAACTTAGAGGTGAGAAGTCTCAAGGTATGCTGAAATCTTAGAAGAGAAATCAAAGATCATCTGCAAGTTTAGGATACTTGTAAATTAAGTAACTTTTTCGCAATTAGTTATCATAACTACATAGCTATGAGTATTAATGCACATTTCTATATGTATAGAACTAAGAAGTTTCTTACACAAGAAGTGTAGAGTTCATATTTGTGGAATAAAAGGGCAAATCAAGTTTGATTAGAATGGCATAGCTAGAAACTAATAGTAGGAAGTCATGTCAAAACTTCTGAGATCTAAAAGTTGAGATAGAATTCAGAGTTACTAGCTCTATAGAAGGAATCATATCTTGATTCCATAGTAATTTAGTACCATAAGATGGGATAGTTCTATCTATTTCTCTACCTAAGAATGAATACAGATCCTAGGTGGACTCATATTCATTGAGCAAACAAGGCTATAGTCTAGTTCCTTAGAAGGGAGATGCAACATTAAATGGCCAGTCAAGCCTTGCATTGAGCAGAAAAAGCAAGGTTCCAATACAGAGTGATTACACAACAAGACAAGGTTTGCATTTAGTAGACAAGGCAAGGTTATTTACCAACAAGGAGTGATTACACAACAAGGCAAGGTCTAGAAGTAAGAAACTTAGTTCCAAATGGAAAACAATTTGAGAAACAAGTTTGATGTTTCTATTTATAGGACATCATAAAAAGTGACCAAGTAGGTCAAATAGTAAATAAAGTGATCAAGTGGGCCAAACTTATATGCTTCAGTAGAAAGGATGAAAAATACCAAGTATGTTAAAAGTTAAGATAGAAGGGTATACACACCAAGTCTATAAGTAATTATGGTAGATCTATAAGTTGAGAGCCATCACTAATGACTCTATGAAGGAGAGAAAGATGATCTTATTTCTCTAAAAGAAAAAAAGCCAATTCCATTTTCCAATATAAATTCGAATAGATAAATGGAAAGGAAAGTTTTGCGAGCAAAATATTTTAAGGAATTGGAATAGTTGCCATGATTGACAAGGACTCAAGTTAGTAAGAAGAGTTTTTGAAATTCATAAGTAAAGGTGAGTAAGCAAAGAGAAGGAATAAGGACATAAGGTCTACTACATGCTTAAAAGGGACAGAATGTGTCTTAGGATTCAAAGGAATCAAGAATAGATTAAAAGATGACTTCTATCTATCTAGGAGATAAAAGACTATCCACGAGATATCTAGATGATATATCTTTAGAATATAGGAATTAGTGATATCTATTTTAGCTAAAGGAATGTCATGAAATTTAGGTCCAATGTAGAAGATAGTGGAACACTAATATGAAGGTATACAAACTTGATCTTTAAATTGAGCATCAAACCCAGAAGATTAATTAGATTTCAGACGATATGTTAAGGGCAAGAATGTTAGAAGAGACGATATAATGGAATAGATGTAGCTATAAAACATAAGGCAATCATTTTACTTCCTTCTAAGTTGAATCATAGCATATATCCCATGATGTTTAGTTGCACATACATACCAGAAAACTATCCTAGACATATGTAGAAGACAAGGGAGCTATTCATAGATAATTTCCAAGTCCACATCAAATGTCTTCAGATTGCATGTGTCTTAGCTGAAGGATTCATATATTCTATAGAATTTGAAGAAAGGGTCAAGAATTAGAAAGGTTTTCTAATGCCAAGGCTAGAAGTTTGTGAGTTTTCAATCACTAGAGAGAGAGAGAGGTGATATCTGATATTCCAAAAAAGATGCTAGATACAAGGATTGCATGGATAACTAGTTCGCTCTATAGCATTTGATATTTTGGAAGGGTATCCACTTATGGTATCCTATTGGATCATTGAGGAGAATGATCTCTAGAAGGGGGAGAGAATGTTAGACATTGGTCCAAGCCGGATTATTCATCAGTGTGTCTTGGAATAAGAGCATGACTTGTTAAGGTTCCTAGCTTGGAGGTTATCCTAAGCTTCCACCTTAGAAAGTAGAGTGCATGTGCATGATGGCTACATGTCACACTAGAGCACTCTAAAAGCTTTCTAATCTATGAGGAAGAGGATAAATAGGATGGTAGGAGAGTAGCACACACGCCATTTTTTCAAGCCTCTTTGTGAGAAAACTCTCACAACAACCAAGAGACCATGGATTTGAGTGGACCAATTATTTTAACAAGTCAAGAAGGTTCAAGTGTTACCTCACTATTGAAATGAAGCGCAACATCAGCTAAAGGAAAGAAAAGACTTATTGAGTTGGATGGTGAAGGTCATAAGATAGAGGAAGATGAAGAACCCATAGTTGAAAGTGGCACTTGTTGGAAGTGGGATGGGCCCCAATAACAATATTAATAATAGGTTTACAGGATCTTTCAACACATGAACCTTAGCATACACACCTTAATACTAAAAAAGATAATGAATGAGAGATAGAGAGAGAATATACAAACTTTCAAAGTGTATGGTAAGCTAGAATGCTCACCTACACTCTCTTATAATCCAATGTCAAATTACAATATGTGAATAGGATACAAACTGACAAGATCTGAATCTAGGCAAAAATAGGAACTAGATACAAGAAAGTGTGTGCATAGTGCATAGGAGGTATGAAGGGGGTGTGTGTGTGTGTGTGTGAATATGGAGAATATGAACAGTTTAGAATTGTTTAACAACAAACCCAAATTCTGATTAACCTAGATAAGAAACTAATGAATGAACAACTGAGGACAGAAGTAGACTTGTTACTCACAGTAAGTCAGCAAGTGATACGAATGGTTGCTTGACATAAACTCCTCGAGGTACTCCAGATGTAGAGCACACCTCCAAGAGTGTAAGAACACTTCGTCCAAGATGACCTCCTTGTATTGAGCTAGTGCTCTAGGTTGAGCATGAGAAGATGCTCAACGAGTGAGCATAGACCCTTCTTTTATGGCTTTAGTGCCCTTGTGAAAAGCACTCTACAAAACTATGTGCAATGTCTTCCAAAAGCACATCGCAATTTTAGCGATAGTTTTTATGGAAAAAGCAAATTTGCTAAATTTAGCAATGGAGTATTTGCCAACACAAATAGCTTTTTGAAAAACAATCACAAAGTGTTGCCGATGGGATTTAAACCTGGGTGGGTAGGTTTGCTTTTAAATTGTTTCTCGTAGACCATCTTGGCAGCGCCTTTTGTTGTGAGAGGATTCTATGCAATAGCCATAATATTGTTGCCATACTAAGGATATTGGACTATTATGACTTTGCTTCCAACAACACTACATCAAGTGCAAAGGTAAATTCCGAAAGGCAAGAAAGAAATTCATACCTCAAAAGGGTGAATAGAAGAGAAGGCAAAGGCATCAAATTCAAACTTTGGACGTGCATTCTTGTTTGGGAGCAAGACAATATCTTGGAAGTCAAAGAGTAAAAAAAATATCTTTATCTTTAATTGAGGTAGATTATAGAGGATTAGTATTGGCATCTTGTGAAACTATGTGGCTTAAGAAGCTCTTTATTGATTTGGATATGTGGGAAATGAGTTTCCATTGTTGAGAGATAACATTTCTAGCACATACCTAGCGAACCCTATGTTTCATGCTAGAAGTAAACACGTAAAGCTCATTATCATTTTTTTGGAAGAAGTTCTTGGAAAAAGAAGTGGACATCAAAGATATTGAAACCAAAGAACAACTTGTAGATATGATGACCAAATTTCTTGAAGGTTCAAATCTTCTGAAGTTTATGGAAGACTTAAAAGTGATTACATCTCCTTACTCTATAAACCCCCTCACACGCATCTTTGTCTATCATTTTTTCATTTTGGTTCCTTCTAAACTTTTCTTAATAGAAGACAATTCGCTAGGAGTCCATACAAGTGGATCTAGAATCATTAAATAACTTCTATTGTAAAAAAGATCAACCCTCGATATCATAGGAGGTGTGCATCATTCATAGGGAAAGCAATACATCCGAAAGAGAAAATTGTTTAGGTACAAAACATAGTGGAAAGCAACGTTTTAGCAACAACAACGACAACAAGTTAGCAATGAGGGCAATGTCAGGACCTGGGCATTGCGATAAAGTTATTTATTTTTTCAAAATTTATATATGTATTTTTCAAGTATTTTGAGTCTTATGATATTTAATAAGATGGGATATGACTATATAGACTATAAAATACATATTACAATATAAGCTATATCATATATAATAGATATTATCAATCTAACTTGGTTGTGACTCGTGAGTCATGAGTCAGGACTCACGACTTAAGATTGATGAATGGTTAGTAGTCATTCATTACATCATTCATGTCACATGATCATAATATTAAAGTTTTAACATGTTACAACTTACATCCACCAATTATCATTCAATGATCTGACTATATAACATCTAATATGTCACATGAATCATGATACATCATAAATTATAAGATTTAACATCAATAATCATAACATCATCATCTAGATAGTAGATTCTAAAAACATAATATCATATCATAACATTTAACACCTAACTTTCTAGTTTCTAACTTTTAACAAATTACAATAAACATCAAGATTCATAACATAAATGATAACACCTGGCACCATACATGTCACATGATCATATCATCATTGATACATCAAAATAAAAACATAGAGAATCACTATGACAAATGATAAACCATACGATTCATGACTCATGGAATAAATCATAAGTGGCAAATGATAAATATAAAGTCACAAGTGAGTTGTAATAAGTGTCCAGACTCCATTGTGATCAAAATAGTAAATACATATCATGAAATATCAAATATCAAATGTGAAATATCAAAGTCTTAAATGTCAATAATGAAACTCTGTAACTCTGACATGGTGTTAGATGACAAGTCATCACTCTCATCATCATCATCATCATCATCATCATCATCATCATCATCATCATCATCGTCGTCCCTAGTAGTAGTGGTATGTGGTCTGCTACTAGTGGATGTGCCACCACTACCGCTAGGTCCTCTAAATCTGTGAGATGATCTGGTATCATGCTTAGGTAAGGTCAACTCATGGGACAACATAGTATATAAGTCTAAATCCTTTGGAGGAATATCTAGAATATCTCTCACTTTCTCTATATCTACTGTATCCATGTTGACCTCCCTCACATCTCTGGTATGGCCCTTGCTATCCAAGAGATGCAAGTTATAGTAGCAATAAACTACCCGCTCCAACTACACTGTAAATAGTATGTTCCTCTTCTTTGTATGGAAGAGGATCCATATGCGCCAATTCCTTTCACAAGGACTTATGCTGTAGTCCTGTGAAAGGATACAAATAGCTAACTCTCTCTACATTATAACATAATTGAAAAAATAATTAGTACATAAATCATAATACATATTTAGCACATGTCACACAATACACTAAAGACTTTTGACTTAGTACTTACCAACTAAGGAGCACTAGCACCGTACATCTCCCACCATGATACTGGCCGCAACTGTACAGATCTCAAACAAGCCATATCCTTTCCAAAATGGCCACCACTATTTTGGAATACCAAGAGTTGTCTCTCCAACTAAAGTCGCAACTCTACATGAGCTAGATAAAGTCTACATACATATGTCTTGCATGCACTTAAGAGCTCCTCATCCACGATGGTCTTCTAAGATCTCCATAAGGGATGCAATAAGTGTGCCATCCCATGGATCAGGCAATGAAACTAATCCCATTGATCCTTCCACACAGCCTTAAGCTGGTCAATCATATAAACAAAGGAATTATGAAATTTTAGATACTAATTTTTAAGATAATAAGAGCTTTAAGTGTCAAAAACTCAAACTTCAAAGTAACAAGTAGTAACTTAATAAATACCTCTTCAATGTCAAATATGGGCAACGTGAAAGGGACTTGCTAACTGGATCCATGAACTCATAGACGAGTCCCAATGTACTCCCCTCCATATCAAGGATGCGAAGAAGAGAATATAATGGATGTATGGCACGCACAAGTGCCTCTACATCCCTCCAAAATGAATTTGATAAACAATTAATCCATAAAAATGTGTCATGGGGGTAGTGTGTCCATCCTAGACAGTCCAGTTTGTAGATACAACTATCTGTATCAAAGCTTGCCGCACTCAAAGTAGTCTCTCCATCACTATGCGCATGTAAGCAAATTGGGTCTTTCTAGGGTTTAGGGTGTCCAACTCACTGTATGATTTGGAAATAGCTAATAGTTTTGGTCTCTTTATTCACCTTATGGAAGGTGGAAAAAATAGAATGAATTCAAGGGATCTTTCCAAGATCCTCTATCAAAAGATCACTGCTACGTGCGACACATGGGGTCCACACAATGGAGGGAAACCACCCATGGCCACATAGTTACTTCCATTGTCAGTAATGACTTGCACAACATTCTTTTGACTGGCATCCAAAATACCCTGGCAGATATGACCATATATAAACTCACTTGTGTGACAAAAATTACACCAAATCAGCCATATGACATATATGAAAAGACTTGTCACTTTACAATACATATATGATATTACACACATTACACTAGATGCATGGCATATGCATTATGCATGATGCATGGCCCATGCAACATGCAGCTTCCACCATGCTCCATGGATGATGGCACAATGCTCATGGCACATTGCATACTATATAGTATATACAAGTAACAATATGATATACATGCAATGTGATGTGCTATGTACATGAATAGAAAACGAATCAAGGATAGTATATTTGTACATAACATAAGTGCATGGCCTGCATCCACATCAAGCATATTTAAAGCAAAGAAATGCTTGAATCAATTTGGACATGGAGGAACATGCATTTTCATGCATGAAAATGCATTTGCATGCAAGCACACATACTTTCATGAATAAAAGATAGTATTGTTTGCTAAGTATATTTAAGTAAATAAGCGAACGTATATTTCTACATGGTTAGCTTATGTCTTAAGTTTAAGCATAACATTAGGAAATAAGTAAAGCTAAATAGTTCCAAATTCATGCTAGCTATAACTTTGCAACTCAAGTACCTAGAAGATTCATTCCAAAAGTGGTACTTAAGTACCACATATTTAGTTTAAAGTTTACATTAAATAGAGAATTATGTCATTCTTAGGAAAAAGTAAGTATAAGTAAGAAAAAAAAAGGAAGTTACAATATAAGAGATAAGTTTTATCACCATATCTATGGCCAATAATCCTCTTATTCTTGTAAACCTAGAATACTCAATGACTAATCTAAGTATTGAAGATAATTAGAGAATCATTTGAAAAGGTTCTATAGAAAAATTTCAAGGAGATAATACACTTCCTTCCATAACTTATGATGTATCCTAAGTATGAAGCTTCATGAACACTTTCTTTGAGAATTCTCACTTGATCCCATCCAAGGGAATGATGGAAATCAACTATAAGTAACTGAACTTAAAGTTGAACTTTGAAGTTTAATAAATATATGTTGAGCTAATCTTTTCATTGATAGTAATGATGCATAATTCCAAGGAATCATGAAACTTTGAAAACATATTTTTCTTCTAATTTTGAGATTTGTTTTGTGGTTTCATTCAAGAGATCTACATCTCAGGATGAAACATAGACAAGTTATCTTTAAGAGATTAATAGTTGCTAAAGAAAAGAACTTGGGAGAAATATACACTTATTCTTATTTTCATGAGCTAAACCACTTCTCCTACCATATTCAAGGATGAATTTATATTTTGGGAACGTAAAAGTTCCAAGTATTGGATCTAAACTGATCCATGAACTTCCCCAAATCCATGTATAAGTTCATAAATTAGTTCTACTTGAAGACAAAATCTATCATGTGATGATACCTTAGCCCTCTTTTCTAGAACATGCTTTTGAAAATGAGTAATCTATCAAATAGAGAAAATTGATGCATCAAAAGGTGAAAAGCAAACATCTCTTGAGATACAGATATTTAATAAAGTAGTAAGTTGCCTAGAAAGCAACTTTATGGCATGCCATGGTTATGAAAAAGTAGAATCCCTAAGGTGGTTGTGATTCACAAAGTTAGATGAAGCATGCCAAAGTTTCCACTTTTCTAAAATGAAGTGTGTAAGTTAAAAGAGTTTAAAGTTCCAAGTATGAAGTCTGCAACCACGATTGTGATAACTAAGTATGTGGAATTTAAAATTTATGTTTGCGTATCCTTAAAGGGATTTCTTAAAGATGAAATAAAAAAGCATTAAAGGATGCTTAGACTTAAGCAGTAGAGAGATTCTTGCAAAATCATATGGGTCGCTACTTAAAGGTTCAATTAGAAAGGAATTGAAAGACAAAAAAAAACTCTTCTCACTTTAAGTTGATTGAGTAAGAAGCAACATATTTTTAATATAAGGAATTCAAGTAATTTGGAACTACATAGGTTTTCTTTTGAAGACCTTAGAGAAGAAGGATGGATGTTTATTCAAAGGTGAAGTTCAAGTTCAAGGTTTTAATAACTAAATCAAATAGATGCTATTTAATCTCAATGTTCTAGATCAAGGTGTGAATCTAAATCCTTTTTGCGCACCAGAGAAAATCCAACCAAAATATATAGGTTGTGTGCAAGTTCATAAATGAACATCAAATCTTGTATTCTTATGTTTCCTAAATTCCTAATTTATGCCTAGAAACAAAGTATCAAAAGACAACACAAGAGTAGTCTAAGTCGAAGATACTATTCTTAAACTTATCTACGTATACATAAAAAATAGTCTCCAAATCTAGATGATTTGCTGCCCCAAAGCAAAGATTTAAATAAATCTTTAGCAAAAAAAAGGTAACTTTTTATTATGCATACAGATCTAGACAACAAACACAGTACTAATATGCAAAAATTTACAAGAATACAAGGTTGCAAATCCAATTATATGCAAGAAATAGATTAGTTTTGAGCAAAGAAAGTCAAGAATTGGGCAAAAGTTGAGTCTATGTCTAGGACATAAAAATTAGTCTCCAAATCTTGAAGATTGCTTGCACCAAAGCAAAGATTAGAAAAAATATTTAGTAATAAGAAAGTAACTTTTTATTATGCATGCACATCCAGGAAGCAAATAAAGTGTTAGTATGAAAAAATTTACAGGTATATAGAGTTGCAAATTCAATAAAATGCAAGAAATACGCTAGCTATGAGTGAAGAAATTCAAGAATTGGGAAAAAGTGAGCATAAATAGGGAAAAAAAAGAGAGAAGTTGAAAGCATCATACAATAAGTAATTGTTGACTGGTAAAACTTGCAAAGAGTAGATAGGTCAAGAACTTACAAAACTTTCACTCCTCTTTTCTATGCAAAGCTTTGTTCAACTAAAGCTTGATATTACTGCTATAGTACCAAATTATAAGCCGGAAACTCATGAATAACACATTATAGAAGTGATATTCTGGACCACTATTCCGATTCTCCTTCTACTCAAGGGGAATTACTCCTTCGGGAAGTATACCCTATAACATGTCTTTGTGCTAAGAGAAAATTTATAATCGAAGAATATAGTAATGAGAAAATCACAAGAACACACTGATGAGATAATCACAAATCTTTAAGACTCAAAATGGTTCCAATAAGGTCAAAAACATGTTTGTGTGCAAGAAGAAAAATTACAACCAAAGAATATAGTGATGAGAAAATCATGAGAACACACTTATGAGAGAATCATAAATCTTTAAGGCTCTGAATGTAATAGACTTACATCGGGCCAGAACATAAGAGACTAGACCGATGACACACCAAATGAGTGCTCGAATTACTACCTATATAGACTCCAAAGACCAAGTGGAGTGGCCTTGTTGATCTCAATCATTTACTATTGAGCACTTCAAACTCATGAAGCTTTAAGAATCAGAATGTAATAGAGGAATGACTTCGATCGGACTAGAACATACGGGTCTAGTCTAATGACAGACCAAATGAGTGCTCAGCTAGTGCTTATATAGACTCCAAAGGTCAAGTGGAGTGGCATTGTTGATTCCAATCATTTACTATTGCGCACTTCAAACTCACAAGACTGGTGGTAGAGATCAGCCATTTTTGGCACTAATCACCAACCACTTTTAGGCCCTCCATTGATAGCTTCTAACATCGGTAGGACCTTGTGGTAGATTTTCTTGCAATTACTCATTCTTTTACCTCTTAGTAACAAGTCCTGATAGAATTCACTTTTTACCTCGTGATGCATCAAATTGAGTAGTCTCACTATCACCTCATGGTCGTCATGCCAAAATTAGGTAGAGAAGGCACCCTATTTAGGATGTGCCAAAAATGGATGGAGGTGGCATCCTATTTTGGAAGTGCCAAAAATAGGTGGTAGGGATGCCTTGTTTTGGAACGGTGGAACCTTTGGGCCACCCGAAGCCTTGATTGATCTTGAAAGGTGGGGGACTGGCCTATATTGATGTCTTGCTTGAGATCTTGAGATGCTTGACATTCCATGAACATTAGTAGACCATATATTTTCTTTCAAAAATTGATCAGAAACTCAAACTCATGCTACCTCCACCATAATGAGTCACACAATGAGGTCATTCCTCAACATGCAAACATTGGGTAAGAGGGCACCCTAATTAGTGCTCCAAGTAGGAGTAAAAGGTGAGTTCAACACATATTTTACCACAAGTAGATGCCTCATCCATGAGACAAACCATAGGTTGGTTCCTCCTTAAACTAAGAATACCATAGGTTCTAGATCAATATTGCCATTGAAAAAATCATAATCCATTCCTCCATGATCCTCAACATAATCAAAAATGATTTTTACAACTCAAAAAGAATCCCTCCATCTCCAATTCCTCTGGACGGAATGAAAATATCGCATCGATGATCAATGCCCATGCATCCAAATCTCACATTCTCGGAGGAAATGCGAATGCTTTTTGACTTTTCCCTTTTTTGAAAATAGATGATCACCTTGATTGCATTGCATATGTCTAAAGTCGCTCTTGATTGCATCACTATGGCCAATAGTCACCCTAGGTTGCATTAATATGGTCAACTGCCCCCCTAGATTTGGAATTGTCCCTCCCCCAATGCAAGTCATCCTACTGATGAGATGTTGCCCAAGGAGAGTTACTATGCTGAGAGTAATTTCCCTATGAGGAGAGAGTTGCCTACCATATGAGATATTGGGTCATGCTCGGCTTGCGGTCGCCCATGATGATGCTTTGGTGTCACCTTGGGCTTGGGGTCTCCCACGATGAGGCTTTGGTGTCATCTTGGGCTTGGAGTCGGCCAATTTACTCTATGATTGAAGAGAGTTGAGGGTTCACCCTAGATGTAGTAGTCGCCCAACTCAGTAGCCGACGTGATTATGGAGCAACAATCGTCCATGAATCACTTCAAGGTAGATTCTTCACCCCATTTTCCATAAAGGCAAATGGAGGCCTTCCAAGTTCCTTTTTCATAGGGTGAATTGGTCGCCTTCTTACTCCCTAGGGTGAAAAAGTCACCTAAAGGAGTGGTCACCTATTCTTCCTTGCTAAGACATTTGGTCACCCCACACGAGGCGAGTAGATGACTGGAGGACACTAGATGAGTGGGGACAAGTAGATGAGAAGTATCTGCCTTGCTCATAACAAAACCTTGATCTTGGAGGTATGTAGTTAACATGTAATTCCATGCCCTAGGTGCCTACTTCAATCCATATAAAGCCTTTTTTAATTTGCAAACATATGTTACCTTCTTAGGGTCCTCATAGCCAGGAGGTTGTGACATATATACCTCCTTTGAGATCCATCCATTCAAGAAAGCATTCTTGACATCCAATTGGTACATATTCCAATTTTTTGATGGAGCCACACTAACCAACACTCTGATAGTTGACATCTTGGCCACAGGTGAGAATGTCTCCTCATAGTCAATGCCTTGGGTTTGTGCAAAACCCTTGGCTACCAATCTGGCTTTGTACCTATTAATTGTACCATCAGAATTTCTTTTAAGTTTATAGATCCATCTGGATCCTATTACCTTCATGGAGTCCTTCTTGGGTACTAACTCCCATATATCACTTTCTTTAAGTGCTTCAACCTCCTCATCCATAGCTTCTTTCCATTCTGGTTTGGTTATGACTTCCTCATATGATCCTGGTTCTTCATTTGACAAATCTTTGGCAAGATAAATAGAATGTTTAGTGACAAGAGATGTATCATACCCATATCTGATAGGTTTTTTGCTTTCTCTTTGTGATCTTCGAATTGATTGAGTTGAAGATTCAGGTATATCTTCAAGCTTCTTCATCTTCATTTTGCCCTTGGACTTCCATGCCTTGAACTCTTCAAGATTGATAGTGTCTTCATCATCTGAACTTGTGTCTTCATTCTGAGTTGGTTCCTCCTTAGCAAGGCTTGGAAACTCTTCTTCCAAATCATAGGGTAATTTAACCTTCCTGCATTCATTCTCATACCAAGAATCATTTTCATAAAAAACAACATCTCTGCTTACCATGAATCCCTTATTGGAAGGGTTATAAAACCTGTAACCTTTTTTATTTAGATCATACCCAATAAAGATGCACTTTTCAGCCTTTGGGTCTAGTTTACCTCTTATCTGAGAAGGAATGTGTACATATGCTACACATCCAAATATCCTGCAATGGTCTAGTGAGGGTCTCTTACCATGCCATGCTTTATTGGGTGCCATCCCATCAAGGGATTTAGATGGTAACCTGTTTATGAGATAAGTGGCAGTTGAAACACTCTCTGCCCATGGATAATTAGGTAACTTTTTCTCATTCAACATAGACCTAGCTGTCTCAACAATCAACCTATTTCTTCTCTCAGCTACCCCATTCTGTTCAGGAGAATACCTTGTGGTGATTTCTCTTTTGATGCCTCTGTCCTGCAAGAAGTTTTCAAACTCATTGGAGAAGTACTCACCTCCTCCATCTGATCTTAGCCTCTTCAAATTTTTCCCTGTCTGATTTTCAACAAGTGCAAGATATTTTTTAAAGCAATTAAACACCTCATCTTTCTGCTTCATGAAGTATAATATAGTCCATCTGCTATAATCATCAATGAAAGACACATAGTACCTTGATCCTGAGATTGAGGGGTCTTTGCTTGGTTCCCATACATCTGTATGGACAAGCTCTAGGTAATCTTCATGCATGTAACCTTTCCTTGAGAAGGATAACCTGTGCGATTTCCCAAATTGACAAGCACCACACTTATAAATCATATGTTGCTTGGATACATTAGGTATTCCAAGCACACATTGGTCCCTGCATATTTGCTTCAAGGTTCTCTCTCTTATATGCCCTAATCTTTTGTGCCAAATCTCAAGTTCTGAAAGCGTTTGATCTTTATAACTGTATAGTGCAATATTCTTTGTATCTTCCAACTCAAAAGTGAAAAGTCTACCTGATTTTTCTCCTTTAGTAATCCTCTTGAACCCATGTCTTGGATCCTCCACAAATGCTCCATATTGGTTGAATCTAACCTGCAAACCTTTCTCCACAATCTGTCCAACACTTATCAGATTTTTGGTAATGGTTGGTACATAGAGTACCCTGCTCAACAAATTCTGATTTCCATCACAAGTCTTAACATTTCCAACTTTAACTACTGAGTGCTTGGTGTCATCACCTGTTTGGACTTGATGCTTACCTTTTGGTTCCTCAAGATCAGAGAGTAGTGCTACATTGCCAGCCACATGATTTGAGCATCCCGAGTCAATGTAGAATAGGTGGTCATCATTTGTACCTGATTTTGAAGTCATGTTCATGATCAGAAGAGAGCCATCCTGCTCCTTTGTGTAGTTGTTGTAGTCCTTCCTGGATTTGAATCCTCCTTGGTAGTTGTCATTGTAATTATTGTTGTAATTGTTGTTGTAGTTGTTGTTGTAGCCTTGGTGATGATTAAATCTACCTCTTGATTGAGTATCCACTTCTTTGGTGTCATCTTCCTCTCTGATTCTTGTAATTCCTAAAACACTCATCTATAGTATGATTTGATAAACCACAAATGTTACATGGTGAGGAGTTATAGGATCTCCCCCTACCTTGCTTACCTCCTCTGCCCCTTCCTCTGGATGATCTACCTCTCCTTGCATAGTTGGCTTGGGAGGTAGAGCCTTCATCTTCAACCTTCTTGTTCTTGCCTTTATCTTTAGACTTCTTATCAGTGTATAGGGCAGAAGAGTTATTACCTTTGGATGTATCTCCATTCTTGTTGAGCTTTGCTTCATGAGTAAACAATTGTCCCATGAGAGTTGTAAGATCTGGAATTTGCATGTCCATGTAAAGGTCCATGGCAGTGGTGAAGCTTTCCGATTTGTCATCAGCCTAGATCCCATTGATCACTTGCCTTACAATCTGTTCTTCTTCAATCTCTTCTCCTATGCTTGCTAACTGATCTGCCGCATCTTTAATCTTGGTCACAAATTCTGAAACAACTTGCTTAGGTTGCTTCCTTAATGTTCTGAATTCAATCCACAACTGATTTTTCCTAGCCCTTGTGTTGGAGGAAAAATATGATGACAAGGTTTCCCAAGTCTCTTGGGATGTCTTACAATTTCTAATATGTGGCAAAAGAAAATCAGAGATGGAGTTGAATAAATAAGACCTTGCCAATGCATCCTTAGCACACCATGTGTTGAGCTTTTCATGTTCTTCCTTGGTTGGTAATCCTCTTGTTTTGAATGAGGGCAATTCCTCATCTCCTGAGATGTATCCATAGAGACTCCTTCCTTGTAAGTAGGTCTTCCTCCTTAGAGACCATGCTTGATAGTTGTTCCTATCCAATTTATCAATAAATGAAGGAAAACCATCTTCCATTTTACCTTAATTTGCTCTGATACCACTGTTGGGAAAGATGGATGGATGCTCCAAGAGACTGAGTAGGTACTGCTAAAACCTTCTTTGTATCAGCCCTCTTTTACTTTAGGCTTGATAAGTAGACCTCCTTAGCTTTCCAATGACACCATAACATGGCCTATGTACTTTGGAAATGATGTGTGTAATGATTGAACCAAAACAGATAAGTTTGAAACTCACAAACTCAAGAAAACCTTTTATTTATGTCTTGATACTTCCTCGGTATTTTGCTCAGTATGACCAGCACAGTAGGAATTGGAAAACTTCCTTTTAGAGGTATCTAATTAGCTTAGTAAGCTAACTATTCCAAGTGGAATGATGTAAAAAGATAAACTATGCTAAGAGAAATCAATTTAGCAAGTTAAGCTATACCCCCGATTTTTTAGGACTAGCAGATATTGACCAGTGATCACCTCGACACGTATTTCTCTGAAATGGCTGAATAGAATCTCTTCAAACTTTGATGGTATGTAGAAAACTTCGAGCTGAATCCAACAAGCTTTGAATCACAGAATTTGATGGAGAAATGACTGAGATATGCACTCCACAAGTTTAGAGACTTTTGAGTAGTATGACAGAGAACTCAGAAATGAACAATGTGAATGTATGTATTAATGAACACTTGTATACAAATCCATTAGCATGAAAATCATTGCCTAATGGTGTAGATAGATGTGGGCTATAGTGTAGGCCTCACACACACTCAAAATCAGTGATGAGAAGCTCGAGAGTGATGAGTTCTACCCGCGACTTTTCCATGTCCATTTTTATGGAGAATGAGTAAGAATTTGAATTCAAATTCAAACTTTTGGCTCCCTATTATCAAGCTCTTATATCCTAGGAGATATTCCTTCAATCAAAGCTCTACCTTTTTCCACGAATCCTTTTAGTAGGTGATTCAAAAGATTCCAAGTCAATTTGACTTCTACAATGAGATAAAGTGGTAATTAACCACTAGTACTAGTTCCTATCCTTCTCCACATATGTAGGGTCTTCAAGATGTCTTTCAAGCCAAGTGTTTAGGCTTGTGATTTACACCAACAATATCCCTAAACATAACTGCTTCTACCTTCAACTTTGGCTTCCTCATAACAATAGCATGCAATTGAGGCTCAATCCATTAATAGCATTTTGCATCATCTAAGTGCTTACTTTTGAGTTTCTTCCATGTCCTAGCTTTCCTGTAGGCCACAACTAACCTTACCTTTGGGGTGTATCGATGTAGTACTGAAACCATTTTGCTTCGTGGATTCATCAAATGATGATTTTGATCTCTTCAAGATGCATGTCATGCATGAATGCTTCTTCTTTACATAAATCTTCATTTATAGGATTTAGAAGCAATACTTATCTTAAGCTCAATGATTGTCTCCTTGGTACATCCTAATGAACTCTTTGGAAATGGAACATCCTTTGGTACTATTGGATCATAAGGTATGGCCTGAGATGCCTTCTCAGATTCTACATCTTTTAGACTAGTATCCAATAAAGTGTTGATGTTGACATGTTCACTTGGTTTCTCCTATCAAACTTAATTTAGAGAAGGAGTTTTCTTTTCTGGAAGACTTCACCTACTTTGTACAAAATAGGGCTTCTTTCCCACTTTCAGAGTGTTTGATAAGTGCCCACTTTGTGATGGTCCTTCAAGATATAGTTGCCCAACTCCATGAGACTCACCCAAGACAAGATGCCTAATTTCCTCAAGTCTACCAAAATTCTATTGCCCAAATTTTTCATCTTGGCCACCAAAAGTTAGGCACCTAGTTTGTCCACCTTGGCTTCCTATGAGGTCTCGCCTAGTTGGACCACCCTAGGGGAGATACCGAATTGGGCCACTTTTTGGCCTTCTTGATCTTCTTGATCTACTTCCTTGCAACCACCTATTTTACCTTTTTCTTCACTGAACAAATGTAGATTAGCTATTTTTACCTCACTTGGGCCTCCCTCTACTTCTTCTATAGAAACTTCATTTTTGTGTACAAAGGCTAGACATGGTCCACTTTGATCTAGTTCTTCATTTATTTCACTTATTTTAATTGTGCAACACTCTGTATTGCCCATCATCCAATTTAACAAATTATCATCTTCATGAGGTAGGGAAGGCATTACGTGAGTGCCATTGTATACTCAATTGCCTTGCCATTCTCACATCCTCCAAATGTATCTACAACTGGTTGTTGGGCTCTGTAAAGATCCATAGCCTATTTCTTCCCCAATTTTATAATGCCTTGGCTTGCCTAGGCCATAGTCTTCCAAGGAGTAGAGGATAAGAGGTTTCAGGGATAGGGCAATAACAACAAAATCCAATAGAAATTGGCAACCTTGAACCATAAATAGCTTTTCAATAATGCCCAATGGGTGATCGGATGTTCATCTCCCGATTTCACAGTGCAAGGTGCTACCTTCATCAAGTTCAATTTCAATTTCTTCATGGTAAAATCATATATCAAATTGATGCCAGAAAGTCTCGAACTCTAGTAGTTTGCAAGTGATGCAGGGAGAAATTCCATCATGAGCCCATCTATACTTGGTGGTGGGCTCATGTAAGCAGACTATATGGCTTTAAGTAAATCACCTCTCACCTTTTCATCCATCTTAATGAGTTGGTATAAATTGACCTTATGATGAATCCCCTTTGAAAATTCTTCAATCTTAACCTTCTCTGCATTCTCCTAAGGGCAAGTTGGTTGGTATTTCAATAAAGTGTTCACCCTTTCATAAGCTTCTTTAATGTCCACCTCGTCTCTCAAACCAGCCTTCTTACTGTCTTCTTTTTCCTTGATTCCATGTTGCTCTTCGATATGGGTTGCTACCGTTTGCCTAGCTCTAGTCACCATAGGTGGCGTAGATTATGAAACTCCAAAACACTGTGGAGCCATACCTTCCACTCATGGAGAGACCACAATCATATAAGTCAGATCAAGGCAGTTGCAAGGATACTCCATCGCATAGTTATCCTTGGTGTTGGGGTAGTGTTGACAGAGAGGTCTCTCACGAAGAGAGCATTTACTTTGTATATGACCATATTTACCACAATGATAGCACCTTAGTGGTCTAGTATATCTATGTCGATTCGAACGATCCTCCTCCTTGTTGTGTGTATTTGAAGTACTACCATAAAATGTGTTAGGGACTTGTGTATTACCTCTCAGTTGAGCTCGCTTGAGGTAGCAGCAATCGTGTGCCTCATGCCCATTTTTTCTACAAAATTGACAAGTTACTCCATTAGGAGTGTTCATGTTGGAGTGACCACTATTGTCACATGTGGTACACCAAATATTCCCATGGATGTCTTGAGTAGTTTGAGATCCCTCCACTTCACGTCAAAGTTGTGCTACTAAATTATCATTGTAGCGTGTAGGTGGTGAAGTCACCTTCTCATGTTGACTTTGTTGCATCTTCGGTGCTTCCACTTCCCTCTTAAACTGCTCAATTAAGGGCTTAGAAGGTGGCATAATTTGCTTGACTCTCGCTTTTGAAATGCACTCTAGCCTCCTCAATGCGAGAAGCGACTGCCACAAAGTCCTCCAATGTAGCATATAGTCTCAATGATTCTCAAAGCTTCTATTAGAAAGACCATGGGAGAGCCTTTTCAATCCACTTTTTGAATAAAAAGTCTCTTAGAGCATGTGTTAAACGAGAAGTGCTTTAGCATGTGTATAAAGTTCATGGAAGGATTCACCTCATTGTAACTTCAAGTTCTCGAATTGATCCAAGGCTCATTCGGAAGAGTTGTTTGGTCAAAATTTTTGACAAAAAGAAGTCTTCAAGGCCTCCCAAGTGGCAAAGTGCATATGTGCATATTGGTTATACCATTTTTCTGCAAGTCCATCCAAGTTAAAGGGAAACAGTACTAGCATGGTATTCTCCCGATGTTACAACCCTCTTCAATGGCATAAGGAGATGAATTTCCTTACTTAATCATCTGCATCTTCATGTACTTGATCTTGAAAGGTGGTGAAGTGGTCATTATTGATGTCTTGCCTTGAGATCATCAGATGCTTGACATTCCATGAACATAAGTAGACCATATATTTTCTTTCAGAAATTGTACAGTACTCATTCCACCATAGTCAATCACACAATGAGGTCATCCCTCTCCCCATGCAAACATTGGGCAAGAGGGCACCCCATTTAGTGCTCCAAGTAAGAGTAGAAGGAGAGTTCAGGGCCTATGTTACCAGTTGTAGATGTCTCATCCATGAGAGAGACCGTAGGTTGGTTCCTTCTTGAGCTTCTATAACAAAGAATGCCATAGGTTCCTGATGAATACTACATTTATAGAAATCATACTCCATTCCGCCAAAATGCTCAACATAATCAAGGATTGATTTGTACAACTCATAGAGAAGTTCTCCATCCCCAATTCATCTTGAACGAATCAACATCTTTCATTGATGATCAATGCCCATGCATCCATATCTCACATTGTCATGGGAAACTCGAATGCTTATCTTGATTGCATTATGTGTGCCTAAAGTTGCCCTTGATGGCATTACTATGGCCAATAGTTTCCCTAGGTTGCATTACTATGGTCAACAATCACCCTAGAGTTGGGGTCACCTCCCCCCTCCCCATGCAAGTCATCCTATTGATGAGAAGTCACCCCAAGAGCTCTTCCATGCTTGGAGAAATAGCCCTATGAGGAGAGTCACTTATTGTATGAGATATTGGGTTGCCCTAGACTTGGGGTCACCCACGATGAGGTTTTGTGGTTGCCCAATTTACTTTGTGATTGAACAGAGGTGAGGCTTCGCCTAGATGCAATAGTCACCTAAGTCAGTAGTCGCCATGATTATGGACCAATAGTCACACATGCATCACTTCAAGGAAAATTCTTCCTCCCATTTCCATTACGACAATTGGAGGTCTTACAAATTCCTATTTCACAAGGTGAATTAATCACCTTCTTACTCCTTAAGGAAAAGTCGCCTAAAACATTGGTCGACTAAACTTATTTGCTAAGAAATTTGGTCACCCCACACCAGGCAAGTAGATGAGTTGCTAGCTAGAAAGTGTGAGGGGTGGTCTTACATGGCATGCACATTGTTCTGATGTGGTGCAAGGTCAATAATGAGTCCCTCTTACTTCTCCTTGAGGAGGTTGCGGCTTCACCTTCCTCTTCTTGCACAGATGGGGGCAATAGGCAAGGGAGATAGAGTATTATCTAGAGCACTTCAATGCCAAAGAAAATGATCTTGGATCCATTATAATCCACATCTTGTACCCCTTATAATCTACTGAGCTATACGCATAAGAGAACATAACATAATACAAGAAATGCCAAATATGATAACAAATTATAATACTACAATTAATCATTAAGTTATGTAGAATGATGATATAATCCAAATACAACAAAAGAAGTATATTCATAAATTATAAGTATCAAAGAGAGCAGATGAAGTATAAGGTAAAGTAGGCTATGATGAGGGTTAGCCTGAATCTAGAAACTCCAAAAAAACCCTCTCAACAATCCAGAACTCTAGGAGTACAACCATACTCATCCTCAACTCCTCCAATTTCAATGTTGAAGTAACTCCTCCTTGTGTGTATGTCAGAGAGCACCACCCACTTCAAGAGTGTTTGTGAATATACCACCTCAAAATGCTTAATGGTTATAATATTCACTTCCAAGTTTTGCAAAAAAAAAAGGTAGGTGGAAAAAGAGGTGATATGCCAAAAGTTGATGATGTCGATAAATAATGAAATGGATGAGGTTGAAAAAGAGGTGTTTTCAAAACATACTAGATATCCATTATTTTCATCGTTGCACCTCCTCACTTGCATTTGTTTCAACCACAAATGCTAGATTTTGATTCATCATTTGCAAAACAAGAATTGTCATTGTGAGGAGGTGATGAAATTTTGCAAAGATGAGAGCATCTTTGCAAAAACCTGTTGTAAACCAACCTATTTCTTATTTGGACTCTCTAATAAACTTCCTAAGCTATCAATTTATGAAAAAAATATGACCATAGTAACCTTTAAGCATTGAGCTCAAATATTCGAGTCAAGATAGATAACTTCTAGATTCTGCTCTTGTAGAGAAAACCTTTTATTTATGGAAGAATGCTCTCAACAAAATGCTCAATGCTCATAGTCTGCTAACAATTGAGCAAAGTCCTTTTGCACAACTTTTAATGTGAAGGTATGTGAGCTAATACAAGTTATTTCATGAATTGAGAGTGGCTATTCAATGAGATATATATCTAAGAAGTCATAGGTGTGGTCCTGACTTTTCAAGAAGCAGATGATGCATATACATAGTCATAGAGATATACTCATATCTCTACACACAAAGCTCTGGGTAAAATATTTCATACACACACTTAAAAGAGTGTAACCTTCATGATCCATTCAATAAATAACTTAATGAGACCATATCTTCACTTCAATAGCTCTGAGAAGTTGAGAGAGAGACTTGAGTTATGCATGGCAACAATGAAGAATAGATGAAAAGGATGATGAAAACTTCATATATATGCATTGAGATGTAAAGTACAATACATGGAGGTGTTGTAGGACTCCAAGGACTATGAGATGAGTACAACCAACACTAAAGAAGTGAGTGGAACCTTTACATTATCCCGTGACTAAATGAGTGAAGTATATGTATTCTTTTTCCCTTGATTTTAGAAGACGATTGCTGATAAATTCTACATAAATATTTGTCTTACTTTTAGGTGTACATTTGAATTTTGAATTCAAATAATGGTGACTTTTGGCACTCCTTATACCATAGTTGGTATTCGTACATACCTTTCGATCCGTACGTATCCGTACGTGCCGTACGATTTCGTACCAAATTTTTTTTTTAACTTTCAAACCTTACCAAGCCTCAATGGATTCTCATTTCCCTAATTTTCACATGTAGAGAGCTTCCAATCTCATAAACATTTTGATGCATTTTACTCATAAACATGATGTTTATCATGTTAAAGAGGAAATATAATTTTTTAGCCCCAAAAAAAAAACTCGTACCTTATGAAGGTACGAATGCCGTACAGGAAGCCCCAAATCTTAGGGTACGTACGTAGTACCGTACTAATACGTATGGTACTAATCGTACGGATCGTACCTTACTAACTATGCCTTATACTAACTTTGACTCATGAGTTTCTATCCCGAAAGGATTCTTTTACAATGGATAAAAATGAAGTGAATTTTAACCTTAGAAGTAGATTGTGAATGCATGTGTGTACACATTACTCTCTAATAATTCAAATGAAGTTCAGAGAATATGGTCAAGCTATTAGACTTCCCATTTACATCAAGAACTTCCCCTCAAGACAAAGATGCTTGAGTCTTCAATCCTTTGTAATCTCTTGAAGTCCAATCGTTAATTTGAACATGTTCAGCTTCACTACATCCAAAGCTTTAGTCATCATGTCTACACATTGTTGTTGGGTAGAGATGTATGAGAGCTCAATGTCTTCACTTGTAATCTTCTCCCTAACATAGTATAAGTTGAAATTTTTCTTTACCTTTGGATTTCCATGAATTGATCTCCCTTTTAGGTGTCTTTTGATCATCCGTTGCTTGACTTCACTCTTCAAGCATATGTGGATCTTTTCTTGAAAGTGTTGGAAAATCATCCTCCAAGTCATAGCGCAATTTGATTTTCCTGCAATAATCTTCAAACCATGATTTATTTTCATTGAATACTACATCTTGACTTACTATGAATCCTTTGGTATTAGAGTTATATAGCATATATCTCTTTTGATATAGGCCATAACCTTGGGATCAAGTTTGCCTCTAAGTTGTGATGGTATATGTGCATATGCAATGCACCTTAATATTTTGGAGGGATCCAAACTTGTTCTTCTTCCATTCTAAGTTCCATGAGGAGAATTTGAGGCTTACTTGTTTATGACATAGGTGGCAGTAGATACATGTGGCCATAAATAATTGGGAAATGTCTTTTCATTTCGCATTCACCTAGTTGCTTTCACAATGGCCCTATCTCTTCTTTTTGTTATCTCATCCTTCTTAGTTGTATATCTACTAGTCATTTGTCTTTTGATTCCCCATTCTTGAACGTAAGAATCAAACTCATGTGAGAAGTATTCTTCCCCTCCATCATACCTTAGCCTCTTCAAGCTCTTACCATTTTACAAACCTCACTTGCAAAACTTTTTCCACAATTTGTTCTAACCTTATCAAGTTCTTAGTGATACTAGATACATAAAGAACTCTACTTAACAAATTCATGTTACCATTTGATGTCTTCACATTTCCAATCTTCTCCACAAGGTGTCTTGTGTCATCTCGTGTTGGTACTTCATGCTTATTCATGGGGTCTTTCAAATCTAAAGTAGTGCTACATTCCTTGCTACATGATTTGAACATGCAAAATTTATATAGAACACATGCTCATCTCATCTACCTCCTTTAACTTTCATGTTCATTGGGATTCATCACCAATGTAGTTGTTGTAGTCTCTTCTTCCTTTGTAGCTATGTTGATAGTTGTTATTATAGTTGTTTTTGTTATTGTACCCATAAGTGTTGTTGTATCTGCCTCTAGGAACTCCATATCCATAAGTGTTGGTGTATCTTCCTCTCCTGTTCCTTTGGTTCTTGAAGCAATGCTCAGTGATAGGATTGGTTCATCCACATATGGCACAAGGTGAGGAGCTTTTAGATCTCCCCTTTCCTTCTCTACCACGTCTTCACCTACCTACAAAGTTAGCTTGGGAGGTACTTGCTTCTTCATTAGATTTCTTGCCTTCTCCATTGACATCTTTACTTTTACTCTTATCTCTATAAGGGCAGAGGATTGATTACCTTTTTGTGTCTCACCATTCTTCATAAGCTTGGCTTCATAAGTGGAGAGTTGTCCCATGGGTATGTTGAAATATGGTACTTGTGAGTCCATGTATAAGTCCATGGCACTCGTAAATGCTTTCCACTTGTCATCCACTTTGATTCCATTGATGACTTGTCTGATAATTTGTTCTTCATCTATGACCTATCCAATGCTTCTTAATTGATCAGCTATATCCTTAAACTTTGTGATAAATTCGATGATATTTTGCTTGGGCTTCCATGTGAACTCCATCCATAGTAGTTTCTTCTTTGGCCTTGCTTCTTGAAAAGAAGAATGCTTCCAAAGCATTCCAAGTCCCTTGTGAAGTCTTACAGCTCCTAAAGTGTGAAAGCAAGAAATTAGAAATAGAGTTTGGAATTTATGACCTTGCCTAAGCATCCTTTGCACACCATGTGTTCAACCTTCCTTGCTCCTCTTGTGTTGGTTGTGCTTTGGCTCTTAGCATAGGCATCAATTCATCTCCAAAGATGTTTCCATAAAGGTTTCTTCCTTGTAGGTATGCCTCCATCCTTAGAGACCATGTTGATTAGTTTCTTCTATCCAATTTGTCACTTCAAGAAGGAATACTATCATCTATAATG
>CM035432.1:137798912-137828912 GCA_020310875.1 Ceratopteris richardii
TCCAATATGGTTGTTATTGAAAGCTCTTTAATCTAAAGTATTCATAGATTTGAGGGTTATCAAAGGATGGACCCAAAGATTTCTAGGAGAAATGGAAAAAGTTTGTATCAGGAGAAGTAAAGATAGTAATTAGTAAAACTCTTCTTGAGATCAAAGAATTAGGAGAGAAATGAATCAACTATAAAAATCTTTGTAAGAGAACTCCAACATGAAAACTAAGAGATTTGGAAAAAGTTAGATCCTCATAAGAAAAAAATTCTAGGATATATATAAGTTCATAGAGGACTCTATAGTAATATTTTTCTAGTACTTTGAAAGAAGAAGACCACGCTTGAAAGTCATATTTTTATTAAATACACATATAAATTAAAATAAATAAATATTATAGAAAAATAAAATAGGAAAGAATTTGAAGAAATAATTAAAATTTTGAAAATGAATATAGAAATGGAAAATAAAAGCAAATCAACACCTCTTTAAAATGAGGAAAGCCAATTTTGTTCGATAGAATTAATGGAAATAAACAAACATACAAACACAAATAGGGGAACAAATAACAAAAATGAACAAGCACAACAAAATAAAAGAAAAAACAAATCCTCAACTTCTAAGTTATTCCAACCCAAAAAGTTTTAGATTATGAATTTTATCATGCATAGTTGAGAGAAACAGCTATGAAATCCCTACTCGAGTCATTTGTGCTCTAGAGTAGGTGTAGGGTTTAATAGTTAGACTTTCTAAATGAAGACTTCAAATAAATACAACAAGTTGAGCCTTGAACCAAACAGATTGAACACACCAAATGCATTGAATGTGCCATACACATTGACTGCACCATGTGTGCATGAGCATCATACAAAAGTAAGTGGATATGTATTACATAAATGATAAATACATACTTCATTGATGAACATTCAATATTGAATTCAAACATATACATATTTGAAAAATATATCATACTACAAATATTATTAGTTTTAATTATTGAACAATGTGCATGACACATTATCTATATTTACTATTGTGATTTGCACGAGCAAAGAATGATCATTGATGCATACTGTATGGTGCATGAATTTTGATGCATATGTATGGCATTGATATTTAACGCATGTTGCATGATGATGCATGAATCATGATGCATTATGTAAGGTGTATGAATCATGATGGATAAGTATATATGATGATGATGCAACAATTTAATGCATGATGCATAAAGCATAATGAATCACAAATTGATCATGATAAACAAAGCTCATTGCATAATGATGCATGATGTATTCAAAACTATGTAGTTTTCAATTTGCAACAACATTAACAATGATGCACTGTTGCATATCGTATTATGCATAACACATACATGAATCATGATGTATAATGACATTAGCTCCATAATGAATTAAGATGCATGATACCATGATCATTGATGGGAGATGCATAATGAATCATGAATCTTGATTATATATCATGTATGATGCATAAATTAAGATGTGCGATGATGCATGATGTTATGATTATGCAATATGCATACTGATGCATGATGAATAATGATATATGCATGAGCCATGATTATTCATGCATAATCATAGATGTAGTGTATTATATGTATGATATATACTTATCATGTATTATGAGTTAGGTCAATTAACATTTCCAATTGTAAAAACTTGAAATGGAAATATGAAATGAAAAAGACAATCATCGTAGAAATCCTGTTTCTCGTGGTTTGTTTCTAGGAAATAATCTATCCTTCTCAAGGCTGAAAAATGCCATTTTTAGGCAGTGTCGCAACGGAAACTCAACCATGATAAAGCCTTGAAAAGAAAATATATAGAAATAATTGTATATTATGAATTCATGGACTAAATACAATAAAAAAAGGGAATAATATTGTATCTATATTTCTTTATTAAAAGACAAATAAGTAATGCTATGTAGATTTGATCACACACATGTTTGCTCCTCGGCCAACATGCCATATGGTTCCTTCAAACAATTGCATCTTTAAACTTGTATTTAGAAAACCTTTTATGTCATTTTCAAAGAATGGGATCAAGCGAAAAACATTGAACCAAATTGTAAATGGTCACGCTAGTTCATTAAGTATTTTCAAATTTTGGTGCCATCTTGTAGTCCCCCTACCTAGTAAACTAATACCCTTGTATAAACATAAAATAATACATCATCAAATGATGAGTGAAAATGTCATGTCTCACATCTACACGTCTCCTTATTGTTCTCCACTAAAGATTTATATCAACACCTCATTAAATATTTCTATATGTTTCCATATATTTTTTGAATCTTGTCTTGCATCTTATCCCATATCCTTGAACCACTCCTTAGTTCATTTCTTCATAGAATTTAGGCTAATTATTCTTGATATAATGTCGCTCGAATATCCACCTTTATCTTTGAAACTGGTCACACCTTATAAAAATAGAAAAGAATCTCTTGCAACTGAGTGTGTGACATTCTTTTCTTGATTACCCTTTCCTAAAATTTTTTTCTTGAACCACTTCCTTTGTCCAAGAAGTTATCTTCATCAACAACATCAATCTGCAAACATGTAAGAAAATAAAATGTCAACTAAACACAATGGAAGATACATTCGCATCAAACAGAACCCAAATCTTAAACTCAGAATTATCCTTAAAGTCATGAATATCTATGAAAATTCTCATCATCTGTCGAGTAAAAGGTGAAAAGAGGTTAACTTTCATCCTCTTGTTTGTAGGATACTTTTTCTTTATATACATACCTTGTGGGGTTTATGTTCATGCTACTATAAAATCTAACTTATTTGTACTTTCAAACCTTCAAAAAATCCACCTAGCATTGTAAATTTACAATGAAGTATTAAGACATCCTTGGAAATAAGTTTCAATGGATCTTTCAATGAAACACTTGGGACTTTTTGATTTCAGTGAGGCATTATACTCATGTTAGGGACCTTGAAATCAATCACCATAACATCATTCAATAAGATAGGCATATTAAAATATTTGAAGAGAATGAAAGGAGAAAACAATGGTTAAATAAGAGAAAAGTTTACATTGATGAAAATCCCATAAGCATACTTTGTGAAATATGATGGCTACCAAAAATTTGAAAGACAAGCTTTAGACCTTGTTAGTTCAATCGCTCCTTGGGTGATCAAGAACGTCATTGAAAATATCATATTAAATGTAAATACCAATAAATTATTGATCACATATCCAACACATTCGTAAACCAAACATTGAACAATCAAATGTGGGATAATCGTTTCTCCATGACTCAAGTGAGTTCTATTTAGTAGCATATGTGACCCAAATTTTAGGTGATAAAATAAACAGGTTAGCTGCAGATAAAGAAAATATATATTGATTACATGTAGTGTCCTTAAAAGTAACCAAAATGACAAAAGAACTAAGAACAAAGAAAAAATGATAAAAGAGACGACATAGAACATAAAACCTATAAATTGTGAATATGACAACATAGAACATAAAACCTATAAATTGTGAATAAACTTTCGTTATAAGAAGTGGTACACTACCAATCTAATAAAACGTTAGTGGTAACAAAAAACACAATATAGAATAAGTTTATCAACATTGTCAAATCTAGCATCACACATCATGGAATGAAGAGTAATTTTTGCTTTTCTTCTCAATGTGAGAATTATCATCACAATCATCATTAAAATTATGATTATCAATTGTGTATCTCCTTGATTTTGTAGAATGCATAGGATGAAAAGAAATAAAAGGAGTAATTGAATTTATTCATGGTGTGAATGTCTTGGATGTATCTAGTTAAAATACACTATATCCCTTGCTGATACAAAAGGACACATAGCTCTACATGATATAATTTTGACCATAGGACTAATTACTCCATTATTTAGTAAGCAATCTTAGGCACAAACATTTCGGTTGATCAATGTCCTTGGTATATCATTTTGGTTCCACCTTTATTCACCTTCATTAGATAAAGCCTCTCATTAGTCCCTTTCTTATCATGTTCACAAGAATGACTCTCAATGATCCAACCAACAATATTAACATGCTAATCTTTCATGAACTTCTCTTATAGATGCTCATGGTCTCAATTTCCCATGGCCACTTGAAACTATTGACCTTCAACTTCCACTAATAGTACTTTCACCCTTAGTTCATTCTCATTATGTGCATTAACTAGTCTTCCACACAAATGTCCTTTGCATCATTCATATTGTCTATTTCATTAAAGCCAAACAATTCCAAATAATGAATCTTGAGTGGTAGTGTTTGAAAGAATAATTGTTCCTAGTGAAATTTGATTGCTCATTTCATATTTTTTTCTTCTACATCATTGCACTCATAGTTGTTATTCACTTCTAACTTCTAGCATTTAATCGATGTCTAATGGGTACATGAAAACATTTTCGACATTACTTGATGTGGTCTTTTTCTTTTGAATAAAAACTCAAATATATATAAATATAAAAAATATATATATAAATATATTACTTTTGTGTAGACATTACATATTTCAACAAAATAAACATGTTTTAAACATATCCAAAAACATGTACACATAAACATACATACTACACACACACACACATGTATGTATGTATGTATGTATGTATGTATGTATGTATGTATGTATGTATGTATGTATGTATGTATGTATGTATGTATGTATGTATGTATGTATGTATGTATGTATGTATATATATATATATATATATATATATATATATATATATATATATATATATATACATACATGCATGCATACATACATACTCCATCCAATCTCATGTATATCTTCCCCCCCCCCCCCCACACACACACACACATATATATATGTATATATATACATACATACATACATACATACATACATACATACATACATACATACATACATACATACATACATACATACATACATACATACATACATACATACATACATACATACATACATACTCCATCCAATCTCATGTATAACTTCCCACACACACATATATATACCTAAGTATGCTTAACGACATACATGTATATGTCTACACAAAATTATACATATACATACTTGGATACTGCACAAAAATACATGTAAATACTTGTACACATACATACATGCACATTGCACATATACATACCCACATATTTCCAACAAGCGACATAATGGAGATCCTTGGATGGTTCTTTTTTATACATAATGGAGATCCTTGGAAAGTTCTTTTCTATGCTTGCATTTGATTTGAGACCCTTTATTGGGAGTATTATCATCAAGATTTTAGTTTTGAGCTCTAATAAATGCTCTTCGAATAAATTGATCAGCATATACAAGTTAGTAGACGTATGTAGCAACACACATACTTGCTTGCATACACCTTCACATACCTACACACCTGCACATGCACATATATATGGTCATACATATATATACTTGCATACACATATACATATGTTAGTATATACCTATACTTGCACACACATACATTTATATACTCAAATGCATATATCGCATGTGAACACTTGCAGACACACATAAAAATATGCTTGCACACATTATGGGAATATGCAATAGTTTAAATACACTTGAAAGTTGTAATACTACACAATTTGCATCAGCAAGGTCAAGAATGCATTTCTAACGTGAAGTCAGCTACAAATCATCATAATGAGGTAAAATGGTTCTTCACGATTCAAGAACTAACTAGGATTGTACTTTATTCAATTCAATAAAATCCAACAATTTTCATCCTCTATCCTCCTCCTTTTTCAATAGAATTTTGTTTCAAAAGAATAAGAAAGTCTCCTCGGATAGTAGTAACTTTGACTTATCTTTGTGGTTTTCTCTATTATATGTTCTTATTTCTTCCCAACTCATAATTCCAATAAGCGAATTCATTACGATTGTTTAAAAACATGAATTACTCCATTCTTACTTTTGTAGAAACCATTTCAATTAGATTATTGTTCATAAAAAAACTTCTTATAATACTTGTGAACTAAATTCAATGCACAAAATACATGTATCTAGATGATCTTCATGATATTGTTGTAGCACATATGACCTTTATTGGTCCATTGTGTATTCAAGAATAAATACTTAATCTCATATTTATTCTTCTTGAATCCTAAGCCTATTAAGCACAAAAAGCCATATAAGATATACACACAAGCACTCAAATCATGCCTCTTCACTCACCTAAATGAGATTCCTATTCTTTCATAAGGCACTCTACATAAAACTTTTTACAAGTAAAAATAAAATTATTAGAATATTTATACACATAAGAAATCACAAAATTTCTATGAAAAAATTTTAATGAAGTCAAATCACTTTTTGATAAGATATCTAATGAAGGAAAATTCCTCTCTAAAGCTAAATCAACCTTCATATAGACTTTCTTCATTACTACTTATTTCCAATGTATAAAATTCCAATAATACCTAAGGATTCTTCACATTTTAGAATGAAATTATCAATTCTCTCTTTTATATCTTTAAGGATCAAACATCCTTAGAGGGATGAAGTCTAAATTTTGTTTCTCTAAAAAAAGTTCTTTCAAACCACTAGTAGGAAGAATAGAATAATCCATAGAAACTAAATGAGCCAAATCCTTGTTTATGAAAGAGGAAAAGGAAACATTATTGCAACAAATTCTTCTAGAAATCCATATCTATCTTGCTCTTTCATATTTCTTCCAATATCAATACGATAGAACTCTTTTTGACCCACAGTTTTCATATATTTGTATGTAATCAAAGGATGGATCCAAAAATCTCTAAGATAGCAAGGAAGAGATTCTATCACTTCCTTTGATTTCAAAGTAGAGTTCAAACTAATTTTATCTATATCTAGAGAAGTAAAGAGAGTAATTAGTAAAACTCTTCTTGATATCAAAGGACCATAAGACACATACGAGGATGTTAGAAATTTGGAAATGAGAATTCAGAGCTGAAATTTATGGGATTTTCTTAGACTTAAATCCTTATGAAAAAAATCATGGATAAATAGAAGTTTAATGAGGACTCTTTTGTTATATATTTCAAACATTTTGAGAGAAAAAGACCCCTCTTGCATAATTTTATCCCTGTAAATTAATCCTCTTTTAAAATCACTAATTTTTAGAGATTGATCATTCAAATAAGTAACCAAAAGAACATTAGAAGAGGATGATGGGAAATCCTTAGCCATAGAGACTAAATTGTAACATGAACCAAGGAAACTGTGGGATTATGAAATAGAAACATTAATATTATGACATGGAACCCAAATTTGTATATGTTGAGCAGATTGGATGGTTAAGGAATGTTTTGGATATTGACACATCATAGGAGTTATATAATTGATACATCTACTTTTATGAAGGCAAGATTTTCCTTCCAAATTGAAGACTTAAAAAAGAAAGTATGCAAAAATTACATACAAAATAATTTGCTAGGTAAAGCTACCTTGTGAAAATCTTTACAGTTTCTTAAATTACCTTCCATGTGTTCAATATTAAAACAGCAAAACGGATCAAAACCATATTTTCCAATGGATGCATAAAGAGGTTTTACGTTTTAAATCAAAATTCTTTTAGAATGAATTTTTCTAGCTTCTCTAGCATGCTCTTGAAAACCAATAAAAGCAATCCTAAAGTTTGACAAACATGTAAAAATGAATTATCATAAATGATATAGATTACATAAATGAATTATGAACAATGAATAGGACTTCAAGGATTAACTTCATGAAAATGCTTTTCTGAAACACAAATGAAGAAGAGTTTTCAGTGAAGTATTGGTATAATGAGTATTTACTAAACCCACTTTGAAAGAAGAACAATGAATATGTCCATTATCTAAGCAATGCAAAGAATTTACATTAGATCTATCGAAGAATTTGAACCTTTCTCTTCAACTATTATAAACATGAGGGGACAAAATTTGAAGAAGAGGTTAAAGCATGTACATGGTCAAACTTGAAACTCAAAGTCGATGAATGAGTACTATGAGAAATGTCTGTATTCTATCAAAATATCATATCAATGCCCACCTGAAGGCTAAAGATCCTAGGTTAGAAAAAGTACGCACTTCCCATTTGTGAAGTTAGGCTACTGCCAAGCAATAGGGTCCTTAAATAAGGTTGGTTGTTACATTTGAGAGACCGTCAATGAAACATAGATTCAATTGTTCATGATTCTTTGCTAGAATCATCGCTAAACTTCCTCATTCACAACAAATTGTTCATGAAATTACTCAAAGAACCCTTGGTTTGAAAAAACCTATCTTATCTTTTTGAAATAAATATAAATAAATAGAGAAAAACCGATCCAATAAAGAAAATAAAAAGTCTCAAGAATGAAAATAAATAAAATAATAAGACACCCAACAAAAATATCAACAAATAAAACCAACTAGCACGTGCACATAACCACTCATACATTCAAACAAAACACATAAGCCAAAAATTATAAATAAAAAAGGTATAAACAAAATAAAACACCCACTAGCACGTACACAACCATTCATACATTCAAACAAAACACATAAGATAAAAATTATAAATAAAAAAGGTATAAACAAAACAAAGTTTATCAAATCAAGAAAAAAATACACTAAAAAAGTAATACTAATATTAATAAATTCAAAATAAAATAAAAAAACTTCAATGAGAAAAAACAAAAAAACATACTCATACATACTCATACATACACATACATATAGACACTCACATACACACATACACATAAGCGAACATTCTCACCTCCACAAACTCACATACCCAAACATAAAGCTATGGAGAGATTAGATGTCAGGGTATGTACCCCCTTAAGAGATATTCCCAATAAGCATCAACACCTCATCATAACTCAGATGAAAATCAAAGGATTTGCATGTCCACTATCTAACTTTGATATGTACCTTCACAAGGTCACAGTTATCCAAACTTGCTAACCCAAGATAGAGAATACAAACAGAGATACATACGATAAAACCACAACAAAAGCAAGAGACTACATAAAAAGTAAGATCAATATAAGTTATGAAAGGTACGAATAAGTAAGGAAACCAACACAAAATGAACTACAATAAAAAATAATAAACAATATTAAAAATGAAAAATAAAAATATATTAAAAAAGTTAAAAAATACATATAAAAATATAAATTTTAAACAAGAACAAAAACAAAAAGAAAACAAAAAGTGCATCTTCAACTTCTACGTATATCCAAAACAAGTATCAAAATCAAAATTTTGCTTTATTGGAACCAACTTTGGAACTATGAAATTAATCAAGGATTAGACATGAAAACTTGCACAGATGCCCTAGGTTGGACTTTGAAGATTGGTGCTTGCTCAACAAAAGAATTGAAGATTGGGATAGGGAATACCTAAGTAGTTGCAATCCAAAAAATAGCCCTAAATAAAGGGGCTTTTGTGGGGTAATGGAAACCACATTGATAACATTCCTAGAGTCAATTGGAAACTTGATCTCTCCCACACTTTGAACTGGAAGTGGGGTATACAATGCTCCTTGGTCCATTAGGAGCTCAAATTTACATCCCTTCGGAACCCTTTGATTGAGATAAAGAAACAATTGCTACTTTGTTAGACCTTCCATAAAGGCATTTGGACCAATGTGAGAACTCACGATACCACAGATGCCATAAAGAAGAGGAAGGCATCAAACACCTAGTCTATGCATCTTCCAAAAGTAAAAGGATTTAGCCTTTAATGCAAAGAACTCTTAAACTTCCATTAGAGATCTGATGGCAAAAGACTATCATGGGTGAAGCAGTAAGCTACATGGCAACCCTTTGGAATGATATCATAAGTGAAGCGATGTGGAAAATTCAGAAGGAACGATGTACAGTGAACTAGGATGGATCCCTCAAGGACTCTTGCCTTGCAAGTTCACTACTCCATTTGGGAAGAAAAACAAGAACAATGGCAGTCATCCCCATTTAGTGGTCTTTGTAATCAAAGATAACGAGTTAAAAAGGAATGAATACCCCATAAAGGGGATGAGAGCTATATTAATCTAGTTTGTATCCAACATATTGAGCACTTCTATACCTTACTTCTACTCAATCTAGTTCAAGATATTGATGGAGATGTTTTTAGGGCTCTTAGCCCTAGAATCATCTATAGAAGTGTTAATCTTCTAACACTACCTCTAGAGATTAACACTTGAAAATTACTTTTGCAATTTTTACTCTTCAAAAACGGCATATCAACATGCTCCTTTTAAAGGAAAGTCATTGCCCGTCAAGACATTATTGAATTTCTTTCTTGCAAGATTTTCCATGTCACTTATTCCTAATCTTCTTTCAAACATTGCAAATGAATCCATTTATTTCTTTTATGCACACTTGTATCCTTTTACATAAGGCAAACCTTTTGACTATGGCTTAATTAATATATTGTAGGGAAAGGAAGATGTGATGAATTAGCTCTTCTTTTTGCCTCTACCGATACATACAACAATTCTTTTCAACATTAAACTTTCTCTCCCCTGATAATGATCCACATGCCGTGATGAATTACTAGCCACATGAAAAAGAATTGTTCACATGCCTTGATGAATTACTAGCCACATGAAAAAGAAATGTTTTATTCTTTGAGGCACTAATAACCCAAAATCCTTTAACGTTTAAAATTGCACCTTCTACTACCTAATAAAATGATCAAACGTCTACTAAGTTCATCACAAAGCCTTAACGTACTCATGCAACCACCACTGATTCAATAGAACCTCATCCTTTCCCATGAATCTAATTTCTTTTTCAAACGTCTACTAAGTTTATCACAAAGCCTTAAGGTACTCATGCAACCACCAATGATTCAATAGAACCTCACCCTTTCCCATGCATCTAATTTCTTTTTGCTTGTAAATGGCCCAATAGTACTAATAAAAACACAACCTTTACACTGCATTTAGAATTCCACGTTAACCTCGTATTTTCTATCCAAGAAATAATCACATTACTGAAAACTCAATGTTGTTAGGCTACCAAGCCATCATATATATCATATAGTTGTGTAGAGAACTCAAAATCAAATAGTCATTTTCTTAATCATGAAGTTTGAATCAAACAAATGGGAAATTTTGGCCATTGCTTTCCTCCCAACCTACACTAACGCCCCTCGCCTACTGCTCAAGACATTGAGTTATGATGCCAAAAATAAAAAATACCACACTTATAGAATGTGATACATGTGAACTCAACTCCGAACTACTATAGGGGTCTTGCCATGCCCTTTCCTAGAATTTTTCCTAAGGTTTAAACTATATATGATATCATTATCAATACACGATGTCTCCTTGGGATCTACGGGGCTTAAGATTGGAACATTGGTAGATTTCCCTTCTTGTACGGAGGTACATCTAATGGCTTGTGCACCTAAACTGTAACAATCACCCCATTCAAGAATATTTATCCAAAAAATTCCTTCTCTTATAATATATTGTAAACCAAATTCACTCATGTCTATCGTGGGATTTGAGTTCAAGCCCCTTGGTCTAATTTCTACAAACCACCATCAATAACAATTAATTTTTTCATCCACATTTGATCATCTTCTAGTCATTCCAAGATGTTTTCAAGTTTTAGGATACTAATCACAACTTTCATAATCATATATATGCAAATGAATCACAACTCTCAACCTTTTCTTTATCATATTCTATGAAGGACATATAAAGTGTTCCATCTTGGCCAGCATGACCCATTTATTGGTAAAGATAATTAGGAAGTGGATGAAAGTTGGGAATGCATACATACGCATACACACACACATATATGTATATATACACACACATATATATATATATATATATATATATATATATATATATATATATATATATATATATATATATATATATATATATATATATATATATATATATATATATATATATATATATATACACACACACACACATATATACATATAATGTAGTTTCTCGTGATGGCCTACATAAAATGACGACTATGAATATAGCAAAGATGTTTTGTGATAGATGATAGAGCAAGATATCAGTATTGAAACAAACTTATATAATCCATAACCTTCATAAAGCCATGGCCTCCTCTTTGGATCCACAATACTATTGGGGATAAATGTTGCAAGGACTCTCCTTTTGCATATTTTGATCCTTCCAAGTGATAGCTCTCTCAGAGGCTTTCCATACATATTTTGTTATATATTTTGGATCCGAAATTACAGAGTTATATGCATTTATATCATTTTTATGACGTTTGGTCATAGGCCATGTATGAACATGCCCAAATGACCTAAAAGTCATTTACCAATAAGACTTGGTCCCAAAACTCTCATAACTTGAATCGGAATTCTTCAACTTTAGCTTCTTCATCTTCTTCTCCAAATTTTTGCACATGTTTGTCTCTCTACTTTCTCTCCCGTCATGCAACAACCCACTCCCTTGGTGTTTGGAGCAACTGATCACACCATCACATAGCTCCCCCAGCCTCCTTCAATGGGTATCAGAGCTTTGAGTTATTTCATCACGAAAAAGTTGCTCCGAATGCTTTTCTACTTCATCATATGTTAAGTTAAAGGCATTTTCTATCCTTAGGAAGAATTTCATTGTGAAAAACCCTCATTTTTCACAATGAATGAGTTATTTTTGAAGGATTACTTCAACCCACTACAAAATTAAAGCAAATTTTGAGTTGTTTGGAGCTTCTTTATTCTCATAGGCCATTTTGAATACCTGTATTACAAGATTTTCATCTACAAGTCCTTTGTTGCAAAGATTTTCTCTCATTTCAGGTAGGATTTAATATGTTAATTAGTTTGTGAAAAGTATATTTGCTAGAATTTCAATTACAATAGGTCTTTTAGCTCTATTTTGAGCAAATTATAAGTTGCATGTTGTTACAAAATGCAATAGAGGCTAGAATTTCAATTAGAATAGGTCTTTTAGCTCTATTTTGAGCAAATTATAAGTTGCATGTTGTAGAAAGCAATAGAGGCTATCGAAAATAGCCTCTATTGCTTTCTACATGTCATATGTATGCTTGACATGGTAAAATAATGAGAAATTGTTGTGTTATTTTCCCACATTATTTTCTAAATTTTCTTGAGAAAATTTACTGTATTTAATAATTGGATTCTTGGTCATTCTTTATCAAACTATGTATGGAAGAATTTTTTGAATTTTGGTGTTATTTATTCCAAAATTTTAGCAATTATTAATTTTTGAAATAAATTTTCGTACTTTCTCCTTTTTGCATTTGACATCCTCAGACTACAAGGATGGCTTCCTTCTCCTCATACATGAAAAATATCTTTGAGATTAAGAGGTTAGAGTTGAGGGCTGAGACATTTTGAAAAGATCATATGCAAGGTATTCTTTTTCTCAAGGATTGTGAAGGTACCCTTTTGCAGGTGAAACCAGAGAGCATGGCAGATGATGCATGCAGCATGCAAATATAAAGGGCTTGACTAATGCTTATGATCTGTGTGAGAAGCTCAAGGCCACTTACGAGAATATCACTCCCATAAATCATGTACATTTGATGAGAAAGCTTGTTAACATGCAACTAGATGAGTCAAAAAGTGCACTAGAGCACTTATCATTATTTACCAATACTCTCTCCCAACCATAGGATTCAAGTCTCCTAGCTTTTGAAGACAAGTTGAAAGGTATTTTCTTACTTATGAGATTGCTTGACTCTTGGAAAACATTAGTTATTTCATTGTGAAACAACCCCAACTTGACCTTCAATGAAGAGATTAGAAGGAAAGCAAGCGGCACGGGAAGTGGTTCAACAAATATGTTTAGAGGTAGAACACAAAAGAAAGGTGGAATTGCACAAAGAAACAGAAGCAATAGCAAAGAAAACATGGTGTGACTTGTTATCAATGTCATATAAAAGTCACAAGAAGGCAGAATGCAAGTACTTCAAAGACGAGCTAGAAAGAAAGAAGACAATAAGTGAGAGAAAATAGAAAGAAAACAAGATAGATGCACATGATAGCTCTAAAGATAAAGAAAATGATGTTATGACCTCTAAGATCCTCCCTCTTGAACAAGGCAATACACAAGCCATATTCACAAACAATAGAAGGGTGGACATCAGACTCACTTCCCAAACATAGAGCCAATATGGTTTCGCCCCCAAGCCTGGAAGCCTGTACCCAAGCGGACAGCCACCTATATGGGACTCGTGTCCCATACCACTAGCACTTCACCACTATCGGTGATGAGGCTCTGCCAAAGGGCCAAGAGTCCCAGTGCCTCAAGCGAGGAATCTCTCATAAATGAGCCCATGGATCATATTAATAGGCTCAAATCAGGAGGTGGCTCGTTTCATACTAGGCCTAACACTTGACGACAGGCACCCACCCAGATGTCCTTTAACTTAGGGAATGTAACACTTTTCCCCTTATTTCTAATTGTTTTCCTTGGCAATTTATTGGCTAAAACCAAGAGTCCAATCCATCCACAAACTAATTGAATCCGAAGTTAAAACGGAATCAAGTCGATGCCTCCACTAATCACATACTTAAGATAAGAAGTCCCTTAGGACTTCCTCTCCCTCTAGTCGCCAACCAAGTCGGGTTCTAGTGGAACATGTCGGATAATACCTTCCAAGCTCATATGTCCTCCAAAAGTATCACATAAAATCATTGTGTCGTTTAAAGGCAAGGAAACTCGCATGGAACTAAGATACCTACCCAAGCTACCAAATGAGCAATTGTCGTGGGACTAAGATATTTGTCCAAGTCACCAACCTATCAACTATCACAGAACCAGGATGTCATTGATTCCTCCAGATAGATCCATCTTGTAAGATACGCCAGTAATCAATGATCAAATACAGATCATCATCAAGAAAAAAACACCATGCACGTGTTAGTTTAAATTATCTCGAAATCTAGGGTCACCCTAAGGTACACCCTCTTGCCCCACCAAGACCATGAGGTGCACACATATCCTATGAAAAGTATAGAGAACAATGAAGTGCATTGAAGACAACATAATGCAAGGTTGTCTTCATCGTGTTTTCCTCCTCCCTCTGTAACAATTTCTTCCTCTAGGATCTGCCTAGCCCATGCTAGCCTGATACCACGTGCATCCTAATGGACACGTCATACAGAAGGTCTATCATCATGTACTAATGAACTAATCCTAGCCTACTAAGGCCAAGGTGCATCAAGTATGATGGATCATAATTGTCGGCATATCTCCATCCTAATCTGCACCTTCCTTTCCCTATTTGTGAAGCAATCCAATAATACTAGAATATCTTCCTACCATCTTTCTTTCACTGCGACCAATCATATCGTTACCCGAGACCCATGACTATTGGGTCATAAAATTGACTTGGATTAACTGCCTGATCCCAAACATGGAAATCATTTAGCAGTCACCTCCGAGAGAAAGACACACATAGTCGAGATCTCTATGGAACTAGAGAGAACAACCTCATAAATCCAAGGGTAATGGTCACCCTTAGGTAACACCCTTTGCAAGGTACCTCATAAGTCAACCTTAGCATGTATGCCAAGGTGCTTAGACTAACATAGGAATAATTGTTGACGAGTTCCCATACCTATGCAATAGCTAGAATCACTCAAACTCTAGTGCGCAATGCACATATATGTGCGGCCCAAGGCATCTTTCAACAACACGACTCACTAAATAAAAATGTGCCGCTCTAGTGTCAAAAAACACTCATGAAATCCTATGTCCACCACATGTCGACTAGAACCATGTTTGCTATCCGTTTGTCCTTCATCAAGAAAATAAAGGTGCCAATAGCTAAACACAATCTCTAATGGGCATACCATAAACATGATTGACCCGAAAGGTGCACATCACCATGTGAATGATCAAGCCATCCCATAGTACCACTTTGCTCCTATAAGATATCCATCCCTCATGATGTTCTAATGCAAAGAATAACCAACACATGCTCTGTTTGTGATAACTATCATAAGTCCCCCTACTAGTGGTTATTCATTAGCCCCTCTAGTAGAGCGCATCCACATCATGTCAAAGCAAAGACCAATGTGTGGTCCCATAAGTGAAAAAAAATGCAAAAGAAGAATAAAGTAAAATCCACGAATGTTCTACTAATCAAACAACAATGGTGTGCAAATGATGCATCAAATCCAGTCATGCAATGTGGATGCATCTCTCCCTAGTGATCTATTGAGGAATAAATTCCTCAAGCTCATGACAAGTACCCCTATCTTATTCACGACCATAGTTGTCTTCACAAGGTAAATACCATTGGTGGCTCAACCCAAGGAATGATTCCTCCATCACATGGCAAATCCCATCGGTGGTCATGGCGAAAGAAGATCCCTTCTCATATACCAATCTCCATCGGTGATATAGAGGTACCCAATATCCTCTCTCACAACAAGCATCTTTTGATGCCTCCCACAATGTATATACATCAAAAACATGTGAAGAGGTACCACTCTAGATGGTCTCATTGTAAATATGGCATATGATCCACCCCATGGAAATCCTCTCATAACATAATGCCTATGGATGTGGAGGTTGGTAGTCATACCACCTTAATAATCATCCACCAATCTCTCAACTTGTCCCTGATCACATATAGTGACCGGCAAAGAGAGAAACTCGACCTGCCACATATGGGTATGAAAAATCTATGTGTTTGCAAGACCCATCTATATTATTAAGATCGTGTCTCATCCACATGAGACCATATAGGTCAACTGCCTTGGACCTCAAAAATTATCCCCAAAGAATATCAATCACTCATGTGACTCCTGATCCCACCATGTGGCATGAGGTAGAGGATTGTCTCCCTCTATCCCATAGTAAGCATATTGTCATGGAAATAGCTAGTATATATCCATAGAGTCACTAGGATGCCCCTGCTACTCTATCAACCACTAGCCATCAAGTGGAAATACCTTCCACGAAGGCTCTAGACCTTGCAAGGCATGACCCTCTCCATAGGTCTCCTCAACATCTTGCTTCAGTCCCACTTTGGTAGGCAAAATCCTCCCCGAGAATTCCCTTGGATTCCCAAGGTCATGCCTTGATCAATCCCTCTCATGTCTATAGTCACTCCAAGTGGGTTTGTAGAGAACTTCAAAGAAGTACTCCTTTCAACATCCCCACTCCATCTGAGCAAATCTAAAATCCAATAGATCATCAAGGATTTGGGTCAGTGCCCAAGATCCTCAAAATCCTCATGAATATGTGTCCAGGGCCTCACACTAACACTTCCTAATCAAAGAGGAATGTGAGTGTACTCATGCCCTTCATCTCAAATATGCTATTGATATGCTCAAATCCTCGGCCAAGGGTCCCACCTAACCATGAATAATTGCCACAACTCATCGAATGGAGCCAAAAATCTGAATATCCCCACCTCCTAATCTATGCATCCAGGTATAAATCTCGATGTTATGGAAGTGTTGGGGAAGAAGACCCTTTTCCAGATGTAGCCCGTGTGTGTCTGTAAGGTATGGAAGCCATTATATCTTCCATTGGCTGAACCGAACTCGAACATTGCAAAATAATGGCTATGAAATATTCTCCATGATGAAGGGAAGATGGAGTGGCTCACAGTGCAAGAATGGAGGCTTAGTTGTGTGAGAGAAAGCCCTCTTTCCTTCATGCAATTCTTGGCAAACATATATCATGCCAAGATGGAGAAAAGAAAGCACTCTTAATTTTTACATCCATTTCTAATCATACCCTCCCACCTCCATTTTTTTTAAAGCCACCTCGTTAATAAAAATAGTAAGTTTCTAACACATTGTTTTAGGCACACACCCAAATTCAATTCCTACCATCTATCTATTTTGAGAATCCTAATGAAGTGCTACTTGCTAATTTTAGAGATTTTGTGATTTAGAAGGGAGAACAGGTGGGTTGCATGGGCTTCAAGGATGCCCTACAAGGTAGCCTTTGTGATTTTGGAGGTTTTAGAGATTTTAGAGATTTTGTGATTTAGAAGGGAGAACAGGTGGGTTGCATGGGCTTCAAGGATGCCCTACAAGGTAGCCTACCTTGTAGGGCATCCTTGAAGCCCATGCAACCCACCTGTTCTCCCTTCTAAATCACAAAATCTCTAAAATTAGCAAGTAGCACTTCATTAGGATTCTCAAGGATGCCCTACAAGGTAGGCTACCAAATCATCACCATGAAGATAAGCCTTGGCGACTCATGAAATCATCTTCAAACTTGAGAAACCTCTAAAGTTTTTGTTTTTCACCAAACCTCTAAAGTTTTTGTCTTTCACCAAAGAAATAAGACACTGTTGGAGTTAGACGTCTGCGGAAGCACGTGAACAGCACAAGGAAGAGGAAGAAGCTTGGAGCACAACACACAAGACTGAATGTATTACTAGAGAATGTACAAAGATAAGGAGCCCATTAGGGCAATAGGCGTATATACAAGCCGGGGGAAAAAAACCTCCTAAAGAGGGAAAAAAGTGCCCCGGCGGTCCTAGAGTGTTCACACACATCACTACCTAGATATATCAACAAATCCCCCCTGGGAGTGATGCGGTGAACAAGGAGCTGGCACTCATGTATAAGGAAGTGCCGAGCTATGTGGAAATCACTCCACAAAAGGAAGTAAGCCCAAAGCTTTGCGGAAAGCTTCAAACTTCTCCCTAGGCAGAGCCTTCGTGAAAAGGTCTGCAATGTTCTCCTCCGTGGGCACATATGCCAAGCTGATCTCCCCAGCAGAGAACCTCTCCCTGACATAGTGATAATGCACCTCAATGTGCTTAGTGCGAGCATGGAACACAGGGTTCCTCGCAACTGCCAATGCGCTCTGACTTTCAGTGAAGATGGTGGTGGCAGAAGACTGGCCAACACCCAAATCAGCCATAAGGCGTCTGAGCCACACACACTCAACAGTCTCTGTGAAAGCTGCCCTATACTCAGCCTCACAACTGGAAGTGGCCACAGTAGGCTGCTTCTTGCTCAACCAAGATATACATGAGCTACCAAGCATGAAGCAAAAACCACTGGTGGACACACGAGTGTCATAGCAACCAGCCCAATCTGAGTCAGAAAAAGCATGCAAATCTGGCGGTAGTGATCCCCCCTTGGGATAAAACAACCCAAGTAGCCGAGTACCACTCAAGTAGCGAAAGATGCGCTTAACCGCTTTCCAATGCGTGACTCCTGGGCAATGCATAAACCTGCTCATCTGTGAGACAGCAAACTGAATATCTGGCCGAGTAATGCATAAGTAAATCAAGCATCCAACAGCCTGCTGATAGAGAACAGCATCAAATGCATCTCCAGCATCATGAAAACTCAATCGTAAACCTGTCTCCATAGGAGTGGCAATAGGCTTACAGTCTTCAAGGCCAAAACGCTGCAATAATGTGTCAATATATTTCGTTTGACACAAAGCCATTCCACCATCAACTTGCATAAACTGAATGCCCAAATAGTGATGCAAATGCCCCAAATCAGACATCTCAAATGAGGCATGCAAATCAGCCTTGAAATCAGCAATATGCTTCTGAAGAGGACCAGTGAGCAGCATGTCGTCTACATAGACAACAATGATCAAAAGCACATCATTAGCACGCTTAACATATAAGGTGCTTTCAGTTGGACTGTTCTCAAAACCATGTGCAATCAGATAGGCATGTATTTTCTCATACCAAGCACGTGGTGCTTGCTTTAAACCATATAACGCCTTCTTTAACCTGCACACCTGGTTTTCATGCCCTTTCTGCACAAAGCCACGGGGCTGAAAAACATACACTTCTTCATGCAAGTCACCATTCAGAAATGCTGTTTTAGTGTCCAACTGATGTACATTCCAACCATGATGGGCTGCAAGTGCACAAATGCTCCGAACAGTAGTCATACGGCATGTAGGTGCAAAGGTCTCATCAAAATCAATGCCTCTTTCCTGCGCATAACCCTTTGCAACAAGCCTAGCCTTATACCTGTCAACTGTACCATCAGGTTTACGCTTCAGCTTGTATACCCACTTAGTGCCAATGGCCTTCTTGCCAGGAGGCAAGTCACATAAAGACCATGTACCATTCTTCATTATAGCATCATATTCAGATTGCATAGCAGCCATCCAATTTTCTGAATTTTGTGCTTCATCAAAAGAAACAGGCTCATTCTCATCACAGAGACTAGATGCAGCCATAGCATAGCAATCTGATGCAAAGGAGGTACTATGAGAGCCTGAACGAGTACGATATGACAAAGGTGCATCTAATTTGCTGTCACGCAAAGTCTGCACCAGCCATTTTGGCATAGTTTTTGCTTGTTCAATATCAGCTCTCTCATCAAGAAGTGCATCATGTAAATCTGCATCAGAAATGGCATGATCTGCATCATCATATGAAACCTGCAAAGGCTGAGAAGTTGCCTCATTAGGACAGCGCTAGCCTGTCCACCTGTAAAAAGAGGCATCAAAGTATCATACATGTCTTTGGAGCTAACAGATGTCTCCTTAGTACATGAAAGCAATGGCTGAATAGCATCTTCCACAAAGACAACATCACGGCTAACCAGAATGCGTTTAGTCTGTGGATGATACAGACGATAGCCTTTACTTTCAAAACTGTACCCAACAAAAATACATTTTACTGCCTTATCATCCAATTTTCTGCGATGTTGTTCAGGCACTAATGCATATGCCAAACAACCAAAAACACGCAGATGAGCAACAGATGGCTTGCGGTCATGCCAAGCCTCATATGGAGTGATAGACTGCAACGCTTTCGTGGGACACCTGTTGAGTACATATGCTGCACACATGACAACCTCAAGCCAGAAACTATGTGGTAAAGCCTGACTTTTGACCATGCACCTCGCCATCTCCATGAGTGACCTGTTCTTTCGTTCAGCAACTCCATTCTGTTGAGGTGTATACGGCACTGTACACTGGTGTTTTATCCCACGTTCAGCCAGAAATGCATTAAAATCTGAAGACATATATTCCCCCCCTCGATCAGAACGGAGGGTGCCCATTTTACATGCTGACAGATTTTCAGCCAAAACCAAAAACTGTTTGAAGCACATGAACACTTCGGACTTTGCTTTGAGTGGATATACCCATGCATGCCTGGAAAAATCATCAATGAAAGTCACGAAGTAAAGGTAATTTCCAAAAGAGGGTGTCTGCATAGGACCACAGACATCACTATGTACAAGCTGCAATTTCTGCATAGCCCGAACTGAACCATCTTTTGGAAAGGAAGAACGCTGCATTTTGCCCAAAATACAGCCTTCACAAACATGTTTTCCAGGTGCCTCAAGTTTGGGCAAAGAGGACACCATTTCAGATTTCTGCAGGCGTAACAAACTAGCAAAATTCAGATGACCAAAGCGTGCATGCCAAAGCTTTGCATCTGACTTAGCCTGAGAATCATGAACTGCACATGCCGAATCATTCACAGATATTTCATAGTCTATGAGCTTATACAGCCCACGACATAAAATGCCAGAAGCAATAATCACATCGTCATTTGAGAGATCATGGACTGTACACCTGTCATCAACGAATTTCACAACCAAGCCAATCTTGGCTAATGCGGAAACTGATAACAGGTTCTTTTTGATCCCTGGCACAAATAAAGCATCTGACAAAGTGAAAGAACTACCATCAGCAGTAGTCAGAATGATCTTACCAACTCCCATAACAGGATAAGAGGAGTTATTGGCGCATGTGACAGTATTCCCTGTAGGGGCAGGCTCGAGTGAAGAGAAGAAACTGCGCTGCGAGGTAATATGTTTGGTTGCCCCACTGTCAAAGTACCAAACATCTGAGTCTACTGCAGACATGCACTGATCATGAGAAGATGGGTCAAAACTGCAAACAGTAGTAAACGCCCATTCTTCTTCCTGCACAAGATTTGCAGACTCTGTTTTTGGTGTAGAGGCCTCTGCAACAACCATTCCAGCCTCTTTCTTCTTTGCCTCTTTAGCAGCCAGTTTTGGACAGTTCTTTATAATATGATCATTTCCTTTACAGTACTTGCAGAACAATTTCTGCTTTTCTGATTTCTTCTCATCTTTATCCTGGTTCTTCGATTGTGCAGCATTTGCAGATTTCTGCTTACTAGTAGAGGAGCTCCATTTTCCTTTGCCCTTCTGACTAGCCAGGAAAGCTTGATCTGCAACACGCATAATGGACCTGTTCTGCCTGGACTGATCTTCCTGCAACAGAACAGAGACTAATTCCTCAAATGACAAGGCATTCGGATTGCCTTTCATCATCAATCGAAGAGTAGAGGCAAAACTCTGATATGAATCAGGAAGGCCATTCAGAACGGTCTGCACAAGTGAGCTATCTGGTATAACCTCATCAGCAGAAATCAATTGTTCCTTCAGGTCTTTGATCTTTGTAAGAAAACTGTCCATCGAATCACCTTCATTCATGTGCTCACTCTCCAACTGTTTTCGGAGGTAAGCAACACGAGCCTCATTCCTAGCCTGGTACAAAGTGGTAAGTGTATCCCAAGCATCCTTTGCTGTTCTGCAAGAGCGAATGTGAGGAATAATGGCACGTTTGACAGACAAAGCTATCAATGCATGTGCATGGGCATCTCTACCATCCCAACGAATCTGCTCTGCAGTAGGTGCAACAGAAACAGCAGCACGAACAGGAATCTGCGGAATATCATCTTCGACACCATCTTCATCAGCTCCAACACCTGTATTTGCAGTACCTGTCGTTACAGGTGTAACAGGACGTCTTTCAACACCCTGCACAATGTTCCACAATCCTTTTGCAACAGTACATGTCGCATCATATAAGCCCATAATGGGTAGTTGGTACCATCCAACTTATCCTCAACAGCCAACATACGGAATACATCACTGCTTTCAGCCATGGCCGGTGACTAAAATACCTTGATGCAGAAAATTGACTGTATCTCAAAAAGTTGAACAGAACTGCCCAGACGAGTTCTGCTAGACCTGTAGCAGACTTCGAGACGCTTAAACTGGCGAACAGAAACTGGTATATACCTTTGGCACAAAAGGACGAAATAGCCTGCACAAGCACTGCGATAGTGCGTTCGGAGGCCGAAACGAGCTCAGATCGCGATTTCGGCACCACAGAGCAAAGCAGTTTTGATCTCGAAAACACCCTGAGTATGCTCACCAAATTTTGTGCGAATCTGAGACTGCAAACGGAGGAGTGTCGACGGCGCCCTAGAAGAATCAACAACCTGCTCTGATACCAATTGTTGGAGTTAGACGTCTTTGGAAGCACGCGAACAGCACAAGGAAGAGGAAGAAGCTTGGAGCACAACACACAAGACTGAATGTATTACTAGAGAATGTACAAAGATAAGTAGCCCATTAGGGCAATAGGCGTATATACAAGCCGGGGGAAAAAAACCTCCTAAAGAGGGAAAAAAGTGCCCCGGCGGTCCTAGAGTGTTCACACACATCACTACCTAAATATATCAACAGACACCAACCCTTGAATCTAAAAATTCTATTGCCAAGCTGAATACAAAGAGCCCTCATGAGGACTTCTCCATACCAACCAAGAATCCATCACATAATCTTCTATTTTGTCATCTCGCAAAGGGATGGTTGTTTCCATATAGTCATCTTTCCCTCTACTCATCATATACAATGGCAACCCATGGAGCCCTCACTTTCCTTGCAGTAGAAAGTGAGGAACAACCATGGCTTCCGACAAGTATGTGATGGAGAGAGCCAATCATCAAGCCCCCCACATACATTGAAAAAACAAAGATGATGGAAAACTTACCTATGTTATCCAACCACTAACTTGTATGTGCTCCCCTTGCTCCTTCCTCCTATTGGAAGCATCCCATACCACCCCATGCAAGAGGGTGAGAAGCATATCAAGTTGATGGTTTTGTGCACGTCGTCTTGGCTTTTCCACATGAGTAGAGAGCTTCTCTAGTACCAATGCCATGACCTCTAGGATCCTCCGTGCTAGACAAGACAAAACACAAGCCATATTCACAAACAATAAAGCACAGACATCAGACTCACCTCCCAATCATAGAGCCAATATGGGCTCACCCCCTAGCCAAGGGCCTGCATGCAAGCGGGTAGCGACCTTGAAGGGACTGGTGCTCCATAGCATGAGCCTCCCCCCCCCCCACCAATACGAATGATGAGGCTCTTCCAAAGGGCCAAGAGTCCAAGTGCCTCATGTGAGGAATCTCTCACCAATGATGCCATGGGTCTTATTTATAGGGAGATGGACCAATTCACACTAGGCGGCCAGTTCATATTTGGCCAAACACTTAGCTATAGGTGCCCATCCACATGTCCTTTAACATTGGGGACATAACAAATGAGGAGGTTAATGTGGCATCTAGTGGTCATTGAAGAGTTACTTGATATGGAGTAATGTCACATAACCTTAGCAGGAGATGGTTGAACCGTACTTAAGAGATGATTATGAAGTAATCCTCATCCATGGCTTTTGGGGCAAGTGGTTATCCCATCATACTCCTAAGCAAGAGGTTGTGAGTTCAACTCCCAACATTTGTATCAAAGCCTAGTTGAGGAACTTAGGCAAAGTTGGAGGTTGGGAGCCTCATATGTGGGCACTTGGGAGGCACTTAATCATGGATGAGTCTAAAACTGGCCACCAATGAAAGCATTTGAGCATTTGGGCACCAATAAAGTGTCGGATAGGTCCAAAATAGGTCTAGGCACTAGAATCTGGGATTGGTGGAAGCGCTCAAACATCGAAAGCAGCCCAAACTAGATTGAAGGGTCCACAAGTTAGCATTGAGGACAATGCTCAATCTAAGGTGGAAGGAATGTCACATAACCTTAGTAGGAGATTGTTGAACCATACCTAAAGAAAGAGGATTAGGAAGTAATCCTCATCCATGGCTTTTGGGGTTACTTCTAAGGCAGGAAATCCTTGGCAAGTATACCTTGGCAACAATCATGCATGTTCCATTGAAGGTATTGGCATTGTGCAATTGTCTTTGTGTGATATGAGTGAGCTGATTTTGCATAATGTGCATTATCTACCGGGCATTAAAAAGAGTCTCTTATCGATTGGGTAGATCGACATGCATGGATAGCACTATATTTGAAAAAGGCTCTTGGAAGCTAGTCAAAGGTTGATTGTAAAAGTCACTCAGAGAAGTACACTTTATTGCTTGCATCGGAAATCCTTATTTCGCAAGTTTATTAATTTGGTTGAGAATTCTCACATGGAATTATGGTATAAAAGGCTTGGTCACATGAGCCAAAAGGGCCTCAATAAATTATGTAATCTTGAGAAGTTTGAAGCTGAAGGCATAAAACTCGACTTTTATTATGAATGTCAATATAGTAAGCAAGTAAAGAATTACTATTATTCTAGTCTTTCTAAGTTTCTCGTGATTCTAATGTGCTTGATCTTGTTCACTCTGATAGTTGTAGCAAGCCTACCAAATCTATCGGGGTGCTCTTTACTTTGTTTCTTTTGTTGATGACTACTCTAGGAAGCTTTGGGTTTATTTGCTAAATTTTAAAGATAAAGCCTTTGTTGCATTTAAGAAATTTCATGCACTTGTGATAGAGAGCTAAAATTCTTACGGACTCATAATGAAGGTGAGTATTACAAGTGCTAGATCCAATAAATTTTGTGAAAATATTGATATTAAGAGGAAGCTAATACTCCCATATAGGCCCTCTTCAAACGTATGGCTAAAAGGCATAATAGAACTTTATGTGAGAGGGTGAGAATTGAGATGCATGCTATCCACAATTAATCCCTCTCTTGTATTTTTGGGATAGGCTCTCAAACTACAATTGATGTTTGCAATCAATCCCCTCACACAACCTTAAAAGGTGGAATTTCAAAAGACCTTTGGACTTGCAAACTAGCTTCATATCACCACCTATGCATCTTTGGTTGTGATGCTTTTGTACATATAAGGCTTGAGTTGAGGAGGATGTTAGATGCAAATTCCATGAAAGGGATATTCATGGATTATGGAGATGCAGGTGAAATGGGCTACAAGATATGGCTATCTCAAATCGAGAAGGTAATATGCAGCCACAATGTTGTATTTAATTAAGCAAGGCTGCTAAAAAATCTTGAATAAATTCTAGCAAGGGAGATTTGACCTCGGTCCAACTTCCTTTCTCTGAAAAAAATTGTGCCTATAAAGATGATCATTAAAGAGTCAAATTTCAGCAAGTACAACCACATATCAAATCTTATTTAGACCCTCAAGATGTACCATATATCGTTGCAAATGATAGCGAGCCAGTGATAATTGAGCCAAAGCATGTTGGATAGCAAATTAAGGCTCTTGAATGGCATATGTAACCAACTATTCATGCTAAAAATAGGGTTGAGAATGATGTAAAACAACCCATTAACAATGAGGAAGTTTATATACCCCTTGATGAAGATCCATTGCCAAAGAATGTGGATCAATGGGTAAGACAATCTACACATCCTAGGAGATATGCGAAGAGATATTATCCCTTTGTACATTACATTATGTTGTCAGATGAGGGTGTGCCTCTTACCTATAAAGATGCAAAGCTATGTGAGCACGAGAAGAAGTGGGAGTCCACCATGTAGGAAAAGATAAAGGCCTCGCATGAAAATGATATTTGGGACTTGGTTGAGTTTTCTAAAGGTAGGAAGACCATTCCCAACAATGGGTATACAAAATCAAGACTATGGATGGCAAACTCAAGTATAATGCAGGGTTGGTTTTTGAGGGATATGCCTAGAAGAAATCTAGATGACATGTTACTCGATGACAAGAAAAAGAGCACTCTAAATGCTCTAACACAAGAGTTGAAATCTGCATTCTCAATGAAAGACCTTGGGGAAGCTAAGCATATGGTTGACATGCAAATAAAAAGGCCTAGGGAACAACAAACTTCGCATTTATCCCAAGAAAAGCACATTGAAAAGGTACCAGAGTGATTGCTAAGCCTCTTGGAGTGCCATTGCAACCACATGTTAAGATTTCCAAGGAAGAGTGTTCAAAAGATGATGATGAAACCAACTACATGAAGAGTATTACATGTGCATCAGCCTGTGGTTCATTTATGTATGCCATCATTTCCACTTGGCCAAACATTGCTCATGCAATGGGAGTTGTTAGCAAATGTATGTCTAATCCTAGCAAACCTCATTAGGAGGCAATAAAATCTTGAATATTTGAAAGGGACCAAAGGTAAATGCCTATGTTATGGAAAGGTTCCCTTGGAATTGAAAGGATTCTGTGATTCAGACATGATAAGTGATGTGGACACTTGCAAGTCCATAAGTGACTATGTATACACACTTGCAAGTGGTGCTATTTCATGATGCTCTAGACATCAGACGATAGTTGCACTATCTACTACAGAGGCTGAATACATTTACCTACGGTGGCTTCACCATTAGGTTAGCCCGCTTATGCAGTGAGTTTCGGATGCTTGAAAAGGCACCTATTCTTCGATGTGATAGCAAGAGTGCCATATGCTTGTGTTGGAAATCAATGTACATTTGTTCCATCTCTAGCGATCCTAGTTAGGACTTTAGGCTTCATGAGAGCTATCTAGTGATATGCTGCATTCTATCATCAGAGGTCAGAGTTAGGAGAAAACTCAAACCCTAATTCCTATCCTAAAATGGTGTATGCATATTTCTGAGGTTCTAGAAGTACAAAACATAAAAAAGCTAGGTCATAAGTCAAAGATGGCAAAAGCACATAAGTTTGGGTGATCCAAATGATAAAGTTAGTTTTAAAAATTACGAGAAGCAATTTTTAACGATCCCATTAAAAAAACACGATAAACAGCTTTTCAGCTAGCAATTTGATTTTTTCGCAAAAAATTACGATTTGCTTTATTCATGGAGGCAAGGCTATATAAGAGAGACCTTGGGCATACTTTTGGACAGTTCAAGCAAGAGTTGATGCTTACATAGTGTCAATTTCGGAGTTCTAAAGCTTTGGAGGCTAAGGAGAGGTGAAGGAGAGGCTACTCTCTTGGAGCAAGGAGTCTTCTACAAGTTTGTGGCAACTATCTTTTGTAACTTAATCCTATTTTCTGTTTTTAGGGTTTTTGAACCCTAATTTCAAAATTAGGGTTTGTTAATTTTCAGATTTGTTGCAGTATCTTGAGAGGTTAGGTTCACTCTGTTGCTCATTTGCTTCACACACACTCAAATTATAATAGCATAATCTGAATTCTGTACATCATCATCTTTTTTGATATTCTTCCATTTAGTGAGTGCACCATCATGGGTGAGTAGTACTCCGATTTTGTAATTCGGCCATCTATATTAGTGAGTAAGCAGTTTGCTTACGTTACTTATTCTTGTCTCAAGTTTCTCTCTATCTCTCACTTATCATCTTGTTTAATTAAGTGTGTATGCTCAAAGGTTTTTAGTATTGGAAGATCCTGGGGCCCCAAATTCCAACACTTGGCATCATAGCATAATTGACATACACATTTAGTTAAGATGAGTGAGTATAGAATTGAGATTGAGGACAAGTTGGATGGATCATCTAATTATCCTATGTGGAGTTTCATGATGATGAATGTTAGTGACCAAGGATTAATGGAGTATCATCAATGGATCCTTAACAAGACCAAGACAAGAAGGCGAAGAAGAGGATACAACAACTTCAAGAGGAATTGGTGTTGTAATCACAAAACCAACTGAAGAAGAGGTAACCACTTCTACATCCAGAGTCACAGGTAGATCCTTACCTAGAGTTCCTCCTACTGAAGAATAAGCAAGATGGGATGCTAGAGACGCTCTAACTCTCTCATTCATAGCAATGAATGTTAAAAAGCATATTCTACAACAAATCAGATCCTGCACATGTTCTAGACAAGCTTGGTTAAAGCTTGATAATATTTTTCTGAATAGAAATCCTGCTAGGAAGACAACTAGCAAATACAAGGATGACGGTTGGTGAGTCAATACAAACCCACATTATAAAGCTCATTGACTTGAGAGATCAACGTCTAAATGTTGGAGTTGAGATATCTCATGAAGAAATGGTAAGAACACTGATTAATTCACTTCCTATCTCATATAGGTCTTTTATAACCACTCTTACCCTTACAACAAGAGATAGAGAGATTACATTTGAAGAGTTAGAGTTCTTGTTACTTCAAGATGAAGACTATTTGAAGGGAATGGAAGAGAATGAGCACTTTTATCTTCATCAAAGGGTAAAAAGAAGAAGACGGATAAGAAGGAAAATCAATCCAAGAAGGAAAGTAATTCCTCATTACCTTCTACTTCAGATTCAGTTTCTACTACATCTAAAGAGAAGTCTTCTAAGAAGAAGGAAGCATTATGTCACTATTGCAAGAAACCTTGACATTTCATAGCATTTTATCAGAAAAGGATTGAAGCAAAAAGAAAAAGGCATCATGTAATGTTGCAGAAGATGATAAAAAAGGAAAATCTCAAGGTGATTCTTATGCATGTATCATCATTGAGGAAGTCTCTTTTGATCAGGCAACTTTACAAGTTCTTTCAGCAGATCCTTGGATATTTGATTCAGGTGCTACAAAGCATATGAGAGGCTGCGGAGAAGTATTTTCTTCTCTTTCCTATTCTTGAGGTAGAAGAGTTACTATTGCAGATGGCAACGATTTGGATATTGTAGGAATAGGTATAGTAACCCTAAATCAAGAGAAGGTGGTAATTTTTAGATTTTAGATGTTCTATATGTACCTCATATCAAGAAGAATTTGCTATCTATATATGCATTTTTAGGTGATGGATACAAAGTTGTATTTGAGAGAGATCTTTGTAAGCTTTTGTCACACAAAGATGAGAAGTGTATTTTGCAAGGTGAGCACGAAGGAGGGATTTTTATTTTGTCAAATTCAGTCAGGCATATGCTGTCAAATGTTCATCACCGGTGGAAGATATGAGGTTAAGGCATGAAAGATTGGACATATTAGTTTTGGAGCTCTCAACAGTATCAAAGATAGAGGTATGGTTGAGAGTTTACCCTCATTCGAGCTATCAAATGATTCAGATATATATGAAGGATGTCTTGAAGGTAAGATGCATAAACTACCTTTT
>CM035432.1:137833912-137838912 GCA_020310875.1 Ceratopteris richardii
TATATATATATATATATATGTGTGTGTGTGTGTATATATATACATATATATATACACACACACATATATTGTTGGAAATGAGGTAGGCCCATAGCTCATATCACAGGTCCATGGTTCCATAGGTCCAGCATGTACAACATAGAATCTAGCAATCTTCAATATTGACAAAACATGAACATACCACATTTAATCATACAAATGATGAGACAAAGATAGAGAGAGACTAGACAACATGTGTAAAGTGTTACGTAAGCCAAGGCTTACTCACACTATCATTATACCAATGTTCAATGTACAATGTGGGAGCAAAACTCTTAACCACTCTATGTGATGAGAAATAGATCGATAAGTGAATGTACAAATGTAACAAACATATTCAGATGTATGGACAGAAATCTGAATATACATGAGATGTGTGACCTTATAGGTTATAGAAGAGTGAATATGAGTGGCCAAAAGAGGAAGGATGAGTGTGAAACTGATAATCAACAAACCCTCATCTAACCTTAGGCTATGGAAGACCCTAAGTCAGATACATGTGTGACAAGATCACATACTTAAAAAGTAGCAAAAAATGCTAACAAGTTTGTTGCCAGAAATCCTCAAACTCATGTGAACACACCTTCTCAAACACCTCATCCAAATATGCATAAAGCATATACGTACTGATTCTCTTGTACCTATGCCGAATAGGACTCCTCCTGATATGGATGCTACTGGCTCCATAAACTCCAAGTAGTACCTGTCTGCATAAAGAGAATATGTATCTGAATACTTAACATAAGATATAAATCTTATGTTAAACACCATCCAATGTCTTTGAAGTAGCCCGAAATCTTCATGTAGAAGACAATCTTCAAATACACCATGTAGATGGCCGATCCTCACCATCAAGCTGCTAATGACGAAGTCTTCTTATCATGAACAAAAGATAACCTCCTCTCCATGAGCAAGAGTGTGAGCATACTCTTCATCTCCAAGAAGAACTCCATAGCCGTTCCTCAACATGCTTCAAGTTAGCACCATGGCTTCCCCATGTGCTAGACGAAACACCACCTCTATTGAGGTCCAAGCTCTCCAAAGCTTGTGTTGAACACTAGGTGAAGGATGCAATACAATGAGCCAAGTACTTGTTTATATAGTTTTAGATTAGCCTCCAAAAGCTCCTTCAAAGGCATAAATCTTTACGATCTCAATCATAATCGTAAAAAGCTATTGATCGTAATCGGGAGAAAACGCCATACACGGTCGTATTCAAAAATCTCGTCCATCGACTTTTGAAAAGCACAAATTAAAATACTTTGCATTGCGCCCGCTGCTGAGCGCGGGATTTGAACCATGGTCGCTTGGATGGGAGGCCAATATCGTAGCCACTGCGCCAACCCGATTTGTTGTTAGAGGGACTAGGAAAACAAGTTATGTATACTGTAGTCTCTGGACAAAATGGACCAATAGGAACATTTAATGGACCAATAGAACATCGTACCCAATAGGATATTGAAACCTTTGTTTTCCAACAATCCCCTTGCAATGTCATATTAGTACAAACTGAATTGGATATGGAAACTATCAAAGCTGGAAACTTATACTCCCGAACTTCAGAACTGACCTTCAAAACCTTTTCTTCAAAAGTCTTCTTCAAAACTGAATTCGACTTTCCTTCAAACTTGAACTTGCTAAATATGAACCATAATACTTGAGAAAATATGCAAACTAGATATCCAATAGTGTACCCATCAAGCAATCACCGCTTGACAACAAATATAGCATGAACTGTCTCTGAACCTGCTATCTTCTGTCTTCAAAAACCTGAAAACATACACTAGGATCCATATATTTGCATTTACCTTCCAAGTAGATTTCTCAACGTACTTCTGCTGTGTCATGTAAATACACTAACCAAAATCAAGAACTGAATCCTGGAACCTGTGACTGTCAACTCATAACTTAGTGTATTATGAACAATGCTAGTTCATCTCTGACTGTACTCAAGTCAAGTCAACTCAACTCAATTGAAATCAACTAAAATATGAGTCTCATCATAAAATCTATGATGTCATCATGTCTTCATCCTTTAAATCCTTCATACCTCTTTCCTTCAGAACTTGGTATAAACATATATGTGCGCACTTCTAAAACATACCTCTGAAATATCAAGCTTCTCTTCAATAGAACTCTGGAACCTTCTCCTGAACAAGAACATCCTAACAGGAACTTTCTCCAAACATTCTTCTTCCTTCTTTTTTCAAAGTTGGAACATAAAGAGAACCTGACAAAGAAAATATAGGAATACTTGAAATAGGAATACCTGTAGGTATGACTCTACATTCTTTTATATATGGCTGAAAATAAGTCTTCATGTTTCATCACCCCCTTGGATGATTTAACACTAGTATCCAGAATTCTTCAAAGTATATCAGACTTTATGAAATGTGGAACGCCTTCCTTCTTTCAATAAATCTGATCTTCAATGATCAATATCTGTATCTGAAACAAAATCTCTGAACCTTTTTTATTAGCACTGCACAGTTTGCCAATAGCTTCCACTGTTACTTCCTCAGCTTTCCATATTGTACAATAAGGTTAGCTGATCCTAATATAACAAAACCTTGCTAAAAGCATTTTAGGATTCATAACCTTTTTGCAACATAACAAGTATCTTCTTCTATCTTTCTGCAACACAAATTTGAAAGAATCTGAATCTTTGACTTACTTTCTCCAATGCTAAGAATCTTCACAAACAAAAGATAAACAACTGACTCATAAATACTCAAGATCTTTTATGATCATTCAAGATCAATGATCTCTCTTGTGTAGAATCTAAGTGTACAACTTTGTTAGAAGCATGGACAAACAGGAGAGAGCATGGACACTAGGATTTGTTACCTGAATGTCTCCAAGTATCCATGCTTCTTACAAAGTTGTAAGACTTTTCTTCAAACAAATCCTTTCCAAGAATCTACAACTCCTACTTGAAATATAAGTGGACAAACTTCTCAACTTGAGAACTCCAAAAGCTGCAAGTTGATACTTCATCTTTTCATATTCTACCCGGGTGAAATGTGATAGTACCTGCTTGACTTTCTTTTGGCTAACTCTTCTCAATCAAGTGATAGGATCTAATAGAACACCTTTTTGAATACAAGCATGTATCCAAAAATCTAGACAATCATAGAAAGTAGATTCTCCAACTGACTGGTACGTCAACAAAACAAAATTTTCTGAAGTTTCTAAAAATACTGAATATGAGGTAACCTTTTCCAAACATAAAACCTCAACCCAAGTCTTCAACATTTGTTACAAAAAACTCTTTTACCTTAAGAGTTAGATAAAGAAGAAATATACTTCTTTGCAACTTGTCATATACCAAGTAGCTCTGTATTGACACTCCAAGAATTCTTTGACGGAACATATACGCTGCCTGCTCAAAAGCTTCAACTAAAACATAACTCATACACATATGAGTCACAACATATATATGTTGCTTTTTCTTTCTCTCAATGCAATTCTTTGTCAAATCTACTAAATCATGACCAAGTGTAATTGAAAACAAGAAATTGCTTCTTCCTTAGACTTTCTTCACAAGATGTTCTCGTAGACTTGTCTTTGGATGTAGAGGATAAAATAGGAAAGTATATGGAAAATATCAGAAAAGTTTATATTGGAAATGATGGACTTTCTTCTTTTGCATCTTTTTTCCACCTGATGATGATGTTAACATCTTCAAACTTCTCTTCCGTACCTTTTGTTCTCTTCATCTTGAAGTAGCTAACACTCTTGACCTCTTCAAATGAACTTTTTCTCTTTCTCTAGTACTAAGATTAAGAGATAAAACAAACATGGTATATAAATGGAAGTGAATATAGAATCATGTTTTATCTCCTCATATCTCTGAATCAAAATTTTGCTCCAAATATCTAAAATGACTAAATTCACCAACCTTTTGTCTGAATGATGAATTTATCATTCTAGAGTTACCTCTCTAGATACCTAGATTACATTCTGTACCTGGATATCCAACCAACTTACAACACAAAATTTGCTGAAAAACTCATCCCATCTCCAAATTTGTCTTCTTAGATGAGCTTTCTTGCCATGAAAGAGATCTCTCAAAACTCTCTAGAAAAACCTCTAGATACCTGTTTTGATGTAGCTAATGCTTTAACTTTCAAAAGACTGAAAGTGTATAAAAGCATTCCTTGAATCCTTCAAATCTCTTCATAACTACTCTTCTAAGACATGACCTGCAAATGATAATCTAATAGTAGAAATTGATACCTGTGATTTGATGTTGATCCGATTCCTTCATCTTCTTGAAACCATTGTTCTTCCTTGAATTTGAAGTAGTCTTCTCTTCGTCAAGTCTGTTCTTCAAATAATACTTTTGTAAAGTATTTGCATAATCTTCCAAAAATATTCGGCTGCTAACAGATCATCAACTTCATACTCCACACTCATGAATATACATGTGATTGAATTGTCTAATTCTCAAATCTCTACTCATCTAGATTAAGTGTGTATGTCAAATGTCAAATATTAGAAGATGCCCTTAAATCGTATGTTGTAAACCTGGAATTCTGGAAACCTGAGAATATGAATTAGCCTTAATGCATTGATGCCAAAGTCCTAAAGCTTTGACACCAAAACCTTAGAGCTCTGATACCAAATGTTGGAAATGAGATAGGCCCATAGCTCATATCACAGGTCCATGGTTCCATAGGTCCAACATGTACAACATAGAATCTAGCAATCTTCAATATTGACAGAACATGAACATACCACATTTAATCATACAAATGATGAGACAAAGATAGAGAGAGACTAGACAACATGTGAAAGGTGTTACGTAAGCCAAGGCTTACTCACACTATCATATATACCAATGTTCAATGTACAATGTGGGAGCAAAACTCTCAACCACTCTATGTGATGAGAAATAGATGGACGAGTGAATGTACAAATGTAACAAACATATTCAGATGTATGGATAGAAATCTGAA
>CM035432.1:137843912-137898912 GCA_020310875.1 Ceratopteris richardii
TAGTTTGAGAGAAGTTTGCTCTCGAAGAACTTATTCACGTATAATGGGCAATGGACATTCCAACCTGTATGCATAGTTACTTATAACTTTTTAAAATCCAATGATATGTCAATATACTGAATCATTCAGCTACTGCTAATACTCGTTTGGTGATTTAACTCCTACCCTTTTAGCGCACAATTATGTTTGACGAGATGTAGAGCAATTATCGACCATCTGCTGCAAATATATATATATATATATATATATATATATATATATATATATATATATATATATATATATATATATATATATATATATATATATATATATATCTACTAACTTACATATATACAACTTCACTAAGAGAATATCACATAGATTTTCTCTTATTCGAGCCACAATTTCAGCTTTAGGCATTTAAACCATACTTTCCGCTCCACTTCTCTCATCAAGAGAGAGAATGACTAACAAGTGAAGCACGAAACTTTGAAAATCATCAACTGTGATGGCAATTTCATATCAATGTAAGATGGACGATTCTGCCCTGCAATGAATGTTCCAAAAATTCAAGAAGTTTCCGGTATGTGACGAAGAGATCTAATAGATAATGAACCGTTCCTACAAAAGGGGTGAAGAGCTTCATGGAGCTACTAAGACGATTGGAGAATCTTATGACCAGAAACACTCGTGCTATAAATGATACAATTACGATTAGGGATGCAATTCCTAACAAATTGAACCCGTGTTTCAATGTCCACTATAGGTCTCGCTGCAATGCTTGGACTACTGAATGTAAAATTTGCGAACTTATACCAGCCCGTAAAAGGACTGGGACTATCAATGTCGTAGGTCCTAGGAAACTCGGGCATGGGTTACTGGCCAAAATCACCAATCTTCGAGTGTTGCTGCCGATCGTTGTAGACATACTAGAGGAAAGCATTTTCATCTCAGGGAATCCATGACATGCCTAAATACTATAAATAGCCCCGTATTCCTGACAAACTGAATGCTTTAAACAAAGCGTCATCTCATGGTGTCCTTACTAGCCGTGTGTACCATTTCATCTTAACCTAAATCTGCTTGATATGTTAACGGTTACAATAATCTACGAATGCCAATTCGGAAACTTGAGTTGCCGGTCGTGATCAAAACTATTAATCAGCGAAGCATGGAGCGGTTAAAGACGACAGGTAAAGAATCCGGACTTACAGCTTCAAGCTTGGACTGTGTACGCAATGTAGATCCAGAAGAACCAGCGGCGAAGTAGGCCCTAATTATTTCCTGCATGTCCCTGATAATTAGGAAACACTACCAAAGATTAGCGCAAACAAGCATAATTTTGAACTTAACACTGAGAGTAGAAATGCGGTGCGCACACAGCTAGATCACCTGGATCCGGCATATTCAAATAGCCTGCCAGAGGGGGAAAAGACGATGAGAGCTACGTCTGCGTCGCAAAGGAGTGAAAGCTCGCGGGCCTTCTTCACCAGACCCGCACGCCTTTTGCAGAAAGTCACTTGCCGTGTTGTTTTGTTCTCGATACGCTTCATCTCTATCTTGCAACGGCCCATATCAGCAAATACTCCTGCCTCGGAGAGATGGAACAAAGGCGCAGGAGAAGCCAGGGACAACGCCGAAGGCTGCGGGACAAGGATCAGTATCGTCTCATGGAGCAGCTGTGATGCACGAACATCCTTGGCCACATACTGATCTACACGGTTCCGAGGGCCGAGGAGAGGGATGTCTAACGACAAGACCGCGCCCTAATCAGGTCTAGTCAGTACTGTGCGGATGTCCAGAACGTCCCATCATTCCAGGAGGGCCAAAATTTATCACGTGATCAAATGGGGGATCGAAACGTGGCAGCAAATAATAAGTGGTTACCTATTACAGAAAACAACAAAAATCTTGCACCTTTCACGAGAATCATGCCTCTGAGGCGCCGCACAAATGGCAAAGATCCGTCTCCCCATTGCTCGTTTCAAGTTTCCATAATCCAAGCTCTCAATGGTTTCGTTTCGATTCAAAACACCGACAGATAATTTTTCCAGCATTTGACTACTCTTTTGTCCGGCCAGTGTAAATGTAAAGCAACCATCTCGAGAAACTAACCTAGAATAAATTTAACAGCAAAAGGCATATATATGTCATTAAGAGTAATAAGCCCACAGTCCCAATCCGCTTATCCAGGTGGTTGGCCTTGTGGCTGATGTGCCACCGTTTGTCCTGCCCTGCGGTAGTTGTGACCGTAGTTTAACCCAGCTAGGTAAACTCATGTTCTTGTGGGATAAAGGGGCTCCCATGGGTACTATGCCCTTCCTTGTACAGTTGCAATTTCAAAGTTAAATCCTAGAGGAGTAGGCCTCAGCAGAACCTCCATTTAAAAAAAAAAAAAAAGAAATCGGTTTTTTTTTTTTGAAGAGAACATAATTAGATTAAAAGGCAATACAGTACAAACCCACAAGGGGAGCCAAGATAGAAAAAAAAGGATTGCTGGCAAAATTACATAGTAGATGGTAAGAACTCCATGAGATAGAGTCTTTTCCCTGAGTACAGAGACAAAACAGCCTTTTTCCAATGTCTGTGTCTATTGTTTCTAACAAATGGTTCTCCAAGTCTTGGAGTTACAAGGGGAAGAAGACATATAAGACCTACAGGAGTCAATGATACCTAAAATCTTCTGATTATAGGTGTACAAAAAATCTTTTCGAATCTTAGAGAAGATTCTCTCATTTCTCTCTCTCCAAATGAACCAGATACATTGAGTTCTGAGCAATTCCCAGATTCCAACTTCAAATCTAGAACTTTCTCCCAGCATCACTTCTTTAGGTGAAGGAGGAGGGTCCCCCATTGCAAGACATAAATCACTAAACCTTTTCCAATATCTAGCAGCTTTAGGACATTCCAAAAAAACATGTTCCAAATCCTCTAGAGTTCCACAAGCAATACATTTGCCATCACCAATATTACATTGAAGAGCTTTTTTTCCTGTTCGTAGGGCTCTGTGTAGAATCAACCATAGCAGCAGAGATTGTTTGATGTTTGAAGAAAAGGCCCATATCAACCTGAACCAATATCTACACTGGTGGCAAGACCAAGAAACACCCCATCTTCTATTAATTCTGGGCACAATAAGTTGGATTGAAGTATAAGACTTTTTATATCTACAATACATTTCTTCAGCCACCTGATGCATATGAACAGATCTGCATTCAAGATAAACAGAAAGTTTATCAGTGAGCCATTTCAATTTTTTAACAAGAAGATGTCGACAGGCAACAGAGAGCCCTGGGGTACTGAAAAGGGCTTGTTGGTTCAGAAGTCCATCAGCGCTACAAAGAGAAGCCCAATTAGAGAAGCCATCTTTTCTACATTTATTAGCTATGATATTAGGAGAGTTATCATAAACCATCCCACCCACATGGAATCCTGCATAATAACCCACAAGTTATGCTCCTTTTGATAAGATTAGCCCAAAAATCACTAGATGTAGTAGACCTCAAGACCCACTTAGCAGCCATCTAGTTAGCCATCTTGGATGGACATATGAGCCCCAATCCACCTTCCTCTTTCCTTAGACAACATATGTTCCAAGCTACCTTAGGGATTTTTTTAATGAGCGGTAAGCCATCCCATAGGAACCTTCTGGCAAGGGCCACTTCTTGATTAACATGTTTCCTGTAAGGCTGCCAACAAGACAAAAAATAAGTTAGAGATGGTAGAATGTAGTGCTTAAGTACAAAAATTATTTGAGTAAGAGATTGTTGCATCCCCATCCATCTAAAAACTTTTGCTTTGAATTTTTCCATAACCCAATTCCATCTTTGTTCCATAGTCACATCAAATCCCATACGAATACCTACTAATATGAAAATTCCACCTCTGTTTATAACATCACACTTCTTATCTGTCACATAGCAAGGAACCAAATCATTAGTAGCAAAAAATCTAGTTTTATGATGATTAACAATAGAACCATTGGAAGTACAAAAAAGATCAAGACATTTCAAAAACTTATTAGCATACATGTCATCAGCAATAGTAATCATGTTAGTGTCATCAACAAACATCAGCAACCCAAGTTGGGAATGGGAACCAGGAATTTCAAGACCTTTGATAGTACCTTGTTCAAAACAATCTTTAACCAGCCATCCTAGAGCATCACTGGTGATAGCAAAAAGGAGATGGGCTAAAGGATAACCATGTCTGATAGACCTACAAAGTCTAAAGGAATCCGAAATGTGGCCATTCATAGGAACTCTGGAATTAGCATTTCCAAAAAGTATGTTAGTGAATTTAATGAACTTTTTCCCAAGACCAACATCATGTAAAGATTGAAGAATGAAGTCCCATTCAATTCTTTCATATGCCTTATCAAAATCAATTTTACAAAAGAAGACATGTGTATTTTGATCTTTGGCATACTCAAGACCTTTGCAAATAAAAATGATGGCATCAAGAATAAACGTACCTTTGATGAAACCTTTTTGTTCAGGCAAAAAGATGGAATTCATGATAGGGCTCAGTCTCCTAGCTAGGGTGGAAGCAAAGAATATATATAAAGAAGTCATGCAAGAGATAGGTCTCCCGTTGTTAAGATCATCCTTGGACCCTTTTTTATGGATAAATTTAATCACACCAGAATTGACGAAGGTAGAAAGACTCCCTCTCCTAGTGGCTTCTTGCCGCACCAAGAGAACAATGGGCACCATGAAATCAACTAGTTCCTGAAAGAATTCATTTGGTATACCATCAAGACCACAAGATTTGCAGGGTTTCAATTTACAAATGGTTTCTCTAATCTCATCAGTACTGAGGGGCAGGTCTAGGTTAGAAGCCATGGCCCGAGAGATAATTTTTTTTCTCTTTATGGAAATATGGGCTCTGGCTCTTTGAATATCCTCCCCCCAGTGAAAATATTAGTTAAGAAGCTTAAAGCCTCCTGCAAGTTCTCCTTGAGAGAGCTAGTATAATCTCCTGAACTCTTTTTAAGAAATGAAACAAAATCCCTGGCTTTCTTTTTCTTCATGAGATCAAACATGTGTTTATTAGGTTTATCAACCTTTCCAGCCCAAAATTCTCTTGAGGCTTCAAGGGCACCACTAGCTAAGAGATATATCTTCATATCTTAACCTATTCTGAAGTTCATAAATCAAGTTCTTCTTAGAGAGAGGGTCCAAGACATTATTTTCAACTAGTTCTATCTCTTTAAGAATCATCATTCTTCTTTTCTTCCTAACTTCCTTCATCTTGTTCTTATACTTGGTAAGAAGAAATTGGGTATCTTTAATAGACTTTTCCCACGCAGTGAAAGGATTCATCTTTCCATTATAAACATAAGTAGAGAAAATCTGTTGAATATGCATTTTAATAAAAGGAAGCTTAAGTAAAGACATATCTAGATGAGGCTAGCTAGCTCTATAATTAGGGGCATTCATGTGAAATTGAATAAAGAGAGGCAGATGATCAGACAAATGCAGAGAATCTACTTTAGAACAAGAGTGATTCCAAAAATCCTAAAATCTATTGACACAGATGTAATAACGATCCAATCTAGCAGACAAAGGATTATTAGGATTCCTATTACTCCAGGTATGGCCAGTTCAATGTGAGCAATCAATAAGACTAAGCGAAGTTACCATGTTAAACCAGCAACTTTTCTCTTTACCATGCATTACATTGCCATCATTACCTTGTCTATCAATAGCATGAACAACCACAATGAAATCACCAGCAATCATCACATCATCAATAAGAGTAGCAAGTTCAGTCCAGCAGCTACATTTGTCAGCAAGATTATTAGTAGCATATAGACTAACAAAAGTAAAATTGAGAGGGTACCTACACTTTAAAGCAATCCATTTGCTAGAATTGTTAGATAAGACTTTATCAACCAAATGAGCTAGGTCATGGGTAATACCTATGGCAGCGCCGTCTTCCACATGATTGGTAAAAAACCATTTATGTCGGCTAGAGGCAATGTTAAAGATTTGTTTAAAGATTGAATCCACTTGTTTTTAATTCATGTCAACAGATAATATCAAGAACATAGGACATATATTTAAGCCACTGATTAAAAAACTTAGCCCTAACTGGGTCAGTAAACCCTTTGATGTTAAAAGAAATAACTTTAAGAGTATCCATCAAACAACCAAGAAAGAAGGATGATCAATAGAAATAAAGATCATTTTCTATGACTTTTTGGCGGCTTAAGGGCAGAAGCAGATACTCTGACTATGTCTTTCCTTTTACTTTTACCATAAGAGACTTTGTTGGGGAGTAGAATCAATACTCTGGCGCATTTCTGCATCCATGCCCTTCCCATGTTGCTAATGATATTTCTTGTATTTTTCCATACTATGTTGGATAAGTTGTGTTGTGAAAACAACTTCTCCAGAGGTACCATGTTCTGAGTCTTCATCTGAAGAGGAAGAATGTTGAGAGACATTACCATAAATAGGCTGAGATTGAGTGGAGTTGTATGTGTGATGAAGCTCATTTTTATCTGAATGTTGGTTCCCGTGTCCAACAGATTGTCCAAGATTTTGAGTTGTAGCCGAATCTTCAGAAGCATTTGGTTCATGTGCAGAATCCTCATTAGTATCTTGTAGAAAAACAAAAGGGTTACTTACACTTTGCAGAAGAGCATCATTCTTATACAACGAATTAGCAGATTTTTTTTTTTATCTATGATGCACTTTCTTAAAATTATTATCTATATGCCCTACATTATGATTAGAATTCTATTCTTGATTTTTCCCAGCAGAGGAAGATGGTTCAACTTTTGGGGACAATAGGGGATAGTCTTTTATCAGGTGTCCTTGCTTCAAACAGTTGAAGCAGGCATTGGGAAGATCATGGATCCTAATCCCATCACTATCTTCAATATATAGGAGGGATTTCGAGCCTTTAGAAATATCCACTTCAACAAGGATCTGAGGATCCCATTTGGGATTGAATTCACTCCTAGGTTTTTGCCCAATCACTTTACCAATGATATTACCCAAATGCTCTGTCGAGGGATAGTATTCTATAGGGAGGTCGGGTAGTTCAATCCAAACTAGGATCTTAGAAGGTTTAGATCCTCTAGGATTAAAACCTGGTTGCCACTTAAAAATAGAGAGAAGTGTGTTCCAAATAAAAATCCTTGAGAAGTGAGTTCCTTGAGATAGGATTTGTAGGCACTATTGGCATCATAAAAAAAAACAAAAAAAAATTATTTGGAAGGTATTGAACATGGTTTACGTGAAAACCCCTGTTTTCCCAATTGACCTTAATACATTGCTTCAAATTTTCCTGGGTAGGGTGCGGCCCATGGCACAAACCTATTATAACCTTCTTATACAAGTGATTGTGCCATTGGCTAAGAGAGTCCTTGTTTATTACCAAAGTCCTATCATCCTTCTCTTCAACAACATTGTCGATGTTTATGTTGTGAGCTTGGGTATTATCTGAGTTACCTCTTACAAAATTATTCTCTTCATCCACTTTCTGCTTGCCTTTCCTTTTAGAGATAAGTTTAGGGTTACCTGGACCGGCTTGAAACCCGAGCAAATTAGCATTGTTATTGTTGACATTCCTCAAAACTTGAGCATAAGATGAACCATTAATTTGAGGATGGATGAGCAGTTCGTTCTCAGCCTAACCATAGGTTGAGACGTCAATTTGGAGCGAAGGACGCATCAGCACGTTGCTCTGCATACTGTTATTAGCAACATCCATTGCTTGGTTATTCACTAGAGAATTGACCATCTTTACATACTAGACTGGTTGTGCTTCTACAGAGGGCGCCAATGAAGAAAACTCATTGTGTGGTGCTTCTTGGAAGGCCATCCCTCCCCTTTAGGGAAGGAAAAAAAAAAGGATCATGCAAAAGGGCAAGAAATCACTCAGAGAAGATGGAGCGCACCAGAGACACCAATGCTACCATTCACTAGAAGAGAAGCAGGTCGCGACCTGCAAAACCCTAGCGGCACATCCCACATTCCATCTTTTTTACTCTTTCTTTACGTCGCTCCTCTTCTGTTCTTTCTGTTACACTGCACAATGCCAGAAATCAATTTTTTTATGTCGTTCCCTCTAATTCTCTTGTAATTCTCCTATTTAATTTAAAGTTCTTCTATTTATATTTATTTATATGCATATATATATATATATATATATATATATATATATATATATATATATATATATATATATATATATATATATATATATATATATATATATATGTGTGTGTGTGTGTGTGTGTGTGTGTGTGTATGTATGTATGTATGTATGTATATATATATGTGTGTGTGTGTGTATGTATGTATGTATGTATTTATGTATCTATGTATCTATGTATTTATGTATCTATGTATGTATGTATATATATGTGTGTGTGTGTTGGGTAATATTTTGGGCTTCCGACTCAAGGTCTAACTTTCAAGATTCTCAAATTGGCATGAAACCATGAAAATGGATAAAAAGGGTCTCCTAGGTGTGTGCGTTGTTTTCTCAAATTTTCAAACATATAAGGAGAGTGGATTAAACATCGATCCTTGTATAAGAAAAATTTTAAAAAAATGAGATTTTAGTTTAGAAAATATACAAAAATATGGAAATATAAAGATTTCATTTGCATGGGATATGTTACCAAAGCACTTTGGAATCTCTTTCTTGTTGTGATGTGTGTTGGAACATCAAGATTACACTATGCTTGAGGTGGATTTGATCTACATCAAAAAGCTATCGTTTGGATTACGTCAAAAGAATATCTTTTGGAGAGTTCTTTTTACTTATCCTCATTTATTATATTTTATTAAAAGATTTTTTATGGATAATTTACCAATGTAAAAGCCTAGAGCTTTATACATGTAAAAGGAGAAAAAGAGAGCTCAAATTCCATGAATTTGAGGTGGTTGAGCTTGGTAATCACTGAATTAATCAATCACCTAAAAGTAAATTAAACTATATTTTCATTTTTCCTAGATTATAGGAAAGTGAATTGATTCCCTTCAATAGCTAATCCCGCTTTCATTTGAACTCAAAATCCACTTGTAGAAGTCATGGATCACTTCAAGACTCTATGTAAAGACTTCAAATCACTTGTGCATTACACTTGTGGCCATCATTGTCTTGCTCTTTCATTTCTCTGCATCATCTTCTTCAACAATAGTAAACTTGCATTGCTTCGAAAAGTATCTAGCACACGTAGAGAATCATACAGGTAAATCACTCAAGAAGCTTAGATTTGATGGAGGGGAAGAATAATTCTCCAAAGAATTTGATGCGTTCTTGGAGGATAAAGGCATCAAAAGGGAAGTAACTATACTCTCCTCAATTAAATGGAATTGCGGAGAGGAGAAACAAGACATTGGTTGGATCAGCCAAAATGATGTTTGAAGAGAAGAGGTTGCCACATTATCTATGGGTAGAGGCTATTTTAATTGTTGTGTACCTTGTCAATAGACTACGATCCAAATCACTTCAAAGTATGACTCCTTATGAATCATGGCATGGAAGAAAACCTAGTCTTGGACATTGCAAGGTGTTTGGTTGTTTAAGTTCATGTACCATCACATATAAGAGGTAAGCTAGATGAAAGGGCAACAAAGGCAGTGTTTATTGGGTATGAATCAGCTCATATGGGCTACAGGTTCTATAATCCTTCAACCAAGCGATTCACTTCAAGTAGAGATGTTGTGTTTGAAGAACACAGGTCTTGGTATGATGAAGACAAACAAAAGGTAACCCTACCATATGATCTTGATTCTGATTCTCATCAACTAGGAAGCAAGCATAATACATAGGTCCAGGATCCAAGAAGTGATACAGATGATGACCAAGATGAAAGGGAAAAGGATTACAAGCTATGCAAAGCAAAGATGCAAGAGTGTGGAGAATGCTCTAAGAAAGCTCCTAGAAGATCAATAAGAGCAAAAAGGCAACCAAAAATGTATGGGTATGATTCCACGTTTGTTATAAAGCATTCAATCTACTTGGAAAAGGACTCAATTTTAGAGGAACCCTCAACCTATGAAGAGGCAAAGGGAAACCCTAATTAGGAGAAGGCCATGAAAGAAGAAATAGATGCATTGAAGGAGATGGACACTTGGGATTTTGTTCCAATGTCACCCAATGAAAAGGTAATTGGTTGCAGATGGGTATATAAAGTTGAAAAAAACTTAGATGGATGATTTTTTAGGTACAAGCAAGATTAGTTTCGAAAGGATGCTCACAAACTCATGGTGTAGACTATGAGGAAACATTCTCACAAGTTGCAAAGATGACTACAATTAGAATATTGATAAGTGTAGTTGTTGCAAGAAATTGGAGAATCCTCCAACTTGATGTGAAAAATGCATTCCTAAATGGATGGATAAATGAAGAGGTATACATGTCATAACCACCAAGTTTTGAAAAACCTAATCATAAGTCTTATGTTTTCAGACTTAAGAAAGCATTGTATGATTGAAACAAGCTCCTAGATCTTGGAATTATAGGTTGGTTACATATGATGACATAATTGTGATAGGTGATGCTTTGAATGGCATTCAAGGATCAAGAGACACATGCAAGAGGAGTTCAAAATCAGTGATTTAGGTGAGTTCACATTCTTGCTAGGTATATAGATCATATACACAGATGAAGGAATGTATTTGACTGAGAGGAGATACATTCAAGATCTACTTCTTAAGTTCAAAATGGAGAACACTAAACATGCAGGTACACCTTTGGAGATGAATCATAAATGTAGTGTTTATGAAGCTAAGAAAGTTAAAGACATGAAAGAGTATCAAAGCTTGGTAGGTAGCTTGATATATGCTACTCATAGAAGGGAAGACATCTCATACAGTGTAGGAGTGCTAAGCCAATTCATGCACTCACCAAGGAGACCACACATGGATGCAGTTAAGAGAGTACTTAAGTATCCCAAAGGTACAATCAATGAAGGTATATTCTATCATTACTCTTCATATTTGGATATCAAAATCTATTCAAATGGAGATTGTGTAGGAGCTAAGGATCATAGAAGAAGTACCTCTGTTTACTTAGCATTTCTAGGTTAAAAGCTCATGCCATGGAGTTTCAAGAAGCAACCAACAATTTCTTTATCCCCAACTGAAACAGGGTATAGAGGTTTGACCATAGAAACTCAAGAGGCAATATGGTTAAAAGCATTGTATACAAATTTGGGACTTGTGAGTTCAAAACCTCACATATTTGGAGATAATGTAAGCTCCATGCATCTAGCAGCAAACCCTATTTTCCATGCAAGAACCAAACACATAGAGGTTCATTACCACTTCTTTATGGAGAAGCTCATGGCAAAGGAGATTGACATTTCTTTTGTTCCAACTAGATCAAACTAGATCATTTCAATGAATCAATCAATCACTTAAAAGTAAATCAAACTATGTCTTCACTTTTCCTAAATTGTATGAAAGTGAACTGATCCTTTTCAACAAATAATCCCGCCTTCATTTGAATTCAAAATCCACTTGTCTAAGTTGTGGAGAACGTCAAGATTCTATACAAAAACTTCAAATCACTTGTACATTACATAGAAGCAATATACATACACTTGTGGCCATCATTGTCTTGCTCCTTCATTTCTCTGCATCATCTTCTTCAACAACAATAAACTTGCAGAGGTTGTTGCTCTCTCTATGGAGCTTCAAATTCGATGAGTGAACATTCATTGGTATTAGTGTCTACTTTATATGTACCAATTTTCAAAGCATTTGGTTCAATAGATTTTGAGAAATCTTAGTTTTTTCTGTCTCAGGGTCTATCTCTACGTAGCCCTGAAAAATAGAAGGTATCACTGTTGAGTGTCAAAAGCATATTTCACTTATTTCTTGTACTCTTGTGCATTCTATACACTCAACCCTATGTGTATCATTCCTCCAAAAGGATATTTTCTAATTGTAATCTTGTTGGCTGCTATGAGCATTTGAAGTTGATTATTTCATCCAAAGATAATATGTTTTTTGAGCTACCCAATGTGGAAACCTATCTATTTTGTATTGGCTCTTTCTCCTTGATGCTTCAAAGCACATAGTGAATTTTATTGCACTTATCACATGCCTATAAGGTCTATTTCAGTCTCCATAAGCTCAAGGGCTGGTCCTATGTTGGTTGGCTGGACCGAACTTCATCACTTCACAACTCACCTTTCTACCTCTTACAAGCTTCTTCAAGTTCTTTGAGTGTGAAGGTAATTTTCTTAAATCATCTTCATTCTTTTATTACTTGGAAAAATATTTTGCCATTGCCTTATTTTTTGTATAAGGAATCAAGATAGAAAAAAGTTTTGTTGTAGTTTAGAGATATGGTAATTGGAAAATCTTGCTTAAATCTAGCTTGCTTAAATCTAGCTCTTCATCATCAGTTAGGATCTTACATTGTGAATGGACAAAGTATCCTTGAATGCTCCTTATATTCCATGAAGTAGAGGACCTAAAATGCTCAATATTGCAATGATTTGAATTTTAAATAGAAAGTATTTGCAACAAAATAATAGTCACTTCTAGTACAAAGATCCACTCACTAACATAGTTTGATTGTGTGCAATTTGAGTTCCACTGAACTAGCTTTTGACCTATGAGTATGATCCTATGCAATTTGAAGTCTTTCAAGTTATACATGTAAGCATAGTGAAAATAGTACTTAAATTTTTCTAATAAAAGTAGTAATGATAAAAGACAGCAATGGACATAGTTATCAACATAGCAATCCCCATATTGATGATCATAGCAACACCCTTTAAATTGGACAAAGAAATAAACTTATCATGAGGAGCAATTTAGTTCACATAAGAATGTGATAAGGAATATTCCACACACCAAAACATCTCTCTCAAGTACTCCAATTACACACTCTTCCAAGCTCATAGGGCCTTCATTAAGTGATGATCCCACTCAGTGCCAACTTTTCTATTGTTTATGATAAAATATCATTATTATCTTTACCTTTCCCTCTTCTCTATCCATTTGTCTCTTTTCTCTTTCTACTTTCTATTTCCACTTTCTCCATTTTTCTCTTTCCATTTGTCTCTTTTCTCTTTCCATTTGTCTCTTTTCTCTTTCTCCTTTCTATTTCTACTTTCTCCATTTATCTATCTCATTAGTCTTCCCTCTCCATTAATTTCATCAATATTTTGGTAGAGATATGCATGAGCACACTTAGGACCATTGGGCCACTTTGTTCCCCCTTTAGGAGGGTTTTCTCCAGCTGTTATATACGTATATAAACCTAACAGGCCACTTATCTTGCCTAATACAATTAAATTGGTAATACACACTATCCATTAAGTGTCAAGCTTATTCTTCTTCCTTGTGTTGTTTGCATGCTTTTTTCATCCTCAAACTCCAACAATTGGTATCAGAGCAAGTCAGCACTTTGTTTAGAGCATCCTCAATACCCTTCTTGCCATAGTCTTAGAATTGTATGAAAATTGGTGAGCATACTCAAGTTCATTGGTAGTTCAAAATTGCTTCACTCTATGGCATCAAATTTTGATTTCAACTCATTTCAGTCTCAGAATGCACAATTGTAGTGAGCATGTAGGAAATTTTATAACATATGTATAGTTTTTGCTTCAGTAATACAATTGCCTCAAAGTCTTCCACTCGTCTAGTAAATCTTTCTTGGGTATTTTTGTTCAAATTTTCTAAAATATAGATAACTTTTTTGTATCTAGGTATATAGTTGATGGCCATGGTTGAAAGCCATGATGTATTTTGTATGTTCTCTATTGAGGATAATTTTTATGGCTCTAACTACACTTTGTGGGCATACATGATGCATCATGTATTGGTTGCAAAAGGCTTATGGAATATTGTTGTATATGGCATTATACACTGATGTTTTATCCCACATTCAGCCAAAAATGCATTAAATTAGAAGACATGTATTCCCCCCCTCGATCAAAATGGAGGGTGCCCAATTTACACCTTGACAGATTTTCAGTCATATTTAGAAACTATTTGAAGCACATGAACACTTAAAACTTTTCTTTCAATGGATACACCCATGCATGCCTAGAAAAATCATCAATAGTCACGAAGTAAAGGTTGTTTCCTAAAGAAGGTGTATGCATAGGACCATAAACATCACTATGAACAAGTTTCAATTTATGAGCAACTCTAATTGAAACATCTCTAGGGAAGGAAAAATGTTGCATTTTGCCCAAAATACAGCCTTCATAGACACATTTACAAGGTGCCTCAAGTTTGGGCATAGAAGACACCATATCAGATTTATGCAGGCATAACAAACTAGCAGAATTTAGATGACCAAAGTGTGCATGCCAAAGCTTTGCATTTGATATAGCTTGAGAATCTTGAATTGCATATGCTGAATCATTCATAGATTTTGCATAGTCTATGAGCTTATACATCCCATGACATAAAAGACATATCATGAACTGTGCATATGTCATCAACAAATTTGACAACCAAACCGGTCTTGGCTAATGTTGAAACTAACAAAAAATTTTTCTTGACCCCGACACAAACAATGCATCCGACAAAGTGAAAGAACTACCATTAGCAATAGTCACAATGATCTTACCAACTCCCATTACAACATAAGAGGATTTGTTAGCACATGTGACAGTATTCCCTGTAGGGTAGGCTCAAGTGAAGTGAAGAAACTGCATTGTGAGGTAACATGTTTGGTTGCCCCACTATAAAAGTACCAAACATCTAAGTCTACTGCAAACATTTACTGCTCATCAGAAGATGGGTCATACTTGCAAACAATAGTAAACACCCATTCTTCATTCTGCACAAGATTGGACTCTGTTTTAGGTATAGAGGCCTCTCAAACAACCATTCCAGCCTCTTTCTTATTTGCCTCTTTTGCAGCCAATTTTGGAGAGCGTTTTATGACATGATCATTTATTTTACAATATTTGCAAAAATATTTTTGCTTTTCTATTTTCTTCTCATCTTTGCCTTCCTGTTTCACTTGTGTGGCATTAGCAGATTTCTGTTTACTAGTAGATGAGATCCATTTACCCTTGCCCTTCTAAGTAGCTAAGAAAGGTTGATTTGCAACATCCATAATAGACCTCTTTTGCCTAGAATCATCTTCTTGCAATAAGACAGAGACTAAATCCTCAAATGTAAGGCATTTGGAGTGCCTTTCATCATCAATCACACAGTATAAGCAAAACTCTAATATGAATACGGAAGACCATTAAGAACAATATGCACAAGTGAACTACCCTTTGATCTTTGTCAAAAAACTATCGATGAAATTTCCTTCATTCATGTGCTCATTATCCAAATGTTTTCAAAGATAAGCAACACAAGCCTTTGTTTGGTATAAAGTGGTAAGTGTATCCAAAGCATCCTTTGTTATTTTGCAAGATCAAATGTGAGGGATAATGGTATGTTTGGTAGACAAAGCTATCAATGCATGTGCATGAGTATTTCTACCATCTCATCAAAGTTTCTCTACAATAGGTGCAGTAAGAACCACAACATGAATAGGAATATGAAGATCATAATCTTCAATGCCATCTCCATCATCTTCAAGAATTGTATTCGCACATGTAGCAGGGGGTTTTTCAATACCATGCACAATATTTCATAGCCCTTTTGCTACCAATACACAACACATCATATACGCCCATAATGGATAATTAGTACCATCCAACTTTTCCTCAACAGCCAACATATTGAATACATCATTACTTTCAACCATGGCCATTGACTGAATACATTGATGCAAAGAAATGATTGTATCTAAAAAATTTGAATTGAACTTCCCTATCGAGCTTTGCTAAAGTTGTAGTAGACTTCAAAGCACTTGTACTAGCAAACCAAAACCTGTATATATGTTTGACACAAAAGGATGAAATGGCCTGCACAAGCGCTATGATAAGGCATTCAAAGGCAAAAAGAAACTCAAAATCATCCTGAGTATGCTCACCAATTTTCGTGCAATTCTAAGACTGTGATTGGAGGGGTGTTGAAGATGCCCTAGATGAAGTGAAACGTGCTCTGATACCAATTGTTGGATTTTGAGGTCTGTAGAAGCACATGAACACTAGAAGGAAGAAGAAGAAGCTTGGAGCATAATACACAATATTGAATGTATTAACAACTGAATGTACAAGAATAAGTAACTCGTTAGTGCATATATACAATCTAGGGGGAGAAAACCTCCCAAAGAGGGAAAAAAATGTCCTTGAAGTCCTAAGTGTGTTCACACACATCACTATCAAAATATATCAACAAAATCAATGCCCAAAAATTCGTGTAGCACACCAAGATCTTTCATGTCCAATTCCACATAAGGAGCTGCTTTACCTCCTTAATTATTTCTTCATTATCACCATCTACAATTGAAAACTTGAAGTGTCTAAAAGCTTTGTCTCATACCACAACTTCTTTACTAAAGTATATATAAGCTTTTTTCCATGATTCTAGTTGGTTGGTGTTTATGATTTTACCAATGGTTCCAATCAAATTTTCAACTAGTTATTTCAATTTTCAGTTTGAATATGGCTTGAAACATTGACGAGTGGTAGTGCTTCTACACATAGAGTTCCCAATTGCTTTACATCCTATTGCAGAATTTCTTTGATTCTAGATGAACCTTCCCAATGAGGAAGCAATTTGCCTAAAAATTGTGTCTCTAGTTGTGGTCTATGTAGAAGAAGCAACATTCCAATCTATAATTTGTTTTTCCATAAATGTCTCTCATGAACTTCCTTTCTCATTCCTTGTGTTTCTCACAATTTCCTTTTCACATCCATGCAAAACTCTTCTAGCCTATTGAGTGATGAGAATCTAGTAGGAATCAATGGATTATGTAAAGAACTAAGTATTAGAACCACAACCTGCTAGAGAGATGACTCTCCTTCCAACCTTATGCATCTATATATAGCTAATTGAATCAAGGAGCACCACAAATGTAACTCGATTCCACAAGTGCATGTGCGATCTTCACCACTCCTTTAGCATCTTCCATTATATTCCACTAGTAGTTGGTGTGATCTCCACCATTGCTTTAGCACCTTCCACTAGAGTCCACTAGTGGTATGTGTACTCACCACTCGAGTTAAGCCTCTAGAGTTAGCTCATGTTAACTTGAGTTAGAAGGCTTTATAGCTCTTTGAGAAAAACTTTTTCCCCATGCTCCCCATGGGGGTTAAATCCAAGACCTCTTCCTTCCCATCCTTGAGACTTAACCAATAGGTTAAGTAGATTACTTGTTTTGGAGACAATCGAAACCTATGCTTCAGCCTAGTCTCATGATCTTTGACCATTCACATGGGTGATCAAATGGTGTCTGATTTCAAATCTTTCTAAACAAGCAAGACATTTAGATCATAAACTTAGTTTATTACAATGTTCCCCCCTTGGGAAAGATTTTCATCCTTGAAAATAAATCTATATATAGTAACTCTAGGCATATCCCCAATGCTCATGTTCTAACCTAGAAGAACATGTTTTCATCCCTCTTGTGGGATTCACCTCATATTTGAAACGAATAGAGGAGAATATATAGGTTGATCCCTCCCCAAATAATTCAAAACACCATATGACTTTGCACTTGATAAACTAAGCTCCATGAAAAGTAGGGAATGAATAATAAGGGTGGATCAAAAAACATCCCTAGCCAATTCATTGTTTTCAATATGTGCTATCTGGGCACTAACATGTGAAATGGGTGGATTCAATTTATTGTCCATTTTTGGGCATCACATTGTCATACTGGGTTGCTTAATCCTATGCAAAATGTAAGAGAAAGTGTGCCACTTACTTTTGGTCCAGATTACTTTAACTTGAACAAGTCAAATCCACAATGAAAATTCTGTGCAACTTATGATAGTTTTCTCAAAGACTTTAGCTTTAAGTTCTTGGGAATTATCAATCAATGTTTATTTTCAAGAGTGTACTAAACTCAATGAAAGTCATTCGAGTTATGTTATGTAACTTGAAGAAAACTAAATTGAATAAGTCAATTGAGACTTAGCATATTTTAAAGATTGAATGACTTATTGTACTAAACATCTATTTGGGATGTTTAGTTTAGTTACCTTGTTCCACCGGCTAACCCTAGCCTTTCTTGAAAGGAGTTAAATACTCTATTTGAGTCAAATCCAAAAGATGTGGAAAGCAGAAAGAAAGAACTAAACTTTGTGCAACCAATCCAAACTTCAAAGATACTTGAACTTTTTTTAAGTGAAACTGTAGGTGACTCAAGACTTTAACTTTTCAAAGATATTTTCAATAAGATAATGACACATTTTCTCTATCTTTAAGAGAAATATAGAAGATTCTCAAAAAGGTACTTGGCGTAAAGCCAAAAACTCATCCAACCACTAGAGACTAGTGTGGTATCCAACCTTTATGTTGGCAATAATGTTTTCTTATTTAACTCAAGACAAATGCTTCCACACATACTGAGTTAATCTTTCGTTGATTTGTTCTCTCAAGATTATATACTTGGAATACAATTCTTATGCATTACTAGCCAAGAGATTGATCTCACCAAGCTCCACTCTCAACTGGGTGCCTTGAAACTAATTTAGTCTTTTCAACCTTAGTTGATAGGATCATTTAAAAGTTCTATTTCTTTTGTTTATCAAATATTTTTGAATCTAAATTACTTTATCTTGAAATACTCCATAGTTCAAATAAGAACATGATTTTTCATATTTGAATTATAATGAAGGTCCTAAGAGTCAATTACTTTGTGATCTTCTTACTTTACTTGATCTTGAAGTTTCTTGTAAGATCATGCTTTTATCATCCTTGAATTTAAACTTCTCCTTTAAAGTTTTAATTCCCTTCAGGATTCAATATTAGATTCATTCTAGGACTAAAAGACATTTATCATGCCATGGTCTGATGTCCCATATCATCTTTCCTACATCAATTTGAGTATAAAATCTCGTGTCACGTACCACCCTATTTTATAGTCACATTTACGTGTGAGTGACACTTATCCTAAAGTCCAAAAATATCTTTATAGAGTACCTTCTCACTTAAATTCTTTCAAATAATTTGAAATTTAAGGAATTACCTCTTACTTGATTTTCTAGGTTTTGATTCCTTGAAAAGATCATTCCATGATCTCATGTTGTGACTTACACTTTGTCTTGGAAACTTGAAAACCTTTTGATGCAACACCCATCCTTCTGGGTTTTCAAACAAAACCAATTATAATTCCAAGTCCTTGAATTTCTCAAATTCAAGTCTTTTTGGTTATACTCAACCAATTTGTATTGACAAGATCTTTTTACTTCTTGTCTTCAAATTCCTTTCTTCCTAAAGGTTTAGCTAGCTACCCTAAGGACTTTACAGGAATCTCTCTACTACTTAAATATAAACATCCTCTCATGCCTTTGGATTTCACCTTTAAGAAATCCCTTCAAGGATAGGTAAACTTTATGTTTTACCTTCCACAAACTTAATTATCATCATCACAACTACAGACTACATACTTGAAATAGCTAACACTTTCACAATTTCCTTTGGATAATTGTAACTTTGGCATGCTTTATTTATCTTTTTGGTTCAAAAACACCTTTAGGGATCCCATAGTTTCTAAACTTTAGCATGTCATCAAATTGTTTTCTAGACAACTTTACTTCTTGGTTGAACATCTATATCTTGAAGATGTTTACTTTTCTCTTTCTAACTCGTCAAATAGGCTTGATGGTTATGTCCTTCTCTCTAGAAAGATGTACTTAAAAGAGATCTAGGCTCCCATCATGTGATAGCTTTTATCTTTAAAATATCTTTCAAAAAGATGTCATCATTTACTTTTCCTATCATATTTATGAACTTGTACTTGTTTTGGGGAAAGTCCATGGAAGAATTAAAATCCATTACTTGGAACTTCTTGTATTCCCAAAAGATAATTTCATCTTGAATATGTTAGGAAAATGGAATGTTTCGTGAAATAGAATACTTGACTATTTCATTTATGTTTTTGTCTTCAAGAACTATCTCATTTCCTAAAGATATCTTGTCTATGTTTCATCTTGAAGTTGCAAATCTCTTAAATGAAACCACAATAAAATTCTCCCATGTTTTTCTTGGCACTCTTCATCCTTACTATATATGCATTCATGGAGCCTAACATCCATCTATAGAACTTTCAACTTTCAATTTATGCTAAGTTCAATCACTCTTATTTGATTTTCATAACTTCTTTGGATGGAATCAAGTGAGAGTGTTCACTTGATTCCATGAGATATTGAGGAAGAGGATGAGCCATCAAGGTCTTTTAAGGTTTTGAATAGAATCTTTTAAGGTCTCCATGAGAGCTTGAGGAAGAGGATGAACCACCAAGGTCCCCTAGGAAGCTTGCCTAGAGCTCTAATACCAATGTAAAGAACTAACTATTAGGACCACCACCTACTTAAGAGATCGCTCTTCACCCAACCTTATGCCTTTATATATAGCTACTCAAATCAATGAGGACCACAAATATAACTCAAATCTAGAGTTGCATGTGCGATCTCATGTATTTAAGGAATTCCTTAGAAAGAGTATGGAAGTATATGTGGATTATTTATGCACCTATTCTTCCCATATAATGGATCACATCCCTGAGCTGAGGAAAATTTTTGAGAAGTGTAGACAATACAGAGACTGCCTGAATCCAGAAAAATGTGACTTCATGGTATGACAAGGAAAGATTTTGGGACATATAATATCTAAAAATGGAATATCCACAGACAAAGACAAAATTAAGGTAATTCTGGAACTACCCAGACCAAAGAATGCAAAAGAAGTGCAGACATATAAGAGTCATTGTGGTTATTATCATAGATTTATGCACATGTATGTCATAATTGCAAGACCTCTTTATGGACTACTAACTCAGTTCAATTGGATGGAAGATTGTGAGAAAGCATTTAATGAACTAAAAAGTAGACCGAGTTCAGCTCCAATTCTAAAAGTGCCCAATTGGAACAAGCCGTTCCATATTCATGTGGATGCTTCCAAATTTGCCATTGGATGCATCTTAGCACAGCATGTGGGTGAAGGAAAGCTAGATCATCCTATAGCCTATGTGAGTAGGCAACTTAATCAAGCCAAACATAATTATACCATCACTGAACGAGAAGGATTAGGTATGGTCTATGCCATAAAGAAATTCAGACACTACTTACTAGCAAACAAATTCAAATTCTTTATTGATCACCAAGCTCTAATACCTTGGTCAATAAACCGTGTAACACGGCAAATCTTGTAAGATGGTTTTTACTCCTAATGGAATTCGATTTTGAAGTAGTGGTTAAGAAAGGAAACATGCATGTCAGAGTTGATCATCTATTTCGAATGACACATGGAGAACCAGCAACTAGAGTTGTGGATGATCTGCCTGACACATACCTTTTCAACTTGGAAGTTTGTCCACAATGGGCTGAAAAATTGATTCCTATACTCACACATGGACCTAGTCATAGAATCAATCTAGGTAAAAGCCAACAATTATGGAAGACACGGAATCTTCACATTGTGGCAGGAAACATATACCATCAAGATTCCAGTGGACTACTTTTGAGGTGCGTGGAAGAGGAAGAAGAAGAGACATGCTTAAAGCAGGCCACACAAATCATTGGAAAAAACATAGAGGTGTCAGTGGCACACTACAGGAGCTCAAAAGACTGGGAGTGTATTGGCCAGATATGCAAAAAGATGCGCATTCTCATGTCACTAATTGTCCAACGTGTCAAGAATAATTGCTTGAAGAGAACTCCACCCTATGTTATTCTACAGTAGCACCTAGATGGAGTCTACCATTAGTGAATTTTTTGAAAACTCATGAGTATCCTAAAGGAGCAAGCTTACTATGAAAGCGAGCATTGGAGGAGCAAAGGAAATATTATGTGCTCATAGGAAGACAACTGTTTAAATGTGGAGGGGATAATCAATTAAGATTGTGTGTACATGAAGATGAGTATATCCCTATCTTAGAGATGGCCCATACAAGAGCTATAGGAGGTCATTTTGAGCCGACAAAACTACAAAAATGATTCTCTTTGCTGGATTATGGTGGCCAACCTTACATCAAGATACAATAATGTATGTTCAGAGGTGTGATGTGTGCCAACGGACAAAATATCCCGTCAGAAGAGATGAAATGCCACTGCGACCTATAATTAGTGCCAGAGCTTTCATTAAGTGGGGTATAGATTTTGTTGGACCAATTAGCCCACTTGTGAAAGGCTCTCATGTTGAATACATAATAGTGGCTATCGACTATTTGACCAAATGGGTAGAAGCAAAGGCCACAAAGAAAAACGATGCAAGAACCACTGTCAAGTTTCTATTCAGAAACATATTTACAAGATTTTGGATTACCAATTGAAATTGTGAGTGATCAAGGTATGCACTTCATTAATGAAGTGATAGAAAGCTTGATGAATGAGTTCTTAGTAATTCATAAGAAGTCGGCCCCATATCACCCACAAGCCAATGGACATGCAGAGAGTTCCAATAAGTTGTTATGTACAGTTTTGACAAAAGTTGTGAATAACGGACGATCAAATCGGGACAAACAATTACACCATACTTTATGGGCTTTTAGAGTTGCCTACAAGACTGCCATTGGTATGACACCAATCAATATTATATATGGCCAAAATGCAATTTTGCCAATTGATTTATTGATTCCTACTCTTCAAGTAGCTAAGAAGTATGAGTGGACTGGACAAAAATTGTCCCAACAATTGGATCAAATTGAAAAATTGCATGAGACTAGATTGCGAGTAGTCGCAGGCATCTATGCAGCCAAGAGGAGACAAAAAGCATATTATGATGCCGATATCAAAGACAAGGGACTCAAGGAGGGTGATTTGGCCTTGATGTATACCTTAAAACAACATGCAAAAAGTTGCAAAAGAGAGGACATGGACCATTCGTGATCAATCACATTTCAACTAGTAGAGCGGTTAACCTACCCACCCTAGATGGAGAGATTTTGCCCAATTACATAAGTGGATGTCGTGTGAAGAAGTACTCAGAACCGAAAGGAAGAGGATGATAGAATAAGAGAAGAAGCGAGACTTGAAGTTCTAGAATGAATATGAAAGCGAAAAGAATGGATGCGCGAGAGAGACGAGAGATATCAACAAGGAGTGGAACCAACCCCCATGGCCAACTATCGAGCATTAGAGACCAAAACCTTAGGATGCCAAATCAAGAAACCTTACTTAAACCTACGGGGTGGGAACCAAGGAATATCACCTGGTGGATGCATTGATTGATATAGAGCAGCATTAAGTTGCATATGCTCTTCATTAGCACAACAATTAAAAGCACAACTTAGACCAACTAATGCATATATGATGGGGATAGGTGGGAACACCATTGAATGTTTAGGTGAAGTTAGAAGCTTCTACTTTGCAATGATGATGACCTATTAGAAGAACCAGTGCTAGGTCAAGATTGGATATATGAATTTGAGGTCCAGTTAGCTTTAGGCTATATATCAGCCAAGATTGGGCATAGAGAAGTTTTTAGCCTATTAGTTGAGAAACCTCTAAAGACTTTGAGCCAAGGATTTAATGACTATGAATGTATGCATGCTTGTGAACCTTTACCGATGTCTAGCCCTATCCAGCTCACTTCTGTTTCTGATTTAAGCACTGAAACCCACAATCATTCCACACCTGATATTCAACTAAGCCCTTCTTCTGCATCTAGCCAACCTGAGATACAAAGTGAGGTTTCCCTTCCAAGTGAGGAACAAAGAGGCACACAACCCAAAACTGAATTGCCACATAGTTTTCTACCAGATGGAAAGGGAATGAAGCAAATATGGATTCACAAGAATCAGCTAGACAACTACAAGCATCAGACTATGAAAAATCCGAGCGAGGTTAAGAGAAGGCAACAGAGATCAAAATAGCCAATCAAAGATCACGCTAAACAAATAGTACAGGTGGTGGATACCAAAGAAGTTGATGGTAGCTCAACCTTCAAGAAATCAAATATGGATACCCAATACAACATTCAAGGTCACCAAGGAGCAGCCACAGCTACCACACGAAGGTAAAAATGGATCCCAGAAACCCGTCAAGAGCCAAGCAAACCACAAGGAGAGAAGACCACCATACAATCGAACAACAACTCCACCAAAGATACGATACATATGGAGAGTGAAAGAGAAGAGAAATGAGCAACTCCAGGAGGCACAACTAACTTCAAGAATGACACCCAAAGCACCAAGACCAGAAAGATGTGGATCCAGAAGTCAGAACTAAAGATGCCGGATGCAGGTGAAGAATTCCTCTTGCACTCATGTTGAGTCGAATGCACCTCGAGTATGTATGATAGGGCCACATTACAAGGCCATGTATTCAACACACAAGTTTCTCTATATCAATAATGGTGCACATTTCACTTCACGGGAATAGGAAATCACTTGTACTATAAAATAATAATAATGAACAAAAATAAGCATTGATTCAGCAATGATACTGACTTTTCTGTTTTCCTTTTTAGCAAAAAGGAAAAAATTCATATCAAAAGACTAGGTACTATGTTCCTTTTACAATTTGTGAGTGAGGACATGATGCACAGAGTGGATGAATTCACTACAATAATAAATGAAATGCATCACAAATTTGATACTAATCAAATCGAACATTCAAGTGAAGATGGCTTCCTCCGATTTTGAAGCTACTCAGGAAGTGGAAATACTTGAGTTTCCCTTGGAATCTGCAACTAAGGCACACAGACATTGGTTCTATGATGATCAGCTAGCAAGCGAACATTTGTTACTCATTACTATCAAAATAGTGGATAGAGATAATCAATTTCAAGTGATGACTCAGGATTTTAGAGTATTCCTGCATGAAATGCCAAGGACAGTAGAAGTATGGACAAAAACTAGAGGAAGCATACTTAAAGCTTCCCATATACAAACCAAACTTTCAAAGGTGCATGCAAGTGATGAATACTCTGCATCTAACACTTGCCATGCCATCTGTCCCTGAAGCCGTGGTGCTAGACAGAAATGGAGAGTCACAAAATATTAAATTCACTGATGAGCTGATCAAGGCAGCATTTGGATGGACAAAGGATGGTATAAGTGATCTGAAGGATGAATTCCATGAGGCCAAGAAAAGGAAATTCCTAGATATCAATAGAATCGACATAGAAGAGGAAGTGCGACTACTACACCAACATTTTTGTTTCCCCAACATGCATAGATACACAGCTCCATAGAAGGTGGTAGTGCAACTACTATCTCACGCAATCAAGCAGGTCGACAATCAAATCAATTTGACCCCATATGTCCAAGAGTCGCTATTCAAAGCTAAAAAGTAGTGGAGAAATAGGAAAATTTTAAATGGTATCTCTACTTTGACCCTACTGATCTATCAAGCTTAAGGCATGAAGGAGTGTTTACAACTAATGCCTTTCGCTGCCGAAATGTCAAAATATGTAAAGTCTGCAACAGTACCCAAGAAAAAGAAAGGCATGGCTATAGTGGAAGAGGCAGGTACAAGTTCTAGGACTACAATGAGAGGTACAAAACATGTTCGAGAAGAGAGGGTAGCCAACACCCCACAATAAAAAAGAGTACATGTACTCCCAAAGGTATCCTTAACGAAACCTCTAGTCATCACTCAATGAGACCTCTCTGTGGCCCTAGAAGCTACACAAGCGTATACTAAGGGTCAAACCTTACTGCACAAGGTCACCAGTATCATCAATCAAGAAAACTACATAAATATCAACAAGCAGACAAGACCATATCGAAATTGGGCCGATATAAAGAATTGGGTTTGAACAACTCAAGCTTCAATGAGGAGTCATCCCAGGATCAAGATACGCTGATATACACATGGATGAGCATGCTGACGAGGAATGGGATGAGTTTAACCAAGTTCAAAATCAACGTAAGGTCGAAAGTACACAAGTGGAGCAAGGTCATCCTATGCGAGAAGGGCAAATGGAGCATGTGCATACCATTCAACTAAACAATCAAACAAGGATTCTTTTTAAAGAGGATTCACCCACTCAATCCAAGATCATAGTGCTCCAAAACACAAGAGAAATAATGAGGAAGTGCATGAAGAGCAAGGAACTATGATACCTAGCCAAGAGATTGCAGAACAGTCACCATTGGATCTGGAAGATGCTTCTCACTAGGAGAGGAGGGGGAGCCATTTTGTTTGTTTTTCTTGGCGCCCTGTCTAAAGGGGGGTGGAGAGAGCACTCAAGGAGCGAAGAAGGGAGTTTCGTGCAAATGATGAAATGAGATAAGGGGGCTTCTTTTTGCGCTCTCTCTCTCTCTCTCTAAGGGAGTTGCAGATATCTCTCTCTGATTCAGAGCAGCAGGGAGGGTACTTCTCAGTGGGGAGCTTGGAAAGAGGCATCGAAGGCCTCCATTTTTTGTGAATCTCATTGGCTAGGAGGAGAATGACTCTGCGTAGGGGAAGAATTGGAACTGCATTGAGGAGGTTGAATGAGGGGAGTAGAGAACTCAAAAGGAGGGGGAGGCAATTGTTATCTTCTTCTTGCTTGTTGTGTGCAGGTACCATAAGGAGGAAGAGGGAGATATACGAGAAGGGGGAAATCCAAGGAGACAGAGGTAGGAGGGTATGGCTTCTTTGGTGCAAAAATTGGAGCATGCATGTTCGACCAGATGTGATCGGAATCACTGAAGGGCTAGCTAATGGTGTTGCTTTTGAGGGGGATCTAAAAGTTTTGCAATTGCATCTTATTCTAAAACAATATTTCTATGTTCTGACTGGTTATCGTTAGCTGCTGCTACACTGTCCCAAGCTTCCTTAGTTTTGGCAGTCACGAGGGCTTGGTAGATCAAGGCTTGCAACACACGGCATCATCAATTTCAAATTTATGCAATGATCGAGAGTATGCTTGTGCAGTCCATGCGCATTTGCATGCACATATTCAACAGCAAGGTTGGTGTATGGATCGTTTATGTTTGGGCAATTCCTTTGACATTGTGAAAACAAAAGCCATCTAGTGAAGTCTCGATCCAAGTGGAGAGCCCTATAGACATCCTCTGTAGTCCACACATTTGGATGCAATCCTCAGATTCTATCCACTCCAAAGGTTTTTCTGCCATGATAATTGATGTGTGCACAGAAGGGAAACATTAGTGGCGTTGGTGCTGACAAAGTGGCTTCCTAAGTTTATGATTAGTGGTTGAGGTGCAATCTGACCTCGCTTTTATAACTCGTCTATGGTGAAAGCAAACCACAAAAACTGTCTCTATGCAATGCAAATTGATAGTAGCGCAGTAAGAATGGAAAGAAACAATCATACAAACATCACTCTTCACCTGCTTCTCAAGAATGCTTTGTGCTGCAGAGGATGATACAGCAAATGCATAGTTAAATATGATGATAAATCAGATGTTTGCAAGGACCATCAAGAGCAGCTCAACCATTCAGAAGATGATGTAGTTATGCTGAAGTGGACTTTTAATATGAAGCTGTTAAGGATGTACATGGATTGTGGTTCAAAAGAGAGTTGAAGTCATGGAATATGGACGTGAAGCCCAAATTCCTTTGGGTATGTATTGAATCAGATACATTCATATGAAGAAACATTTTATTTATCTCTTATAGTCATCATCGTTCTGGCATGAGTATCCTTAATGTAATGTACTTTGATAATTGCATGTTTCGAGGTGGCCATGGTTTGCTAAAAAAAGAAAAAAGAACATGTGAACGTGTGGGAAAATATGCGTGTGCGTGCTTGAGTATAAGAGTTAGAGAGTGTAGGGAAGAGCGAGTGTGTACGCACGAGAGTAAGTGAGGGTGGGTGTGTGAATGAGAGTGACAAGGTGGGTGTAAGAGTGTGTGCGGGAAGGAGAGCTAGAGAGATAAGGAGAGAAGAGAGAGTGTGCATAGGTGTGGGTCAAAGGAGGCTAGTGGAGAAGTAAGAAATGGGATGTGGATGTGTGTGTGTGTGTGTGTGTGTGTGTTTGGGTAAGTGAGTGAGTAGGAGAGAGTGAAAGTAAGTGAGGTGAGAGTCCATGCATGAAAGGTGTGTGTGTGTGGTTGAATATATGTGGGTGAGTATGTGTGTGTGAGATAAGAAGGGGGTAAAATGGGGTGTGTGTGGAAGGGGGAAAGTGCATGAATAGGAGAATGATGGTGTGTGAGTACATATGTGTGTGTGTGAACATATGCGTGCATGAGTGAGTGAGTGTACCTGAGTGAGAATAAGGAGGAGGGCAAGAGAGTGATTGAAAGGGAGGAGCTAGGAAGAAGATTAAGAGTATGGGAAAGGAAAGAATAGGGCAATATGTGGAACAAGAGTGCATAAATAAGGAGGGTGCGACTCCGAGGGACAATCATTATAGTTGGATTTTTGACTATATCCAAATTCGGGTCTCCATTCTCTCCTCTTCCCACGTACACATTCGAATACTATTTGGGTGCCTAAGAGCAGGAAAAGTGGTCCAATTCCGCGTGATTTTGGCAAAGCATAAGCATAAATATGCGTGGTTTCCTTGGGCATAGGAGCACTTCATTTTGGTGATCAGGGAGAACTCTAACACAAAGAGAAGAGCGAGCCACTCGTAGGGCCGAGCTATAGAGAAGCAGAGACAGAGATCATACGAGGAGTTTTGGAACAATCATAGATAGTCTGAGGAAAGGAAGTACTATACAAGCTCGAGGGAATCCTAAAACTGAAGGCATTAAATTTTTGGGAGCAGAGTGACATTGACATTACCCCGTTATGCAAAATGGCTCAGCAAGTTCCAGTACATTTAGGGGATTTCCCTAAGTTCTCAGGCATCTAGGATGAGGACCCAAAGAGCTTTATTTAGCTTTTCAAAGTTACTTGTGAGGCTAACGAAGTAGTTGACCAAGGCCAGAGGTTGAGAATTTTCTTGGCTACTCTCGATGATGAGGCAGCTAATTGGTATGGAAATCTGACATCACAAGAGCAAGGAACCTATCGGATGCTTAAGGACTCCTTTGGCAAAATTTCGAAGACAGGGGTTCTAGGATAGACTTGCTCAACAGATGGACTATTTGTGGCAAGGAGTCAATGAAAGCATCGATAATTACATTCAGAGGGTAGAAACTTTGATGAGGAAGATGGGAATGAATGCCTCGAATGATGAGACTTTGAAGAGAAGGTCCATTGCCAGGTTGAGGGATCCCACATCACAACAACATATCAGTCTCACATGGCCCGACACTTTGATAGTTGCCAAAGAACAAGCTAGGTTATGGGAGGAGGTGTAGTTAAGACAACAAAGGAGGATAGAGCTCCTATACGAGCCAATAGGAGGACTAGGGAGCATACCTGTAAGAGATCCTAGCCAAGCAAGCCCTACATTGACCACTCCAGCTTTTGTAGCCACTATTAGTACACCAGGTGAAGGAACAAATTTTAGAGTTGGTAACACAAGCAATGAAAGTTGCCACAATGACTCAAGAAGCATACATGGTGAAGCAAGAGGCGGTCTTGAACCCCAATTAGGTATTTAGGTCTAACACATGGTGTGGAAAATGCCATGGCTACAGTCATATGGCTACTGAATGCCCCAGAGTCTCGAGACTTGTCACGGATAGACTACCACCTAGTATGCTTTGCACCTTTTGCGGTAGGACAAATCACATAGAAGATCAATGTTATCATAAGACAGCTTATGAAAGATGAACCATGCAATCGAGAAATGCAAGAGAACGTCCTTACATAGGATTGCCTGCTTAAAGTGTCCCACCCATGCCTCGTTCGTAAAAGAGATAGGCGTATGGGCATAGTGCTCAAGCTCAAGGAAGAGGATATCCGAGAGGAGTAGTGCATGATCAGAGGAGGGCTGCTGTGATCCAGTGTTGGAGATGCCACAGCTTTGGACATACTCAAGCTAGATGCCCAAATGAAAAGAAACCGATTGACTATACTCCGTTGTGTAGGTACTGCAGTGGAGAGGGCCACTTCGATGAAGATTGTCCAAATAAGGAAAGCTGAAACTAGAAATGGAAAAGGGCCGATTGATGCACATATTTCATTACAATCGGGCCAAAGTCTGACCAAATATAAATCCAAGTATCTCCAAATTTTACCGACAAGAAGAAGACGAGGACAGTCGAGGAAATGGAAATAGGATCTGCTTCAAGATGGGTTCAACCTGCAGCTATCCAAAGCCCAAAACATGAAAATGAGAGAGTAAAAAAAATCTGTTATTTTATAAGGATGACTACGATCAAGAACTGTTAGAATGGTTGGCACGTACAAGCGAGACTGGGTGTTATATGATGCACATAAACCCAAAGGAACAAGAACAACGATCACCTGGAGGGAAGAATCCTAGGAAAGGGATCACTTCTTGAATTGGCCACCATAGATGAAGCAAGAAACGTGAAGAAAAAGGTCGAAGCTTTGGAAGTTGAGCTAGGGGGCATATGCCTAGGGATGGAGACAATGAGGAAACGGACATCAAATACACAAGGAATGGATGCAAGAGTTGAATTGGAGAAAGTAACTCTAAAACGGGAAGGCGAAGCTAGAAAATTGTTGACTAATGGTGCATGCTTATTATCATGTCAAGAGAAAGCCGAGATGGATGTAGGAGAGATGATAAAAGTAGGTGTTGCAACAGAAGAGAAAGAGGGATGTTGTACAAAGCTGATAAAGAGGCAAGATGGCCACCGAGCCTCTGGCACAAGGGAAGTGCATGATGCCATGAGCAAAGACCACAAGGGTAAGGATAGAATGGGGAGAGAGAAGCGGCATATGGACAATAATGATTCTGATAGGGCAAGAAAGGATCAAAAGAGGCAACTCTTGGAAGGAAGACACAAGGGAGATCAAAACGGTTGTGAAAAGAGGACTCCCAAACCTAAGGGACTTAGGAGAAGACCCACATTGGATGATGACCTAGAAAACAGCATGATGAGTAAAGTGCCTGATACAGAGAGTACGGGTAAAAATGGTGGCAACCTGAAGGAGTCCAAATTGGCTCGTGCCGAGCATATCAGATCAAGGGTTTATGGAGATAGGTGTCAAGATAGCTAGCAGAGCGTATAGACAATGATAGGAGAGGATACACGAAAGGGAATTCAAGTGAGCCGTTGGATGATGGGACTTTCTTGCTTAATTTGGACGATCCTACAAGAGGCATGTGGTTCGATACAAGAACAAAGCAAGAGTGGCTTTCTCTATTTTATCAGACAATTTACCTTCTATTTGCAGAGATTCCAGAAGGTGATAGACCGATTGTGTTGCTACGCAGGATCATTAGGAGTTTGGCAACCGATGGTAGATCAAGTGTATGAGAACGCTTTATTCGACCTTGTGATATATTTCACAAATCAAGCACTGGCGAGCATTGAGATTTTTTCCCAGTTCGAAGCATATTTGCTTTGTCGGGTCGGGTATGCACAGGATCGCTATTTTTACTATGACAACTCTCAAGGGATACCTGATGAGGTAAATGGGATTTGTTGGGCTTGGGCCGATCAATTAGTTATAGGTATTGATGATGAGGCTCCTAAGGTGGAGCCTGACTTACCTCTTGGAGAGCATTGACCACCTGTAATGAGCGGGGCAAGATAGGGATTTTTGAGGTTGTCGTGCTACATTACCGCTGAGGAAGGGACTTAGAGGTGAGATACGAGAATCCAGTTTGATAGGTCTGGTTACGATTAGTCAGTTGTGTCATATATAATCGTTATGCCCGAGTAAGTAAGGTGACATATGATCAATCTATCAACTCCACATATATGTTTTTTGTATTTTTTTGTGTATTTTTGTTTGCATGATGTGTGGGACGAGTAGGGCAGATGCTCCTTTCTAGTTCTCCCTAACTGTCAGGACATGGGAGATGGGAAAAGTGAAAAAAAAACAGAAAAAGAAAAATACAAGCAAAAGTGTGTGTATATATATATATATGTGTGCTAGTGCGCTGTGATAGGTTAGTAGGCAGGCAGAGTCATCCTCCTCGGGTGGTCAATACCGTGAGCTGACCCTAGCTTCATCATAGGTCTGGATGGCTATGTGTCTATATCTATTTGGTGCTTTGTGCCATAGCAAGCTGATAGGCGAGTGGAGCCATCTTAGTCGAGCGGTCGAGACCACAAGCCTCACCCAGCTTTGCTATGGGCTAGCATGTATATATATGCGTGTATATCATGTATATGTCATTGTGCGTTATGTTGTGTTGGTAGACAGATGGAACAAACCCGGCCGGGTGGTCAGAGCCACGAGTTGCATCCAATTGCAACATAGGCCAACTCGTGAAGTAAGAAATTAACAAAAAGGAAAAGAAAAAGAAAAGTTCCCACTCTTGAGGGGGAAATACAGAGAGGAGGAGGGCGGTGATCGCCCAGATGGGTGTGTTTTTGCATGTATGTATTTACGAGAATAAGAGGTTGTCTGTTAATAGATCAATTAGCTCGAATCCAATGTTGATGATGGCATAGCTATTATATGTGCCAGACTGGTTAGTTATAAGCGACTTGTTGGAATTGGCTTTTCCTATGTTACTAATAGGTCCATTCTGAAGGTTCTTAATGGTGTGCATGCTCCTTGAGAATTCCCTACTTGTGTCTCATCTCATCGTGTGTAATAGGTTTTTTGGGAGCATGAGTGAGGCTACATTTTAGACAGCCTCATTTTTGCTTATATATACATTGATGTTTAGTTTGTTGTCTCTCAAATGAGCAAGTTTATGTGTTTACTAGGTGTCAAGCATTGGTACGAAGTTAACTACATCTTTTGCTACTTGAGTGGTGCATTATCATTATGGCAAGGAGAGGTTCTCTATTGGGGAGATGATTTTGGTGTATGTGCCCACACAAGGTAATATTGCAGATATTTTCACTAAGGCTCTACCTCGCGAGAAGTTTGAAGCTTTCCGCAAAGCTTTGGTCTTACTTCCTTTTGTGGATTGATCTCTTTCCACATAGCTTGGCACTTATACATGAGTGCCAGCTCCTTGTTTGCCGCATCACTTCGAGGGGGATTTGTTTATATATTTTGATAGTGATGTGTGCGAATAGACTTCATGATCTTTGGGGCACTTTTTTCCCTCTTTAGGAGGCTTTTTTCCCCTCGCTTGTATATACCCCTATAACCCTAATGGGTGTCTTATCTTTGCACATTCACTTGGTAATACAATCATTATTGTGTGTTGTGGTCCAAGCTTCTTCTTCTTCCTTGTGATGTTCATGTGCTTGTGCACACCTCAAAATCCAAAAAAAGCTTTATTGAGTCTACATTATGATCACTTAATTTTTGGATATCATTCACAATGAGATCAAATGAATTTACTCTCCAATCTTTCATTTCCATGCATGTGTTTTTACATGGAACATAATTATTATTGTTCACTAATGCGACATGTGATTTGCCATCCATGTCTATTTTATTTCTTATCAATTGAGGTTAGCTGCTTTCTCAACTAGGTTTCATGTTATGACTAATGAAATGTTGAGTTATTGGAGTTTATTTTATGAGTTATTAATGTGATTTGTGCTTTGATTTAGCAAGTGAAGGTTTGTGAGGGCATGGACATATTCAAAAACCATGTAAATGGTTGATTCTAGAAAGATTTTAAAATAGTAGCTAAAGATAAGGATCATTATAGAAAGGATTTTTATAAATAAAGTGAAGGCTCACCATAAAAGTGAGAAAGTTTTTCTCACATGCTTGCATTTTCAAGCGCCTGCCATCATTGTAACTTGTATCTTTGGACGTAATGAAAATCTATAAATACACAAACTCTAGAGACTTTTTTGACAAAGTGCATGGGGGGACATTGTATCAAATACTATGTACTCTTCTATCTACTAAAAATCTTTATTTCTATGTGATTTGTATATCATATCATCTCTATGTATGCGCTAACAAACCCTATAATAGAAACAAGAAGCAAATATCTATATGAACAAAAGAGGATCACTTTACATCTTCAATTAACATCCTAAAGATCAATGAGTTTAGGATTGAATTCCCTAATGCACAACCACAAGACTCTAGAGAGGGCACAAGTAGATGTAAAGGTAAGCATCCTGAATCTCAAAGCGAAGATGAGACTAAACAATTCTAGGTGCCAACAACTTTGTTCTTAATCAAGATCATACGTGATGGCAAGGCCTCTAAGGCATATCACTCCATGGGAATTAAGGAGTCCTTGTGGACTTTCCCACCTTTGGGAGGTGTTTGCTTGCCTTTCATCAAAGATCATAGATGATGGGAAGTCCTCTAAAGCATATCACTCCATGGGAATTAAGGAGTCCTTCTAGGGTTGAAGTCCATAATGCACAACCACAAGACTCTAGAAAGGGAACAAGTAGATTTAAGGGTAAGCATCCTGAATCTCAAAGCAAAGATGAGCCTGAACAATTCTATGTGTCAAGAACTTTGTTCTTAATCAAGATCATACGTGATGGCAAGGCCTCTAAAGCATACCATTCCATGGGAATTAAGGAGTCCTCTTGGGCCTTCCCACCTTTGGGAGGTGTTTGTTTGCCTATCATCAAAGTTCAAAAACTCAGATCATCAAAATACCCAAATACCATAATCTATGAAGATCCCATGAAGAGGCAATTATGACTCTTGGTAAAAGAATCCCAAGGATTTTATCTTTATCAGGATCAACCCATATTTGTTAATGGTTTGCCTAGGGTATGTACACTCACCCCTAGGATGCTTAGACAAAGATTAAGGGATATCTAAAATGATAATGGAAGATTCTCCATTCACTCAAGCATGAAGAGATGTTGTTAATTCTATTAATTAAGGAGTACCCGTAGTTTAAATCAATAGGCATGGACCACAAGTTATCATCAAAAATCCTATTTTGGGGAGGAGGATTTGACCTCATTATGTTGCAAATTGCATGAGGGATTCTTATGAGGGTCATGGGGATCCCAATGACCTCATCATGTAATTCAAAAGAGACTCTTCGATGAGAGTAGGTTGATAACCTTTTCATCAAATATGGGGCCTTTGGGCTTGTCTTGAAAGGATATTATTTGACTTGGTTCTTGCTCCTTAGAATAGAAGATTTTGCAATCTATAACCTATTCTTGTAGAATTTATTTGAGGTATCTCTAAAACAAGACTTAGAAATGACACCCCTTTATTAATTTATACATTCAAGTAATTGGTTTGGAAGTGTATGCAATTAGCAATACAATGGTGGAAGCAATACATAGCAAGATGTCTATGATTGAAGGGAAAAAGTTGACGAGGAGCACGGAGTGGACATAGTGCCTCAAGTTTAATCTCTACATGCAATAGCTCTCTCTCTCTCTCTATCTCTCTCTTTCTCCCTCTCTCTATGTGTGTGTGTACCTCCACTCTTTTTTATTGACAAACCCAAAAAGCCTCCCATTTGGGTTGAATTTCCCAACCAGTCTATATTGGCTTGACTCTCTTACAGGGATAGCCAATCCTTTGGCTTCCATTTTGGTGGTTGAAGAATCTCCCATCATTAATTCTAGATGGAACCCTTAGTATTTTATTAAGTTAAATTAAGAATTTCCATTGGAATACAAGATCCAGCTAGCGAGAAATTCCAAATGTGTTGATCATCTCCAAGAAATAGTTTACAAGAATCTTCTGAACTCATGTTTTTATTATCACAAGTAGGGTAATTTCACAAAAGATTGCCCTTTTAGGAAACAAATAAACATACAATCAAAACCACAAGAAAAGTCTAATGAACAAGGATTTGTTAAAGTCAATACAAGAAATAGGCCTAAAATAGAGCCCAAACCATGGTTATCATCCCTTCTCCCAATTCCCTGATGCTCCCTACCACTAAGAATAACAGATTTGTTAGCCTCTTTGGTGAATCTAAGTTTCTAATGAACAAGGATTTGTTAAAGTCAATACAAGAAATAGGCCTAAAATAGAGCCCAAACCATGGTTATCATCCCTTCTCCCAATTCCCTGATGCTCCCTACCACTAAGAATAACAGATTTGTTAGCCTCTTTGGTGAATCTAAGTTTGTCAAGGATGTAGTTAAGAACACCCCCCAAGACCCATTACTCAAAGACGTTGAAAATCAAAATACAAAAGTTGAGGAAAGACTCAAAAACATTAGTACTCTTATTGAGGAGGGTATATACATGGACAATTGGAACAAAAGGAAAGACATTATTATTAATTAACTCAACTCATCTACAAAGGATTGAGATGATTAAAAAAGGTTCTTCTTCCTCTTCCTAAAAAATCTAATGAAATGTTTCATCACTTCCTTCATTTGCGAAGGGTTCTCTATACTTTCAAAGTTCCATGCTATTAAAAAGTCTTTAAGTGATTGTGCCAATCCTCTTGAGTTGTTCTGCCTTCAAGAAATTAAAGTTCAAGGCCCGATACTTTTGTGGAATCAAAATATCTTGCTTCCCCAACAAGGGTTAGGTGGCAAGTACATTGGGCTTTGCCCTTCCCTTGTAAGTTTGGTTCAAGCTCACCATATTAACACGGATAAACAATGGGTGCCATTTAGCCCTTCGACTTCATTGTTGTTTATGTGTATGCTGCTAACTCCCCTACTAGAAGGAAGTTGGTTTGGTCACTTATTAAAACCTTTCAAGCCCCTTTGTGCTTGTGGGGGACTTAAATATGGTCTCAAACATTTAGGATATATTTAACAAGATAGGATGAACATCTCTAGAAATGAAAATCGGACATGGGAAGATTTATAGCACAAACATTTGTTAAAGATGTATCTACTCACATAGGGTTCACATGGTCTATTAATCAGAAGGAGATTAATTATCAGGTTGTGTAGATGGATAGAATGTTTGTTTCCAATCAATTTTATTTTGATTGGGAATGTGCAACCAACTTTGATCCTTTTACCCTTGTCCTCGATTACTTCCTTATCTCTTGTACTATTTGAAGATTTACTCAACACCATAGGACTAGTTGGTTTCATTTTGATTATAGACTCTTTAATGTTAATCATGTTCGATATCATATCTCTTCTTGTATAAAAGATAAAATCAATGTTATGATCTAGGATGCTCATAAAGGGTCTCAATTAGTGATAGAAGAGTAGAAATATTTGAATAACATTAAAAATCAAATCTAAAGGTTTAGATAGAACAAATATATTGTTACATATACTTCTTGATCTAATGTTACTCAAAGAGGTTGTTTAGAGGAAGCTAATTGTTACACTTATGTGTTCCTCGAGTAGCTTTGATGTGAACCTTTTCCCTATACATGGGCACTTTTTACTCTAGTGCTGGCTAGAGGTTTTTTCCCCATGTTACCACATACTTGATACTCTCATATGTGGTGGTACTTTGTACTTAGGGATATTATTCAGCTCTTACTTCAGTTTAGTTCATCGTCAATAGAGAGAGCTATTCCAGCCATCGTCTTCTCCGTGTTTCTTACTGCGTTTGTGCTCTTTGTGTGTGCTTCTCGTGTGTCTCTCGCACTTCTACACACACACCCAACAGTGGTATCAGAGCAAGTTCAACTCCTTCTCAAGTTTCGATTTTTCGCGTCGCGGCGCGCACGCACTTTAACAGTGCAAATCGACTTCGGAGCATAGAACTGTGAATTTCAGCAGTCCGAAAACATTTCCACCAGGTGCGCTGGGGTTTTACCCCCATTTCAAAGCCATTCATGCAGTCAGAATCGCCATCAGAGTGACGGTTTGTGAGCTAAAATTTCAGCACTCATTTCAACTTTCATCGAAGTGAATATTTTGTCACATTCTTGTTCCTTAGTGAAATGGCGGGCAACAATGACTTGTTTGGCATGCTTCAAGCTGAAGATAAGATTGATGGGACCAACTATCCGATGTGGTCTTACATGATGAAGCATGTTTTTGTTGCAAAACAACTTTGGAACATAGTGGCAGATGTAGATCGAAGACTGGCAGGTGTTTTTACTTCACAGTCTACTGTCACAGATGGAGCTTCTTCTTCGAGTACAGTGGTTTCTCCTTCTCCACCTACACAGGAGAAGCTTAGATGGGATGGAAAAGATGCTCAAGCTCATGCTTTGATTGCGCTTTCAGTGAAGCGTCATATAGTTCCACACATTCGGTCATGTTCTACATCGAGACAGGCATGGGACACTCTTGCTTCTTTGTATGCCGTGCGTAATGAAGCACTTGTTGCATACTTGAGGAAGCAACTTGAGGATGTATGTATGGCTAAAAATGAGTTAGTGGATGTGTATGTGACACGCATCAAGGACTTGAAAGAGCAATTGGCAAACATAGATGAGATCACTCCGGATGCATCACTCATTTCTACATTGTTGAAAGGATTACCGGAATCTTTTCAAAGCTTTGCTACTACACTTTGTTTGGTTGCAAAAGGAAATCCTAATATGTATGCATTTGATGAGGTTGTGTCACTTCTTTTGCAAGAAGAGCAATCTAGAGTGAATAGGAGTGGTTTGATTGAAGGAACGCAAGCACTTGCTATCTCACAAAAGGGGAAAAGCAAGTATGGTTCAGCTTTGGGTTCATCAAAACCAAAGCCTCAAGCTTCCTCTTCCACTCATTCCTCTAATGATGGTGATTTACAAAAGAAGAAGAGATGCAAATATTGCCGGAATGCTGGTCATACTATTGATGAGTGTAGAAAGCTTGCTAAACGCAATGAAAAGAAGAAGGAATCTAGCATGTCTATTGCTGAAAATTCATCAAATGCAAAGAATGATGAAGCTAACATGGCTCAAGATTTTTTGGCATGCGTTGTTACATGCCATTATGATGCTTCTTTACATTCTAAATGTATGGTTGTGAGTGAGGTTGATTCGGATTGGTTCTTTGATAGTGGTGCTTCAAAGCACATAACATCATGCAAAAGATTTTTTGTCTCTTTGAAAGATGCACCTAAAGGAGGACATGTGGTGTGTGCAAACAATGCCTCTTATCCTATCATTAGAGTAGGAGAAATTGAGCTTACGGCTGCAAATGGAGGTGTGATTCTCTTGAAAAATGCATTGTATGTGCCCGGTATAAAGAAGAACTTAATTTTAGTTCCGTTGATTGCCAAAGCTGGACTTCATGTACACTTTGTTGATGATAAGTGTATGGTTCATGATTTCAGCAATGGCGATGTTATTGTGATGTCCGGTACATTATGTAATGGTTTGTATCGCATGGATACATACAAGAGGGCTGCCTCGAATGCCTTAGTTTCTCATACTTCTTCCATGGCTGAAATGGAGCTTTTGCATGCTCGTTTTGGTCTTGGAAAAATGCATCGTGCTTCTTTTCCAAAAGATGTTCATACACACACTACAAGAAAATTACAGCTTGTTCATAGTGATGTATGTGGTTCCGTCAAGACTCCATCTTTTGGGAAGCATGTATATTTTGTTACCTTCATTGATGATGCTACTCGCCATACATGGGTGTATCCTATGAAAGCAAAGAATGATGTATTTTCTTGCTTCAAAGCATTTTTAGCTATGGCTGAAAATTCTTCTTCGCAAAAGCTTTTGACTCTATGCATGGATCGTGGTGGTGAATACATGTCACATGAGTTTAATGCTTTTCTTCGTGAAAGAGGTATTTCACACCAATGTACGGTGCCATATACACCTCAACAAAATGGTGTTGCCAAGCATAAAAATAGAACTCTACTTGATATGGCACGATGTATGGTTAAAGGAAAGCATCTTCTTGATAAGTTTTGGATGGAAGCGGCCATGTGTGCAAATTATGTGTTGAATTGCTGCCCTACAAAAGCATTGAGAGTCATCACTCCTTATGAGGCTTGGAATGGTCATAAGCCTATGGTTAGTCATATGGGTGTGTTTGGTTGTTTGGCATATGCTCTTGTGTCATCACAACAACGTCACAAACTTGATGACAAGGCAAAGAAATGTATATTTGTTGGTTATAGTGCTAAAATTAAGGGATATCGGTTGTACCATCCATTGATGAACACAATTATTGTGAGTCGAGATGTGGTATTTGCTGAAAATTCAGTTTTCCCTCTACTTGAATGCAAAAAACTGCCAACATTTAGCTCACAAGATGTGTTCGATACACTCATGCCTTTGTTCCAAAATGGTGCGCTTGACTATGGCCATGTAGACCAGCCAACTGAGTTTCAAAGGGCTGAAAAATTCCAGCCAAATAGGGCTGAAAATGCAAAGAATTTCCAGCCAAACATGGCTGAAAAATTTCATTCAAAAAATGTCCAAACTGCTAGAAATTTCCAACCACATATGGCTGAACATTTGCATCAAAATATGGCTAAAAATGAGCATGAAATTCAGCCCACGCATGATGTACATATTGAAGATGTTTTACATAATGAAGGCATGTCTATCAAGAGTGCAGAATCTATGCCAAAGTGGCTGAAACAAACTTTGAAGGACAGCAAATTGAGTGCACCTTTACTTGGTAGAACAAGATCAAGCATCAAACAAACTTTGCAGGACAGCAAATTGAGTGCACCTTTACTTGGTAGAACAAGATCAAGCTTTCACCATGCATCAAGTAATTTTGTGGATTATTCTCTTATTGCTACAACATGTAATGAAGAGCCACTTTCTTTTGAATATGCATGTGATGATCCACAATGGATGAGTGTTATGCAATCAGAAATGGATTCCATACATAGAAATGGTACTTTGGAGTTATGTGAATTGCCAAAAGGAAAGAATGCCATTGGTACAAAGTGGGTTTACAAGATTAAGAGAAAATCTGATGGTAGCATTGATCGCTACAAAGCTAGATTGGTTGCCAAAGGATATGGGCAACAATATGGCATTGACTATGAGGAAACTTTTGCACCTACTTCACGCATGACTACCATTCGTACCTTGTTTGCATTGGCTGCCCATCGAGGTTGGAAAGTGCATCAGTTGGACATAAAAACATTGAATGGTGATTTGCAAGAAGAGGTTTATGTGAAGCAACCTCCTAGATTTTCTATGAAACATGTGATGCAAAAATTGACATTCTTATGGCTAATTTGCAGCATACTTTTGATGTCACTTATCTTGGTCTTTTGAGCTACTATCTTGGCATCCAGTTTGTATCCGTTGAGGGGGGAATTGTTATGCATCAAGCAAAGTATGTTGAAAAACTACTTCCGCGTTTTGACTTTGAGGATTGTAAACCAGTTTCCACACTAGTTGAGACAGGATTCAGGTTCTTAGTTGAGGATTCCATTGATGCATTTGACACTTCTCTTTATCAGCAAGCTATGGGATGTCTTATATATGCATGCAACACAAGACCGGATATACAGTATGCAGTTTCCAAGTTGAGTCGATTCATGCATAGCCCTGGCACTAAGCATTGGCAAGCGGTGAAACGTGTGTTTAGATATCTCTGATGATGGAGAGTGTTAATCTCCAAAAGAACAAGCTATCCTTGATGTTAGACCACCTCTATATCAAGAATAACTTTAAACTCCAACCAATTTTGGAAGACAAGCACCAAATTATCAAGAAATTAACTAACTGTGAAAAAGTCATGTCTCAGAAAAGTCTGCTGCACCTTAATCACTCATTGACTAATCATTTGTGTAAAGTTTTTTATAAAACTTTGTAGAATGTTTTGCCTAGAGATTGCGCATCTTCTCCAGGTTAAAACACTTCAAAAGCTTGAGTAGATTGTGAGAAATGATTCAAACAATCTACCTTTGTCTGAAACTGTCTCTCTGTATACTTGACTTTGACACCTGCAACTTCTAAGACATGGTTCTCCAAAACTAGAACCCGTTTAAGCAAATGCTTTTAGCCATAGATGGCTTACCTCTCAACTTAGATTTTGAGTCCTCACTGATGCAAAACTTTAATATGTGCAGTGAGAAATGATCAAATCATTGATCATCGAAAATGCGCCTGTTTCAGAAAACTGTGAACACTCTTTTACATATGAATGTTCCTACTCACAATTCTCACAGCCTGTTTACAATTAGGCTCTCAAACTTTAACCATAGACTCATTAACTATGAACTTAGACATCTACAAAAGGATTCTTGAAATGATCAAGCATATAAGGAGAATACACAGAAACATCGGGCGCAACTTCTCTTCATTTCTGACAGAAATTACATCTGGATGAGAGAGCTATTCTAATCTCTTCATAAGTGTCTAATAACTTCTAATTCTACTCTATTTTCATGCTCTACATTCTCTCTCATACTTGCCCCGACATTTTCCAAAGTATATATAGACAAAAAATTTACAAGCTTATGACTATTCAAAGATACAAGTGAACTATCTCCGATATAATGTACATATGTGTACACATCTTCCAAATTCTGAATGTGTCCTTCCTTTATGCTTCACAACTTGTTCTCTTCTCAAATCCTTGACTTCATTTCCATGTCAAAACATCAATTGGTGATTGTCCTGCACCAACAGCTCCCCCTCAATCATCAATTGAGGTTTTCTCTATCTTCTTTATGCCTGCCATGTCTTTGAATTTCTGTAGCTTTGGTCCATCCAAGCTTTTGGTAAGCATATCAGCTATCTGATCTTTTGTTGAAGTATGTATGACTTCAATCTCTTTATCCATCACCTTCTCTCTCAGAAAGTGATACTGAATCTCAATATGTTTAGTCCTTGCATGAAACACAAGATTAGTAGCTAAATACAATGAACTCATGTTATCTCCATAAATGATAGGTGTATTTTGTATAGTGTCAAAACTCTTCATGGGAGTCTTAAGCCATATCACTTCCTTTGCAGCTTCAACCGTACCTTTGTACTCAACTTCTGTAGATGATAAAGCAACTGTGTGTTGCTTCTTTGAACACCAAGAGATTAACTTATCTCCCACATAACACAAGTATCCATATGTTGATCTCCTATCATCAGGATTACCTGCCCAATCTGCATCACTATATATTTTGATGTTTGTATCTGATGTAAAACCATAATACAAACCCTCTTTGAGTGTACCCTTAATGTACCTCAACACTCTTTGTCCTGCAATCCAATGTTCTTTCCTAGGACAATGCATAAATTGAGACAAAACTCCAACTGCATATGATAAATCAGGCCTAGTTAATGTAGCATAGATAAGACTACCAACCAAACTCTGATATAGCTTCATATCCTTGAATTCTTCTCCACCATATCTGCTCAATTTGTGATTCACCTCCATTGGAGTAGGTGCTTCCCTGCAATCATTTATTTTAAACTTGATTAACAAGTTTCTCAAATACCTTTCTTGAGTCACATACACTCCATGTTGAGTGTATGAAATCTCCATGCCCAAGAAATATGACAAGTCTCCCAAATCACTGATTTTGAACTCTTTCTCCATTTGCTTCTTTAGGCTTTGAATGCCTTTCTCATCTGTACCTGTAAGAATTATATCATCAACATATATGCACATATAAATGAACCCATCATCACTTGCTTTAACAAGCAAGCTACTATCTGCCTTAGATACTTGAAATCCAAGTTCTTTCAAGAACTTCACAAGTCTATAATTCCATGCCCTTGGGGCCTGCTTCAAACCATATAAAGCTCTCTTGAGCTTACATACATGATCTGGATACCTTCTATCTATGAATCCTTGAGGTTGCTCCATAAAAACATCATCTGAAATGTAACCATTTAAAAAAGCATTCTTCACATCTAATTGACATAATTTCCAACCTTTACCAGTAGCAATGGCTATGAGTATCCTGATGGTTGTCATCTTTGCCACAAGACTATAGGTCTCATCATAATCAATACCATAAGTTTGAGCAAATCCTTTCACAACAAGTCTAGCTTTATACCTAGACACACTTCCATCTGCAAACCTCTTAGTCTTGTAGACCCATTTGCATCCAATGATCTTCTGACTATTTGGTTTAGGAACCAAATCCCATGTTTGATTCTCCATTAATGCATCATATTCTTCCTGCATAGATTTCTCCCAATTTTCCTTACCTTTTGCCTCTTCATATGTGGAAGGATCTTCATCTGCCTTTATCATGTAAGCATAATCTTTGGTAGACAAAAAAGAAGTATCATAGCTATACCTTGTAGGTTGCCATTTGTGTCTTGATGACCTTCTAAGTTCTCCACCCCTTGAAGTTTCTGGTTCTTCACACTCAGGATCAAATCTTGGCATTTCTTCAACTTCAACCTGCACTTCATTATTCTCTTCTTCATCAAATATTTGAACCTTTGTTTTGCCCTTCTTTTGACTCACACCTTCTTCATCACCTGTATTAATATTGATTGTACCTGCATACCAAGTACCTTGCTCATCAAATGTAACATCCTTAGACACAATAAATTGCTTTGTGGATGGACTCCACAATCTATAACCCATTTGCTTGTCATCATAACCAATGAATACATACTGAAAATCAGCTTTAGGTTCTAACTTGTGTCTTAATTGTGATGGCACATATGCATATGCCAAACATCCAAATACTTTGCAATGATCCAAGGTAGGTCTCTTACCCCACCATGCCTCATATGGTGTCATACCCTGCAAAGCTTTACATGGTAGCCTATTGGCCAAATAAGTAGTTGTATTTACAGCCTCAGCCCACAAATAATTTGGGCAATTTTTCTCCTTCATCATTGACCTTGCAAACTCAACAAGGGTTCTATTTCTTCTCTCTGCTACACCATTTTGTTGAGGAGAGTACCTGCAAGTGATTTCCCTTATTATACCTGCATTCCATAAGTAATCACTGAACTCATTAGAGAAATACTCTCCCCCTCCATCTGACCTTAGTCTCTTCAATTTATGACCTGTAATTCTTTCTGCATATGCATGATAGTGTTTAAATGTATTAAACACTTCTGACTTATCTTTGATCACATAGATAGTGATCCATCTGGTAGCATCATCAACATAAATCACATAGTACCTTGAACCATTGATACTGAAATCCTTTGATGGTCCCCACACATCTGTGTGTACCAACTCAAGCTTCTCTGAATACATGAAACCATGCTTGGAGTAAGATTGCTTATGAGCCTTACCTAATTGACATGCCTCACATTTGGATGTCATATGTTGACCTGCAACATTAGGCAATCCAAGCACTGAACCATTGTTAATCATATCTTTGATACCTCTTTCATTGAAGTGTCCAAGCCTCTTGTGCCAAAGATCTAACTCAGAGATCTTATATCCTCCATAAGTGAACAAGGCATGACCAACATTACCTTGAATCTTCAATGTGAACAACCTTCCTTCTTTCTTCCCTAAAACAACTTGTTTATACCCATTGCTAGGTTCTTCCACAAACACTCCCTCATTAGTGAATCTAACTTCATAACCTTTTTCAACAATTTGTCCTACACTTATCAGTTTCTTAGGAATTGTAGGAACATATAAGACCTTACTCAAGAGAGTACTTCCATCCTTGGCCTTCACTGATCCAATTGACTTCACATTATGCTTTGTATTGTCACCTGTTTGAACAACATGATTAGATACCTTATTTTCCAAATCAGTCATCAATGCTATGTTACCACTCAGGTGATTGCTACACCCTGAGTCAATGTAGAAGACTCTTTGGTCTTCACTTTGCCTTTCACAAGTTGCATTCATTATCAATGTTGAATCCTCCTTCTGATCTGAAGCATAATTGTAATAGGTATTATTGTATTGTTGACTTTGGAATCCTCTACCTGCATTTCTTCCAAAGTAACCCCTACTACCTCTTCCTCTAAAATTACCTCTTTGATTTTTGCCACCTCTTCCTCTTGAATTAAAGTTCTGATTATATCCACTATTACTCTGAGTATTATGCCAACAATCATTAGCTAAGTGATTTGTCTTACCACAAATCCAGCAAGCTTTGACTCCATCTTTATTATTCCTGCCTCTTCCTCTACCTTTGCCACCTCCTCTTCCTCTTAGGAAGTTGGCTTGACTAGTTGTGCCTTCATCTTCATTTGCTTGTTGTTTTCCTTTGCTATTTTTCTTCTTATCCTTTGAGTACATTGCATGACCTGTACTCTTGTCACCTTCACCTTTGACATCCTACTCAAAGGTTAACATATGTCTTAGCAACTGATTTAAGTCAGGAGTAAAATGATCAAGTGATAATTCAGTAGATAGAATGAATGGCTTCCATTTGTCATCACCTCTCAAACCTGTGAGGATTTGCCTTACCAATTTATCCTCCTCAATGTCTTCATCAACAGCTCCTAATGCATCTGCAATGTCCTTCATTCTGGTTACATAATTTGAGATGGATTGAGAGGCCTTCTTCTTTAATGTAGTAAATTCTGCCCACAAGGATGCCTTCCTAGACTTTGTGGTATTTTGGAAATGCTCCTCCAAAGCATTCCATATATCACTTGCACTTTCAAGACCTCTAATGTGAGGTAGCAAGTAATCATTGACTGCCATATAGATAATGCTCCTAGCTTGAGCATCTCTCTTCATCGAATTCTTCAAATCTGATAATTCCTCCCTAGTTGGAACACTAGGATCTCTGAATTGAGGCTTTTCTTCTTCACTTGTAATATAACCTATCAAGTCTTTGCTCATTAGATGAGCTTCCATCCTCATTGACCATGCTGGATAGTTCTCTCTATCCAATTTCTCTATCTGAAGAGAATCTCCCATCTTTTCTTCACATGTATAATGAATTCTTCAATCTTTATAGAGTATAAGGTTACCTTTACTTCGAATGACACTCCTTTTGTCTTCCTTGGTGTCGTATGACCTCCTTCTCAAGGTTTTCCCTCAAGCTTTCACCTTTTGAACCTTCAGATGTTGAATTTTGTATGTCTGCAGTAGTCAGAGTCTTCCTTTCCTTAATTTTGATACAACCTGCTCTGATACCACTGATGGAGAGTGTTAATCTCCAAACGAACAAGCTATCCTTGATGTTAGACCACCTCTATATCAAGAATAACTTTAAACTCCAACCAATTTTGGAAGACAAGCACCAAATTATCAAGAAATTAACTAAATGTGAAAAAGTCATTTCTCAAAAAAGTCTGCTGCACCTTAATCACTCATTGACTAATCATTTGTGTAAAATTTTTTATAAAACTTTGTAGAATGTTTTGCCTAGAGATTGCGCATCTTCTCCAGGTTAAAACACTTCAAAAGCTTGAGTAGATTGTGAGAAATGATTCAAACAATCTACCTATGTCTGAAACTGTCTCTCTCTATACTCGACTTTGAGACCTGCAACTTCTAAGACATGGTTCTCCAAAACTAGAACCCGTTTAAGCAAATGCTTTTAGCCATAGATGGCTTACCTCTCAACTTAGATTTTGAGTCCTCAGTCATGCAAAACTTTGATCTGTGCAGTGAGAAATGATCAAATCATTGATCATCGAAAATGTGCCTGTTTCAGAAAACTGTGAACACTCTTTTACATATGAATGTTCCTACTCACAATTCTCACAGCCTGTTTACAATTAGGCTCTCAAAATTTAACCATAGACTCATTAACTATGAACTTAGACATCTACAAAAGGATTCTTGAAATGATCAAGCACAAAAGGAGAATGCATAGAAACATCGGGCGCAACTTCTCTTCATTTCTGATAGAAATTACATCTGGATGAGAGAGCTATTCTAATGTCTTCATAAGTGTCTAATAACTTCTGATTCTACTCTATTCTCATGCTCTACATTCTCTCTCATACTTGCCCCGACATTTTCCAAAGTATATATAGACAAAAAATTTACAAGCTTATGACTATTCAAAGATACAAGTGAACTATCTCTGATATAATGTACATATGTGTACACATCTTCCAAATTCTGAATGTGTCCTTCCTTTATGCTTCACAACTTGTTCTCTTCTCAAATCCTTGACTTCATTTCCATGTCAAAACATCAATTGGTGATTGTCCTGCACCAACATCTGAGGCACTTTGAGCTTAGGTCTCTTTTATGGCAGACAAGTTCAGCCATGCTTGCATGCTTTTACAGATAGTGATTGGGCTGGTTGTTATGATACTCGCGTGTCCACTAGTGGTAATTGCTTTTTCCTTGGAGACTCATGCATATCTTGGTTGAGTAAGAAGCAACCTACAGTGGCGACATCAAGTTGTGAAGCTGAGTACAGGGTAGTTTTCAGAGCTACAGTGGAGTGTATATGGCTGAGATGCCTATTGATGGATCTTTGCATGGAGATTGATGTTGCTACGCATCTTCTCACATATAGTGAGAGTGCTTTGGCTATTGCACGAAACCCAGTGTTTCATGCACGGACCAAACATATTGAGGTGCATTATCACTATGTGAGAGAGCGTCTTCATGCAGGAGATATTGATTTGGTATATGTGCCTACACAAGATAATGTGGCAGACATATTCACCAAAGCTCTTCCACGAGAAAAGTTTGAAGCTTTTCGCAAAGCTTTAGGCTTGTTACCTTGTGGGGGCTGATCTCTCACTCCCTGTATGTGTTCACATCATTCGCTCCAGGGGGGTTTGTTACACTTATGTGTTCCTCGAGTAGCTTTGATGTTAATCTTTTCCCTATACATGGGCACTTTTTACTCTAGTGCTAGCTAGAGGTTTTTTCCCCATGTTACCACATACTTGATACTCTCATATGTGGTGGTACTTTGTACTTAGGGATATTATTCAACTCTTACTTCAATTCAGTTCATCATCAATAGAGAGAGCTATTCCAGCCATCGTCTTCTCTGTGTGTCTTGCTGCATTTGTGCTCTTTGTGTGTGCTTCTCATGTGCCTCTTGCACTTCTACACACACCCAACACTAATGTATTTACCCATAGAATGAGGACATTTGAATTCATTGAGCCCAAAACAATTGCCTACAACTCTAAGATACATTGGGAAGAAACCTCTGGGAAGCCTCTTTCCTCCATTTTCCATGCTATTAAAAAAGAAATCTAAAGATTTTATCCCTAAACTCACATGGAATAATAAGGGTTCCAATGATGAGGATACAAAAAAAAGCTTCTTAGTTCTATCAGAATATCTTTTCCTTCCCTTCTATACAAAGCTTGATCCTTGGAAAGCCTATTTTGAAATTGTAGTGGGGAGAAAGAGAACTATCAATTATCATTTATGTAGAAAATCGGATCAACCTTTAATGAATTTGTGGCCCCTATCTATGCCCTCAAAAAAGATAAAATATTGCGCTTGATGGTCTTTTGGCTGAGCTTTTAAAACATTTTCTTCTTAATTCACCCCCCCTATTTTGGAAATTTAGAAGGATGCCTTCAATATGAAGTAGGGTGTTATCAAAATCTTGTATAAACAAGGGGAAAAAAGAAGCTCTTCTAATAATTGGAGACCTATCACTTGCTTAAACACAATTGGAAAGATCATTGGAAAATATTGAGCTTCTAGAATCAATTCCTTATATAAAGTAGATTGTTAGACCCAAACAAAAGGGTTCCATTCATGCAAGATCCATCATGGACACTATTTTTTTCCTTTGGAAAGGTATGCAATATGCTATTACGAAGAATCAAAAGTTCATCTTCTTCAATATCAACTTTGATAAAGCATATGATAGGATTTATTGGAGCTTTATTTTTCAATCCCTAAGCAACTGTGGATTTGGAAAAAAGATTATATATTTTCTCTAGAAATATTATAGTCAATCAAAGCCTAAACAAGGAAATACCACTCAAATGTTCTATCTAGAAATCATTTCCTCTTGCTCTCCTACTCTACAGAACTTTAGTAGATGCCCTTGGTTGGCTGCTTGATTATGCTTTCACTAAAGGTGGCATTAAGGGAATTAAGATTCCAAAAGTGCATGATGATTTGGTTTTACAATCTTATGCTGATGATATAAATGCTAGAATCCATAATGATACTACTAGCATTGAGATTTTTTGGAATACTTTATCCACCTTTTGCATTGCTAGTGGTTCAATAATTAACAATAATCAGAGTGTGATCAAAATGCTTGGCGTCTACACTCCTAACTTCTTGGTGCAAGCTAGATTCCATAATATAATAGATGATTTTCAGGTTACTAGGAATGCCACTTGGTTTCAATGTTTCCCCTCATGCTAGATCAGATTGGTTTTATCTAAGCTAAAAGATTGAATCTCAAATTTGGAATGACCCAAAGTTTGACCTATCATTCAAAATATTCTTTCATAATTATTTGCAATTATTTTTCATCTTTTTCATTCCTTGTGAATCTTAATTCTAGGAGCTAGATCGATTATTCTAGATTTTCTTTGGGGTTCTTCAAAACTGTCAAAAAAGTGCCCAAAATAAATTATTTGACCTACTATCTTCCCAAGGCTGAAGGAGGGGGTGAGCTATTGGATACTAAGAGAGTAGAAAAAAAGTGACCAAAAAATGGATTCTAATGCCATTTAACTTGAGTGAGTATTAGGAAATCATGCTTAAGAATCATTTACTCAAGGAATTTTCTACTAGCCCATCTTGAACTAGCTTTGACCTCAATAGTATTTACCCTAGTAATTAAGAATTTTAGTTCAAAGGTCCTATCTTTGTTTAGAATCATTTTCTTGCTTAAAAAATTTTTAAGCAGAAGGCCAAGTACCCTACATGTAATTGTAATACCCAACAACATATGAATATTTGGTTCAACCACACTCACCACCCACTCAAGCATTGTTTTTTCAAAATTGCTCATAAACTAACCTTGAAAGGTATTAACATTTCTAAGACATCCTAAATTATAGGAATTAGTTGTCTAACTTCAACTCTCTAGAGCATAAGTATGGTACCTCTTAGAGAGCATATTCTATCATAAGTGAAAATTCAAAATCAAGCTCAATATATGAATGATTCTAACTATTGTGCTAGTTATAGGAAGCTAGTAAATAAATTTTCTATTGATTCTTCATTTAGACTCACACCCACTTCTAGGATTAATAGGAAATGGAGAATCAATTGGAGTTCGCGATAGTGGAATACATATCTTGTACTATGTGGTTTTTTTCAAACAATGTTAAAGAAGGTACCCTTACCTATCTCATCTTAAAGCATGCATTATGAATTGTCAAAGGCTTTGATATATTTTGGTATTGATTCTGTGAACACACTTAGGATCTTCATGATACTTTTTTCCTCTTTGAGAGGTTCTTTCCCTGGCATGCATATATGGCTATAACCCTTATGAGTCACTTATATTTGTACATTCACTTGATAATACAATCTACATTTTATTATGCTCCAAGCTTCTTCTTCTTCTTTCTTATGTTCATGTGCTTTAATATAGATAGATAGATAGATAGATAGAGAGAGAGAGTAAGTAGATCAATAAATAAATAGACACACTCACACACACAACACAGATTAGATAGATAGATGAATAGATAGATAAGTAGATAGAAGATATATAGATAGATAGATAGATAGATAGATAGATAGATAGATAGATAGATAGATAGATAGATAGATAGATAGATAGATAGATAGATAGATAGATAGATAGATAGATAGATAGATAGATAGATAGATAGATAGATAGATAGATAGATAGATAGATAGATAGATAGATAGATGGATGGATGGATGGATGGATGGATGGATGGATGGATGGATGGATGGATGGATGGATGGATGGATGGATGGATGGATGGATGGATGGATGGATGGGGATGGATGGATGGATGGATGGATGGATAGATAGATAGATAGATAGATAGATAGATAGATAGATAGATAGATAGATAGATAGATAGATAGATAGATAGATAGATAGATAGATAGATAGATAGATAGATAGATAGATAGATAGATAGATAGATAGATAGATAGATAGATAGATAGATAGATAGATAGATAGATAGATAGATAGATAGATAGATAGATAGTTCTTCACCTTGAACATCTTGGGAGCTCAATTCAAGCTTCTTTCAAAGGCTTATGAATAATTGTGCTACAACATCTATGTTCTCATGGAACCCTTTATATCTTTATTACGTGTATTTGAAAAACAAATGAGATAGATACAAGTGTTGGAGTCCTTTTATTATTTCTACTATCATTTTGATATTTTTTGCTTGCAATTTATCATTAACTAATGTTTTGGGTCTTTTTAAATTATATTTCTTTAAGTTATGGTCGATTTTGCATTTTGGCCTACAAAGTTACATACATACATACATACATACATACATACATACATACATACATACATACATACATACATACATACATACATACATACATACATACATACATACATACATACATACATACATGCATACATACATACATACATACATATATACATACATGCATGAATGCATGCATGCATACATACATACATACATACATACATACATATATACATACATACATACATACATACATACATACATATATACATACATACATACATACATGCATGCATGCATACATACATACATACATACGTACATGCATACATACATACATACATGCATGCATGCATAAAAAATAAATACATACATGCATAACGTACATACATACATATATGCGTACACACATATATTCATTACATTGACATACATGCATACATATATGCATACACACATATATTCATTACATAGACATACATACATACATACATTCATACATACATACACGATACATATATACATACATACATTGAACACATGCATGCATATAGGAATGTTCTTTTGTAGGTGGATTTTTTTTGCAAATGGAGGTATGACATGGGTACCTTACTCGTCCATGCCTTGAGTTATTTATTTCTTGATGGCATGAGTTCCTTATTTTTTGATGGCCTATATGCCATATTCTGATTTTTCTTTAGTTCCTTAGTCTAGGGAAAATGCTTGCATACATACATAAGTATATACATACTTATATGCAAGGTAGCAATGACTTCTGCGATGATCTCTTTGCTTTTTAGAACCAAGTGAGCTAGATGCAAAGCTCATCATGTTTCGTTCACGAGGTGTAATATTAAGCACCATGAATGTAGTAGGAGGGTCATTTCTAATACATATTTTTGAAAAAGAGACACCCATCAAACAGAGAAAATTAGTGTAATCGATGGGTTAGAAAGTGTACAATGAACATCTTCTAGGATATAATTGTTTAAAAAGTAGTAACTTACCCGAAAAACATTATGGAATGGTATGGTTATGGATAGTTTCCCATTAATGTTGAGAAGATATTTGCAACCACAAAGTTAGATTAAGCATGCCAAAGTTTTCACTTCTCTAAAAGGAAGTGAGAAGCACAAAAATTTCTAAGTTCCAAGTATGTAGTCTACAAGAAAAAAAGAAACTCATCAAATAGAGAAACTTGGTGTAAGTAATGGGCTGGAAATTCCACAACAAAAATCTTCAATGATATATATGTTTAACAAGTGGTAAGTTACTAGAAAACCAACTTTATGGCATGTTACGGTTATGGACAATTGGGATCCCATTTAACTTTGAGAAGATGGCTAAAACCACAAAGATAGATTAAGCATCCCAAAGGTTTAACTTCTCTAAATAGAAGTGGGAAGCACAAAAACGTAAAGTCCTAAGTACATAGTTTACAAACATGGTAATTAAGTATGTGGAAGGTAAAAACGTATGTTTTTACCTCTCCTTAAAGGTATTTCTTAAAAGTGATGTTCAAAAGCATCATTAGATGCTTAGATTTAAGCAATAGAGAGATTCATGCAAAGCCCAACAATAGCAAGTTAAAGCTTCAGAGAGAAAGAAATTGAAAGATAGTAATAATCTATTATCACTATAAGTTGTTTAAGTAAGAAACAACAAGACCTTGAATATATGAAATTCAAGTTTGAAAGCCCTAGAAACAAAAGTGGGATGGTTATTCCATCAAAAGGTTTCATGGTTCCAAGACAAAGTATAGGTCAAACATAATATCATGGGATGATCTTGTAATGGAAACACTTGCAACATAGCAAAGATAAAAGATAGAGGTGATTCCTTAGCTTCAAACTCTTTTAGAAGAATTGAGTAAAAGGTACTCGAGAGTGATGTATTTGGACTTTAGGATAAATATAATTCACAAGCCAGCACTGAATATAAATTATGGTGGTATGAGACTCTAGATTTTATATTCACATTAATGTGGCAAAGATGGTGTGGCACATGGGACCTTGAGATGGTAGGCACCTTTAAGTCTTGGAATCAACCTTGAAGTGAATTTGAATCCCCAAAATGATTGAAACTTCAAAGAAAAAGTTCATGGATATGATATTCATGGTTAAGACCTTAAAAATACTTCTAGTACATATCAACAACTAATTTAGAAGATCATGAAGTAAGTAACCTCCATGATCTTTATTTAGAATTCAATCAGAAAAAGCATGGTCTTGTATTGTGAGACTTCTAAGTAACACATTTGTATAAAAAATATTGTATGGATTTTTGAAGACCAAGGAATTTGTTATGATCCCTTCAACCACGGTTACTTATACTAAGTTAGTTCAAAGGACTCTTAAATAGAGAAACTCGATCAAATCAATCCCTTAACTCAAAATTTGCATCAGAACTATATTACACTAAGGATTCTCAAGACATTGTGTAAAGGAATGATTAACTTATTCATAGTTGAAGCATGCAGTACTGAATCAACATCAATAAAAGGCCAATGAGTCGACACACCAATGTTTTGTGGTTGGATGATGGTTTAAGATTCACACCAAGAATCTATTTGAGAATCCAATTTAATTCTCTTAAAAAGAGATAAAATGCTTGAGATCCTTTTTTGGAGATATCTTTGGAAAGTTAACTTTTAGTCTCATAGAGTTTGACTCAAATCAATTTATCTTAGAGGTTTGAATTGGTTACACTGGATTTTGGTTCTTCCTATCCATTTCTCAAAACCTTTGGACTTGATTCCAGTAGACTATTTCACTCATTTCTACAAAGATGAGGTTAGCTGGTTATTGTATGTAACTAAATCAAATATCACACATAGATGTTCTATGCAAAAAAACTTGTTCAATCTCAAAAGATGCTTTCATGTGTTAAGTCTAAGTTGAATCATCCATCTTAATTTGGTTCAAGAAAAGTGCTTATTGCAAAAATGCAATGGTTAAGGAAGAATTTATTGTTCTCTAATGAATTCAATAAATTCTTGAATATAAAAAATTAAGAAATTATTTATAATTGTGAAAATTCCAAAGAAAGTTATCTTTGAGAAAAGTGCCTTGAATTGAACAAAATCCATTTAGAATTTGTTTTAGTTTAGTTGAAGTAA
>CM035432.1:137903912-137913912 GCA_020310875.1 Ceratopteris richardii
ATTCTCCCATTCTTGGTGAGTTATATGCAAAACATATCCCAAGATCTTTGGGAAGATAGGGACTTCTTAGATGCTCTAAAGAAACAATCCCTCTCAAGTGAATCGAATGGGAAAGATGAAAGGATCCTTTCTAGCACCTCATCATGTAAAAGCTTGGACATTGTTATGCATGAGAATATTTCGAACCATGACAAATGGAGGACAATAAATTTTGCATTATGCCCCTCAAAATCTCCTCAAGACCTCCAACTGAGAGATTTGTTGCAAGAAGGCCGGCGTCTCCATGCACAGGTAATGAAGGGAAGGAGAGGATGAGGTGGAAAGATAGACTGTCATCACCATGCATGTCCAAGAACAAGAAAGTAGCAAAACTACAACTAACAAACTAGATAAAACAGGAAACACAATAAATACCTCATAAGCTATGAGAGTGGCAATGGAAAGAGAGGATTTTTGCATTATTATGAAGCCATATTTACACAATCAAGTGGCCTTAAAGGCACTTCACACTTAACCTTCTCTCATCCTCCAATATGACCTTAGCATAATATTTTACAGAAATGAAGATGTGTCCCTAACCCTGGCACGCACGGTGGACTTGAAGTACCACTATCCCTTGATAAGTATGACCCTCTCATCAAAATGAAAAGTACATGGAAATCATTTATAGGCTGGGAACCTTTATACAACATGTCATGTAAGAAAGAAAGGTTGAGGCATATCTCCTCTAAGCCATCTTTACAAGTGCTTAAATCCGTGAGCCTCCACATCTCTTGTGTAGTAGGTCTCCGGCACCATCACACTGATTAACTAAAATAAAGTTTCAAAAGATAAGAACTCCATCTAATAGAAAATCCCCATGTACATCTTCATAGTGCTAAAGTGATAGCACCTCTTGTGGAATAGAGTGGTTCAACTCCATGTACATAACCAATATAGTAGCAACGTATCAATCAAAATTATTATATATGCACACATAATTATGCTCTATCCTTATGAACAATACTTGCAAACCAAAGTGCACGGTTAGACCATGGTATGGAGTGCAAGTAAAGCTCATAACATGTCCGAACCCAAGATATGCAAATACACTACACACAACTCATAGCCTGCCTTTCTATATATATCGTCAACATGAAGTACCATGGTGGCTCAATTACATCATATCATATATGTAGACAACATAGGGCACATGTGTGATCCTTGTTTCTTCATTCTCATGTGGGGCTTTGGTGAATCCTCCATACATAGTCCAAGCGTTTCCTCTAAAGGTTCAAATCTTGTAAAATCTCCAAAAAGTCATTAGATCGCACCACATAGGGGCATGAAGAAAATAAATCGGATGGATAATAGCATACAAGAAATCGTGAAGCATATATATAAACCGAATGAAACTTGGGTGTTGGTTGATTTATGAACAATATTTAAATTGCGGGAAACGCACCATACGTGATACCACAGAATCAAATTGAGCTAAATAACATAGGATCGTTGAACTATTGATAAATGGGCAATTTGCAATATAAGCTTACATATTCACCATAATCCTCCACGGGCGTAAAGCTATGAGCACCATACGTTAGCGCAAGAAAAAAAATCTATGTAGACGATGACGTATGATCAGACACAATGAAACGCAACGGTTCAGAATTGTACAGGAATTATAGTCCAACAAAGGATATATCAGCGATGTACAAAAGCAAGAAATAGTGCAAACACAGTAAACTGAAACCATAACCGCATAGCTCAGTCGTCTGTTGTCTTTACTCATTACAAAAAAAAAAAAAAAGAAGCATTGGGTCGACAGTGTAGAATTCCCAGAAATTGACACGCCTGACACACACACAGTGCTAGTTCCACCTTGAAATGGACTTAAACACAATAATAACTAGGCTGCCGCATCACAATTCACCTCCCATCTGCAGCATAATGCACCTGGTGTGTAATTACCATCCAATTTTTTTTCTTGTTTTTGTGCTTGGTGTGTAATTACCTGATGTTGCTCGGGATGTTGTTAGCCTTGAATCACCACACACAAGAAATCGATTGAATCAGATTTTGAAGATCACGCCATTACGCCGATGCTTTCCAATGGCGACTACATGTCTGTCGGTAGATTGTTCATCATATTTGCGTCGCTCCCCAAGTTCCGCTATCTCCCCTTCTCATCAAGTACGGTGGCCGTCTTCTTCGTTAACTTCGTCTCCTCAAGCGTGCATGCTTCTCGAACACACTGCGACTGTCTGCTCCACGAACAAGCGCACAAAGCAAGTCAACGCAGAGAAGCTGAAATATGAAATATGATTGTCTCCATGACAAGGGAAGGGATCGGACGCGGCGGGCGTGCCAGTGTTGCTAGAAAGGAGAATTACAATGAGCTTAATGTTGATACCTATTTCTTTAAAATTGACTTTGATAAGGCTTATGATAGGATTGAATTGGATTTCATTCTGCAATCTTTGCATGACATTGGCTTGGGCAAAAAATTCATTAAATTTGTCAGTACTCTTTTTGGTAATGCCTTTTCTAAAGTGTCTATCAATGGTTGTCTTTCTAGCCCCTTCAGGTTGTGCAGGTCCATCAGGCAAGGCTGCCCCTTGGCTCCCCTTCTTTTTGCTATTGCAAGTGATGCTTTAGGCTGGCTGGTTAAGGACTGCATTACCAAAGGTACCATAACTGGTTTAGATATTCCCCAGGCCCACTCTCCCTTGGGTCTTCAGATGTTTGCAGATGACACCAACATGTTAATGCAGGCTGAGGAAAACTCTGCTAACCAATTCCTTAATTGTCTTGAGTTATTCTGTCTGGCCAGTGGTTCAGTGGTTAATCATAAAAAAACGGGCTTCTATACCACTGATAATAAGATTCCTTATTGTGTTGAGGCTGCTGGTTGTGATATTATTAAAAAAGGGTCTATATTCAGGTTGCTTGGTATTCCCATGGGCTTTGGCATCTCTAACGAGCAGAGATGGAACTGGATGCTTGATAAGTATAGAGCTAAAATCTATAAGTGGGTTGACTTGCATCATAGTCTGTCTCAAAGAACTTTTGTCCTGAAGCATTATATCCTCCCCTCTTTGACTTATTTTCTGTCCTGCTGGCAGCCTAATAAAAAGCAGCTTGGACAGGCCATCTCTCTGGCTAGAAGGTTTTTATGGGGAGGCTCTAGAATTCCCAAAGTTTCCTGGAATATCTGTTGTATGAAGAAGAGGGAAGGGGGCCTTGGCCTCATTTGTCCTTCCAGGATGGCTACTCAAATGGCTGCCAAGTGGATTGTTAGATCTGTTTCCTCTAACGACTTTTGGGCTTGTTTGATTAAAAGAAATATTAACAGGTTCAAAGTTAAACATAATAAGAGCTGGGATAGATGCTCTCTTTGGGATGTGATTACTTCTCCTGTTGAATTTGTGCCTAAGGGTAGCCAGCTTATCTGTAATTTTTGGAAGGCTTGGATGGTGGTTAAATCCAAATATATCCTCCCTATTTGGTTTGCTAACAATTTTTCTTTCATAGTGCAGGACTCCATTTGGCTGGGCTGGTCTGAAAGGTGCACCCATCAGTCCTTCCCTATCAGATGGAATAAATGCAGAAAGAAAGGCTTTGCTCATTGGCAGGACTTGTTAACTGAAGGTGAAGTTGTAGACGATAATATTATTCTGGATTCTGATGGATTGTCTATGCAATGTAAACAGATTCTCCTGGGCAAGAAGGAGCAGTTGCTGGAAAAGCTGGAGGCCAACTTGTGGAAGAAGGAGATTACTCTCCAAGATATTGCCTGCGATATGTTAAGCTCTTACAGGAGGAATGTCAGAAGCATAAAGGAGATCTCGGGGAAGCTTAACAAGAAGTGGGGTCTTCAATGGTCCCACCTGTAGTGGAAGTACAGATTTTAGTGTTCTTGGGCCTTCCCTCTCTCTAACAAACAGTCCTGTCTGAACTGGCTCATTCTCCACAAAGGTATTTGGACGGGAAGCCTCGCTAGGAAGTATAAAATTGATGCTGGACTCTGCAAACTCTGTGGCAAAGAAGAGGATTTGGAACACTTGTTCATTAAGTGTATATTTGCATCCAGATTCTGGGATTGCATCTGGTCTCTCTGTCGGATTCAGGGGCTCAAAATTCCTAGTTGTAAAGATATCCTGATTGGTGAATCTTGTGGCCTGGACATCCTTCTGTGGCAGATAATCAGAAATCACTTCTTTTGGTCTATTTGGAAAAATAGAAATAATGCCATTTTTAGCATGAGGAGCAAAGACCACTTTTTCTCCTGTCTTATGGGCATGAGAAAAATTCTCAACCTTTGTCTTACCTCTTATCAAGATTCCCAATCGGTCCCTATGAGCCCCTTTGTAATTTTAAAGAACAACCACTATAATGTTTGGAAAGCTAAACTCCTTCTCATGTACTCAAAGCCTAGAAGGGACATGATCACTTTTCTTGGTGATTATGTTAACTCTTACCTCATGTGAGGTTCTCCCCTCCTTTTCGAGGGTTGGTCATTCTCTGTTGTAATACCGTTTTAGCATCAATTTTATACTTCCTGTTTTATTCAAAAAAAAAAAAAAGAACAAGAAAGCAACAAAACTACAATTAACAAACTAGAAAAAACAAGAAACACAATAAACATGTCATAAGCCATGAGAGTGGCGACGGAAAAAGAGAGGATTTTTGCATTATTATCAACCCATATTTATACAATCAAGTGGCTTTATACAATCAAGTGGCCTTAAAGACTATTCACTCCTAACCTTCTTTCACCCTCCAATATGGCCTTAGCATAACATTTTACATAAATGAAGATGTGCCCTTAAGAGATTAAAATTTGATATTTAAGTCCTCTTTATCTCCATGCATTGCATTTGGTCCAAATGCAAATGTCTATTCGACCCCTCTAAATGTAACAAAATAAAGATCCATATTAGATAAAATGGGTTCATGGATTATTCAATTTTTTAGAACATAAATGTTGTTCTTATATAATAACTTTGGATTATTGCTTATGTGGACTTGATCACACGTTATTCATGATAGGTTGGACCATCTTACTATATTAATTCTTGAGTGGGAGGCGTATCGACATTGTATTGGTGTGTATTATTATCAGCTTTTTGGCATATCTAGTTGCCATTATCCATGGTTGGCTCAGTGATAAGTGGTGAGAAGTTACTCATTCTTCTTTCGCTATTGGTTATCTTGTCTTGATTGATGAGTTTACAAGGGATACTTTGTTAGATTTTTCATAGGATTCTTTCATATCTACTTTGTCATTTGGAGACTTGGTGAGTAGGTTTATGCTTACTGTGCATGCTAGATTTATGGTTATGTGACAAGTGATTCACATGGTTTCTTCTCTAATTAGACATTTGTGATGGGAGTTGTGCATACAAATATGCAAGTTTGATCCTGTTGCTAATAGAGTAGACAATTATAGTCAACTTCTAGTCTCTTATTATATTGCTAGTCTCTTTGGATTGCCAACACGATGTCTTCTTGGTTTGATGGCATTGACTTTATGAGTGAAAAGTTCAGATGTGGCATACATTTGTTTGAGTAGTGCATTATGGTAGAGACTACATGAGATATTTGGGAGTCAAATGACTCATGTGAGAAATAGATCACATCAACACCCTCAATGTTGGCATTGTGGCCATGAGGGTCATACTCAATGACATTGCTTTAGGTAGATGTGACAATAACATCACAATATGCACATAATGTAGGTCAAGGAGTGGTTTCAAGAGATTCAATGGTGATTGATTATGCCAACGACGGTAATGTCACTTTCTCCTATGACTCATCTCAAGATTCCTCTTGTATATTGGATCGCACACATTTGTCTTGGTTTCTTGATGTATTAGCCACTTTTCATGTTACTCCATTTTGATGAGTGGTTTTGTCGACTCTGAGGTGAGAGTCATGGATATGTGCACATGCTTGATGGTATGATATATGAGAGAGGGTGTAGGATATGTATGTCTTAAACTATCTAGTGAAGCATCATTTACACTCAGATATGTCCATTATGTGCCTTCATTCCCTTTGAGCTCGATTTCAATTAGCCACCTTAGAGGAGACAAGATGTTATGCATTCCTTGATGAACATCATTTTTTGTTGTAGTTGGGATAGCTTATGCTTCGATGTGCTAGGATTGGGCACAGGTATCCATCCTTGGTACTCCATGTGAGAGACGATCTCATCTCAATCGGATTTCAGCCTTATACGTGGTATGAGACTTCTTATGTCTCATATGATCTACTTATAGATAGGTATATTGGCATTTACAATGAACATGTAGAGCATGATATTTTAGATGCTCATGATGATTATGCAAAGCATGATTTTATTTATCATATAGATGCTCATGTGGAGCACAATTTGGATGATCATTTGGATGCTTTAGAGCACAATATGAATGCTCATGTAGAGCATTATGATGATACTCAGTTATAGTTAGATCATCATATGGAACTTGGTGTTGATGTTGTGTATTTAGCTCATATGGAACATGATGATACACTTAGTGTGGTAGAGCAATATAGCTCTTATGATACACAATGTATGGTAGAGCATATTTCCTTTCAAAATGCAGAGCTAGATACATCTTATTCAGAGGATGGCTAATTAGGATGCTAAGGAGTTAGTAGTTATGCACTCATTCTTGGATCTGATCATTACAGATGGTGACATGGATATGTCATGACATATTGTTCTTAATGATGGTTCTTTGGATGCCTTAGATGAGGCATAGTTGACATGGTTAGATTATATAAGATAGCACGGGTTTCAACAACACTTAGAATTTTGATGTATGAGTTGTTATGCTCAAGACCAGACATTGCAGTTGCTATTAAAGCACTTACACTTGTATTTGTCAATCATTTGATGTTTGACACAAACATAGAGCGAATGGGAGCTTTGCAAAAACTTTGTCAATTCTTACATCAGTCATACGTGGGCTTGACTCTTGTCGATATGCGTCTAATAAAAATTTGAGATTCATGGATACACCTTGTTTGAGGCGGTTGATGTAGGTTGATTGGTATGGATTGAAATCTGGACTCTTTCTATACATTATTGTATATTCATATATCATTCTTTGTATATGCTTCCACTTATGATCACATTGACCCTTAAGTGAGAGATTGTTGGGTATGTAAAGGTCATGTAACCTTACCCCTATGTTATATTTATCTTTTATAGATAATTGCCTCAAGAATATGATCATGTGGTTTTTGAGCCTCCCACACATGTGTGCATGATCTCCTTTCATCTCTCTTCCTCCATCTCCTCCTTGCTCTTCTTGTTTATCCCACAAAAGGCCTTTAGTCTTCATATTCCACTCTAAGGTAGGGGTGGATGTCCTCAAACATGATCTAATGTCTTCAATTATGGTTATAAACAAACTTCCACTTTTGGAATCCTTTGTCAAACGCTTTTGGACTCCTTAATACCAATAGTAGGAACAAGACCGAGTCATGCTTTTTGATGCCAACAAATCACTTCTAGCCCCTATTGATGGACCAATAATGCTTCAACTTATTCAAAGCTTTCCATAGAGACAAGCGATATCTTTAGCTATGTAAAATATATGACCAAAAAATGAATATACTCACACTATATAAGAACAAGTATATTTCTTAAAATTTTGAAGCAAACGAGTTGTACCTAAGAAAAAAGTATGAGTTATTGGATAATTTGACACACATTCCATATATATATATATATATATATATATATATATATATATATATATATATATATATATATATATATATATATATATATATATATATATATGTGTGTGTGTGTGTGTGTGTGTGTGTGTGTGTGTGTGTGTGTACTCTCCATCTTTCATCCATTGTGATAGAATGGCTAGATGAAGAAGAGTCTTGGTAATAAAGTTCCATTGTAATCAAAATCTATTTCCATGATAAGAACCATCTCTATAGTGGATTCATCATGTTGATCCTCTATTGCAACATCACCTCTATGTCAAGGGTGCATTTTGCATCCTACCCCTCATTAAAACTAAACTAGTCAATGATTGATTGACCTACCTCTACTCTAAATCATGTCAGTGTTCTGGTAACTCTTTGATTGATCACATCGAGCTCTGCATTGAGCATGTGACAAATCTCCTCCTCCTCAACTATGCAGATACTCCTACATCCTCGATCGATGAAAAACTTTCCTCAAGTACATTAGGAAAAATATAAATAATTTGTTAAAATCAAATTGTATAACTTACAACAATTATACCTTATAAGTCATAAGATCTAAAAAAGTACTTACTTACCTATCATTAACCCTTAAGATTCAATGATAAATATGATAATTGAAGATTGGCGTTGCAATATATCATGGGCTATAGTTGCACCATATGTGCAACTACATAATTTGGTATGCAAAAATGAAAATGCATTTTAATTATGTTCATATGGGCTCATCATATAGTCCTAAAATTAATATCAATTTTTACAAGGTTAATTATATTTCAATTTTCCATAGTTCAAATCAAATGGGGAATCAAGATTAAAGTGAACACAGAAAGTTGGAAACATGTTAAAATACCTAAGATAAGACTCATAATGCATATGTAGTGATATTAGGGTGTCCATGGACATACGTTTTTCACCACTCAAGCAACTACGATATAAAATTAGGCCGCAAAGAAGTGGAACATGCATATGCTATGTTGATGCTACACATGTATGCTGAGAATTTGCTATCAAAACCAATATGCTAATTCCCATTCATACAATCCATGTACACATCTATCATGTGTTGGAGAGATACCTAACTCCATAATATCATGCTTATGAATTATGGATGGAGTAATGCCATAAACCCATGGATAGGTAATGACATAAACTCCAATCAGGGCTCTAAAAGCTATACTATCTCATCAAGTCTACATTGTAAATAAGGACAAAACATAAACATCAAAATTCGCATTTCAAGTTAATAAAGAAACAATAAGAAATGTTAATATGTGTAGTGTAATTCATATTACATACTTGGACCGTGATAGGGTTGTAATTGATCTATTTTCCCCTATAAGGCCTATTCAAGAAATTTGGGAATTATTCAAGTCCCATTTATATTGCTTACTATGTTAACTTCTTAAGTTTGAGCCCAACCTTGATGACCCATTTATAACAAAATTATCCTTAATATTAAAGTGTCCATTTAATATACTCCAATCAAGAGATAATAACTTATTCAAGTATGTGAATGAGTCAAAAACTAAAACATTGGGACACAAAGAAGCGTCCCAAAATCTTGTGTAATTCCCATTTTTCCTGAATAGGCCTTCTATCATTCTTGTGTACATATGGTACATAAATCTAAGGTTTTGAACCGCCCATGTCAGCATAACATAACACGATATGAATGTGTCTCAAGACACGCAAGATGTCGCCTATCTTTGTCGAAAAATCAATATTAGAATCTTTTCTTTCCACATGGTGTGCAACCTATGCGTTTTCTCTCACCATAATCATCCATCTCTTATCTACTATAGTCATTCCAAGGCATCCATGCATGTGTAGATGGGAGAAGACATGATATATATGACCATATTGCATATATGTTCTACAAAGTAACTGCTAATCACTATGGCTTCAAAAAATACTCAAATCTTGATGAGTCTTTTCCACAATGAGAAAATGGCTCTCCTATTTGATAGCACGAACGCCAACCATGGTAGTTTGACTATGTCCTCACACAAAAGATTACGAGAGTGTGCATTGCAACACATCAAGTAAAATGCTCTAGAGCTTTGCTTCTATCATCTCCCTCATCCTATTACAATTAAAGGCATTGTCTCAAACTACTTATACCACATTATAAATTGCTACTTCATCTATAATGGCTTTTATATGCTCAAATAAGAACTCCCCAATGATATGTGTAATTTCAACATTATAATCCACTACCCTCAAGGAGTAGTGCATAAGCAAGAGGAAACCATTATATTGATAATGTTGCATCATTTGA
>CM035432.1:137918912-138118912 GCA_020310875.1 Ceratopteris richardii
ACCAAAATGAGTTCATGCAAACCCCAAATTCATCGTCAAAAGCAAGTGCAACTATAAGCCCATGGTAATCAACAACAAGCCTAAATAGTAGATTAGCTCACTTATGCATAGTATTAACTCAATACAATGACATCCCCATTGACATCAACAGTGTCTGTAGTGGGTAAAGGACTAAGAATGAATACATGCTCATACATGCACTCGAGAGTGTACACACACCACAAGCACGAACTCACAAGAAGCTCTATGAACGGAGTTTCTATCTCTTTCAAAAGTGATGGGCAAAATCAACCCATATATATATATATATATATATATATATATATATATATATATATATATATATATATATATATATATATATATATATATGTGTGTGTATATATATATATATATATATATATATATATATATATATATATATATATATATATATATATATATATATATATATATATATATATATATATATATATATATATATATATGTATATGTGTGTGTGTGTGTATGTATGTGTGTGATGTGTGTGTAATGTATGTATTCTCATTTTACTTCATTGATGAAAAGTTATGTAGTTCAACATGAGAGGGGAGGGAGGCCTCACCTTTCATACCTTGAAAAAATATAGTTCTAAAAGAAGCATGCCTACGAACATGATCTAGTATTCCCAAAATGCATACATCTAAGTTGTTATAAAATATGTCAAATACGAACCCTACTTGGAGGTTCACAAAAAAAAATATTAGCTCACAAAAGTGGTAGGAAAAGGTCCCTTTTTAATAAATAGTCAAAAAGATGGTCAAATTTGTTTATCACATATTCTTATCAATTCTCCTTAAGATTTATCCAATCATAGATAACAGTTGGGTATTTGAGAACAAGTGTGAAACCCTAATTTTTTAGGTTTAGTGTGAAAAGCACTTTGTATATGAAAAGCGAGTTGAACTCAGATGTCATAATCCTATAGAGAGTATCCAATGGCTATTGTATGGAGATATGTCATAATCCTATAGGGATTATCCAATGACTATTGTAAAACCACATGACAATAATAAAAATCTATGCAATAACATTCTAAGAACACATAAAAAAAAAAATCGTACATCCATTTGTGTAATTGTATCAAATTTAATGAAAATTATGTTTTAATGGCTTATTTGCATGAGGCACATGCCTATATAAAGAAAAGGTGGATGGTTCTTGAATCATCATTTAGGAGGATGTGTTCATACATGAGCTGATTGGAGGTGTGTTTCTGTCAACTTAGAGGTGGAGGTGTGTTTCTTCATCAACTTCAAGGTATGATTATTGATAAGAAAAAGACCTACAAAAAAGAAAATTGTAAGGGTCCTACTCAATTTATTCAAAAATTTAGAATTAAAAGAAAGAAAACTGAAGAGAGATTGTAGTAATGTAGAAAAAGACGATAACCATAGTGATCAAGAGAATAAAATTGAACATGTATTGCAAGAGATTAATCTCTTGGAAAATTTCTCTTTGTTTTGGTACAATTTCTAAACGATTAATGCAATGTAATCAATCTAATGCTCTTGAAGCTCATGATAGTAACACTAGTTTGAAGCACAAGGAGCTTTGGCCAATTAAATATGTTCAAGTAAACTTTAAAGATCTGAGCAAGGTAAAGATACACAAAGTCCGAGGATACATAACAAGAGCTTCTAGAAATCTTGAATTAATCCATTTTGACCTCCATGGCCCTATAAAGGCTAAATCTAGAAGTGTATTCACTTACTTTGTGACATTCATTGATGGTTACTCCAAATTTACTTAGATATTTGGACTCAAAACCTTGTCAAAAGTCTTTGTCAAGTTCAAATATCTACTCACTATTATTGAGAATGAGACGGGTCATGAGGTTAAAGCTCTACATTGAGATCGAGGGGAGAGTATATTTCTGAAAAGTTCAATGAGTTTCTCACAACATTTGACTGTTAGAATGTCTCTTGAATTAAATGGTGTAGCTAAGAGAAAAAATAGGACTTTCGTTGAAATGTCTAGAACAATATTATAAAAAATACAAAACTCACATTATTAGTGATTTGATGCACTTATGTGTGCTAACCGCATAAAAAATAGGGCTCTTACTAAATTTGTTTATTTCAAACTCCTAGAAAAAGTAATGATACTAAACCTAACATTGATCATTTGAGAGTGTATGGATGTATTTCATATATGCATGTGACTATTGAGGATAGAGGAAAATTGGGCAAAAATGCCATGAATGTATCTTTATTCGTTATGAGAGTAAAGATGTAGATCATCAATTGATTCTAAAACCAAGAAAACATAGGTAAATAGAGATAGTTTTTTCTTAGAGTTTTTATTTTTATTTTTTTATCATACTAATGTTCCTATTGATTCTCTCATGATTATCTAACTCTGATTGTGAATGGAAAATAAATAGTGAAACCTCAACTACTTCTCCACAATCTTGTATAGCTCTAATTCCTCTTCCATCACCATTTAGTTCTAGGACTATCACAAAACCTATTCTTTATCCATTACCACAATCATTACTTGAACCTTTTCCATCTATCCAAAATAGTCATGATACCTTAGAACGATAAAAAATCTTGATAGAGACAAACACTTTTAAGAGGATCCTTTGAATGGGTTTTACCTACTCTTCGTCCACATGGATTAAAAGGAACTCTTGAGTAGATAGCTCAAAGAGAAGCTTGTCTTGTAGAAAGCTAAAGAAGTACAACTTATCATGTTTTTTATCTCTTTATTAATGATTCCATTTTGTGTATCTTGTACATGAAGTAGAGCACAAGTGCAAGTGAAGCTTTGAAAGATAAATGGTGGATCGCAACTTTGAAAGATGAACTAAATTCAAATAAAAAGAATCAAACATGGATGCCTTGTGAACTTTCTTCAGGTAAAAGGCCCAGTGACACAAAATGGGTATATAAAATTTACAAAAAGAAGATGGATATATTGAGAAATAGAAAGATAGACTAATAGTTGAAGGTTTTGCATAAAACAAAAGTATTGAATATTTTGAGGCATTTGCACCCACCTCTCATATGAGTATAGTTAGATGTGTAGTAAGTATTTTAGGACACGTAGTTGAAAGATTTCTCAACTTATCCTTAAGCTAAATGGCATACAAATCAGCACCTAGTTTTGAAGAAAAAGAAAAAGAATACTTGGTTTGCAATCTTATAAGATCATTGTATGGACTCAAACACTATCTTAAAGCTTAATATGAGAAAATCCATGCATACCTAATCAAAGAAGGATTTAAAAATTGACATTCTACATAAAGATGATGGGAAAAGATGCTCTTATTTTAATCATATATGTGGATTACTCTTATTGACAAGACTACTAAAGAAAAAATAGGTAAATTCAAAAAGTATTTAAAGAAATTTTTTGATATTTCAAACATGGGATTATCGCGCTATTATTTAGGCATTCAATTTCCACAAGATTATCATTCTCTGTCTATGAATCAAAAGAAACATATCCAAAAACTTCTTGAAAATTTTGGCATGCAAAATTGTAAAAGTATTTATACACATATGGAAACAAACCTCAAGATGACAACTTAAAGTGATGAAGAGAGATCATTTTGGAGCAATGTCCCTATCAACAAAACTTGGCAAAAATGCGAAGGCTCTACCTCAAGTTCTACTTCAGTGCTTGGTGGACCTCTGTAGCATTCAACCTCTTGAAGAGGATGCTATGGAGGGGGTGTTGAGGAAATTATCCTATTTCCATTTACCATTGTATCCCTATTTCATTTCTATGTTTGCAACTCCATTTTGTACTAAAGATTCACTCCATTTTGTATCTCATTAGTTGTATTTGGAATCATTTTCCATTTGCTTCTATCTTCTAATTATTGTCCTTCAAGGAGAATTATCCCACATATGATTTACTTTTGAGAGTCTCCTCCAAAACTATATGAGGAGGGCCTCTCTCCACTTTGTGCTTGGTTACAAGCTTGAGAGCTCACTCCACGTTGTTGGCGAGCTCACTCTAACTCATATGTGAGTTTTCCCATTTCATGGTCCACTCACTCTAATTCATATGTGAGTTTTCCCATTTCATGGTCCACTCACTCTTTTGAGTCTTACACTCCATTTTGATAGTACATCCTTTATTTTTGCTTCTGCATTTTTTCTCCCTACACATGGTTCTTACTTCACAAAGATTGACACATATTTACCATTTTAATGGTATCATTTTTACACTTCTTTTGGATAGTATCTAGAGATGTTCTCCTTCTGGAAATCAAGGCAAGATCAAAACACAAATTCAAGCTGTAATTGATTGGAATGAGTACAATCTCTGCATCTATAATAAGATCCACTTGGAATGTTCTAAGTAGGGATCCTCTTGGCGAAGGTGGTCTTGCATTGGTGTACATGAGGTTGGAATACTTTGGTTCAATTATCTCCCTATATGAAAAGGACAATCACCATATCCTCATATTAATACTTAGCAGTGTCTTCCTTCATTGTTTAGTAACCACTCTCATTCCTTATGATCTTAGTAATCAATGGGGCTATTGGAGTTAATGCTTGTTTAGGGTTCTCCTCTAGGGCCATATATTTGCTTCAAACTACATTTGAGGAATTTGAGGTTGGTCTCCTAAGATGAACTAACATGCTTGAGGCTTCTATGGTTGATATCTCAACCTAGGTGCTTGATAATGGTGCTATCTTGTGAGTAAGGCTAATCATGCATTTATTACTAGGGAGGTTGCTATTGATGGGGTCCAAGTTAAAGACTTAAGATTAATAGGTAGGTGGTTGCTAATATGCAAGTGGTTGTGGTAAGAAAAGGGTTGTTTTAGATGCTTTCTATTAAAAAAATACGTTATAGCATGATTTTTGTATTTTATAGAATTGCATAGATCTTCTCTGAGGTTTAGATCTTTCATACATGTGTGATAGTTGTGGTGGGTTTCTCTGACAATCATTCACTAGATAGTGTTTTCTACATTTTATACATCTTTTCATGGTTTTGTATGTTTTGGGGCATTAAGATATGGCTTTTAAGCCTAGATAGCCACCAAATTTTCAACTACTAATTGACGAATCCATTAATGGAAAGAATCTGAGATCTCTCACGAAAGGTATATTCCATCTTTGAATGTTCCTAAGGAAACTCTAATTTTGTGGCCAAGTTATCTTCCAAGTATATACACTTTTTGATGCAAGCATTCACTATTGCAGACCTCTTAATGTACACTAATGTTTGTAGCTTGCTATGTATTGATCCATCTACGAATAAAGACACCATTTTTGCTTTTGATAATAATTCTTGGTTTGTACATTTATCAATTTACTGTTTGAATCTATGATTGGACACACTATTTGTTGTTGTGGAGGATTGTTTGAAGATATGGATCAAGTAAGATAAACCATGCTTCACATCATGTTTGGAGAATTTATCAATGAGATTTTTTAGCACATTGTCTATATTCAAGGATCCATCCTTTTTGCACAGGTTGAAACCAAGCCAAGTTTGTGCCTCTAAATTTCAATCCAAATGCTTTGTAGTGGGTGAAGTAATCGTATTCTTTATGGTTTTTAGGGATTTTTTTGAATTCTACTACATGATCATGTTGATCTCAAAAACCTGATGCAAGGAGTACATTTCCAACAATGCCAGTGAAGAATGTTGTTGCTTGGAGCACTATGATCACCTCATGCACCTGTAATGGGTGTGCTAGGGAGGCTTTAAGCCTTTTCCATCAAAAGCAAGCTGAGGGCACAAAGCCGAACCATCTCACATTCCTTTGTCTTGTTGATGCATGCACTAGTCTAGAAACTCATCAAGAAGGGTACATATTGTTTTTCAGATTTTGGAGATAAGAAAAAATAAAAGGGGCGCCACAAATTTGAATGGAAAAAGGGGGAGTCGGCTGCCACAAGATAAGGAGGGGAGGGCTGGCATTTTGGGGGCTATCTCTCTCTCTGTATTTTCGTCGCCCGAAATGGTCTTCGATGTCTTCTTATTTGCTAAGTATTTCGAGGGTTTTTTTTTTGGAGGTTCAGAGAAATGCGTGCGACTCTTTTTCTCTGTTGTTACGAGTTTAGCTATGGCGATATGCATTTTTTTCTCCCTCGCTTCCCTGTTGCATGGAGGCGCAGTAGCTCCTTGTACCATGTGACGCCGTCTTCGTGATCGACCCATTTATGCTCTATCGGCTGACAAGGTGGAAGGCAGTTGTACTGACGACCATGCGCGGCCATTTCCTCACTTTGGTGATGTGGCCTGCGCTATGCCACAGTTTGTAATGGATCGGATGTTCGTTTATTGCTCAGTGCTATTTGGCGAATATTAATCACTTTGAATCAGGTACTTGATTGTTGTGTTTGTTGCTACGACGCGGTAATGATTACAGAACTCCGCTGTTCATACAGTCAGGATGGATTATCTTAATTTAATGGCATGTCTGCATTACTTTCACACCGAAATGCATTGGCGGTTCCTTGATGGCTGTCGCGATTAGGCGATTATTGCTTTTCTGCTATTCAAAATGTTTGTGCAATACTATTTTGAATTTCAGAATCAACGAATGTTTTGTGTGTATTTATTTTATAGCACTGGTGAGTACAATGCTCAACTCTGCACATTCTGATCAATGCATATCATATATATTGCATACATATTTTATCGTACAACGCTGTACTTGTTTATGAGCGGCACACACACATTCTGCGAAAGCACCTAATAATCGGCTCCGGACAACAACTACTGTTCTTTAGGACTTTTCAGACAAATGGTGATGACCTGGTTTGAGTATTATGTTTGGAGGATTACTGCCCAGGCGCCATGCTTCTCATCTGTTCTCTGTGCACATTATTTTTTGATCCACGCTCGCGAGTTGTGTTCTTTTGGTGGAAGTGACGTTACCCAAAGCAAACGCTTTGACCTCAACAAAGTTTTTCTGTGATGTCGTGCTCTTCTTTGTTATCGGATGCACACTGTCACTCTAGCACAATGGTGAGTACCAACGTGAGGAGATACACCTCATAAATGTCAATCCGTGGAGACGTGAGGATCAGTATGAAGACCGTGAGCAAGTGATGGCACAAGTGCGTGAGTGAAAGCACACAAGCATGCACACACATACACACACACGCGCACAAAGTAAGAGCAAAGAGTGGAACAATGGAAAGCTTCGATTACCAAAGAGCTCTCTTACAAAACTGAAATCTACAACAAGCCAACCCCAAAAATGAGCTCTCCAGCCCTTTTTATAGTTTTTGAGTGGTTTTGGCCCTGTCCAGACCTAGTGTCCGGCCTAGTTAAAAAATAGGTTCCAGGGCTTATTTGGGGGCTCAAACGGAGTCTAAAAATTATGAAAATTGGTAGGATGGTAGATCTAATACTCCTCAAGCTCGAGGACTCCTCGGCTTGAACAAAATGGAGTTACAAAAATGGAAAATGGTATTTACAATGGTTTTTAGTGATAAAAATCACTATTTTTGTAGGGATTTCTTCTGAAAATTCGACAGGTGCTTCTTGGAGCTCCCTACTTGCTCCTTCTTCTTGTGTGTCTACTTCCTTGATGCGCTTCCATGCTGTGTCCTTGACCTTGAGCTTCAACACTCCCCCCCCTCTTGAGTCTGTCATCCCTGACAGACCCTTGTTGTCGTGGTTGTTCCATGTAGTACATTGAGAGGTAGTGTCCGTTACGTTCAACAGGGGAGATCCCTCTTCCCAATGTATCCTGGTCATTTGTCTGGGTCTTCACTTTTCCACTGTTATCTCTTGCAGTTTGTAGTCCCTTTGTACGTACTTCTACCTTATACTCCATCTGGGTGGTGCATTTGTAAGTTTTCCAAAACTGCTAGCTGCTCAAAGGAGGTGGTCAATGTTGATTGGGAGCAACTCTCGGTGGTGGATGGCTTCCTTGCTCTTGTTGTTCACCTTGATGCCGTCTGGTTCTTCCAAAGATGGCTTTTCATAGTTTTCATGCCAAGTACTTGTAACCCATAATGAATGGTGGGTAAGTGCATTAGTGCATGGGTTGAACAAAATATGTGCCTTGTGCATGGCCTTGTAATGTGGCCCTACATATGCGTACTTGGATAATGCATGGCAAGAAGTATGGTGCAAGAGATTGGGTCTTGAGCTAAGTGCTCAAGGGTATGCTGACGAAGAGGTTGCCTAATCTATCATGGTTATAGTGTTGTTGAAACATACACGTCTTACCATGGTGAAGGGTCCGTTGATCTTCATCTCTTCGTGTTGTGGTTCCCTCATGGTGTTTGACCGTCGGCTTGTCCTTTTTGTTGAGGGATGTCCTTGCTGGAAGTTCGCTGATGAGCATTTTCAAGCACATAGTCTTCTCTCTCTTTTTTTTTTTTTTTTTTTTTTTTTTTTGGAACAATGGTGGCCGCAAACAAGAAGAAAGAGGTTAGTATCAATAACATATTTTGCCTGTGAAAATTGTGTCTCATGTGCCTGGGATTTCTCAATTGTGTCTATGCACGGCCCTGTAAGGTGGCCCTATATTGATGCATACTTTGGAAATGCATGACCTGAATGGTGCAAACGACAAGGTTATGCCAAAGGCACATGGTTGCTGCTGGTCGAGGCTTTTGATGTTACTTGTATACTTGATGAATTCTTTGATTGGAGGTGTCTATCGGATCTCGAAATGATGTAATCCTCCGGATTGGAACCCATTTCAGAATAGTATTTGGCCCTGTAGAGATCACCTCAGGCCAGTTCTTCTTTGGATGCTGTCCAAACTTTGGTATCCAGTGTGGTTGGCCCCTTGGTTCTGTGGATGTTGCTTGTGCTTTTGGCTTCCAAACCCATATCCTGGGTGAGTGCCTGCTTATTTTTGTAGAAGGGTTGAGTTTATCTTCTTTTGGTCTTTGTGCTCTGTCCTTACCCTTGGCTTTCCTTGGCTTCTTTGTTGAGGCCTTTTGCATGGTGGGGAGCATAGGCCTTTGTACGTGTAAGAGCTTCTTGGGTACCCACATCTGTAATCGCCCTTGTTGAGCAGTAGCTAATTTTTTAGGCATCCAAATTTGTACCTGATTGTGGTCGGCTTTCATTGATAGCTTCGGTACCCAAATTTGTTGGAGTCTTCGAGCTTGAGCCTGTCGTGGGTGTTTGGTCCTTCTGTTGCCATGGTCGATCTGGTTGGGTGGGAGTCTTTGAGGCAGCATCGATGGTTGTACTCCTTTCTTTACCCAGATCTGTGTCATGCCCAACGCTTCTTTGCTCTTGAAGGCTCTTTGTCTATTTGATAGACTGGCTGTCTTGCACTGTTTTGCTTGCTTCTGAGGTTGAGCTCCTGTGGATGCTTTGCTCTTTAAAAGACAAGAAGAAGGTTCATCTTGACTTTGCGACTGTCCTTCCGTGATTGCGTCCGTCTGGATCATAGAGCTTTTGACATCTACAACATCTTGTTCAAGAAGATTAGCCTTAGAGGAACAAAGAGAGTGTGTGGTGTCAGTTTCAGTGGGCATGTGATTCTCCAATTCTAATGTAATGCATTGATTATATACCCACACTTGAAGAAGTTGACTTCTTAGGTTCAAGTTGACAGCATGGTCGTAAATCCAGTCTTGACCCAAGACAAGTGGTTCTGTGAGGTCCTCATCATGACACACTAGCATTTTGACTTTTATTGGAACATCTTGAAGGTAGATGGGAAGTTCCACCTCGCCCAAACAGGGTGTTTCCACGCCTCCTAATCCTATGAGATAGGCTTCTATGGGCTTGATGTCTAATTGCAGGTCTTGGCAGTATGAAAATCGAACTACACTAGTTGCTGCTCCTGAGTCAACCAATGCTCTCACAGTCCTTACACTCTTTCCTTGTCCTACCTCTATAGTCACAAAGGGTCGTCGATCAATTATTTGAGAAGTAGTTCTGCCCGATTTTTGGCACATGTCCATGTGATATTTTCTAGATCAAAGATCCTGGAAGACAACTCATGTCCATTCCACTCATGCTCTTGTGCTACTTTCAAGGCAGGGATTAGGAAGTCTAATGGTAGCACAGCATTCTGTCCAAAAACCATCTGAAATGGGGTAGCATTGAGTACCGTTTTGTAGGCAACTCGGTATGCCCAAACAGCATGATGAAGTTGTTTGTCCCAATCAGAGCGTTTATTATTTACAAGTTTCGTCAATACGTTACATAGGATCTTATTCGTGCTCTCGGCTTGTCCGTTGGCTTGTGGGTGATAAGGGGCAGACTTCTTGTGTATCACCATGAATTCTTGAAGGAGATGTTCAATGACCTCATTCAAGAAGTGCGTACCTCTATCACTAACCAACTCTATTGGTAACCCATATCTAGTGAACACGTTTTCGAATAAGAACTTAACCGTCGTTTGAGCATCATTCTTTGTCGTGGCTTTTACTTCCACCCACTTTGTAAGGTAATCTGTGGCTACAATGATGTATTCTGCATGGGAGTTTCTAGCTGGGGGGTTAATAGGACCAACAAAGTCTATGCCCCACTTCGAAAATGCACGTCCTCCCATCATTGGCCTTAAAGGCATCTCGTCTTTTCTTATCGGATATTGGGCACGTTGGCATGTGTCACATTTCTTCACATAAGTATGTGCATCCATATGAAGAGTGGGCCACCAAAGTCCTGAGAATAGAATGGTCTTAATTACTCTGTCAGGCCCAAAGTGTCCACCTGCAGCACCGCTGTGTGCAGTTTCCAAGACTTTCAAATAGTCTGATTCATGAACGCACAGTCTTAGGTAACCATCCTTGCCTCTTCGATATAGGTTGTCTCCTACTAAGGCATAGTCTTGAGCCTCCTGCTCCATGCTCCGTTTTCTTGCAAGACTAGCCTAATTGGGTAATGTTCCCGATCTCATGAACGCAACCAATGGAGCACTCCAATCTGGGATTAATGACACGTGATAAAGAGTGGCATGCTCCACTGGGGGTCTCTTCTGGCACACTGGACAATTTTGGATCCACTTCTGTATTTCTTTGTCCATGCTAGGCCAATACACTCCTAAACGTTTTAGATTCTGCAATGTTCGTTGTTTAGAGTAGTGATTTCCTAGCAGTCCCTCATGGGCTTGTTGCATCCAACTAGTATGTTCGTCGTCCTCAACACAACAAGCTAATACGCCCTCGGTATCTTGCTTGTACATACTTCCGGCCAATATTTGATACTTTTGTGATTTTACGATTTCTTCTTTGCTTGTTTTCACATTCTTATTTGCAGGCCCGAAGGTTAGGACTGGTACCAACTTATTTGCCCATTTAGGAACAACTTCTAAATTGAACAGATAAGCATCGGGCAATTCATCAGACACTCCTTGCGGTGGCTCTCCTGAAGTGATGCGAGAAAGATGGTCTGCCCTAAGATGGGTTCTACCTTTCCTGACAACAACTTCAAAGTCGTATTCCATTAGTAAGAGGAACCATCTTACTAAGCGGCCTGTATTGCAAGGTTTATTGACCAAATATAGTAAAGCTTGATGATCAGTGAAAAACTTGAACTTATTGGCCAATAAATAGTGTCTAAACTTTTTCACAGCGTATACCATACCTAAGCCTTCTCTCTCCGTTGTGGTATAATTTCGTTCAGCTGCATTTAATTGCCTACTAGCATATGCTATCGGCAAATCTAGGTTTCCTTCACCTGTGGGTTGTGCTAGCATACATCCTATTGCATGATTGGAGGCATCTACATGGACATGAAAGGGTTTGCTCCAATCCGGAGTAGTCAATATTGGTGCTGTGCACAAACGTCTTTTCAGCTCGTTGAAGGAATTCTCGCATTCCTCGTTCCACTCAAAATTTGTTAACAACCCATAAAGAGGTTTTGCTAAGATGGCATACATGTGGATAAACCTACGGTAATATCCACAATGGCCCATAAAGGCTTGTACCTCTTTAACATTCCTTGGTCTTGGCAGCTCTGCTATCGCTCTTACTTTGTCCTCATCTGTTGAAATTCCATTCTTAGAAACAATGTGACCTAAGATCTTACCTTGTCGTACCATGAACACACACTTTTCTGGGTTCAGACAAACTCGATAACCTCTACACTTGTTGAAGATCTGTCTAAGCTCAAGGATGTGGTAACTTCTCTGTTGGGAATGCGCACATAAATCATCCACATATACTTCTAAGCTCTTTCGTAAGAACTCTTTGAAGACATGACACATGAGCCTTTGGAATGTTGCAGGTGCATTGGTGAGCCCAAATGGCATCACACGAAATGCATAAATTCCCCATTCTGTGGCAAAGGCCGTTTTGTGTTGATCTTCGGGGGCAATGGCTACTTGGTTGTAACCTGAAAATCCATCAAGGAAAGTCCTCCTTTATTTTGGCTGCATAATTGTCATTATATGTGTAGGGCTTTTGTTTGGTGGGCTTGGCATCAACGGTCATCGGAATCGTATGAGAGCAAATCTTTGGATCTACTCCTTTCAAGTCTCTATAGTGCCATGCGAACACATCCCTATATTCCCTTAATAGAGCTACAAGCTCTGCTTCTTCTTTTGCACTTAGGTCGTCTCCTATGTACGTGCATCGCTCTTCGTTCCCTTCAATGGTCACTACAATTTTTTTGGTCTTTTCTTTATTGTCATATGCTTCTCCTATAATGGCCTCTCTTTTAGGCATCCGTACCAAAATTTTTCGGTCTTCCACTTCATATTTCTTGAAATTTTCTGGTACTTCAAACAATGATTCTTCCTCTTCTTGTTTCACTGCTTTTCTTTTCATTTTCTTTTTACTACCTTCACTTCCTTCCTTTGAATTTATCGTTTTAATACTTGTGAGGGGTTCTTCTTCTTTTTGGGTTAACACTCCTATGTCTTCTAAATAGTGTTCCTCTGAGTCAAAGTAAGTATCCATCACAATGGATTCTAGATCATCGTCATTCTCTTCTTCTTCTATGAACTCACTAGGATCACACTCTTCCAACAGGGGCTGACACATGAACACTGAAATATCATAACCCTCCTCATCACAATGAGGTGTCCATTGTTCTTCATTGACTGCAATGTCCATGGTAGCTAAGATTTCTGCCCAACCATGAGGCTCAAATTCCTCATCTGGAAATATCATCGGTGTATAGGCTGGGTCTTTTATTGGTCTATCTCCTGGGGGAGTTCCTTCTTCTCTCACTTTTAGGCGCTTTTCCTCTTCCTCTGCGACCTTGCACATCCACAAGTGAGTATCTTCATGCAGCCAGGATGGATCAGGTGAACTTCCAGAATGCACAGAGATTGAATCTTCTTTTGCTTTGTGGATAGGATTCCACTGTAGGGGTGGTACATCTCTGAAGGTGTAATCCTTCAGATTGACCTTGGTGGTGACCCCTAAGTGTTGTAAGTACAAGGAGTTGGTTCCCCAATCTTGTACTATTTGCAATTGTCGTAGGAAGGGTCTTCCTAGGATCATCTCGTAGACATTATTTTTTTCAAAGTCACATATAGCAAATGTATGTTCAAACTCTACACCACAAGTGGTTAGAGTTATCCCTTCAAGCAATCCTAGAGGTCTTTCAAAATGACCATCTGCCATTTGAAGTTTCATTCTCGTTGGTCTTAAGGTGGGTTCGCCCCATCGCTTCCACAAGGAGGTGGTCGCAATAGCAACACCAGCACCTGAATCTACGATTGCTTTGGTTGTGTAACCGTGATAGGTGATCGGAAGATAAGTGTTACCTTCTTCACCTTCGCTCATGTCTCCTATCTTGTCGAGAGGTATCTCTGGAACTTTTTGCTTAGAGCCTACTTTTGGCATATTAGATTCAAGTTCTGGAACCTGATCCTTCACATGACTCCAGAGCTCCGGTTTTGCCTTGAGCAGCTCTTCCACAATGAGATGACATTGAACCTTAGTGTTCTTCACAACATCAGTGTTTCTTGGAATCACTGAGTCTTCATTTCTTACCAATATTGTGGGAGCTCTGATCTGGATAGATTCAGATTCCCATGGGCCTGTGTAATGAGGCAACTCTTGTAAAGAATTAGATTCAAAATCTAATCTCTCACCCTCTTGTTGCTCTGCTTGATCTCCATAGATAGACGGGATGTCTTGGGGAAATTGATCATGAAGATCATCAATCTCAGGAATAGGAGGGGAATTACCCTTCTCCTTGGCCCATTTCTCTTCCTGTATTTCCCGCAAGAACTCTTGAGAGTACTGTTGAATTGAAGGGGGTATTCCAGCATCCGTGGAATTAGGAACATAAGCTCCCATTGGTGGTGAGCTTCCTCTTTCAATAACTGGTTGAGCCTGTGGAGGTAAAGAAACTTGTGGTTTATTTACCAACTGCTCTAATCTTTCTAGTAAACCTTGGAAATGCAAATCCGGTTTGACAGAGTTTGTCTGATTGAACTTTTGACTAGTCTCAAGTATGGCTTGAGCTTGTTCTACCATTTTCATGCACATTTTCATCCGTTCAATCTCTAAATCTGCTCTAGGGTGACTCTTGTCGAGGTTTGCCGCTGTTGGCCCTTCTTGAAGACGAGCCTGGTAGGCCTTGAACATCATGTCCAAGCCTTCTGGGGTTGGATCTGCAAGAACAGACCCTGGCTGTGGGTTATTTACAATGGGTGGTGGGGTGGAATGAGGCGAAGTGGATGGAGCTTCGGTATGTGAGGGGCTTTGAGATGCAATGTCTTCTATTTTTGTTTTGGTATCCCTTAGGCTTTCTTCTAGCTCGGATAGCTTTTTGTTCCACTTGCGATTAGCCTTCTCTCTGGTATCCTTCCATGTTCTTGGTTTCCTCTTACTAGGCTCTCCTGATTCACTTGACTCCGACTGCTCAGATGGTTTTGCTTGTTGTGTAGCCTCTGCCCTAGTAACTGCCTGTACAGGAGCCACATTACTACCACTTGAACTTGAATCTGCCACTAAGCCTACCACGTTGATGGGTGTGACCTTGGGTGCACTAGAGGGATTCCTGGGACACTCTCTAGGAAGATGTTCCTTGCCGCACTCAGGACAAAAGCCTTGTATTGTGATGTTTTGTCCTAGTCCCAGAGCTGGTTGGTGGGGACATTCACGAATGAAATGATCACCCTGACATCTAAAGCATGGTCCTCTAGGGGCTTGTGGTCTTACTTGTCTCACTTGGGGCCTAGTATTTGGATTCGTATACATGACATTGGAGTATTCTGGCTCCCAATTTTGTTCTATAGGTGGTGTCTCATATTGATACTGAGAAGTCTCACTTTGCTCAGGTGACTCTATATAATAAGCCTGTGGACTATCTTCATGGAAGTAGTCTGAACCATGAGCGTGAGAATCATTTTCTGAGACCAATGGGGTTAGTGGCACCAATGCTCTATTATGGTTCTCCTCCGCCATCGTATATTTAACTGGGATCACATTGGCAGGAGCTGGCGGTTGGTTTCCTAGGACTGGTTGTGGCCTATATGGTGCCTGATATTGCTGCTGGTATTGAGGTTGATATTGTTGTGGCCTATAATATGGCTGTTGGTACTGATTCTGATACCTACCCTGCTGGTAAGGTTGCTGATAATTTTGTCTAACAGCCTGCCTGTTATACGGACAATCTTGAGCCGTATGATTTGTGTATTTTCTCCAATGGTGCAATACAGAGCATTAGGGTTTCCTTGGGGTTGAGTCGTCAATGGACAAACATTAGCCATGTGATCTCCTCCACATGTATAACATCGCTTCACTGAGGTGACCCTTGGCATTTGTCTACTTTGAACTCCTAGCTTTTTGGCCACTTGCTCAGCTATCTCATCTATCTCAGTGGAGGCTCTAGAGGTATGACTTGTAGAACTATCAGAGTCCTTATAGAGTTTGGATAGTCCTAACTCCTCACCCAAGTTATCTTCTATGTCAATGCACATCCGTATACACTCTTCTATGGATCTAGGCTCTTTCAAGTATACATATGACCTTAATTTTGTGCTCAACAGGCCATCTAAAAACAGTGCCACCTGTTTGGCTGATGTGGGTAATTCTGGTACGGGGCATCTTTCCAAGTACTGTCTAAACCTTCTTCCTGCAAGTCGCACTGTTTCTTGTGGTGTCTGCTTGAAGCTGTGGATCAATGATGATGTGTTATGCCTGATACCGCTTTTGGAAAATTCCACAATGAATTCTTCTAGCAGCTGACCTATCTCTCTATAGTTGCGACTGTTTAGAGGTTGAAACCAAGCTAAGGCAGTACCCTTAAGAGTCAAACCAAATGCCTCGAACTGGGTGAATAAGTCTTCAACCTGTTCAGCTCTTAGCACTTGTTTGAACTCCGCCACATGATCATAAGGATCTCCAAATCCATCAAAGTAGTTCTTCATTGTCTTAACCACTTGAGACGGTCTAAGGGTTCTTGAGTGCTCTCGTGGTCTAGGCCATAGGAAATCATGATCATCTCTTTGATGCCTATGAACTCTATGTCTCTCCCTTTCAAGTCTTTCCGTTCCATATCCTGATCTGTCTCTGCCTACAGTGTCTGCAAAGCTTACCTCCGGTCTCTCTCTAGTCCTTTCCCTCTGGGTTTCATGAGCCTTGGATGATCCGGCTCCTTGGAGGCCCTGGGAAACATTAGATCTTGGTGGAGGGAAAATTGATTCACCTTGCCAAGTGTAAGCATGTCTATCATGATCTGATACCAAGAATAATTTTTGAGATGTGTGATCTAGATAGACAACTTTCCCTGGTGTCTCTGGATCCTTGAATTCATAGATGGTGACTACTGGGCTAGGTTGATCTGGCCTAAATCTTTAAAAGGCTTCCTCCGTTTCTCTATTCACGAATAGTTCTATGCTTTTATTATCTTGAGGAATCCAATCTGGAGTGATCACTCTAGTCAAGACTGACTTACCTCTAGGGGTCTTGGGTTCTCCTCCTAGGTCTCCTTTCTCTAGGTCTCCTATCTCGTTCTCAGGAATGATATTTCCAAACTCATCTGTCCTATCTGGTAAGTTGGTAACCACATACATGGTTCCTTCCTTATCAATGTAAGCACCCTCTTCAAACTTGACCACTGGGTGTTCAAGTCCAAAGGGTTGGTCAGGATTTTTGAGTTGAACCACTGATCGTCTTAGACCATCCTCATAGATGCGAGCACCTAATTGGTTGGTCCTGATATACTCCAATTGGGTCTTATAGGGACCTTCTGGTGTCTGTAAACAGGCAGTGCCTGAGTTACGTGTGGGTCTTTCCATGCTAAAAGACATTTCCGAGTCACTGGTTTCTGAACTTCGTGTGTAAGGATAACCACTAAGCTGTTGAGCCCAAGACTTGGATGTATGGTTGACACTAGCCTCAGATGACCTAATGCTTTGTCTATCCTTGCCTAAGTGTCTGCCAGATCTCAGGTTCATAAGCCTTGGCTTCTAGTCCCAAAGTTCTCTTATATTGCTCAAAATCCTTTGGAACACCTTGGTTTTCCAATTTTCCTGAGGGTCAACTTCAAAATACCCTATCTAATAATCCTTGTACTCCCCACGAGCTTTCCAACAAAACCAACATCACAGCAAACGGATTCCGTATGAGAAAGTTATGCCAGTTCAGGGTTTTGGGGGTTAAAACAGGGAAATAGGGTCTCTCAGAAAATGCTTCAAATCAGGCGATACATGACATTTGTAGGACACGATACTTGATACTTGAGGAACTCGATACACGATACTTGGTATGTATCGCGATACTTGAAGTAGGCGATACACGATCTTCAACAAGTATCGTGAGCAAACTCCACGATACACGATCTTTGATAGGTATCGCGATCGTTGTATAACGATACACGATACTTACCTTGTCACGATACACGATAGTTGAGAAATATCGCGATACTTGATGTCCACGATACTCGGGCAAAACGATACTTAGCTCCAGATGATACTCGATATTTGGAAGAAAACGATACACGATCTCTGACTTAAGCGATACCCGATCTTCGACCGAAACGATACCGATCTCTCATGCAAACGATACACGACCTATGAACCAAACGATACACGATCGCTGGTGAATATCGCGATCTTTGATTGAAACGATCTTTGACACCAACGATACTCGATACTTGGCTCAAAACGATCGACGATACCTAAATCAAAACGATACGCGATCTTTGGTAAGTATCGCGATCTCTGAGAAGCGATACACGATACTTAAGCCAAACGATACACGATCTTTGATCCAGACGATACACGATCTACGAACCAAACGATACACGATCGTTGGTGAATATCGCGATCTTGATCAAAACGATCTCTGGACCAAACGATACCGAAAGAAGGGAAATATCGCGATACTCGACCACAGGAGTAAAACGATACTTGCTAAGTATCGCGATACTCGACCGCGGGAGCAAAACGATACTTGACCCTTAGACAAGTTTTGGGAAAGATTTTTTCTAAGTTCTGGTTGTACACATGCTCTACTCTTTCCTCTCTCCTCTCCTCACTCTCTGTATCACCCCAAATCACTCCTTTTCACCTCTGTCAGTACCAAACGATACCTGATGCAGATCGTTTCCCTTTCCAAACTTAGTTTACTGAGAAATTATAGATTAAATGTGTGTTTTCTCACCTTGAGAGCCTCTCTAACTTCTTAGTCACTTCCCCTTGCTCTGTGTAACCCCAGTTTGCCCGATTTCTCACTCACGATCTCTGGCGCAGCTTCCGCGATACTTGGTGCAGGTTCGTCTTGTCCGGGACTATTCACTCAGATTTTTTGTTATTTTTGGTACTACTTCTTCAGCGCCTCTGTTCTGCACCCTCTCTAAGCTTCTTGCTCACAACCACAAGTAAAAACAAGGTGAATGTACTCTAAAAAATGGAGAAAAACTGAGAAGATGAAGGTGGGTGGAGATGGTGATGATGCTGAAGATGAAGAAGAAGAAAAATTCAGAAACTGAACTGAAATGATGATTTTTTTACCTTCCAACGTCGCTACTCTACGTCTTACCGTCACACGCTCGTCCTCCAAGCTCTCTCCCCAACAACGGCGCCAAATTTGGTGTCACTCTAGCACAATGGTGAGTACCAACGTGAGGAGATACACCTCATAAATGTCAATCCGTGGAGACGTGACGATCGGTATGAAGACCGTGAGCAAGTGATGGCACAAGTGCGTGAGTGAAAGCACACAAGCATGCACACACATACACACACACGCGCACAAAGTAAGAGCAAAGAGTGGAACAATGGAAAGCTTCGATTACCAAAGAGCTCTCTTACAAAACTGAAATCTACAACAAGCCAACCCCAAAAATGAGCTCTCCAGCCCTTTTTATAGTTTTTGAGTGGTTTTGGCCCTGTCCAGACCTAGTGTCCGGCCTAGTTAAAAAATAGGTTCCAGGGCTTATTTGGGGGCTCAAACGGAGTCTAAAAATTATGAAAATTGGTAGGATGGTAGATCTAATACTCCTCAAGCTCGAGGACTCCTCGGCTTGAACAAAATGGAGTTACAAAAATGGAAAATGGTATTTACAATGGTTTTTAGTGATAAAAATCACTATTTTTGTAGGGATTTCTTCTGAAAATTCGACAGGTGCTTCTTGGAGCTCCCTACTTGCTCCTTCTTCTTGTGTGTCTACTTCCTTGATGCGCTTCCATGCTGTGTCCTTGACCTTGAGCTTCAACACACACCTTTACGCAGACGTCTGCACTTCTCCTCATTTTACTATCGCTGTTTATGTAGTGTTTCATTCCTACAATGTTGTCGGCAGATGATACTGTTGACTCATATGTAATGGTTGATATATTTTGTGCTAATAATCGGTTGAAAGCTGGGAGGTGCCAGATGCGCTTGATTTAGATTCAACGTTACTACCCTGATTGTACTTGCAATTTTTCGCTCAATTTTATGCTCTGTACATTGTGTCTTTTCAATGAAACAAACTAGCGCAGTCTTCCAATCTGATATGGATGTTGCTATGAGGAGTTATCATTCCTCTAGGGTTACCATGCGGCATTTAAATGCATTCAGTATTTTTCTTTCACAGCTAAATATAATCTCCGAATACTTATTATGGCCTGTTTGCCTGCCATTGCGTTAGTCTTGATATGTTAATATGTTGATTAAATACGCAATATGTAAAAACACCCATGTTCCTTTTGTGACCATGCGTATATGCACTTGGCATCTCTGATTATTATGATCCATTTCGCTTTTGGGTGATAAAGATTATATTCCAATAGGTTGAACATTACATGAGCACCACGTCAAAGGATCACATATTACGATAAAGCAACTTGAAGTCTATTTTCTTAAACGTATGAATCCATATATATGCACCCATGTTGTATACCCATTACTCGATGAAATGGTGTAATTGAACTACCCTTGCACTTCATGTATGCAAATAGGAGGGCAAGATCATGGGCTATGTGAGTGGTATTCGTGAACCTTGGATTAAGTTTCAGGCACTTCACTTTGCCCCTTACATTGCTCTTGGTCTTGGACATGTTATGAGCTTTATTTGCATTCCATACCATGGTCTAACCATGCACTTTGGTTTGTAAGTATTGTTCATAAGGGTAGAGCATAATTGTGTGTGTGCATATTTTCCCTTGAGTTAGAGGCTATTCATTTGGCGCGTTTGCCGGGAACATATGAGCTAGTGCATAGACATAGGAAGAATCCATTACGAGATAATTGTGGGCTCTAGGTAATCTAAGTAGACCGATTCCGAGGGATTTGAACAAAATAAAGTCTTGTATAATCACCTTTTCCGTGGGCTTTAGAGCCGATTTCATTTGGTGTGTTTGCCGGGAATAGCTTGGTACGTCTCTATAAGAGAGTGCCATAGGTTCGCCTAGCGCCACAGGTTGGCCGAGCTTGCGGACCCCGCGATCTAGTACATGAGCGAGGGGAGCTCATCGTCAGGAGCAACACAAACTCAAAGAGAGGAACGCGCTCAGAGAAGAGCCCTTGAAAGAGAAAGGAGAAGGTGGGAACCGCCAGGTGAGTGGACCTCGATTAGTTCGAAGAAATCAGTCAAAAACGTGTACACCCGTAGGAGAGTCGCGAGTCAAGTACGGAAGTTTGAAGGAGGGATCCTGAAGCCACGTGTGCTAAATTTTTGGGATCGAAGTGATATTGACATCACACCTCTGTTCGAAATGGCTCAGCGGATCTCAGTTCACTTGGGGGACTTCACCAAGTTTTCAGGTACTTGGGACGAAGATCCGGATAGTTTTATCCAGTTGTTTGAGGTTACCTGTGAGGCCAATGATGTAGTTGACTAGGATCAAAGGTTGAGAATTTTTTCGGCTATTCTCCGTGATGAGGCAGCCAATTGGTATGGAAATCTGACACCACAAGAGCGTGGAACTTATCAGATGCTCAAGGAAGCCTTCTTGGCAAAGTTTCGACGACAAGGCTTCCAAGACAGATTGGCCCAACAAATGGATTACTTGCGACAAGGAGTAAACGAGAGCATCGATAACTACATTCAGAGAATGGAAACATTAGTAAGAAAGATGGGCGTGAATGCCCCGAATGATGAGACATTGAAACGAAGATTCATTTCAGGATTGAGAGATCCTACGGCGCAACAACATATCATCCTGACAAGACCTGCGACCTTAATGGATGCTAAGGAACAAGCAAGGCTTTGGGAGGAAGTCCAATTATGCCAACAAAGGAAGATGGAGCTCTTATACGAGCCTATGGGAGGCCCAGGAAATATACCGATGAAAGATCCGGGTCAAGGAAGTCCCGCACTGACGACCCCAGCTTTTGTAGCTGCCACTAGCACTCCAGGCGAAGTAAAGCCTGCGCTCACCGAAGAACGAATATTAGAATTGGTCACGCAAGCTATAAAAGCTGCCACGATAACTCAAGAGACGTACACAGTAAAACCAGAGGTCACAACAAACCTGAATCAAGTGTTTCGATCAAATACATGGTGTGGGAAGTGCCACGGTTACGGCCATTTGGCTTCAGAATGCCCCACAGTCTCGAGAGTATTCACAGATAGATCGCCACCTAGGATGCGTTGTACTTTTTGTGGAAGGACAAATCACACAGAGGACCGATGTTACAACAAGAGAGCCTATGAAGAGAGGACCATGAAATCAGGAGATACAAGAGAAAGACCTTACACGGGATTGCCCGCTCAAAGTGTACCACCTACATCTCGTTGGGAAAACAGACCGACTTATGGATATGGTGCTCAGGGTCAAGGAGGAGACTATCCAAGAGGAGCTCCGCGTGATCAAAGAAGAGATGGTCCAATCCAGTGCTGGAGATGTCATGGCTTTGGCCATACTCAATCTAGATGTCCAAACGAAAAGAAGCCACTTGATTATACCCCGCTATGTAGGTACTGTAGTGGGGAGGGCCACTTTGATGAAGATTGTCCAAAACGAAGAGCTGCCGCCGGCAAGGAAAAAGGACCAGTAGGATCCTCGAACTATGTTGATACTCAGATGCATCCCACATCAAGAGCTCAAGAGCACGTTCCTACGATCGGAGTAGTGTTCAAGACACCGAACCCTCAAGAAGGCTCTAGCTCGTCAATGCACTTTGTGGATGCTTACGAGGCCAAGAAACCACACAAAGATCCAGATGTGGCAGTAGTCACAAGGACTCAAGAGTACTCGAAGAAGAATTCAGGAGGCGAAGGTGAAGAAGGGAGTCAAGAGAGGATAGCTGAACGTGAAGAGGTAGAAAACCAAGTTGGAGGACTTGTTGAGCAGCAAGAGTTTGAGGATGGGGAAGAGGTTGAGATCCTTCCACCAGTAACCAAAGAATTTGTGCCGGGCATAGCACCATTCCCTGAAAGATTGAAAGCTCCTAAAATTAGAAAGGAAAGACAAAGTTCGGAAGAAGTGGATATTGTGAAGTTACTTGCTGACACTGAAGTCACACTGGACATTGGCACATTGCTAAAATGTTCGCCTGTTTACAGGAAACAATTCTATAACGAATATATTAAGAAGCCGAGGAAAGCTCGAGATAAAAAGAGACAAGACAAGGATGTCCAAGGGATCATTCAAAGTATCACGACGCAAATTGATTCGAACGCTCCAGTTGTGACGGTCGAAATTAAAGGGTATGCAGTCCCTGGTGCTCAGTTAGATAGTGGAGCCGCAGTCAACCTTATGACTGAGTTCATGATGAAAGCTTTGGGCCTCAACCACATGGAAGAGACGCCGATGTCTTTGAGAATGGCGGATCAAACACAAGTGAAGCATGCGGGTCTTTTGAAGAATGTAAGCACAGTTGTGGGCGGTCTAGAGTTTAAAGTCGATTATCTGATAGTAAGACCAAGGACCTCAGAGGCTACCTTCTCGATCCTACTTGGACGGCCATGGCTGGTGCAAGCCGAATGTGTGCATGACTGGCGCACAGGTTTTATTTCAATAGGGCCAAAGTCTGATCGGATTCAAATACAAGTATCCCCACCCTCGAGCAACAAGAAGAAGACAATAATAGTCGATGAGATGGAAAAGAAAGAAAAGGAGAAAGCAAGGCACGAGAGTGCATGAGCTAGGTTTTCTTTGAACACGGACACCTACAAGAATTTGCTTCAAGACGGGTTCAACTTGCAGCTCTTTAAGAATCAAGACACGAAGATGGGAGAGTATCAAAATCCATTGCTCTATAACGACGATTCGGACCAGGAGTTGCTAGGATGGTTGACGCATACAAGTGAATTTGATTGTTATATGTTGAGTATAGACTCAAGTAAAAACAAAGCTACTCAATCCCTGGAGAAGGGAACTTCAAAAGAAGAATTGAAACTAGAGTTAGCTGCGGTGATGGAAGTGCAACAGTTGAGGGAAAGAGTTAGAATGCTAGAAGCAGAGATTCTAAAGAGAAGTCGAGAATCGGAAAAAGAGTCGAAGAGTAAGACTAAAGTGTCGGAAGCCATTGCAAAAGCTGAATTGAAGAAACTAGGTTCAATTGAAAGAGAACAAGACAATGAGTTACTGGCCAACCATGCGCGCGTGATCGGAGAACATATTCCAATCACAGTGTCATCGAGAAATAAGGATTATTCGCGAGAAGCTCAGTTGGAAAAATGGGAAGTCTTTCCAGAAAAGTTCTTGAGTGTAGGGTCAGAGCTACCAGATGGAGTACGAGACTGCATTAAAACGACACTCAAAAATTTTAGCGAGGCCTTTGCATGGTCGTACAGTGATCTGAGAGGAATTGATCCCCAAATCTGCCAACATTATATAGACTTGCAAGAAGGCACACGACCGATATGTCAACGACTCAGGCGAACGAATCCAGTCTATTCGGAATTGATCAAGCTGGAATTAACCAAATTATTGGAGGCAGGATTCATATACCCCATTGCATCTAGCGAATGGGTATCGCCAATTGTAGTTGTTCCAAAGAAAAATAAGAAAATCCGTATTTGCATAGATTATCGGAAGTTGAACGAGCGCACGAAGAAGGATCATTTCCCCTTGCCATTTACTGATCAAATCTTGGATAGAGTGGCTGGCCATAGATTGTACTCATTTTTGGATGGTTTCAGTGGGTACAACCAGATCCAAATCCATGAAGAGGATCAATCCAAAACTACTTTCACGACAGAATGGGGTACGTATGCATATCGGGTGATGCCATTTGGATTATGCAATGCACCGGCCACATTCCAGAGAGCAATGATAGCTGCATATCAAGACTACCTGCAGGATTGGATGGAGATATTTCTTGATGACTTTGCAATCAGAGGCGACGATGAGAACATGATGGAGAGGATCGAAGCAATTTTAAGAAGAAGCATCGAAAAAGGCATCGCATTGAATCCTGAAAAGTGTACATTTGGAGTACGAAGAGGATTGCTTTTGGGTCATGTCATTTCCGAAAAAGGGATTGCGGTTGACGAGGATAAAGTGGAAAAAATTGGACAACTTCCACCACCGCAAAATTTGCGACAACTCAGAGGATTCTTGGGCCATGCGAATTACTATCGACGATTTATATTAAATTTTGCCTCTATCGCGGCACCACTGACGACTCTTTTAAGGAAGGACCAACAATACCAGTGGACTGGAGAGTGTCAAGTTGCATTCGACTCGATCAAAGAGAGGTTAATAAATGCACCGATTTTGGTAGCACCTGATTGGACGAAGGAATTTCATGTACATACCGACGCTTCTCATACTGCAGTTGGAGCAGTACTATGCCAAGCCGACGAAAAGAAGTTAGATCATCCTATTTACTATGCAAGTCGCAATTTGAATAGCACTGAGAGGAACTACACGACTACGGAGAAGGAATGTCTCTCGATGATCTTTGCGGTGAACAAGTATCGGCACTACTTGATGGGAAAGCATTTCACTTTTTATGTGGATCACGAAGCCCTTAAGTATATCATTAATAAACCAGAGTTATCAGGACGGCTGATGAGGTGGATGCTACTTCTCCAAGAATTTCAGTTCACAGTAGTAACCAGACCAGGTAAAGCACATATATTGGCTGACCATTTATCTCGAATTGTTAATGAGGAGCCAATCTCTGGGGTGCCCGACGATGCTCCTGATGGGCATCTATTCCAGGTTGATGCGAAGGTACCTTGGTATGCCGACTTGGTGAATTTCTTGTGCACTACTAAATATCCGCCAGGAGCAAGCAAGAGAGAGAAACAAAAACTGTTAGCATTGGCGAAGCATCATAGCATCATTGGGGGGCAACTCTATCGATATTTTGTTCATGAGAGCATTTATCGGAGGTGTCTCGAGGAAGAAGAGGCAGATCTAGTGTTGAGGGCTTTGCATGACGAACCTTGCGGTGGACATTTTGCTGGTGAATTGACGGCAAAAAAGATTTTATTAGCAGGGTATTGGTGGCCAACATTGTTCAAGGACTCACATACATATTGTAAGAAATGTGACAAATGCCAACGAATGGGCAAACCCACATTAGCACATGCTTCTCCTCTTACGCCGGTGTTAGCTCTTAAGCCGTTTGAGAAATGGGGAATTGATTTTGTGGGGCCTATTGATCCTCCCTCACGACGAAGATCCAATAGGTATATTTTGGTCTGTACTGACTATGTTACCAAGTGGGTAGAAGCCAAAGCTTTGAAGACTGACCGAGCTATTGATGTTGCTAAATTTCTGTATGAGCAAATTATCACTCGATTCGGATGCCCATTGGAAATAGTGAGTGATAGAGGGACACATTTTGTCAACGAACTGATCGACGAATTAATGGAATTATACAAGATCAAACATAGAAAAAGCACTCCATATTACCCGAGAGCAAATGGACAAGTGGAGGTCACCAACAAAATTCTGGAACAGATTCTGACAAAAACAGTAGCGGTGCATAGGAGAGACTGGGATGAGAGACTTCTGGAAGCTTTGTGGGCATATCGAACATCCTACCGAGTGACGACTAAGAGCACTCCGTTCTCTCTAGTATATGGCGAGGAAGCCATCTTCCCCATCGAAAAAGAAGTTCCGACATTAAGAGTGGCCATCGAAGCCAGATTGGGCGAGGAAGAGTCATTAAAGGAGAGGTACATACAACTGGTGAAGCTGGAAGAAAAGAGGCTCATCGCACAACAAAGCTTGGAAGCTATTCAGAAGAGACGAAAAGAGAGGCATGATAAGAATCTCAAAACCTATGTGATTCAAGAAGGGGATTTGGTGCTAGTCTATGATAGTAAATATTATAAATTCCCGGGGAAGTTACAGACAAGATGGGCGGGACCGTTTAAGGTGGTGGAACTCAATTCCAATGGTTCCATGCAAATTCAAGATTTAGGAGAAGAATATGCTCCCGTGAAGGTTAACGCGCTTCGAGTTAAACCATATTTCAAGTGATATTAAGACGGGAGAAGCTAGACGAGATCCAAACGAAATGACGAAGTAGACTCCTTGTACATAGACGTATAGTTATATATATATGCGCATATGTAAGCTATGATTTGTGTGTCATAAATATTCTTCCTTGCTAGCTCAAGAATTTTGGACTTCTAATATTTTTGTGTTATGCAGAGACTGTTAGGAGCTAAGTAACAAAATGGCAGACCAAATTACGCAACTCTACTTGTACGAGCTAAGGATATATTTCTCGGACCAAACGTTCGCTCGCATGGACATAGATGTCGACAACTTTGAGACGGAATACGATGTTGAGGAAGCGCATTGGCTGGTATGCTTTATAAACCAGGATTTGGGTGTTGCATTTTACATTGAGTGTTTTGAGGAGTACCTAGCTCGACATGTAGGATGGGCGGGAGATCGATACTACTATTTTGATCCTTCTAGGGAAATGCCTAACGAGGAAAACGATATCACATGGGCTTGGGCAGATGTGCTAACGCTAGGAAGTGATGACGGAGCTCCCGAAGTTGAGCCTGACTCGCCTTAGAGAAGTTGTCGGGATTCGAGTACGATGTGAGACTACATGAGACATCCCGGGGACTCACATTTTAGGACACCTAAGGATAGGTATACGAGGAACTAAGGCATAGCTGGCTGTAGTTACCAAGTGAAAAGTCGAATCGATGAATACGTATGTAGTGTCTGTAATTGAAAGAATGGAGTGAAGAGGTGATTGATCTGTCAAAGGCTAGTGTGTATCTGTTTTGCATGTATGTGTGGGAACAGTGGGAAAAGTCCCTTTCTTCCTCTCCCTAATTCTCAGGACTTGGGTGAACTAATTAACTATGAAAAAAAAACGAAAAGAAAAGAAAAGAAAAAGAAAGTGTGTTGTGTGATCGTACCAATGCGCTATGGTGGACTAGTAGGTGGGTGGATTTATCCTCGCCGGGTGGTTAGGACCACGAGCCGCAGCTAGTTTCGCCATAGGCTTGGGATGTATGTAATTGTGGCTTAGCTACGCGCCATAACGGGTTGGTAGGCAGGTGGAGCCATCGTGGCTGGGTAGTCACGACCACGAGCCGCATCCAGCTTCGTTATGGGCTAGCTGATATATGTTATGTGTGATCATTGTGTGTTTGTGTGTTGTGCGCTGCATTGCGTTGGTAGATGGGTGGAATCAACCTGATCGGGTGGTCAGGTCCACGAATCGCATCCAGCATCAATGTAGGCCAACGTGTGATTAAAATAAAATTTTCATATGAAGTATTCCCCACTCCTGAGGGGGAGAGAAAGAGAGGAGAGGGCGATGATCGCCTAGAAGGGAACGTTATTTGCTTGTGTGATTGGTATGTGTTGGCTTGCGACAGATCAGCTCACTTTGAATCAACATTCTTGAAGGTACAGATATTCTATATGTACTTATGGATGAGGCTTTAGCGAGGTGATGCAACGGTAGTGCTTTATAACTCGTGTGCTCTATCTGAGGGTTTTTCTAGTGTGTGGGACACTCCAGGGTTCTGATGTATGTCTTGACTTGCACTCGAGTTTCGATGATTTTTGTAGGACGACGATGGGGATTCTTCGGGAATGTCTAGTCATGGAATGGTTGTACATAGCGAATAGTAGGTCAATAATGGGGTATGCATTTTGGGTATTTTTGCATCTCCGATTGGATTCATTTCCGTTGTCGTTGTTCGTTTCGGTATTTCCGTTTCTGTTTTCCGCAATGGTAGTTGCATGTAAAGGTGTGCATGTATTATTTTGGCTGAGACCATTTTTCGTAATGGAATGTATGAGCAAAGTAATGCATGGCTGAAATGGAATTGCATATATGTGCATGATCTTGAATCATTTTGGAAGTGATTGATTTGTATGTATTCATGAGTGATTTTTAGCACTAATAGCTTTGATGAGTGCAGGTTCAGTGGAAGTGGCGGCTCGATGGAAAGGTATGTGAACTAATTGAACATTGACAAGTTCATGGTTGTTTGAAATTTATTGCAGCAAAAGCGGCTCGTCGAGGACGACTTCGCAAATAAGAAGAGGGAAGTATGTTAGCCCACAAAATGGTTGATTTTTATGCACTAATGCGGTCTTATTTGGCAGGGAAATTTGTTTGATTTCAGGTACTTGCAGAGTTAATCAATTGGATGAAAGGAGATTGCACTCATGTCTACAAAACTTCTGCTTGGAAATGATGTATTGGTTGCAAAGGCACTTATCTCTATGTATGGCAAGTGTGGTCTAATGGATGATGCAAGGAGTACATTTCCAACAATGCCAGTGAAGAATGTTGTTGCTTGGAGCACTATGATCACCTCATGCACCTGTAATGGGTGTGCTAGGGAGGCTTTAAGCCTTTTCCATCAAAAGCAAGCTGAGGGCACAAAGCCGAACCATCTCACATTCCTTTGTCTTGTTGATGCATGCACTAGTCTAGAAACTCATCAAGAAGGGTACATATTGTTTTTCAGATTTTGGAGATAAGAAAAAATAAAAGGGGCGCCACAAATTTGAATGGAAAAAGGGGGAGTCGGCTGCCACAAGATAAGGAGGGGAGGGCTGGCATTTTGGGGGCTATCTCTCTCTCTGTATTTTCGTCGCCCGAAATGGTCTTCGATGTCTTCTTATTTGCTAAGTATTTCGAGGGTTTTTTTTTCGGAGGTTCAGAGAAATGCGTGCGACTCTTTTTCTCTGTTGTTACGAGTTTAGCTATGGCGATATGCATTTTTTTCTCCCTCGCTTCCCTGTTGCATGGAGGCGCAGTAGCTCCTTGTACCATGTGACGCCGTCTTCGTGATCGACCCATTTATGCTCTATCGGCTGACAAGGTGGAAGGCAGTTGTACTGACGACCATGCGCGGCCATTTCCTCACTTTGGTGATGTGGCCTGCGCTATGCCACAGTTTGTAATGGATCGGATGTTCGTTTATTGCTGAGTGCTATTTGGCGAACATTAATCACTTTGAATCAGGTACTTGATTGTTGTGTTTGTTGCTACGACGCGGTAATGATTACAGAACTCCGCTGTTCATACAGTCAGGATGGATTATCTTAATTTAATGGCATGTCTGCATTACTTTCACACCGAAATGCATTGGCGGTTCCTTGATGGCTGTCGCGATTAGGAGATTATTGCTTTTCTGCTATTCAAAATGTTTGTGCAATACTATTTTGAATTTCAGAATCAACGAATGTTTTGTGTGTATTTATTTTATAGCACTGGTGAGTACAATGCTCAACTCTGCACATTCTGATCAATGCATATCATATATATTGCATACATATTTTATCGTACAACGCTGTACTTGTTTATGAGCGGCACACACACATTCTGCGAAAGCACCTAATAATCGGCTCCGGACAACAACTACTGTTCTTTAGGACTTTTCAGACAAATGGTGATGACCTGGTTTGAGTATTATGTTTGGAGGATTACTGCCCAGGCGCCATGCTTCTCATCTGTTCTCTGTGCACATTATTTTTTGATCCACGCTCGCAAGTTGTGTTCTTTTGGTGGAAGTGACGTTACCCAAAGCAAACGCTTTGACCTCAACAAAGTTTTTCTGTGATGTCGTGCTCTTCTTTGTTATCGGATGCACACCTTTACGCAGACGTCTGCACTTCTCCTCATTTTACTATCGCTGTTTATGTAGTGTTTCATTCCCACAATGTTGTCGGCAGATGATACTGTTGACTCATATGTAATGGTTGATATATTTTGTGCTAATAACCGGTTGAAAGCTGGGAGGTGCCAGATGCGCTTGATTCAGATTCAACGTTACTACCTTGATTGTACTTGCAATTTTTCGCTCAATTTTATGCTCTGTACATTGTGTCTTTTCAATGAAACAAACTAGCGCAGTCTTCCAATCTGATATGGATGTTGCTATGAGGAGTTATCATTCCTCTAGGGTTAAAATGCATTCAGTATTTTTCTTTCACAGCTAAATATAATCTCCGAATACTTATTATGGCCTGTTTGCCTGCCATTGCGTTAGTCTTGATATGTTAATATGTTGATTAAATACGCAATATGTAAAAACACCCATGTTCCTTTTGTGACCATGCGTATATGCACTTGGCATCTCTGATTATTATGATCCATTTCGCTTTTGGGTGATAAAGATTATATTCCAATAGGTTGAACATTACATGAGCACCACGTCAAAGGATCACATATTACGATAAAGCAACTTGAAGTCTATTTTCTTAAACGTATGAATCCATATATATGCGCCCATGTTGTATACCCATTACTCGATGAAATGGTGTAATTGAACTACCCTTGCACTTCATGTATGCAAATAGGAGGGCAAGATCATGGGCTATGTGAGTGGTATTCGTGAACCTTGGATTAAGTTTCAGGCACTTCACTTTGCCCCTTACATTGCTCTTGGTCTTGGACATGTTATGAGCTTTATTTGCATTCCATACCATGGTCTAACCATGCACTTTGGTTTGCAAGTATTGTTCATAAGGGTAGAGCATAACTGTGTGTGTGCATATTTTCCCTTGAGTTAGAGGCTATTCATTTGGCGCGTTTGCCGGGAACATATGAGCTAGTGCATAGACATAGGAAGAATCCATTACGAGATAATTGTGGGCTCTAGGTAATCTAAGTAGACCGATTCCGAGGGATTTGAACAAAATAAAGTCTTGTATAATCACCTTTTCCGTGGGCTTTAGAGCCGATTTCAAGTATCCAAATAGATGGCATTTCTTACGGCATTGATTGATGTGAACCAAAGTAGGGGGGGGGGGGTGCAATAATCTTCCTCAGTCTTGAATGACTTTCTCAATCATGGTAAGAACATGAAAATATTTTGAATGAGATATGATTCCCTTTTCTTTGCTATCAAAGTCTCTCAAATCTAAATTACTCAAATGCGGAGGCTTGGGTTGTTTGAGTGCACTCATTCTATTATTGCTTTCTTTTCCGATTGGATTCGATGTTTGCTATAATCAATGTAAACAACTAGTAAAGGTTGGAAAAAGCAATTTGGTTTAGACACTCTACGAATTTTGAAACTCAAGAAGAATAGGCTGAATCAATGATGTCTCGAGAGCTCATCCTAAAGATGAGGATTAAATAACAGCAATCCGAGAATCTTGTACATCAACCTGTGCAGTATATATAGATGTTGTTAAAAGTCAAATCAAGCAAGAAAAAGAAAACAACAGCAACAATCTGGATGGCCAAGAAAATTTGGTCTCAGTAAACCCTGTGTAGAATAATGTATGCTATGATGCTGGACATGTTCCTTCAGTTTCTTTTGGAATAGGTCTCCACAAGCTGAGTTTGAGAAGCATCACGGTAGTCACATGCCTTTTGTCAAAAACGTTAAGTCATCTGTAGAATCTGCAAATTACATTTTGATGTTGAGAAGAAGGGCTACACAGAAATGCAGCTGCTTAACTTCACTTAATATAATCACATTTTGTAGCGTTGAACTGGATTGTTAATGAGGTTGGAACTTTATATTACAGTATTAGATAGTAGCGTTTGAGCTTTAGGTAGCACAACAGGATACCCAAGGGTGTTATTCAATACTTCGTAATCTACAGCTTTATTCCCAGTTGGGGACAGCCATGGGGAATGTTCAACTGGCTTAAACATGCCATCATTCCAAAATGAAATTATAATACATGACTACTCCATTTTACAATTATCATGCTTCATGTTTACTCGATACAGGCTCTAGTTTGCCGTTGTGAAAACAAGCCAGAATCGTAAAATCTGTACAAGACAACCAAAACGCATATACAATTTTATTGAAATACATATTAGCCATAGAGCCCGGTTTTGAATACCAAAGAAGTAACATGGGATGGAAATGCGATGTCTTTCCCCCCTCTCATCATGTATTCATCCTCATTCCTCACGACATCTAGCAGTTTCCAGCAGGTCCATTCTGTAAATCTGATCAAGTTCAGCTTCTCATTAATCTAATTGTCGGCACACGTATAATTTGATGAGTTCATGGCAGCAGAATAACCTCTCCTTCAACGTCTAATGTCAGATGGCAGATTACGTCATGTGTGTCAGCAACTTCGTGTTATATATCTTTGCTTTGTGTAAACAATGTTCAAACTAACCTTGACAATATCAGTAGAAGTACAACATGGAGCAAGCAGCATAAATTGTTGTTCGTGGATCAATGCTGTTGCAGACCATTTGAATATGGAGCATGTATGGCTAGCCTGACTCCCGCAGTCATGCTATACCATCCACCAAGAAAATCCTTAGCAATAGTTTTCATAACTCGCAATTAATTCTAGATGTGAGGCTGCAATTCAGGAGCATGTGGCCTTGTGATATAGATTTTGGTACGTACTTAGTTGCATTTAATTTAAAACTGCATTGATGATTATGTGCCAATCATTCTTTAGTTAATGAGGACATAGAGCTACCTGCCTTTCTTAGTGAAGCTTTCATCATATGCTTTGCTGCATTCTTAATTCACCTCTCATTCGGCCAAGGTCTGCATATGCTCCACAATCAAGATTTTAGAAGAAATTCTCAGCTAAGTTGAGGCACTCCTTTGAGTATGAGAAGATTCTTCGTGTTTAGAACCTTTTGTACTTGTATTCGTACTCGAAAGGTATCTGATGATTGAGAAATTCCATCACAGTGATGTCCTTGAATTGCCTGCTGACCCTCTTGTTTGTTGTTGTGAAACCAATAGGAGAAGTTCAACATGTTTCCTGTGTGCAGTACTGATTGCCTCTTCTTTGGATGATAAGGATGCAAAATGGTTTACAGGCATACTTTGAGTGGTTGCAGATGCTCCAAATATGAAAGAAATGTCATCAGTTGATATTGGATTCATACAGCCCAAGCTGCTTGGACCATTTTGACAATAAGCATTGTTTTCCCATTTCATAGCTGTAAAAAGCTGATAAAATAGATAAAACTTCAATAGCATCAACATATTTCGGGAATAACAAAGGATTCTGAAGCCCAGCTGACTTCAGTTTCTGCGGCAGCTTTAATGGGAATTTTGGGACGGGATTTAGTCAAACTCATCCTAGAAGGCCGAGACTCTTCTGTTCAATAATAAGCATCGAATCCCAGACAAGAATGAGTGTACCTTGAAATATGAACTACATAATAGGTACTGGGACATTTAAACTGGTAGGAAGGTTTTGTCCAACCAATACATCACTTCGAAAATCAACTCATGCAATCTCTTTCTATCAGCTTCAGGAAAGCTTCGAAAATCAACTCATGCAATCTCTTTGTTCATAAAGAACAAAGAAACTGTCATATGCATAATAATTTCCTTTTGAGCAGAAACAGTTTCGGCACTGTTATGCTGCAACGATGCAAGATATGTGCCTGATAGATTTTCTTTGCCTCTAAGATCATAGCACAGAAAATAATTCAAAAATTCTGGTTCCTTAACGATCTTGACACTGAGTAGCCCTCCCTAAATAGAAGTTTTCTGATGCGCCCATGTATTTCTCTTTGCTTCTAAGAAATAGATCTTTACATCAAGTTTGGAACCTTGGGCCTTTTTTCAACAAAGGCTTCAAGCTTCATTACAGGTGAAAGGATAGTGGTAGCTGAATCAAAACTACTATTGCAGAGAACCTTTGATTCCAAGCATCCCATGATGTATAAGGTGCACCAGAAGCAAGTCCATTGCACCTCTCTGAAATACTGTCTGGCAAAATACCAATTGTTCTTTGCATCCACCCGAATCCACAATTTTGTGTACCCCAGTTTCTTGAGAAATTGATAAGCCAAGAGTGATCATTTTTCCTTTGGCTGAACGAAATGTTCTTCTTTGAGATTAGGATCATGAGTGTGAGGAAATGACCTTGAGGCTTTCTGAATCCACCTACTGCTCAAAGTTGAGACTTTCTGGAAGCTGATAGGAAAAATGGAGACTTTCACATGTGTCTTTTTGTGGAACGACTCCACCTGAAAGAATTGAACTCCACCTCAAAAATTCAACTTCAGAGACTGGGAAGCCACTCCAATTTACAAGGCAAGTTTACATGTCAGTACCGAAACCAAGTTGCCACACTTTACACTAGATGCCTTATAAACCTTAGTGAGGCTAAAATCTTATTGAGATAACATATTTTCTCAGGAATTATGTTCTCCAAATGTAAGACTCACTGTTTGATTCATCCCAATCATCGTGGAGCCTCAATCCTCTTTTTTATTGTATGTAAATCTTTATGAACACTGCAGTCTCTGAGTGAAATCATCAGTAGATTGACTATATGTGTGTAATTATCAGGAAGCAGCACAAGTACTTTTAATATTCAGGTAGATAATTTCTATACCCTCAACGCACATCACTTCTTTGCTGCGAAAGACCTTGCCAGAGACCTCTTCCATACGTATACCAACTCAAGGAGCTTCACTAGGCTGGCCTCATCATCAGGTGTACCTTCTTTCTTCCTGTCGAGAGTATTCAAGCATTCACAACGTGAACGATATCAAATTCTTTTGAATGCATGATGCCACAAGAAGATGGCATTCAGCATGTTTTTCCATCTTCTGGAAACCATAAACATTGGAGCTCATTAAAATAATGAGGTGCTACTGTCTAATCAATCATTCTGCACATTTGGATGCAATTTTCAATGTTTCCTCTGAATATCCCTCTCCTTGCTATTATCTCCTTCGTCAATTCCTGAAAGAGCTCCAGAACTTTCATCTTTTGACATTTTTCACTCCTGGAAGCCAAGCAGTAATTAGCTTAGTTGATAGAACCTCTCTGACATGGGAGCTGAAAATGCTTTACCATTCAAGAAATCACTGGTTTCATTGATAAGCAATGTGTAATCCTCCCTGAGCTCTCCTGAAAAAAGTCTTGCAGTAGTACTACCACCCAAGTTTGAAAGAGTGCATCACTAAGATGATAGTGAGGAAGAGCCATGAGAATGATTTATTCGAAGTTCATAAGATCTAGAGAAGAACCCCCTCGAGAGAGACCTTCCAAGAAACGAAAACGTATAAGCATGACTGCAGATCTTGATTCTGAAAATCCAATTTGAGTGTTCACATGGGTTGTGCCATGCAAGCTGTTATCTTGATCTGGAGGACACCATGCTTTCCATTTTCTAGCTGAAGTGGACAAAATTGGTCTGCTTTATGTGAAGCAGTGGTCTTAGTTCCTTCTAAATGTATGCTATGGCTGATGGTTTTCTTACTGAACAATCTCAAGTATACATTGTTCGCCAATTCTCATTCACCAAGGTTAGTACATGCTCCGCAAACAAGCCTAGAGAGGGAACTTTTCAGCCAAGTTGAGGAACTTTGTTGAGTATGAAAGGATTCTCGGTGTTTAGAAGCTTCTCTAATTGTATGTTCTGCTGTAGATCCATCCTCAACTGATGCTCTGAAGGATGATTCTGCACCTTCTGCCCTTGGTTCATCAAGCTTCACACAGTTATCAAAGTAAGCAGTATCATTACTGGCATCCTCAAGAATTACATTGCAAGACACATCATCGATAATGCTTTGGATTCTTGTGTCGTTTCTGACCTTGCTTTGGTCATTCTCGTTTCCTTTCAATTTCATCCGCAACATCTCCAAACGTGAAATGACAGCATCAAGATTTGGTCTTTTTAAAGGATCCCGTACAAGAACAAAACGAAGAAATTCTATAATTGGCTTATAATAACTTAATTTCGCTGCCTTTTCATCAGTGATAAGCTCCTGCAATAACAGCAAAACCCAAAAGACGAATCAGATGTCTCAATGGGTTAAACATGCAATGTCATATGATCATAATGTAATCATCACTATTCTGAGATTATAAGAAAGATGTAGATATGTAGTGTGAACAGAAGAAAAGAAAAGAAAAGAAAGAGAGAAACAATATCTCCCAGTAGGGAGGATTACCATTCTGCTTAGAGATTTCAAATTTACTGGAATAAAGCATTAAATAATTTGGGATATCTCAAAGACTTCTGGATTTTTGGGAGAGAAAAACACCTTCCATTTGCAGACCTCTCTCTCTCTCTCTCTCTCTCTCTCTCTCTCTCTCTCTCTCTCTCTCTCTCTCTCTCTCTCTCTCTCTCTCTCTCTCTCTCTCTCTCTCTCTCTCTCTCTCTCTCTCTCTCTCTCTCTCTCTCTCTCTCTCTCTCTCTCTCTCTCTCTCTCCCCCCCCCCCTGGGGCCTTCTATTGGCTATCATGGTAGAGCTCATAGCACGGATGGATGGAGAGGGATGGAGAGGCCTTTGGTATCTATGATCTCCCAGATGATTAGAACCAAGGTTTGAGTACCTCATGAGATTATTAGGGCAGAAATAGCTGCCCCTCTTGCAGTGATTGAGGCACTTACTAGATCAGTGTCTTTCGTGCATAGCTTGTGGGATCTCCCCAGAGGTAGATATGCTTGACTCGCTCTTGAGTCGTCTCAACAGTTGGCCCTACAGGGAGACACGGCTTGCTGGTATGCACAGATGACATCATGGTTCGAGATGCATGGATTTGACATGGACAGACTGCCTCCCTTCCAGTACTCTTTGGAGGCTCCATCTCTCACTTTGACACGGGCAGAGATTAATAGCCTCATCCGTCAAGACTTGATTCAGCTGGATACTAGGAGAACATGGATAGAACCTACTCAGGAGTTGGGCACAAAGATGGCTTTTTATAGAGATCATCTTCTCCGACTCATGGAGGATGGTTTTGTAGTCAGGCCAAGTTACATGGATACACATTTATCATATGGGGTGTGATATGCTATCAGTCAAATGTGTACATCCTCACATCAGCTTGAGATTGAGACCAGCAGATATAAAGGGGTTCCAGCTCAGGACAAGATATGTCGTATATGCCATAGGGAGCCTGGAACAAAGCTACATTACATATGTCATTGCTCTGCATACTAGGGCGCTTCCATTGCTTATTTAGAGAGGGCTTTGGAGCATTCTCTAGAGTTATGCGATATGAGGACCAGAGATGCTTGGGTTTGTTTTTGCTTGAGTTGAGGAAACATAGAGGTAGCCTCTCGAGGCTTTCAGAGAGGAAGAATCTACAGCACGTTACAAATTACTTTAGGCAAGTTACTACCACTACACAGTGAGATAAACTGGCAGTACAACAGAGCCCGGATCTCACTTCCCTCAAAGGCACATTGGTGGACCGTGCAAAAGGCCTAGGGAGATCTAGGCGTCCACGATTGCACAGGAGGATGTCCCAACAGACACGACGATTACAAAAGAGGATTAGGCTTATATTGGCACCCCACACGCGATACCCCGTTAGAGTCTTGACTATGGAGGACATTGAGGAGATCCGACACATACCGATGCAGGATTTCCTTTGGGATGAGGACTCCCTACACCTTGATTTCCTTTGAGATGAGGACTTCCTTTGAGATGAGGACTCCCTGGCTCATGTTGGTTTATGCTTTCACCTCATGAGGTTGTACCTGTAGGTGGTGAAATGAAGTGTGTGGGTACAGGGAATGCAAAATGCACTACTCCTGGAGAATATGTAAGCACATGAACACATTACCAAATAGACACTTATCACTAAACCTTCAGATCAACACTAGGAACCACACTTAGAGGTAAGGATCAAGCAACGGCAAGCATGGAGCACAACACCATACTAATTAGAAGGTCAAATACAGCACTATGAGAAGACAAGTGGTCATGGAGCACAACACCATACTAATTAGAAGGTCAAATACAACACTATGAGAAGACAAGTGGTCATCCCGTACCATTACTAATCCTACTACAGCTGATCATACCAAGCAAGGGCATGAGAACGCAACCTCAGGGTATTCTTACACAATGGCTTCAAGGAAGCATGACGGGACTCCACTACCAGGAGCTCTGAGTTCACTCTCTCACTCTCAGCTTAACATATGGCCTATTCGTGCCCTGCATATCACACACTTTTCCACTTGCGGGGGTTCTCCTTTTATAGGAGAGAGGTGAGGAGCTGGTTACAACAGGAGAGTTTGTTCCATCGGGGTAGTGGGAGTTAATGCATTAGGCGGTGACAAGAGTCAGCCGTCACCTCAGCCGCCGCCTCAGTGTCGGACCATGTCGTGTAATGATGAGTGGCTGGGTCCGGACCCAGCCTTGTGAGGTCTACCTTGGGCATACAGTCGCCCAAATCTTCCATCCTGGTTGGGCGTGTGGTGCCTTGGCCACTGAAGCCTTGGCCACTGAAGCCTTGGCCACTGATCCTTGGCCACTGAAGCCTTGGCCACTGAAGCCTTGGCCACTGAAGCCTTGGCCACTGATGCTTTAGCCACTGAAGCCTTCATCAATATTTGTTCTACAGGTTGCCCGCCACTAGTGTCTCTCCGTCCCGGAGAGATGAGGGAAAGTAGGTCCAAATACATAGAGGAGGAGAAAATTTACATCAGAACATGGCGGATAGAAAATTACAGCATGGTTTGTATGAGAATGAATACATAATTGGCTGTAAAAGGAAAAATGAGCCCTGCTGAACAAAGTAATGTTCCAGAAGTTTTACAACGGTATCAAAATGTAACTATGACACTGTGCGAAAATAAAATACTAGAGAACTATGAGACTAGTCACAGTGAGACTAGTCACATGCAGATTCTGGTTCCTTCTGCTGGTCTTGATTAGCTTCTTGATTGGGTTCTTCCTGTGGTGGACTGTTGTCTTCAGTATCGGATGATGTGAGCAGAGCCTTTAATGCACTAAATTTGGATTTTAGTGCGTCCTTTTGTTTCTTCAAGGTTGTATTCTCAGCCAAGAGCTGCTTGTTTGCTGATTTTAATGCATTGTTTTCAGCCTTCAATTTTTTGGTCTTCTCTTCTTCATCCTGCAAAAATGCCTCCAAATTTTTTACCTTGTCTTCAAGTATGCGCGTGGTCTTGCAGTGACTAGACATTTCAGCTATCTGCATGTACAGTTCCTTGTTGACGAGACTTACGCGCAGAAACTCTTCACTTAACAGATGAGTATAATGGGTCAGCCGATTCTCTAATCGCACACACACCTGCCTGTCTTCCATCAATTTGTTAGAAATCTCAGCAAACCTGTTCTTTGCTACATCCATTTGGCACATACCCTGTAAATGATTAGGGACTACTGGCCATACATGTTTCGTATATTTGGCATTCGTGGAGAGCTGCTCAACACTAGATGCATCAAGAAGGGGGTGTGGAGGTAAATCTGTCGGAGGGTTGTGGCGAGAAGGGGAGAATCGAAATGGGGGTGGAAAAGGTAGTATGTCGAATGGGGGTGGGCAGATGGAGCTGTGAGGGGTCGTAGTAGGGGGTGGTGTGTGTGTGTGAGGAATAGGTATGGATGTTGGTGGTGGGGGCGAAGTTGGATGAGATGGTGGTTGGGGAGATGGGAGGTGGTGTGGGACGGGATGTGGAGGGGAAGGGGGTGGAGTGGCACATGGTGGGAATTGGATATGAATCGGATCCATTGGGGTGTCAATGGCAACAGGAGGGGTCATGGAGGAAGTGGGAGGTGGAGTGGGGTTGGAGTGAGATGGGGCAGTGGGCGTAGTGGGTACTCCTGAAGTGGGGGAGGTTTGTGAAGGTGGATGGAAGTGAATGGAAGAAGAGGGTTTCGACGAGGAAGTGGGTACTAACTTGATTGGAGGAAAGGGAGTGTTGGCTGATGTGCGTACCTTCTTAGAAGATCTAGCATACCCTTGTTGGTCGATAGGCAGCTTGTCAAGGAGCTCTCTGGAATCCTTTTGAACTTTTGCCCTTCTCTTTTTGCCAGGAATCGCCGTTTGCGGACTTTTTGATGAGGAGTGGCTCGGTACGTCTTTGCCTTTGGAGTGGAGAGCGGTAAAATATCTGTAAATGTATGACATGATATGACCACCTACCACTTTGAATGTGAGTGCCTTTTCGCCCACTTGCTGCCCATACCTCTTCTTTCTTTCTGCCAAGGACTGAAGTAAAACCTTATGGTATGGGTAGGGCTTTGCTTGGGCAAAGCAAAGAAGGGGCTCACATACCTTTACATCCGTGAAATGCAGATTGTCCTTTAAGAGAAAAAATGCTTTGAATAATATGAGCCTCTGCATCATTACCTGGCTACAAGTGGAAGTGGAGAAGCTATTGGTACATGTCTGCAAAATGTCTGAAATGGACAACTCCGCATAGCTTCCTGCTTTTCTAGAATCTGGAATTTCTTGGGTGCCCAACATGATAGCGAGCTTCTCTTTGGTAATTCGTCCTCCAGAAAGAGAGGGGAAGGACTTGAAAAGTGTCAAGATCTCCATCCCACTTGCTTGAGGATCACCAAGCGAGGGAAGCTTGGCACTTGCAATGGTGAACAAACCCATATTCTTTAATTCCTGTGAAGAAAATGAACTATGAAGCTTACCACATATACTGAGGTCCAGCTTCAAGGTGATTTCGTCAGGAATGGAAACGAGTATCTCGGTCGTGGTGGCCACGTTTGCTGAAGATGTAGCAGAATCTTGCTGAAGACTCGGTTCGGCTGCTGGAGTGATATGTTGGTCCGGCTGAATTTCTTGTTCGAGTGACTCTTCTGACTCTGACTCTGAGGGATTCTCCTCGGAGACCACATATAGTGAATCACTCGAATCGTCAGATGATTGTCCGGATGCACTTTCAGTGTCCGTCTTGGATTCAGAGAATGTTTCCTCTATTTCCAGTGAAGATGAGGCCATGGTGTATATAGTGAATTGCTGTGGAGCACAGGGTGGACCTTTAGCAAGTGATCGGCTGGTTGCAAAACACACCTTCGGAGGGAGGGCTGCCGGCAGGCTGATCGCTACAGGTGGGGCTTCGTTGAGCAGGGGCTCTCTGAATAGAAGAGATGGCAGGCCAGCAAGGGGCACTCCGGTCAGAGGAGATGGAGCGGAGAGGGAGTGTTCAGTCGCTCGCTACAGATGGGATGGGATTAAGTAAGAGGTGGCCGTGTTTATATGCTGAGGGGACCTGGAGGGGTCGCCCAATTGCGAGTGAGGGGAGGTGGAGAGGTCGCCCGCGTGGATCGGTCGCCTACTGCCGGGTGGGGGAAGGTGGGGAGGTCGCCCAGGGATGCCACGTGTCGCGTAGGTAGGGAGATGGGGAGGAGCTAAAGATAGGATGGGTCGCCCGCGTGCGGTGAGGAGGTGGAGAGGTGGCCTGGGAGGGGGGTCGCCCCGATGCAGAATGGTCGCCTAAATGGGGGACGAATTATGGTAGACCGGTCTCCAAATTTGTCGCCAATTTTGGGTAGATGGTCGAATTAGTGGAGGAAGGGAATGTAAGAGGAGTGTCGCCCACTTCGGGAGGGATGGTTGAACGGTCGCCAAGTTTGGGGGGACCAAATATGGTCGAGGGTCGCCCTGGAGAGGTGTGTGAGGGATGAGGGTCGCCCAAATGTCCGGGTTTGCAATGGATGAGGGTCGCCCAATTTCCCTAAATTTGGCCACCAGGAGGGGGTGTTCACTTGGTAGGTCGCCCTGGGTGAGGGTCGCCCAACTCTAGGAAATGGAGGGGGTCGCCCTGTTGAGGAGAGTAGCAAGTGGGTCGCCTTGGAGAGGAATATAAGGAGGGTCACCAAGAGAGGGTGAAGGGAGGATCGGCCAGGGTGAGGGTCGCCCAAGGGTGTCGCCCAAGGTGGGGGTCGCCCAAGGGTGTCGCCCAAGATGGGGGTCGCCCAAGGGTGTCTCCCAAGGTGGGGGTCGCCCAAGGGTGCCGCCCAAGGGGAGGGTCGCCCAAGGGTGTCGCCCAAGATGGGGGTAATTGAGGGAGTTGGGAGGTGAGGTCGCTATGATGGCGCAATGAAGGGACAGTGAAGGGAAAAAGGGAGGAGTGTCGCTCGGTGAGTATGACTGAAGAGGAGGAGATACAAGTTGAGGAAGGGAGGGTGCTCATTTTGAGAAGTGGAAGGAGGGGTGGGTGGTCCTGAGCGAAGATCGCCCAATTGGAGGAAGGGTAGGGGGTCGCCTAGGGTGAGGGTTGCCCTATATGGGAAAAGAGAGTAGGGTAGCTTATGAGAGGTGGAAGAGAGGAGGCTGCCTAAATGCAAGGGTGAGTGAGGATGGAAGTTCGGAAAGCCAAGTGGTTTAATTAAGTTGCTAGTTGCCCAAGGTGCCTGGAAGTTGATCAAGAGGATATCGTATGTGAGTTGAGAGGGAGGATGGCCACATTGAGGATGGCAAGGAGGTTGCATGCCAAGGAGGAGGAGCTTGACTGTGAGGGGAAGAGACAAGGTGTGTGATGGGAAGAGACGAGGTGTGACGAGTTTACCTGGTCACTACAAGTGGATACCGAAGGGGTTGATGCCCGAGGTGTAATTGAAGGAGGTCCCCTAGGTGTTAGAGGAGGGTCGCCAGGAGGAGGATCGCCAAAGTGATCTTGGTGGAGGGTCGCCCAGTGGTTAGGTAGAGGATGGCCTGGGTGGGAAGGGAGGTGCCCAAGAAGAGGGTCGCCCAAGTAGAGGGTCGCCCAGGTGTGAAGGAAGGTGCTCAAGAAGGGGAGTCGCCCAAGTAGAGGGTCGCCCAGGTGGGAAGGAAGGTGCCCGAGAAGGGGAGTCGCCCAAGTAGAGGGTCGCCCAGGTGTGAAGGAAGATGCCCAAGAAGGGGAGTCGCCCAAGTAGAGGGTTTTAGAGGTTCTAGCTTAGAGAGGTGGCCTTAGAAGGAAAAAGCCCCCAAGGAAAAGGAAGGAGATCCTTGGTGATAGAAGGAGTTTTAAACAGTTTGAAGTGTAAGCCCATGAGAGTTTGAAGTGTAAGCCCATGAGAGGAAGGTGGGAGTAGATGAATTAGGTAAGTGTAAGCCTATGAGAGGAAGGTGGGAGTAGATGAGTTAGGTGAAGAAGACAGATGAGAAAAGCCCAATATCTACATTCGTAAATGATAAAAACTAACAGGTAACAACATATGGGTATGTACACAAAGGTAAACACTCTCTTCTCTATTTTTCCACATAGGGTTTTAGCTTGGATTCATTGACTAAGGGGAGGATTGTTCCTGTCAACGTGGAGATTTGTACTGCCCCTTTTGGAAGTGTTCGTATGACCCTAAAAGGTCCGTTCCACCTTGGCATGAGTTTCTTCTTAGCCTTCTTCTCGAATAGTCGCGGATGGTACATCAAAACTAAGCTCCCTTCCTTAATTTTTGACTTCCAGAGGTTGGCATCATGATTTTGTTTCCTTTTTTCCTGTACTGTCACGAGAGTATCATTGCCTATCTTTCTCTTTTCTTCTAGAAGTTGCAGCCTTACAATGTTTGCTGAGAGAGTGCTAGTAAGCTCAGGAATTCGATTGGTTCCCAATCGGTTGGAGCCATGCAAGAACTCAAAAGGAGCAATTGCTTGTAATCCATACAATAGTTCAAATGGAGTATGACCTGTTGTGGCCTTAAAAGAGGTTCTATATGCCCACAAGGTTCCAAGATATGCCTGTCTCCAAGTATTCGGAAATTGTAAACATGTTTTCCTTAGTAGGAGCATAAGGACCTTGTTTGTGCTCTCTGCTTGCCCATTTGCCCTTGGGTAATAAGCACAGGACTTCTTATGGAAAATTTGATACCTGTTAAAAATCAAAGTCAACACCCTATTGACGAAATGGGACCCTTGATCTGTTGTAACCTCTATTGGACACCCATATCTGCAAAAGATATAATTATACAAGAAGTGAGCTACCGTTTCTGCAGTGCAATCTTTACTTGCTATAACTTCAGCCCACTTAGTAGCATAATCGGTCGCCATTAAAAGATACTTTGCACCTGAATCTTGTGCTACTGGGAAGATAGGGCCGACAAAGTCTAGTCCCCAGTGCTCAAATGGTTGCCAAGCCATAGAGATATTGAGTGGCTGATTTCTTTGTCGTGTTGGTTTGGGCGCACATCGTTGGCAAACATCACATGCCTTGGCAAACTTAGTGGCATCTCTAAAGAGATATGGCCACCATAGGCCGCTTTGGAGTATTCTGAGTGCAGTGATATGCCCCGGAAAATGACCACTAGACTTTCCTTCATGTGCCAATTGAAGAACACTTTCCGTTTCATGTGGTTGAAGACACCTTCTGTACATCCCATCAGGGCCAACCTTATAGAGGGTATCCTTTGCCATCATGAAATTCTTACTTTTTAGGAGGAGTCTACGCTTTTCCAATGGAGTGGACCCAGTATGAAATTGGCCCTTCCCTAGAAGGAGAATTAAGTCATCATACCATGTTGGTGCCATACTTACTTTGTAGATTTGGCTGTCGGGGAAATCATCTTCTACTCCCTTTGTTGCTTGTCCCGGATGCCTCATGCAAGAGAGATGGTCTGCAATGACATGCTGCCTACCGCTTCTCTGTATGATTTCAAAATCAAATTCTTGGAAGAGAAGCAACCATCTCCATACTCTTCCTGCAACTTGCGGCTTATTCAACAAATATTTTAAAGCCTGGTGGTCCGTAATTATGGTGAATGTAGTGCCTAAAAGATAGTGCCTGAATTTTTTGAGGGCAAATACAATAGCCAATGCTTCCCTTTCTGTGGTGCTATAATTCTTTTCTGCTTTTGAGAGGAGTCTACTTGCATAGTGAATGGGTTGATCTAATTTGTGTACCTCGCTTGGTTGAGTCAGTACCGCTCCTACCGCATACAAGCTTGCATCTACATGCACGTGGAATGTTTTTGACCAATTTGGTGAAATGAGTATGGGTGCAGACGCCAACCGTTGTTTTAGATAAGTAAATGCTGACTCCTCTTCTTCAAACCATTGGAAAGGAAAACTTTTGCTTGTAAGTCGTGAAAGTGGTCGTGCTGCCTCGGCATACATGCGTATAAACTTGCGGTGATATCCTGTGTGCCCGAGAAAGCTTTGGACCTCTTTGGCATTGATAGGTCTCGGAAGCTTGAGAATTGACATTACCTTATCTGGATCTGGAGTCATGCCTTTTGCAGAGACCACATGTCCTAACAGGGTACCTTGAGTTACCAAAAAATGACATTTGTTAGGGTTAAGTTTCAAACCTGTTTCTCTGCAACGCTTGAACACTTGTTCTAATTGCTTCAAATGTTCTGGCACATTGTCTACTGCAGTAGTGCAGGCTGCTCCAGAGAAGGTCGAAAAGTCGTCCATAAAAATTCTTAAGAATTTTAAGAGCAACTTGTTGAAGATTAGGTACACTGTCCTATTAAAAGTGGCTGGTGCATTTCTAAGACCGAAAGCCATTTTGGTGTAGATATAGGTTCCCCAAGGAGTTACAAAGGCTGTTTTTGGCTGATCGTTAGGATGGATTTCTAGTTGATTGTATCCACTGAAACCATCCATGAAACTGTATAGCATATGTCCCGCCACATCTTCAATCACTTGTTCAGAAAAGGGAGTGGGAAACCCGTCAGGGATGGTTACCTTATTTAATGCTCGGAAATCCACGCAAACTCTGATTTTATTAGGCTGCTTCTTAGGTGCTATGACCATAGAGGACAACCATTCGGAATGCTCTACTGGGACTATGATTCCTGCTTCCTCCATTTTCTGGATTTCCTTTTTGACTGCTTCTGCATATTTGGGATTTAGCCTATACATCTTTCCTCTAATTGGCCGAGCTTCATCCACTAGAGGAATAGTGTGTATTCCGAGTTCTTTTGGTATTCCTGTCAAATCCTTGTAACTCCATGCAAATATATCTTTAAAATTCTTCATGAATGTTATTACCTCTGTGAGCAGAAGAGGGTGTTCCCACAACCAACTTGCGAGTAAAAGATTCTGTGGATGTCCGTCTTCCCCCAAGTTGACTTCTTTAACTGGCTCCACAGGTGCCTCTTCCTCGGCCTTGAACAGCGTCTGCTCTGTGAATGCTTGACTATCATTGATAGTGATTTCTTCGGACTTTTCCTGTGTCCATCCTACTGGAACTTCTGCTAATGGAAAAATGCTTTCCACTAGTTTTTCTTCTGTTTTGCTTGATTCAATCTTATTTTCCCCTTCAACTCTTTTCGGAATTTTACCCCTTCGAAAATCTTTGGCTGGCTCGCCCAAGAATACAGACTCCACAATAATAGGTTCATCTGCCTCTTTATTCATGATTGCTACCGTGAAACATGTAACATTGTTGGTCTCTTCTATCCAATCCATGATGTCCCCTAGTTCTTCATTGGATAGATTTTCTCCTTCATCAACTTCTTCCTTGATGTCATGTGGTGTCGTCTCACATGGTTCTGTGTGAGAAGTTCCGGATGCCCATTGAGCCGCCCAGCCAATTGTAGGAGTAGCCCAAGGTGGCGGATAAGCTGCCCATTCAGGTGCCCAATGTGGGGATCTTTGAGGAGCCCAAGCTTCTGGGGCGACCCAGTTATTCGGAGGCTGAGACACCCAGCTTGGACTATGAGGTGGAGTCGCCCAGGTGGAGGAGGGTGGAGGGTGCGCCCAAACTGAAGGTTCAGTCGCCCAGTTATTGAAGGGTGGAGGTGGAGTCGCCCAGCTGGAGGAGGGTGGAGGCTGCGCCCAAACTGAAGGTTCAGTCGCCCAATTATTGAAGGGTGGAGGTGGAGTCGCCCAAGTTTGATTAAGAGTTGGAGAGGGAGTCGCCCAGTTGGGCAGAGAAGAAACTGACACCTCTTGATCTTCCAAAACCCATGGTGGAGGAGAAGTGGCCAAAATGTCTGCTCCCTCTGGAATGGTTCGTGGTTCTCTCTCTTCTCTAGTGCTATTATTTTCTTCCTGTGCATTCTCCTCTGGATGTAGAACAACTTGAGAAGTACCTAGGGCTTCATCTGGTCCTCCTTCCATGTGGAGTTGTCTCATCACCTTGTCTGGCCCGGCCACCCATAAGGTGTCACTTCCCCAGTCATGTACCGCTTTACTGTGGCGTAGCCATGGTCTTCCTATCAGCAAAGGAAATCCTCCCTTCACCTTAGGGAGTGTTATTACCACAAAATCCAACACAAATTTTAAGTTATGTATGATGACTTCCACTTTTTCCACTATGCCTAATGGGCTTACTTTGCTTTGGTCTGCCAGTGATACTGTAAAGTGAGCATCTTTAGTTGGTCTCAGGTTTAGCCATGTCATGGTGTACTCCGGCATCAGATTAATACCAGATCCTCCATCGACTATCACTCCTACCAAGTGAGTTCCCTTGATACTTACAGTTAGTCTAGGACTCTTGTAATCAGTGAGAGGTGCCATCCTAGATGGTTCTGAGCTATAAGTTGATGGTACAGGTGTTTGTTGAGAAGTTAGGGAAGTGAAGCCTTGCCCGCCACTTAATATGGTGCCAGGGTCTAACCCATTTATGGCAGCCATTACTTCTCCTCTGAATCCAGGACTCATTGCTAACAAGTTATATAGAGATACCTGTTGGTAGGTGCTCTGCAAGACTTGAACTGCCGTGAGGAAGCCTTCTTGGCTGTTCCTTGAAGTAGATCCATGCTGGAATTGACTTAGGTCCTCCTTAGATACTGCATATGCTTTGTCAATAACTTGCTCATTAGTATCTTTATCTCTTCCCAGTGAGATTTTTGCTTTGTCTTGGTGGTGGTTGGCTCCATGAGAAGGTTCATGCTCCATGGTCTTTTTCCCTTTGTCTTTTGATGAATCTGTTGCTTCTTTTGCAGCATCTTTCAAAGCTACCTTCTGTTTTTGTGCCCTAGTCATGACTCCGGAAAGTTCCTCGAGTTGGACCACTCGGGCGCTTGGGGAGCCTATATTGCCCTTGTCATTAGATACTGTGATCATATGTAGGGGGCAAGAGTTACCTGGTGCGCTTGTAGAAGGCATTGACTTTGGGCAGTCTTTCGTGTAATGATCCCTTGTTTCAGGACAATTTTTGCATGGTGGAGCATCCTCAGGAAGCGAACATTTACTTTGGAAGTGTCCATACTCCCCACATCTGTAGCACATTATAGGCCTAGGTGGTCGATTCTGACGAGGTCTACCTTCTTGCCGTTGAGGTCCTTGATTGGTGTAGAAAGTTGTTACTGGAGGCGTTGTAGTGGATGGTAATGGTGGCTGCCCCAATAGAGAGGATTGAGCCACTCCTACCCATTGAGCTACCGGAGGTTGCCCTGGCATCATAGTCTGATTTCCAAGACCCTTTAGAAAATAACAATCCTCGGCCTCATGGCCACCCTTGCCACAGAACTGGCATGTTAGCTTCCTTGGACATTCGTGTGGTGTGTGTCCTTGAGGCTTGGGTACTACACAGAGAACACCACAGTCCAGTTCTTACCTCCCTTAGTGTCTTGAGTTCTTCAAGCTCTTGTCGTAATTGAGCGAGACCTTCTGAAGTTCCCTTGTCCTCTTCTCGATTCCTTTGCAGCTTTAAGGCCTCTAGTTCCTTCCTCAAGGTTGTCACCATGTCTTCATCTTGGGGGAAGGTTTTTCCCGGATGTGCTCCAAAATGGACTCGTGCAGCCTCAATCCTTGTGGCAGCTGCTTCGAATTCTCTCAAGGTGGAGTCAGGTCTCAACAGCTCTCTTAGCTTCTGCTGGGTGGACTTCGGCAAGGCCTTCTCCACCCACTTCTTGACAAGGAAATCTCCTGGTGGTTCCGGCAATCTTGCTACTAGTGACCTTGCCCGCGTCATAAGTTCTGAAAATGATTCTCCCATATGCAAGATTAGATTCTCAAGTTCATCCAAGGTTCTTTCTGTAGAGTTACCTGGTCGGAATGCATCTGTAAACTCGGTCCTCAATGCTTCCCATGTCTGGAAATGGTTTTCCGCGTACTGGCTGAACCATTTGTCCGCCAGTCCCTCAAGAGTCGATGGAAAGAGAGCAAGGAATGCGTCCTGTCGTTGTTGTAAGCCTCTGCTCTTACAAGTTGAAAGAAATCTTCGTACATGATCTTCGGGATCTTCATTAGCACCTCCGTGAAATGAAGAAAATCTGATATTGATTCTTGACAAAAGAGCGGAAAGCTCCTCTGCCATGGCCTTGTTAAGGAGAGTGCGTTGAGGTAGAGTCTTTTGAGTTTTGGTTTTGTCGTCTAACCCTTCTACTCTAGAGACTAGGTTTGAATCTAACCCCTCGATTCTAGAGACCAGGCCAGAAACAGAGAGGCTTCTTATGGGTGTTTGGAAAAAGTCTGGCCGTCTTCTGTGATAACACTTGATTGGTGTCTTCTTAGGGTTTAGCTGCCTCTCCTTGCTAGTTCTGGTGTGGGTCATGGACCATTTTTGGAACTACTTCCGCAAGAGGAGTTCGCCCCAAGGGAGAGGTCGCCCGGGAGAAGTCTTCGCCCAAAAGAGGTTACCCCAGTGGGAAGTTGGAGGAGGAGAAGTTGACCCCCAAGGGGTCAACACGGAGGATAGGAAGAGTGGTCGCCAAGCCAGGAGCCGGAGAGGAGGTGGAGGAATAGTCGCCAAGGAGCCAAGAAGGAGGATGAGGAGGAAGAGGGCGGTCGCCTAGGAAATCAACAGAGGAGGAGGGGTCGCCCAAGAATCCAAGAGGAGAAGAGTCGCCCACCAAAGTTGAGAAGGATGAGGAGTAGTCGCCCAAAATTGAGAAGGATGAGGAGAAGTCGCCCGGAAGGTAGGGAGGAGTAGGAGGAAAAAGGGCAGTCGCCCAAGAGGGTAGGAAGGGGGAGGAGGGAAAAAGTGGCTCTGGGTACTCAATCTTAGACAATTACTCAAAGGGAAGGGTACTTAAGTCTTAAGTGATTTCTCAAATGACGAGAAATCTCCAGAAGCCCTGTCCCACCGTGCGTGCCAAATTTTCACCTGTAGGTGGTGAAATGAAGTGTGTGGGTACAGGGAATGCAAAATGCACTACTCCTGGAGAATATGTAAGCACATGAACACATTACCAAATAGACACTTATCACTAAACCTTCAGATCAACACTAGGAACCACACTTAGAGGTAAGGATCAAGCAACGGCAAGCATGGAGCACAACACCATACTAATTAGAAGGTCAAATACAGCACTATGAGAAGACAAGTGGTCATGGAGCACAACACCATACTAATTAGAAGGTCAAATACAACACTATGAGAAGACAAGTGGTCATCCCGTACCATTACTAATCCTACTACAGCTGATCATACCAAGCAAGGGCATGAGAACGCAACCTCAGGGTATTCTTACACAATGGCTTCAAGGAAGCATGACGGGACTCCACTACCAGGAGCTCTGAGTTCACTCTCTCACTCTCAGCTTAACATATGGCCTATTCGTGCCCTGCATATCACACACTTTTCCACTTGCGGGGGTTCTCCTTTTATAGGAGAGAGGTGAGGAGCTGGTTACAACAGGAGAGTTTGTTCCATCGGGGTAGTGGGAGTTAATGCATTAGGCGGTGACAAGAGTCAGCCGTCACCTCAGCCTCCGCCTCAGTGTCGGACCATGTCGTGTAATGATGAGTGGCTGGGTCCGGACCCAGCCTTGTGAGGTCTACCTTGGGCATACAGTCGCCCAAATCTTCCATCCTGGTTGGGCGTGTGGTGCCTTGGCCACTGAAGCCTTGGCCACTGAAGCCTTGGCCACTGATCCTTGGCCACTGAAGCCTTGGCCACTGAAGCCTTGGCCACTGAAGCCTTGGCCACTGAAGCCTTGGCCACTGGAGCCTTGGCCACTGAAGCCTTGGCCACTGATGCTTTAGCCACTGAAGCCTTCATCAATATTTGTTCTACAGTACCCCTTCATTATATCACTCAAGCCTCTAGCCATCATTGTATCATCTAGAGAGTCTCTAGACTATATTCCCTCTCCCGCTGCTCTATCATTTTCATTACCAAACTAAGTTTTACTAGTTGTTTAGCATACATAGATTTTGTATCAGACTTTGTATCAGATTCACCAGCTCTGTAAGTTTTTGGTCTCATAGGTCATTTTCGCCTTTTCCATATGTAAATATATCATTTCATTTCTCTCTCTCTCTCTCTCTCTCTCTCTCTCTCTCTCTCTCTCTCTCTCTCTCTCTCTCTCTCTCTCTCTCTCTCTCTCTCTCTCTCTCTCTCTCTCTCTCTCTCTCTCTCTCTCTCTCTCTCTCTCTCTCTCTCTCTCTCTCTCTCTCTCTCTCTCTCTCTCTCTCTCTCTCTCTCTCTCTCTCTCCCCCCCCCCCTCCGACCCTACATCACCTTGCTCATACGACCTCTCTATCTTGCAGCGCCGCCCTTGCTCCCACGACCTACCCTGCAACGACCCCCCCTCCCACCGTTGCAGCACCCCACATCACCCCCCACCACCTCCAACTTATGGAGCAAACCCCCCCCCTTCCTCTCCACCTCTCCAACACCCCCCGCCACCCCCCTCTCCGCCCTTGTTGCACACTCGCAACCCCTCTCCATCCCTCCACGGCCACCCTAACCCGAGCTATCCGGCTACCCTTACCCGCTCCATTCGCTCCCAAGCATTACCGTATCCGGCCCCCATACACTATCCGAAACCCTAACTCCCCACCCTAACCCTCATCCTAACTCAAAACCCTAACCCTAACCCTAATGCAAAACCCTAATCCTAACTCAAAAACCTAACCCTAACCCTCATCAAAAAACCCTAATCCACACCCCTATCTAATTCTTGTAGAGAGTACACGCATGGAAGCAAAATGAAAAGAAGAGTGTATTCACAAAAGAAGGAGGGTGAGCGACTCAAAGTGAGTAGACCAAGAAATGGGTAAACTCATATGGATTAGAAATGAGCTTGCCAAGAGCATGAAGTAGGCTCTTCAAGCTTCTAACCAAGTACAAATGAGGGGAGAGGCCCTCCTTATATAGATTTGGGAGGAGGGGCTCTCCAAAGTACATCTCATGTGGGATAATTCCCCTCAAAGGAGAATGAATACAATGGTAGAAGCAAATGGCAAGATACCCAAATACAAAGGATATAATATAAAATGGAAATGGAATAGAAATAGAGTGACTCCAAGATACAAAAGGGAGATGCACTCTCATATTCTCAATACCCCCTCTATAGCTCCATTTTGTAGAGTATGGAGGCTGCTAGGGTATGAGAGAAAGATCCACCATGAATGTAGTAGAAGCAACCCGAGCACCAAAATAGGAAGTCTCCATCTGGAAATCCATAGCCTCCAAGTGGTATCGACCATGTGGGATCGCCAGGTACTCCATAAGATATCCACCAAATGGATCAAGCTGATGCTCCATAGATACGCCACCAACGAGATACAGGACTAGAACAAGATCTCACTGGACGAGATCACCTCCATGCAAGATAGGTAGGATGACTCCATGTGGTACGTGGGAACCTCCAAAGCTTTGACAATATCCACCATGAGATGTGTATCGCCAAGAAGTAGGTCCTGCAAGAATGAAATATAAAGCATGAACCGTAAAGTCATAGTCATATGGTAGTATATATGTATGTTGTAATCCTCCATGGAGTGTACAAAGCGTTGATGTGTGTCAGTAGGACCATGGAAGCCCCCTCTGATCTCAGACATTGGCCCAAAAAAGGATCCAACTGAGCGATGAATCCAAGTAGATGCTAGAGTATCATGTGGTAAATGAAAAGACGTTGAACTCCAAAAATGGAAGAGTACATGCTCAGAATGATGTTGTAGACGAGGTAAGTGGGCTCTCGAAGATAGGAATGGAAAATGACGAGTCACTGATCCTTGAGTAATGCAGAGCTGAAGCTGAAGGGAAATGTAAACCTTCGATGGTACGATAGGCGGTGTAGCCATCTGAAGTATAAGCTTCTCGAAGATAGGAATGGAAAATGACGAGTCACTGATCCTTGAGTAATGCCGAGCTGAAGCTGAAGCGAAATGTAAACCTTCGATGGTACGATAGGCGGTGTAGCCATCTGTATGTTGTAATCCTCCATGGAGTGTACAAAGAGTTGATGTGTGTCAGTAGGACCATGGAAGCCCCCTCTGATCTCAGACATTGGCCCAAAAAAGGATCCAACTGAGCAATGAATCCAAGTAGATGCTAGAGTATCATGTGGTAAATGAAAAGACGTTGGACTCCAAAAATGGAAGAGTACATGCTCAGAATGATGTTGTAGACGAGGTAAGTGGGCTCTCGAAGATAGGAATGGAAAATCACGAGTCACTGATCCTTGATAATGCCGAGCTGAAGCTGAAGGGAAATGTAAACCTTCGATGGTACGATAGGCGGTGTAGCCATCTGAAGTATAAGCTTCTATAGGCAAAGGGGCAATTGTCTGCTTTGCACATGCTTTGAAATGCAATTCCACTTATGTGATCCTATGTAAACCCTTGACAAGATGATTGGAAGAGATCTTAGCTAAGCAAGAGGTATGTCCAAATTTGCAATGCCAAAAGCTAAGACTTGAATCTTTGGCCATAAAACTTGAAAGCTTGTAGAGACCTTTATTTTCAAAGCCTTGAGCTATCACTTCATTGGATTCACGATCGATGACTTGAACTTTGTTGTGATTGAATTGCACCGTCATGTTGCACTTTGTAATGGCCTTCACTAAGAGAAGCGTCTTACAAAGGCTTCGTACATAAAGAACATCTTTGAGTGACTTGATCTCGCCTTTGGGTTAGTGACATGAACTTTGTGTTCTTCAAAATCATGAAAATCATCTTTATCATGGCAAACGTGTGATGAAGCCTTGTTGATATATTTAGGTAGTGATGTGTGTGAACACACTAGGACCGTCGGGGCACTTTTTTTCCTCTTTAGGAGTCCCCCCCCCCGGCTTGTATATACACCTATAGCCCTAATGGGTTACTTATCTTTGTACATTCTAGAGGTAACACATTCAATATTGTGTGTTGTGCTCCACGCTTCTTCTTCTTCTTCCTTGTGTTGTTCGTGTGCTTCTGCAGAACTCGAAATCTAACAATTGGTATCAGAACAGGTCACCGCTTCATCTAGGGCGTCCTCATCACCCCTCCGGTCACAGTGTCTAAATCACACGAAATTTGGTGAGCATACTCAAGGTGATCACGAGATCAAAACTCCTTCGCTCTGTAGTGCCGAAATCGGATCTTAGCTCGTTTCGACCTCCAAACACACTATCGTAGCCCTTGTGCAAGCTATCTCATCTTTTTGTGCCAAAGATATATACAAGTTTCGGTTCGCTAATATAAGCGTCTCAAAGTCTGCTACATGTTTAGTAGAACTCGTCAGGGTAGTTCTATTCAACTTTTTCAAGTACAGTTATTTTTCTGCATCAGGGTATTTTAGTCAGTGGCCATGGCTGAAAGAAGTGATGTATTTCGTATGTTGGCTGTTTAGGATAAGTTGGATGGTACAAATTATCCATTGTGGACTAATACGATGCATCATGTATTGGTCACAAAAGGACAGTGGAATATTTTGCAGAGGGTTGAAAAACGTCCTATTACATCTGCAAATACAGGCATTGAAATTGATGAAGACGACGTTGAAGATGACGATATTCTTCACGTTCCTGTTCGTGCTGCAGTTTCTACTGCACCTACAGCAGAGCAAATTCGTTGGGATGGCAGAGATGCTCAGGCACATGCATTGATAGCCTTGTCTGTCAAACGTGCATTATTCCTCACATTTGCTCTTGCAGAAAAGCTAAGAATGCTTGGGATACACTTACCACATTGTACCAGGCTAGGAATGAGGCTCGTTTTGCTTACCTCTGAAAACACTTGGAGAGTGAGCATATGAATGAAGGTGATTCTATGGACAGTTTTCTGACAAAGATCAAAGACTTGAAGGAAGAGTTGATTTCTGCTGATGAAGTTATACCAGATAGCTCACTTGTGCATACCCTTCTCAATGGTCTTTCTGATTCATATCAGAGTTTTGCTTCTACTCTTCGTTTGATGATGAAAGGCAATCCAAATGCCTTGACATTTTAGGAGTTAGTCTTTGTTATGTTGCAGGAAGGTCAGTTGAGGCAGAACATGTCCATTATGCATGTTGCAGAAAAAAGAGGCTCGAATGGTTGTTGTAGGCCTCTACACCGAAAACAGAGTCTGTAAATCTTGTGCAGAATGAAGAATGGGTGTTTACTATTGTTTGCAGTTTTGATCCATCTTCTCATGAGCAATGTATGTCTGTAGTAGACTCAGATGTTTGGTATTTTGATAGTGGGGCAACCAAACATATTACCTTGGAGCGCAGTTTCTTCACTTCACTTGAGTATGCCCCTACAGGGAGTACTGTCACATGCGCAAACAACTCCTCTTATCCTATCATGGGAGTTGGTAAGATCATTCTGAGTATTGCTTCTTTCACTTTATCGGATGCTATATTTGTGTAAGGGATCAAGAAAAATCTATTATCAATTTCAGCATTGGCCAAGATTGGCTTGGTTGTGAAATTCGTTGATGAAAGATGTACAATTCATGATCTGTCAAATGGAGACATGATTATTGCTTCTGACATTTTATGTCGTGAGTTGTATAAGCTCATAGACTATGAAAAATCTATGATTCTCAGGCTATGTAAGATGCAAAGCTTTGGCATGCATGCTTTGGCCATCTGAATTTTGTTAGTTTGCTACACCTCCAGAGTTCTGAAATGGTCTCCTCTTTATCCAAACTTGAGGCACTTGATAAACATGTATGTGAAAGCTGTATTTTGGGCAAAATGCTACGTTCCTCATTCCCAAAAGATGGTTCATTTCGAGCTACTCAGAAATTGTAGCTTGTTCACAATGATGTCTGTGGTCTTATGCAGACATCCTCTTTTGGGAACTATCTTTACTTCATGAATTTCATTGATAATTTTTCCAAGCATGCATGGATATATCCACTCAAAGCAAAGTCCGAAATGTTTATGTGCTTCAAAAAGTTTTTGGTTTTGGCTGAAAATCTGTCAGCATGTAAAATGGGCACCCTTCGTTCCGATGTAGGGGAGGAATATATGTCTTCTGAATTTAATGCATTTTTGGTTGAATGTGGGATAAAACATCGATGTACAGTGCTGTATATACCTCAACAGAGTGGAGTTGTTGAACGGAAGAATAGGTCACTCATGGAGATGGCAAGGTGTATGGTCAAGAGTCAAGCTTTACCATATAGTTTCTGGCTTGAGGCTGTTATGTGTGCAGTATATGTACTTAACAGGTGTCCCACTAAAGCGCTGCAGTCTATCACTCCATATGAGGCCTGGCATGGTCGCAAGCCATATGTTGCTCATCTGCATCTTTTTGGTTGTTTTGCATATGCATTAGTGCCTAAACAACAACGCAAAAAATTGGATGATAAAGCGGTGAAATGTATTTTTGTTGGGTACAGTTCTGAAAGTAAAGGTTATCGTCTATATCATCCACAGACTAAACGCATTTTGGTTAGCCGTGATATTGTTTTTGTGGAAGATGCTATTCAGCCATTACTTTCATGTACTAAGGAGACATCTGTTAGCTCCAAAGACATGTATGATACATTGCTTACTCTCTTTACAGGTGGACAGTCTAGTGCTTCTCCAAACGAGGCAACTTCTAAGCCTTTACAGGTTTCATGTGATGATGCATATCATTCTATTTCTGATGCAGATTTACATGATGCACTTGTTGATGAGAGAGAGCTGATATTGAGGAAGCAAAAACTATGCCAAAATGGCTAGTGCAGACTTTGCATGAAAGCAATTTAGATGTACCTCTATCATACCGTACTCGTTCAGGCTCTCATAGTGCCTCTTTCGCATCAGATTGCTATGCTATGGCTGCCTCTAGTCTCTGTGATGAGACTGAGCCTGTTTCGTTTGATGAAACACAAAATTCTAAACATTGGATGGCTGCAATGCAATCTAAATATGATGCTATCATGAAAAATGGTACATTGTCTTTATGTGACTTGCCTCCCGGCAAGAAGACCATTGGCACTAAATGGGTATACAAGCTGAAGCGTAAACCTGATGGAGCAATTGACAGGTATACGGCTAGGCTTTTTGCAAAGGGTTATGCATAGGAAAGAGGCATTGATTTTGATGAGACCTTTGCACCTACATGCCGAATGACTACTATTCATAACATCTATGCACTTGCAGCTCATCATGGTTGGAATGTACATTACTTGGACATTAAAACTTCATTTTTGAATGGTGATTTGCATTAAGAAGTGTATGTTCTTCAGCCCCATGGCTTTGTGCAGAAAGGGCATGAAAACCAGGTCTGAAGTTAAAGACGGCATTATATGGTTTAAAGCAAGCACCACGTGCTTGGTATGAAAAGATACATGCCTATCTGATTGCACATGGTTTTGAGAACAGTCCAACTAAGAGCACCTTATATGTTAAGCGTGCTAATGATATGCTTCTGATCATTGTTGTGTATGTTGATGACATGCTGCTCATTCGTTCTCATGAGAAGCATATCGCTGATTTTAAGGCTGATTTGCATGCCTCATTTTAGACGTCTTATTTGGGGCATTTGCATCATTATTTGGGCATTCAGTTTATGCGAATTGATGGTGGAATGGCTCTATGTCAAACGAAATATATTGACACATTATTGCAGCATTTTGGCCTTGAAGATTGCAAACCTATTGCCACTTCTATGGAGACAGGTTTATGATTGAGTCTTCATGATGCTGGAGGTGCATTTGATGCCGTTCTCTATCAGCAAGTTGTTGGATGCTTGATTTACTTATGCATTACTCAGCCAGTTATTCAGTTTGTTGTCTCAAAGATGAGCAGGTTTATGCGTTGCCAAGGTGTCAAGCATTAACAGGCAATTAAGTGCATCTTTCACTACTTGAGTAGTACCCGACTACTTGGATTGTTTTATTCCAAGGGGGGATCACTATCGCTAGATTTACTCTCACTAGCTCGTTGCTATGACACTCATGTGTCCACTAGTGGCTTTTGCTTCATGCTTGGTAGCTCATGTATATCTTGGTTCAACAAGAGGCAGCCTACTGTGGCCACTTCCAATTGTGAGGTTGAGTATAGAGAAGCTTTCACAGTGACTGTTGAGTGTGTGGTTCATATGCCTTATGGTTCATTTGGGTGTTGGTCAGTCTTCTTCCACCACAATCTTCAATGACAGTCAGAGCGCATTGGAAGTTGTGAGAAACCCTGTGTTCCATGCTCTCACTAAGCACATTGAGGTGCATTATCATTATGTCACGGAGAGGTTCTTTGCTGAAGAGGTCAGCTTCAAATATGTGCCCACGCAGGAGAAGATTGCAGACCTCCCAAGGGGGATTTGTTGATCTATTTAGGTAGTGATGTGTGTGAACACACTAGGACCGCCGAGGCACTTTTTTTCCTCTTTAGGAGGTTTTTTCCCTCGGCTTGTATATACGCCTATAGTCCTCACGGGTTACTTATCTTTGTACATTCTAGTGGTAATACATTCAGTACTATGAGTTGTGCTCCAAGCTTCTTCTTCTTCCTTGTGTTGTTCGCGTGCTTCCGCAGACCTCGAACTCCAAGAAGCCCCACGGTCAAAAATCCATTCTTTACTTGGAGTGGATGCGACAAGTGCCTTGTGTTCAGTTGTGAGAAAGAGATCTTCACTTCTGCAGTGAGAGTGATGTTTGGTCTTTGGAGTAGACTTTGACTTATCCTTGTTCTTCTTCTTGAAGCAATATTTTTTGATGTGTCCAAGCTTGCCACAAAAATTGCAAGTGAACTTCTACTTGCCTTTGTGATTCTTGATCGCCTTTTTGTCCTTTAGTCTTGTGGAAGGTAGCTTTGGCCTTCATAGCTTTTACTTGGGTAGCTTGGGTCTTTTGTCTAGAGTCATGGAGAAGCAATAATCTTCTAACTTCTTCCCATGTAAGTTCTTTACCTCTATTGTAGAGAGTGGTCACAAACGTCTCGTAGGACCGAGGAAGCTTGTTGAGTAACCTTACGGCCATGTCTTCACTTGAAACTTGTCGTCCACAAAGTGCTAACTTGTGTTGATAATCTTCAAATTGGGCTATCACTCTTGTGATGGTGTCTTGTGGACGTATATTGAGATTGTGAAACTCAGCCTCGAGAGTATAAATTTTAGAAGGTGTTTTATCTTCATAGAGATTCGTTTCTTTTGAAGTCTTATATGCAATGATGTGACCCTTTGTCAATTCATCGCATGTGAGGAGAAGTTTGCCTAATGCCCGTTTATCTTTAACGTTCCATATATTCCAAACTCCTAGATCGCTTCCCTTATTGGGTTCTCGTTCTATTCCTTCAACTATTCTATCTCGTACAATAGATTTGTATAGAGGTAGGCCCTAATAGTGTCCTTTCATAGGTTGTAATGTGTGCCATTTAGCCTTTCATCTTTCGACATGAATATTGGCGTAAAAGAGAGTAAATATAGTTGACCTGAGGATGTTGCGTTTGAAATCGTTGACATTATTGCCGCTGAAATGAAGTTACCACACTTGCGATAAAAATTGGTTCACAAAATTGAGTTTGGGTAGGGGTGGAGGGGGGGCTTAGAGTAGCCCTACACTTGCACCAAAAATGAAGTAGACACCTTGGAGAGAGGAGGCTTAGAATAGCCCTACACTAGATAATGCCAGAGAGGCATCTTGGAGAGAGGGGGGCTTAGAATAGCCCTACGCTTGCACAAAAATCGACACGAGTCGACACGAGAGGAGGGCTTATAGTAGCCCGTTGCACAGAGGGCTTAGAGTAGCCTCCCAAATCACACACAAACTTTCTTCTTATATTGCTTAATGTTACAAGGAAGGGGCACTTAGTGCCAAAGTGAGGCGTTGAGAGAGAATAAAAATTTGGTGATTACAATGAGGAATGCCAACGTGGGTGCAAAATTATCAGGTGTTAAACTTAAGGGTAAAAGGACTTGTTTGTATAATACAATCAGTGTGTTGATTAAAATTTTAAAACTGCAAGGAATTTTCTCTAAGATGTTTAAGTCAATATCACAAGTTTTTCCTTTGTGAAGCTTCGTGGATATACGGATGCAAATGTACTAAGGGTTATTTACTTGACCCCACATAGACTCTAGTTACATACATCTTCATCTTGCAGTTCTTCGTCAAGTTGGAGATAAGAATCTTGCTATGAACACATTGCTCGATTCCTACACAAAAATGCAATAAATCCAATATGAGATCGAGGGAATCATAGATCACACATCACTAGGCGTGGGTCAGTTTGCAATATACTTATTACTTGGCACCGAATGCAAATAAGCCACATTATCGAATACAATGAATCAAATCTCAACAAGACGGGCAAAGAGCATTGACATCATTAATGATGTCAAAACTAGAGGACATGCATGCTACACATGAACTTTGTCAAACATAGCTGCCAAGTCAATTGGTTCAGCGATTACCTAGAGATAAACTTCATTTCCAAATATGGCGCATAGAAGCATAGGTTTTTTTTCTCTCGGTTTCTCTTGCTCAGTCTCTCTCTGAGAAGGCAGAGAGATAAGGTGGCTTGCGCAAAGGTGCGGTGAAAGGTATTGTCACACAGAAAATCTTGCCACGACTTTGGATCGAAGGTATTTGAAGATTGATGCGGGCGGGTGTAGGACTGCACCTCTCTCTCTCTCTCTCTCTCTCTCTCTCTCTCTCTCTCTCTCTCTCTCTCTCTCTCTCTCTCTCTCTCTCTCTCTCTCTCTCTCTCTCTCTCTCTCTCTCTCTCTCTCTCTCTCTCTCTCTCTCTCTCTCTCTCTCTCTCTCTCTCTCTCTCTCTCTCTCTCTCTCTCTCTCTCTCTCTCTCTCTCTCTCTCTCTCTCTCTCTCTCGCACATCAGCCACAAGTGAGTACCCAACAGACCATTACCCAGTTCTTTCAACGAGCTGAGCTACATCAGAGAGGTCCATCTATAGGGCTCACGCTCCACTAAACAGCAGCACAAAGAGCACGGTGCCGACCACGCATGGGAAGATATCGTCGACCACGACTATATCAGGAGGATATCTCATGCATCAGAACAGCCTACGACCACATGATGGAGCATAGGCGTACCACCACCCCTTGGGTTGTCTTCCTTCAGGAGGCACTCAGACCATCACTGATGTACCACATACTACACCAACCTCCATCCATCACCAGTAGCTAGGGTGTTTTACTCACATTATGGATCCCCCATGTATTAGGTGGCCACTATCTGCAGAGTCAGAGCCACGTCTCCCCAGCCTTTTCCAGCCCTATATAGCTTTGTGTAGCGATATACTTTTTATTTCATTTTATCTTCTACACAGGGTTATTACACTTGTACATGGTTTTTGTCTCATAGACCAAGTTTGGCCTCCAAAAGCTGTTAATATGACTCTCTCTCTCTCTCTCTCTCTCTCTCTCTCTCTCTCTCTCTCTCTCTCTCTCTCTCTCTCTCTCTCTCTCTCTCTCTCTCTCTCTCTCTCTCTCTCTCTCTCTCTCTCTCTCTCTCTCTCTCTCTCTCTCTCTCTCTCTCTCTCTCTCTCTCTCTCTCTCTCTCGACGGAAGATTCGTGACCAATCAGCAGAAATGACGAGCCGAACACAAGCACAATGTTTTTTTTCTTACTTCCTTGGGCGAGAGAGTACAGATCCTTCTCTCTTTCTTGCATCAGAGAGGCATGGCGCATGAATTTGAGAGAGCTACGCACTATGATGAGTCGATAGAGATGAATTCCTACGATCGTTCTTTCTCCTTCACTTGCCACACTCAGAGTAAAGATGTCATCTTCATAAGAATGTTGTTTTCGCTACTATTCTCACTTTGTCTGACAAATGACTCGTACTCTCTTCACTCTATCTGTTTCTTTTGTTGTGATGGTGCATGCTCGTTGTCTGCCTACAATTGACAGAGCTTATCCGCATTTCGTCATTGAAGGAGGCAGATTGAATTTCCTTGTGGTGCTATATGTAAAGCTACCCTCATCATCACTTGCCGCCAATACCAAGAGGATTCCTCTGAAGTGGGCACATGGGCTACACTCCTTGGATTTTAGCAGGTTGGCTAGATAATGTTATTGCGATTTGGCACAGTCTCGTAGTGTGCAGACTTCTTGAGTTGGGCTTCTGTGAAAATGTACGTACTCCGATAGAGATTTCTGAATCACTGAACCAAATTACTCGAGGTGCCCTTCTTAATGCTTGTGCTCAGTGCTGGAAGACTTGACCGACGGGGTACGTGGAGTAATGTGCCAGTTGCGCTAGAGATTTTCTGTGGCATAGAGCTGGCCTCAGTAGCATATGGAAGTTTCACGCTAGGATTGAAGTGAGAAGGACGCACTCGTAGGCATCATCAATAATTTCAAAAAGATCGGGATGGAAGACGGCCACTCCATCGCTATCTTATCCACACTATTATATATTATTAACTTTGCAGATTCGTCTTAGCAAGCACCTTTACCGTGAGATGCAGAGCTGGGGTGGTAATGGAACGTCTCCACAAAGAAGAGTGCTTTGCAAGACAGACTCCACAAACGAATGTCGCCCCCCAAGGAAATCAAGTGTTTATGAACACTTCTAAAATTTGAGATCAAATAGAAACTATGCAAAATGTTATCATGTCAAAGATAACTCTTAAAATGAGCACCAATCACCAAATACTGACAAGAGCAAGGGTGGGAGAGAGGGAAAATGGGGTTAAAGGGGTACACAATAATGAAGAATAAAAGGGGTGGGAGGGTGGGCAAATAGGCAAAATGAAGCCCAAAAGAGTGTAAAATGATGGTAAAAAGCTTCTACAAATGGGAGAGAGCAATGCCACCAAACTTAAGAACCACCACCATCAAAATGACCACCAAAATCATTGCCAAGACCTCCACCTAACGCTCTGATACCATGTAGAGAGTACACACCTGGAAGCAAAATGAAAAGAAGAGTGTACTCACAAAAGAAAGAGTGTGAGAGACTCAAAGTGAGTAGACCAAGAAATGGGTAAACTCGCATGGATTAGAAATGAGCTTGTCATGAGCATGGAGTAGGCTCCTCAAGCTTCTAACCAAGTACAAATGGGGGGAGAGGCCCTCCTTATATAGATTTGACTCTCCAAAGTACATCTCATGTGGGATAATTCCCCTCAAAGGAGAATGAATACAATGGTAGAAGCAAATGGGAAAGTACCCAAATACAAAGGATATAATATAAAATGGAAATGGAATGGAAATGAAATAGAAATAGAGTGACTCCAAGATACAAAAGGGAGATGCACTCTCATATTCTCAACAATTCCAATGCTACCCTCAAACCTAAAACCTAACCTTCACAGGCTTGAAACCCCAACCCTAGCCCTCTCTGTCTCTCTCCCTCTCTCTATCTATATTTCTTCTTGCACTCATAGACCGTCAAGAATTCGAAGAGTTAATCTCTAAAGCTATAAAAGATGCCAAGAAGGAAGCGGACCGCATTCTCAACCAAGAAATCCGTAAATTAACAAATAAAATAAAAGGGTTAGAGGAGCAAGTAAAGGGGTTCAAGGGCAAAGTAAAGACAATCACGAAGGATCGGGATGCATGGAAATCAACCCATGAACGTCTCGAAGCGAGAATGATTAAAGAGGAGGGTGAGATCTCTAATGTGGAAGAGCTCAAGGAAAAGCTCAAAAAGGAAATCAAGACACAAGTAGAGTCCAGTCGCGAAACATGGGTGGAAGTAATTCACAAGAGGATCAAGAAGGAGGTCAACAAGGAGGCACAGAAGGACCTCTTTAGAGTTCAGGACACCCTCGAGGAAGAGACTTCGACACACATACCCATTGCATGTACGGATTATGGGGCTCCCAGAGGGCACATCACCGCAGGCAGATGCCATCGAAATCTGCCGACAAATCTTCCGACACTTGGGATACAAAAGCATGCCTTTCACAAGGGTATGGAGGGATGGTAGAGACACGTCTCGACCGCGAGCACTCATCCTTCACATGAGCTCTAAGGAGACACGTATCACCTTCTTTAGACTCCCATCAGTACTACATGGACTACCCAGAGAAGCTCTCTATATGGACAAGGATCTCAAGAGGATGCAAATAGAGCACTGACGTACTTATATGTCGCAGATTCTTCAGGCATGACGAGAGGGAAGGAAGGCTTTTTACTGTGACGGTAAAGTCTTCATAGACGCACTCCCTATCAAATAGGGCCACGCGGCCTATGAGGCAACACCACACCAGGAGTCACCACTTAAGGGAGCAGTGTGGAACTGCAATGAAGCATTGTGGACACAGCCAAACCGACTAGCGGAGATCCTACTCACAATCTTGCTTGCATCAGAGAGACCCACGAGAGCCCAAAAAGAGGCCTCCCCCGCATTGGAGGTTTTCATTGGTAATCTGCATTCAGGTCCATGATGAGGCGGAGTATGGCACGAGGATCGGAGGGTGTCGCCATCATATTTAGACAGGAGATACAGAGCCAGATCCATATCATAGCAGGGACGAGGAGGCACTACGCATGTGGGTCCACATGGAGAGAGCACCGAAGAGTTTGGTTTACATTGCCATCCACTACTTCCCACCATGCAGATCCCGATCCATTGGACATGGCCAAGTGGAACCTACTCAGGACAGAGATTCACCATACACCGTACTTTCAAATGAGATAGTACATTACAGCACCCTAGGTGAAGTCTTCCTCATGGGGGACTTCAATGGCTGCACCCAATCACATCAATGTGAGTCATATGACATGGAGCATCCACGAATCATGAGGGGAAGAGATCAAGATGAGACGAGGACGAATAGAGTATCAACAGATATGGGTCAAGACACCACCGGGTATGGCAAACACCACCGGGTATGGCAAACATATGCTTGAGCTAGGCAACGGACACCATCTCGTTATATATAACGGGATGCACCGATAGCGAGGCTTGGGTGGACTTACTTGCTTCCCTCATGAGGGAGGCCATAGCACGGCCGACTATATTCTAGGTACCATCTCTGGCGCTTCACTCATTACCTCACTTAGTATTGGACGATGCCCACTCAATGTTGACCATATGTTTATCACGTTCACACTTTCATCTCCTATTCCACTAGACCCTCCCCCACTCATTGAGCTACACACCACGATACACTTCACACACGAGCTCTCACATGTTTATGCACACCACTTACAGACTCACCTACTTTCCCTTGATCCACTTTCACCCTTAGACAAACTCATGTAACATCACCACCATCCTACATGACTCAGCCCTACACAGCTTTCCACACTACACACATACACATCCTCCGTGCGCGGGATCCATGCCCCAAAACCATTGTCAGGAGCTAAGGAAGCATCTACGGATCTTAGATTACAGAGGGTATATTACATAGAGACAGGTGCAGCATCACATGCAAAGCCTTAGCCATCACAAAGGACAGGAATGGGAGGAGAGACAATACTGGGATATCTATCACTTGCTCAAGAGCTGGGAGAGTGAAGTCGTGTGGCAACATCTGAGAGAGAGGAGACAATAGATACCCATTCGAGACCGGAGCACTTAGCATAGCTATGCACAAAGCCTATACCAAATCCCAAACCAGCCCCCCCATTCCAAGGCACAAAACAGAGCTCACTTCCCACTACCTCTGACTTCTTCACATCAACTATGGTGAGCTGCACCATTGCTCATCTACAGCACAGCAAGGCCCATGTCAGGTTCAGTATACAGGCAATACATCTCATATATGGACACACGACTTTATCACCACTCATTGCCCTCAACCGTGCATTGGTTGAAGGGTTCCCACACTCACGGACTGAACACACCATTGTGCCCATCCATAAGTCAAGTGATACTATGGATCCAGCCCCAAATAATATGATCATGATTGGCCCACACTGGCCAAGTTATATGGGACAGTGCTAGAGACAGAGTTGAGCACCTTCACCAAGAGGATGGGCCTCATAGCTTTTGGACACAGAGGATTCCGATGAAAGTTCTCTACCATAGATCAGATCTTCACTCTAAGATGCTTGATCGATCATGCAGAGGTGAGGAAGAGGAGATTGTACCGCTGCTTTGTGAACTTCCATAAAGCCTTTGATACGTCCCCGGGTAGTGGCTCTTTAGATGCCTGCTCGATCTCGAAGTTCCGAAGGAGATGGTTTGGACGATCTATGCACTATATGAGCGAGTATTGAGCAGAGTTCGTTGGCCAGATGGCCTCTCCTATTCTCTTGCTAGCACCATCGGCGTGAAGCAAGGGTGTCATTTCTCACCCACACTATTTGGTTTCTACATTGATAAGATAGTGGACTTGATACAACAGCAAGGAGGTGACGATGTTGAGATATAAGGGACCATTGTCCATATTCTTTTATATGCTGATGATATTGTCTTGGTTTCAGAGTATGGTCTACAGCGTCATCTACATGGCCTAGACGACTTCTCCACCCATAGAGGTTTATCTGTGAACCTTGGCAAAAACAAGGTTTTGATCTTTCATATATTATCTCAAGTGAGACAGAGCTTTTTCAGTGTGGAAGGCGAGCCTATAGAGGTAGTTGGATCATATGTTTATCTAAGAGTTACTTTTACAACAGCCTCTAGGGTGTTCTCCATGTCTCAAGCGATTCACGACCGCACCACCCGTGGTTATGTGGCATTGGCTCTGATGGAGAGGTGGTGTAACCAGGCACATTTTCAGGAGCCCCCCACCAAAGGGTGGCTATTCGACACTTTGGTTACCCCATCCCTCATGTATGGAGCAACCATTTGGGGATTGGGGCTCACCACCTTAGCATGGACAGTCGTGGAGAGACCACAAATACTTATGATTGCCAAACTTATTCATAGCAAGCCCTCTGTACCACATGACATTATCAAGGCAAAGCTTGCTACACCACCGATGCTTATCAAGACACTCTTCAAGACAGTACACTTATTGCAGAGGATCCAAAGCATGGACAGAGAGTGCATCGCTCACAGGGCCTTTCAGGCATCACAAGACATCGCTCTAGCAGAAAGGTTGGGCCAAAGGAGTCCCACGGGAGGAGCGGTGGTGCCCGGTGTCCCACACAGAGATAGAGTGCGAGGAGCACCTAGTTACCACATGTCCAACATATTCAGATCTACGGGTTGAGTTCCAAATAGAGGGATCACTCAAGCAGTGCATGACTAGAGGAGATCAGCAGAGGTTGGGGGGCTTCATCATAGCAGCATATGAGAGAAGGGGACAGATACTACAGACCATACTTCCTGCACAGGTGAGTATCCAGCAGACTATTACCCAATTCTTCTAGTGTGTTGAACCACATCAGATCTACCCCTCCCCTAGAGGCACAGGGCTTACACTTCAGCAGGCAGAGGTACAGAGAGGACACTGCCTCCTCTCTGCCGACCACGTGCAGTTGGGTATAGACAACCATGACTACATCAAGAGGATATCTTACGCATCAAGATAGCCCACGACCACATGTTGGAGAAGAGGTGTACCACCACTCCATGGATATCCACTTTACAGTGGGCATTCTGGCCACTGCCGATGTACCACATACTCCACCCCATCCCCCCCCCCCACATCAATGACTAGGGTTATGCTTTCACTCACCCCCTTTGTATTGGATTGCCATTATCCGTAGAGCCAGAGCCACACTCCCCTAAGCATCCAATACGGCACTATTAATACTATCTTTCCTACTTACCAGGCACCCCCACTTCCACCTTTTTTTTATGTATTTCCATATTAGATCGTAGTAGTCACTTTTCTTTTCATTTCAGCACAGAGATGGCCATAGATGTACATGGTTTTGTCTCATAGACTAGTTTGGCCTTTGGAAGACGTTAATATCCAGATGGTATTGTGCTTGTTTCAGAGTCTGCAGAGGGTCTACAACGTCACCTACACGGCCTAGATGATTTCTAAACACATAGAGGCTTATCAATGAACCTTGGTAAAACCAAGGTTCTGATCTTCCATACATCGGGACAGTGAGGAGACAATTCTTTCAGAGTAGCAGGCGAACCCAACCAGGTAGTCGGATCATATGTCTACATTGGAGTGACATTCACAACAGCCTCTAGGGTTTTCTCCATGTCTCGGGCAGCCCGTGATCGCATCACACGCAAATACGCAGTGCTAGCTTTGATGCAGAGACAATTTCACAAGGCGTGTTTTCAGGAGCCCCGCACAAAGAGGTGGCTCTTCGACACTTTGGTTACCCCAACACTCATGTATGGAGCAGCCATATGGGGACCCGGATCAAGATTAGCCGCATCATCATGGATAACATTGGAGAGGCCGCAGATTCTCATGAGTGCCAGACTCATCCGCAACAAATCTTGGGTACCCCATGATATCATCAAGGCAAAGCTTGTTGCACCACCAATGCTAGTAGAGGCACTCTTCCAAACAGTATGCCTATTGCACAGGATCCAGAGCATGGACACAAAGCGCATCACTTATAGAGCTTTCCAGGCATCACACGACATGGCACTAGACACCTCCTCATGGTATGCACAGACATGGGATTGGCTTGCCCTCCATGGTTTTGACATAGACAAACCACCACCATCATAGTACGACTCTGAGGCCCCCACCTATTCGCTCTCCCACCAAGAGAGAAATAGGATCATTCATCAAGAGATATGGCATACATACACACAACGAACATGGTTCAGCATTGACACGGAAAGTGCTTCACTACAGTGAGCATTTTCTACGGATCTCATATGAGGTCTTCATTGAGACTCCACACTACATGTAGACATACCTATCACACCACCTTCGAGTCGTCATTGGGCAGCTTCGAGTTTCATCACATCAGCTCGAGATTGAGAGGGGTCAGGCTAGAAGAGTCCCTCGAGAGGAGAGGTGGTGCCCAGTATGCCATACAGAGATAGAGAGTGAGGAGCACTTGGTTAACAGATGCCGAGCATACTAGGACCTATGAGCAGAGTTCCGAATAGAGGAGTCACTACAGTTTTGAATGAGCACTAGAGATGAGTGGAGGATGGGGTGTTTCCTCATGGCGGCATATGAGAGACTAGATCAGATCCTACAACCTATGCACGGCATAGGGCTCACTCTCCAGCAAATAACGGCATAGAGAGTGCAACACCGGCCATGTATGGTTGGGTCCGGACGACCACGATGGCACCGAGAGGATATCTCATGCATGAGGATAGCCCACAACCACATGATGGAGCACAGGCACACCACCACCACTTGGACGGCCTTCTTCCAAGAGGTACTCATACCGCCACCGATGTACCACATACTCCACCCACCTCCACCCATCATCAGCAGTTAGGGTATAGTATATACACATTCACTCCCTAATGGGTCCCCCTTGTATTAGGTGGTCATTATCTGCAGATTCAGAGCCACACTCCCCTAGGCACCACTACATTGTCCCCACCAGCTCCTCATTTAGAGGTCACCCAAGTATGTGATGTCACCCATCATGCATGTACATCACCCAAAGTGTGTCGCCTGATACACTTGCCCCTAACATGGAGTCACCCCTCGTTGGAGTTGCCCAGCTTATGGAGCCAGCCATGTGGGGCTTAATATCCAGGCCAATGTGAGGTCTCCGCTGGAGCCACTAATACTTGTCCTTATCTCAAATAGATCACAAAAAAATTATTTCTACAACCTTACCCCTTTGTATGTTCTCATAAAATAACCTTTTAACATTTATACAATGCCTAGTTATAAAGATTGTGGATTAGATGCATGTACAAATCGACTTGTAGTTGAAACTTTCACAATATACATTGCATTCATAAGCCCTTCGGATATGAGCAATGGATGTACTAGAAGAAATGATGTCCGCAAACTCAGCAAAATGGCATATGCATAAAGTGACTAGCTTATGGAAGAAAAATGCTCTCTTGAAAAATTAACCCTTGGCCACATGAAAATGGAGTACTTAATGAAATATAGTAGCCCTTGACATGTCCCTTTCCATTGACTCTATTGTAAAATCTCAAAGAAAGTATGAAGCACCTCTTTTAGAATCATAGATACATCAAATGTGGATGGCAAGAATGACCATCATCTTCATGCACCTGATTGGTAACAATGAGTCACCACAATACAATCTTTGGTACATATTTCCATGAAAATGATGGGTTGATTTGGTATATTGATCAGCTTGGATATTGGGTGATCTAGCATATTTGGGAGTCTTTTTCTATTTAAGGTCAGAATCTTATTTCCCTAAATACTTCCAAGGAAGTTTTTAAAAGCTTGTATCCTCTATTCAGCAAATACTTTCCCCACTGATCTGAGGAATTATGTACACTAACCATACTCTTAGAACTTGATCACGTGATAAAGCGCTTCGTATGCTGTCTCTTGGCGACTTTGTTTTCCTGTGAACATTAATAAAGAGAGTATATGTTTTCCTAAAATTGATAAATAAATAAAATAAACACAGTTCCAAAACTTCTAACAAAAGCACATGACATCAAATGATCACGGAAGAATCAGTAGCAAGATAATCATGAAACTAAAAAAAAAAAGCATTTTTAATGATGAACAAAAATAAAACATTCATGCATGTTTTAGGCATTATAATGATCACAAGGAAAATTCACTAAAACAACCAGAGAAAATAGCCAGAGATGTGGAATTGAATTCAGTTCCTTAAGATATTTAATTTTGGCATCATGTTTTCTTACTAATAAGGTAATAATATGATAATATGAATCTTGGGAAAGTTGTATAACTCAATCAAGCTTTATGAGATTAGCAGAATGATCAAAGTCTTTCTCTGTGAAACATTTTGATTTAACACAAATACAGATGAGCTTAGGATGATTGTACCTCAGAAGGAAGAGTAACACGGATAAAAAATCTTGTCCAATCTTCATCATAAAGCAGATATTCTCCAGTCAAAAGCTCATACAAGAGGCAGCCAAGGCCCCAAACATCAACGGCCCTTCCAACACTTTCATCTTTGCTTGGGTTATAGGAAACAGACTCGTCTTGATTGTTTGCACACAAAAGTTTCAGCATTTCAGGACTTTTCACACATTCAGTACCTCTATTTCGGACAGTACACTCACCACCCTTCAAAATTGATGCCTAAAAATAATGACGGAAAAGAAAAAAAATGTTTTGAGATGGACATCTAGTTTGAGTGAAACATTAGAAAAGCACAATGTAGCTGATTATGTGCCGAGAAACGTAATTTATCAGACAAAATTAAGTTCTGAGGGATCGTTTGATAAACTTGAATCCTAGCAGCCTCGTGAGAAAATTTCCACAGAATAGAGCTGATATTTAGAGCTTTAAATGTGCATGAAGGAACATACATTCTGCATTCACATTAAAGGCAGATAAATTGTCAGGCAGTATCTAATCATTCTCCTAAAGAAGTCTTCAGATCAGAGAAACAAACATTATTTTTTTCAAGGCTCAGTATTTACATTTCCAAACAACTACTCGACAAACTTGTGAAGCTGAGCCATGGTATAGGGATCCCCCATGTTCGCTGCATCTTTGAATGCGGAACCAATTGAGTAGTCTCACAGTGAAAAAATTTGTATAAATAATTTTTTTGTGAGCAGACGAGTTGAGGAACATAGTACAATGAAATATTAATATACTAATCAGAGCCAAATAAAGCATTCGCATCCTGAGCATATACAGCTGAAAGGAAGATAAACGAATTTTATTATATATAATACTGGTGTTTGTATTACATTTTATCTATGCACAGTAAACAAAGTTCAGCCTGAACACTATTAAATGAATATATTTCCTCGTAAAGAGTTGACAGTATAGCACCCACAGAGTTTCTTTTCTGCGTAACGATTGTTATGTAAGTGTAAACTTGAAAGAAAGTGAAACAAATAATTGGCAAAAGCTCTTCCATCCTCAAGGTGTCAGAGGCATCTTAGCCAGTTCAACACTCATCGACAGGAGGAAGAATAGTCACCATTTTTCATATGGAAAAGTCCCTACCTGGTCAGGTTCAGCAATAATGCCTCTCAATTTTATGCTGGATGGGGAAAAGGCACTGATCACAGTAGACAATATGTATAGCTTCTAATGTTGTAAGTAAAAATCTCCTCTATCTCACAAAGGTGAGGCATACTATCTGTTCATTCATACTGACTCTGAAAGGGTAAATAGGTGGGTACTTAGTCATCAATAGCTGCTCTGATTCCTCGGATTCTGTGGTGGACACCATCAACTATAATGGTTTTTAAAATCACAGTACTGTGATGATTATCTGCAGTGGGAAACACAGAAAAAAAAAAGGAATCAACTAGTTCAAGTTGAAATATTCAAAAAATTCTTCCACTAAGGATCGAGTCTAATGGAAAATTTTAATTATATCATTAGATAATTTGAATTCGTGTTCACCAATGAAAGAAGTGACAGCGAGTAAAGAGAAAGATTAGTAGTGGTGTATACTTCACTAGTTACATAAGTATAGAGTAGATTAATATTTAATCAATGAAAAAAAAGCCGCCATATGTTGCATGAAGACTGGTAATTTCATGAAAACACACAGCCCAGCTCACGTTTATATCTCTGGTCCATGATGTGAATATCCAATGGAAAGCATGACGCACCTTTTTTGGAACTGCAGACCTACGCCTCTCTCCACATGTGTGACATTCATGTGTATGTTCCTTTATAATACTTTTGAAACATACCCTGATGCTTATGATGGTACAATTTGGATACTTGATTAGCTGAGAAATTGTATTTCAAGAAATATCTAAGATTCGAGAAATGTACTTCTTTATCATGTGAGAAGTTATAAGCAGATTGCTCTACATTGGAAGCTGATGAAAAGCTGTCTTTTAAATTATTACAGACTGTTCCTACAGGAATCATAGTATTCAGTTGACAAACCATATTCTTTAAGCCAGTGCAAGGGCATTGAATACTGTTCCAGAGAGATCAGTTCTCCTGTACATATTAATATAGAGAATACATGTTTCTAAACAGGAAAAAAGGGACTTCCCAGCATTAGTTGATTCAACACCAAAAAATCTCCAGTTGGATAGAATTATCAGCAATGTTTACTCGTAATAGCTTTTATCTGGTAATGATAATGGTGGTGCGCAGCAGCCCCAGATGGCATGGTCTTTTTGCCTGCTATAATGTTAGTACCTGGTTTTTTGTTCTGCCTTCACTTTGTGGGGCCCTTGTTTCTGTTGCTAGCATCTGCTCTGAAGTAGAGATAGCTTTTCTGAGAATTAAAACACTTTGAGAAGGTTGAACTGTCTTTTGTTGCACTTACACTTGTAGGTATTTTCTTTTTCCTTAATGTATCTATGTTGTTTGAAATCTGTTGAATATGGCCCCAAGCATTACTGTTCTTCATATTTTATGACTCTGTAGATAATCTTGAATCCCTCTTCCAAGAATCAAAGACATACTTCATGTATATGACACAGTAATAATCATCTCTAAATCCATCTTTCAGAGGTTATCCCAATGCATAAAATGAAGATCACATTTTGCTTACCATACTAAGAAGGTATGGATCACGTTGTTATCCATGTAGAAAGCTATACAGCAAACCCATTACAGATCCTATGCAAAAATGAGAAATTTATATGGATCATCCAAAGCTGATGTGCTTCTTAGTCTGGTGATAACTGTATCCGTTACAGTTCTTCTCATACAAAATGTGGACAATCAAGAATACTTAAAGGAGGTATGCTTGGTGTAGAATTAGAACCACTCTTACATCTGAACTTACCCACATCGAGAACGCCCTTATTCTGCTGATAGTCAAGATGACCTGAATGTATGTCAAGATGAACTTACCAAGATCAAGAACGCCCTTCTCAAAATTGAGAACGCCCTTATTCTGCTGAATTTTCCAAGATTGAATACACTCTTAGATTTGAGCTTACAGAGACTGAAACGCACTTATACTGCTGAATCACAAAATGATCTGAATGTTGTTTGAAATCTGGGTGAGAGTAGCCCATACATTACTGTTCTTCATATTTTATGGCTATGTAGGTAGGTTTGAATCCCTCTTCCAAGAAGTGAAGATATACTTCATGTATATAACACAAAAATAATCCTCTTCTAATTCCATCTCTTAATGGGGAACTCCACAAATAAGGTTTTTCAAGGATGTTTTGCTTACCATACTAAGAACGTATGGATCACATGGTTTCCCATGTGAAAGCTATACAACAAACCGATTACCGATCCTATGCGAAAATGAGAAATTTATATGAATCATCCTTCTACCAATCAGCACTCTACGCTGATGTGCTTCCGAGTGCGGTGATAGCTGTATTCATTATTCTTTTCTTCTCATACAAAGATGTGGACAATCAAGAATACTTTGAGAAGGAGGCAATGCCTCTATATGCTTAGTGTACAGCTAGAACCACTCTTACATCTGAATCTACCAAGATTGAGAACGTTCTTATTCTGCTGATAGTCAAGACGATATGAATGTATGTCAGCATTTGAAGAAGTGTTCGAGTAGCCACTAGAATCGCACATAGCCTTGTGTGAGCTATCTAGAGAGCCAATGATCGTTCATTTTGTGTCATGAAAACAGTTACTAAAACCAATGGTCACCCTCTAACTAAGACCAAGTAACAGGACTTCCTTAGGGCAACAGTGAAGGGTACAAAGGGCTTGTCACTTCCAGGGCATGAGCACTTATCAGAGGGATGGAATGACTTTAAGGATCTCTAGGTATCTCTTCTGTAATAGGTTGTAATGTGTGTCCTTCGTACTCTGAATGACTCCTTTGTATAGACTAAGAGGGTAGAAGATATTTAGAAGACTCTTAGAAAAGTTATGATACATAGGTAAGGAGGTTATATTTGCAATTGTCATTCTTTATGCAAATGATGAACACCTCTAAAGTCTCCCCATCAACAAACCTTCCCATCAAAAAATCTTTATGTTGCTAGCTGTTTCTCCAAGATCTAGATCCATATCTCATAACGAGTTTCATATTGATTTCTCAATATGTTCCAAGCTTTACAAAGCCTTAGTAGTATGTTGAATCAAAGTCAATACGCTATTAGTAGTACTTAGTAACTAGAGCATAGAGTGCATCTTCGTTTCTATGTTTCTAAGTATTGTAGAAGATCAGCTTCAAGAGGAATCATTCGACCTTTACTTATTTGGATCAAGTGTTTCTCGAGGCTCATGATCAAGCCCAAGCAAAGTCTCCAGAAGCTCATATGAATTAAGGATAGAGGTGATTTTAGACTTCCACAAGATAATTCATACCATCAAGCTTACCTTCTTAAAGGTTGGTGGTCATATCCACATATTGGGATGACTGACATCATTGTTGCTCTTGCTTGTGCTTCATCTACACCTGTTGATGAACCACCTTGATTCCAATCATAGATGACGGTGCACCTCTTGACATCCTCTCTCCTTTGTTGTTGAAACATCTAAGTTTTTTCTTTTACGCCACTTAGAGCCTCTTGAGCTCTGATACCATGTAAGAAAAATAGCACACGAGAATAGACAAATAGATAGAGACAAGAAAATTGAAGAGGAAGAGGAAACATAGATTGAGAGATACAGAACTCAAATTCTCAAATTGCCAAGAGGAATTTAGCTACAAAGATAATGTTGTCCATCCATGCGCTCCCAATATGGAGCTTAGATGGAGCTTAGATGGAGCTTAGATGGAGATCTAGACACACTCTAGATGAATGGTTTAGAATTGCACAAGGCATCTAAAGCTTCGCATAGGCAATGCTTATATAACTTTTACAATCAGAGTTGTACATACAAAGATAGTTAGGAGAGATAAAGTAGTCAGCAAAATATATTTTCTGACAACATCTCCACCACCAAAAGTTCTACCATTCCAGACCTAGGAGCCAATGGTCATCTCCCTAGACAAAAGGAAGCAAGACCCCCTTTGCACTCCCCCCATTAAAGTTCTATGGGAAAACAGTGCGAGGCCACAAAGCCTTTATTTTCTCCTTGAATGACAACCCAATGGCCTGAAAACTTACGCCCTACCTAATGTCATGGCTCGGCTCACAAAGATCATCTATTACCATCAACAATCACACATAAAACTCATCTAATTTGGAAGTTATGGTTCCACAAATGTCCTGGCTCTCAAAGTGGCTTCTCCTCATAATGGAGACCTCACAACTTAGAGCACCATGGATCATTTGTGGTTACTTGAGGGTGGAGTATTAAGTATATCTAACAGGTGTTCCTCCATGCCAACACCGCATAGAAGCAAAGGACCATTACACAAAAGTTTGCTTGCATAGTCAGTATGCTCTTATTCATATGATTGTATTAACACCAAGGAAGGTACGTGGCCTCAAACCCTACCGATCTCTTCACAAATAGAACCAATGATGTCTAGGGACCTTGAAGAATCTAACAAAAAAATTGCAATCTATAGCAACATCCCCAACTATGACAAGGAACATCAGAGCCTAGAGGACTACTAAAGAATACCATAAGGTGAGTTTATACCAGCTTATTCACATGGATGCTAGGATGAGGGGTATGTGCTGAAGATCATCCACTCTGCAAACATGGGTCAATAATCGCCAACTATGGAAGCTGGATTTTCCTCCTCTACCCCTTGCAAATTACAAAAGATCGATCAGAAGTAAAAGAAAGGACAACACTAGATGATAAGGATTCCACTTCAAGTAGAACCAATTTCTGATGTCGTAAGGGCTCCTTCCAAGAACTAACTTAAATTTTCTCCCTCATTGCTATGTTAACAAAGAAGGAGAAGAAGGCTTGAAAGCAAAACTTGTATTGATGGAGTCTGCAATGGTTTATAGGAAACCCCTTACCATATCAAGCTCAAGATATGCTTCTTCATGACATCTATTTCTTGCCATGTTCCCAAAAGAGGCATGTTCCATTGCTATAGATTGGCTTGTTTCTTTATTATTTCATGGGTTTCAAGAAATGATCTCTACCACTTTATTTCAAGATTTGAAATTGATATGAGAAATTTGCATCATCCAGCATGCACCTAGACAATGAATGCTAGTTTTATATTTGGCTCAAAATGTTAAAACAGATTTCATGCGTCTCAAGAAGGCAAATCTCACTGTTATATATGCACTCAGGTGTCCAAAAAGACTAATGAAGGTTTCTATAATGTATAATCTAGACATTAGCTTTTCTTAATTTGAATATTAATCAAATTTTACCGTATGGAATTTTTTGGTAATGAAGGAATAAGCCTTCGATGTTTCACTAATTGAGGAATTGGCATGTACATCCCAAAATGAGTTGCACATCAGAAACTGCATAGGTACCTTCTCTGACGACTCAAGTTTCTTGTTTACATAAGAGTTCACCCTATCAATGGGCACAATCTTTCTGATTTTGTTCCAAACCAAAGTTACTTGCAAGTTCGTTGTAAGCCCCCCTAACTAAACACATCTAAACCCATAAAAATGGAAAAAAATCCAGGATAATGTTACAGAAAGAGTGAGATCTAAATTATAGTTGACATTTACCTTGGAATGGAAAAGATATGCTTACATAATAGAAAAAAATCAGATTAGCATGATACTGATGCCAGTTGAATTATTAGGTGCGGATGATATCACTCATTCACCTAAAACATGTCAACACATGTATTGTAAAAAAGCAATGCCATACCTTGCTTTGGCCAAAGTCAGCAATGCAAACTTTAAATGGTAGTTTTATCATCCCAGTCAAACTGGACACCACTGGATTCCAAAATTCTTCTTCAGAGCTAAGGTTTTCCATTGGCTCTAACAAGACATTATCACATTTGAGGTCATAATGGACCACATTGTGCAGCTGAAGGACCTTAACCTGAAATTTGAACCTTCAAACTGAGAAACTTTCATGATGCATACAAACAACTTGGTTTTAGTTTCAAAGCGGCAAATCAGAGTCATAATCTCTCTCCAGGAGATCCTTATATTTAAAAGATGCAATTTATTTTGTAGTTTGGCACTTCGTAATGGTATATATTTAGAACTCCTTATCGTGAAATCAATGCAATAGGAAGATCCATAAAGACTTTATTGTAGAAAAACATTTGTGTTCCTTTCTATTGTATTATGAATTGGATTAGCAAGTGTATAACAATCAAATGATAAATTGAATATTAGTGAATGCTTTACTGCTTGAAGTACGGCTGAATATATCTCCAGATAAAGAGGAAGTTTGGCGTAGAAATTTTGACTTGGTTTCTCTGACATCATATCTGTACTATAATTTTTATGTGAACAATGATGTTGACGCCAATACCGAAGGCTGCACTTATAATGCTTGAGAACCAAGATAAAGGACTCAATGTCAACTCCATAGTCTAGAAGTTGGCAAATTCTTGGGTCACCAGTAAACTTCTCTAGAATCTCCACTTCAGAATATACATCAAAGAATTTGCAAGGCTCATGGGGGCCTTTTGGCAGATCCACTGTCTTTAGCACCACAGATCTACAATGCACATCACCACCTTCTCTTTGTGCAAACGTTGCTGTGTAGATCTGCAATCAATGACAAGAGGAAGAACAATTCAAGCCTTAAAACACAGATCAAACAGCTAAATTATGCTGTTCACTTGCAATTACAATTGAGTCAACCTGAGCAAATGCACCATGAGCAATCCTCTTCCGATTTGTGTACAATGATGAGTCGAAAAGGTCTCTCCACACAAGCTTAAGAATTCTGAGGACAGATGGGCAAAATGTTTTGATTCGCTTCATCAATAAAAGCCTGACCTTTGAGTTTGCAACATGATTTATATCTGAATTAAGTAACATTAAGGAACATGTTGAAGCTTGAACAAAGCAACAGATTGATTCAGGGTTATAAATTGAGAGTTTCAACTGCATTGTCTGACCCTCTCTGCCATCTCAATCTACTTCTTCAAAAGCAACCACAGCTTCAATGATGTCCAACACAAAGCATTGAATGATTTATCACTATCTTCCTTCATTATAACAAGTGCAACACTACATGCAACCAGAGTAAAGCCAAAATAACACGGAGCTGATTTAGAAAATTATAAACTTCAAATACAAATGGTTGAAACAGAAAGAAAACCCTCAAGAACTTAGAAATCACAAGAGATAAAACCACACGAGAATGTTTGTTGCATAAGTTTAACAAATGGAGTTACGTTCATATATAGAAGCTGAGATTATAAGAGCTCTATGAACATCAGCTAAATATGAATTTATTGTTGACCCAAAAATATTATAGTATGAAAAGAGAAAACTCATTTCATTCAACCATTTTATTTGATTAATTTTTTGTCAAATCTCTCTTATGGGGGGCACGTGAGTGCCCGGCCGCCAGAAGTTCGATGAAATTTGCACTTCTGTGCCAGCGTGGAAAAAAAGATCGCTGACATGTGCAGTGAACCCTTGGGTGACCCCAAACGGAGTGTCACCCAACTGTTTTTTCCTGTTCGGGTCACCCAATGGATCGTTTCTGTATTACTGACGTCTCAAACACATGATTTATACAGAAACACATAATTAATACTGATGTATTAGTAAAGACTGACTGCCCACTAAAAACTTTTACGTTATCCACAAATGTTGTACTAATCATTTGTTTCTGTAGTTATTGTCGTGTTCGACAAGTTCTGCAACTTCATGTTTCTTGACAAGAAAATGTGCAAGCCAAATAACGTTAAGAAAACATCATGAAGTAATTTTGTAAGCCAAGATATAGATTTATCAATACTACTACTTAATGTCCTCCATCCTTACCATTTAATTTTAAATATCAAGCGTTTCATATTAATAGGTTTATAGGAATAAACCCTTACGTTTTTTTTATAACCTCCATAATATTCATCCCATCTAAAATCTATAGCATTTTATGTCAGTATATACTGATTATCTTCACTATCTTTATTCGTACCACTTATATGTTTGCGAGATGACGACTTCTGGTACACTACAAACAATTTGGAGGATATTAATAATTAGAAATGGAAAAGATAAAAGTTATCAGCATTCGTAGTATTTGAGGGAACATATGTGTGAATGTGTTATGAAGCTGGTTGCAGGACAAATGAAGAATTGCATAGATCATAATAAACAAGTACTTTGTATTGGAAAGATTATGTATGAAAATTATGCAATATAAAGACTTGATATGTTTTTTTTCTTAGTCATTCTCATTTGATCGAACTTACTCGAAATAGTTCATAAAAAATCTTGTATAATTAATTAAATTAACTAGAACATTTAATTAAAAAAATATGAAGTGAATATAAACACATGTGCCCCTAATTCCAGTCATCAAAAGTTGGGTGACCCTTATGCATGTGCCCATAAATCCGACGACCGGAGTTCGTCGGATCTATGTTGCATGTGCCCCTGATCTCTGTTCAATGACCCAAAAAGTGCAATCCGATCACCCAAAAAACATGTGTGTGCCTTTCCCATCTGGTTCAGGTTAAAGGGGGAATTGTTGGGAATTGTTAGAATATTTATCAATGTAACGTTGATCACATGGTTCTTAACCATTGGGTCAATTTCTAGCCACTCAATTTTAACCTCAATAGGTTATAAACCACCAGTTTTAAACAGAGTCAAAAATCAATTTTTAACCCTTCATATCAAATCACACAGCTTTGGAAGAGCTATCCAAAGTATATTAATAGTGAGGGTTTTGTCTTAGGATTGGTCAAATATTTGCACGGTTTAAAAAACAGATCTATTGAAAGAGTGGGAGGGGGACAGCCTTGAGAGAGCGCCAAAACTCAGCCCATTCCATCAAAGAATTGGGCATACAAATTGATGCTATGGAGAAGAGGTTCAGACCACCGAAATTGGCACACGCCCACCAGCTCGTTTGTCAAAGCACATGTGGTCAAGGAGGGGCAACCGCCTTAGGTTGATGCCAATCACTGCTCTTCGAACCTCTTGTGATCCATGGAGAACCACTTGTGGCATGAAGAAACTATCTTGAGTCTATCCATTCTCTCTTTATCCAACTTCACCTCTTGTGGACAAACTAAAGCCCAAGTTTAGGTTCTTATCGGACAACCATTGGTTGAGTATGATGGGCTTGTGAATGTCTAAAAAGCCCTCTAACATTAAATGAGATAACTATCATTTCTTCTTGGAAGTGTTGTTCTACCTCTTTCAATCTTCCTTTTTCACTTCTTTTATCTTTAGGCCCATGCCTTGTAAGTTGCTTGTCCCAGTCATTCCCCCAGTCGACCACTTCCAAGGGCGGGGGTTGAGAGAGATCGCATGACAGCTTTATCCTTTCCCTTCCTCCTGTTCAACCCGATTTCTTTGTGAAGGTGTCTGAAACCATTGAGCCAATGATTGAACTTTCAACCGGGTTTCCCTCTTTACTGGGAAAATAGTCATTCTAAGAACTATCCCCTATCGAATCCTTAGAATCTTCCACTTGACTCTATCCAACAGAATAATCCAATACATTGATTTCTTTCTCCAAAGAGAAGGGATGTCCTTTTGAAGACTAGGGGTCCTGTAGATGGTGAATTAGTGTGTGGATTCAAGGGGTGGAGTGTGCACTTCTCCTTGCGCAGGTGTAAACACTTAAGATAAAAACACTCAGCAAGAGTTCAATAAACGGGCTCAACTCTCCACTACACTTTATATTTGGACTATAACAACATTCAATAGACCTCAAGACAGATGTACAATAGACACTTAAGATTAGGAGGGACACAAGTAAGAGAGACACATAGAAAAGAAACACACAGCAACTCTTAAAACCAAAGGAAAATGCATACAAATTCTTAGCAAGATGAGTGTACAGCATAGCCTCCTTGCTAATACCAACCCCAAGGTTACCCCCTAGGCCAGCAACTCCAGCAAGTACTTGTTGGGTAGGAGGAGCTTGACACAACCCTGTTGAGAATGAGGAAGAGCACAAGTGCTAGGACAGCAATAGCGCGCTCTCTACACACATATCTATGCCTAGGAGCCTGTAGTCCTTAGCATAGTATCCCCTGAGATTGAGTGGGCATCCTTTGATAGCCATGTGGGTGCCTGGATATTAGTAGAGGCGGGCCAAATATTTGTAGCCAAAGCAGCTGCCATGCTCAATGAGGAAGTGGTGATCAAGTGTGTGGTGGACTAGGTAGTTACTAGTATCAACCGCCCTTGTGAGGTGTGGGCCGGTGTTCTCAAAGGTTTGGCCCATGAGGTTGCCCAAGGTGAGGTACCTAGATGAGAGGTCACTCATAATCTAGTATGCATTCACCTACTCATCCAAGCATGTGAGGTCACCCATGTGATTGACAAGACAAAGGGTCACCCAATCTATTGAGATTGCCATCACCCATACCATGGGAGGTCACCCAAGGTCCAAGATTAGGTCACGTCAAGCTTACGAAACCAGGTCCATTATTTGCTCCCACTCACATGAACAAATAATCATGACATATTTGTAACAATTTGTTAATTGTCTACTATATGTAGGAAATGTGCTTTCTTCTGTCAATTATATGGAGGAAAACATAATCCTTGTGTATCAATTTATCAAAAACCTTAGCATAGTGTTGAATGATTTATACGAAATGTGATTTTCTTATTTCAATTAATTATTATATAGAGGAAGCTTAATCCTTGTGGATCAACATACAAAAAGCTTTACCATGGCCTTTAAAGAATCACAATATTAAGTTAAAGAATGTGATCCTGTCTGTCCACAGCATGGGCAGCGACAAAGTTAACATACGTTTTTAAAAGAAGCTTCTACAGTAGAGCTTCCACAAACATCCTTTTCTTTTCAAAGACCAATGCATTTTTGGACTCTGATCGAGTATCCAAAACCTGAGGTGATCCACAATCCAAGCAGCACCCTCATCATTATGCTCCTATGTACCCTGGGGAGTCATTTTATCAAAAAAAAAAGAAGAAAGAAAGAGGTCTTGCGGCTCATGCAGGTGTGTATATGTATGAAAATGTGTGTGTTTTTGTGTTTGCATATATCTATTTGTGCATATTTTGTGAATTACAGTAGGCTTGCTGTCATTACCCCTTATGCAGTTAAAAAGGTAAGAACCTTTATCTTAACATCAAAAATTTATTGTAAGCTTATTAACATAATGGTACTAACATATTGATACTAATTAAGGCATTCATTATGCATATACAAAGGTAGGAACCTTAACATCAAAAATTATTTGTAAGCTTTGTTAGATATTGATACTAGCATAAGAGCATAGTTATGTATGCTGGAGCTTAAAATGAGATAGTATTAACATTCTATGGACCTAATCAATGACGTTTTTGTTACCTGACTGCCTTATCTATCTTTTTATAACCACTTTGCACACAAGTGTTCAATCTTCTATATTAGGTTTCCCATACTCTGGCTTCAGTCTGGTTGTATCTAGCTTCACACTTGTTACAAGCGATAGTATTGACATTGTATGGACCTAATCAATGACGTTTTTGTTACCTGACTGCCTTATCTATCTTTTTATAACCACTTTTTTGCACACGACTGTTCAATCTTCTATATTAGGTTTCCCGTACTCTGGCTTCAGTCTGGTTGTATCTAGCTTCGCACTTGTTACAAAGGAGCCAGACAGTGGTATATAATTCAATGCTTTGCGCTCTGCATAGTGAAACTTTATCGTTTTTGAAAAACAAAAGAATTGGATCACACAGAGAGCACAGCAAAATTCTTCATTATACTCTTGACCCCAAGTTGATTGGATCTTCCAAAGTCGTAACCTACCCTAGTATGTAAGAATTTCAGAACATATATCTTTACAAGTTATTTTTTTTATCAATGAAAAAAAATTCAGTGAAAATTCAGTGTAGATTTTTTGAAAACGATTTGATATTTGGCAACTCAATGAATAGGTCACTTTCTTAGTCTTTTGAAAGTAAAAACTTTAATAGAGTGAATAAAATGTGATTAATTTTTTAACATCCAGGAAATAGGCTCTAAAGGATTCCTTCAGCAAAAGCATTTTGTAATACTTGCAGAATCAGATTTCAGGCATCACATATATTCTGCTTGGAAGGGAGAAAGCAAAGCTTCAGGATACGGTATAAGAGATAAAAAGGAGCATTCATCTTTTGACCCTCCATTGGGAACCTGTCAGTATAGCGTGTCTCCAAATTACCCCTGTAGCAAATCAAATATTATTGTCAGAGGAATAAGAACTGAAGATATCACTTCCGAATATTCTAGGATATGGAAAAGAGAATGATGAGTGATTCAAACATCCTCAGCCAAATATACCTTCATTCGAAGTAACAAGAGATGCAAGCACATGATTTCACACATCCATAACTATGTGTAGAGGGGCAACAGGAGGTCCTTACTCTGGAGCAATCATGAGTGAAACAAAGAGCTCGAGAATTAGAGCATGCAGTCTGAAATCACGATAGATGCGCCGTCTCATACGCTCCCTCTCATAAGAGAGCCCTACACCTTGACAACCACTCGGCAAATGACCTGTATCTCCAAGGAGTCCACTCATATCAGGAAGTTCTTTTGTCTGATGGTCTTCATCAGCCTTGGCCACATTTCGGGATAAACCAGATACTCCCACAGACTTCTCAGCTTCGTCACTTTTCCTTGCTGATTTTGGTAGATTTAACTTGGGCACTAAAGGCCTCCTTGTACCAAGTACATTTTGCTGCTTCAATGCAGGTTCAGATCTAGAAGAAGCTAACAGCTTCTCTATTGTAGCATCATTTGGCACATTACTTATCGATTGGTTAGAGTTGTTCCCCTCAAAGCACGTTTCTGCATCCTCCCTTGCAAGTTCATTTTCAACTTCTTCATTCAAGTCACAAAATCTTCCACTGTATACAAACGTGCCATTGCATGTGACTCCCTCTGTACTGGTACTGGCATCCAAAATATCACTGCTGGATTTTGGATTGAAGTGAGTCTTTGATGGAGCTGCTACTGGATCCCTACAGCAGCTTAACCTTTCAGTGCCTTTGCGACGGCCCTCATTTGCCAAAAAGGATGATCCCACATACTGATTGCAGTTCAACTTATTGCAATGTCTCTGTAGTTTAACCGGAAGTTTCAAAGCATGCTTTTTCCCAACAGGAATATCTTTAGACTTGTACCGTTTTTTAGATTTTCTATTTATTGATTGGAGTTTAACCTGATGAGGAACACTGGAAGGAATTCCAACATGGAAATTGATCCGCTTTTGCTGTTCTACTGACAAAGACTGGCAGTTCATGTCTGCATCAGCTTGAGAAGAGTCCCCCTTTGTATAGATAGGACGCTTCCAATGAGAGGATTTCGGCACAGTTCTACAGGTTGAGGAGGCACGCTGATTCCCAGGCATGCATGAAAATGACTGTTCAAGGCTAGGATTCTCATTGAGTACGCGTGAATTATGAATAGATCTTGCAAAATCAGGATCTGTACCAGATATATCACATAAACTTCCTCGAGTATTGAGCTTCTGGCATTTGAAAACATTGCCAATACTAGTTACAGTTGTTGAGTCCATCTTCTTCATGGTCTCCTCTTGATATGCTTTTTTCCTGTCTGTGCTTTGAGTACTGCAAGAGAGAGGAATGTCTTTCATCCTTAAACTTATCATGAGACGATCTGCTACTTCAGATTTCTCCTCTTTTCCATGCTTGTTCATGATGCAGTGAACAGAATTTTGATTTTCTGACACTAATATCAGAGAGTCACTTGAACCTAAACCATGTGGTGCCTCCTTTGGTGTAGCAACATGTGATAACTCATACTCCAGAGAGATCTGATGAATGAGAAATTCCATCACTCTGAGGTCCTTGAATTGCCTGCTGACATCTGTTGTTTGGTGCTGTGAAAGCGACAAGAGAACTTCAACATGTTTCCTACATGCACTATTAATTGTCTCTTCTTCAGATGGTACCAGTGGAAAATCATTTCCAGACATATTTTCAGTGATTGAAAATGCATCCAATCTTAAGGGAACATCATTATTTGGCATTGGATAGGTACAGCTTAGCTGCCTGGACAATTTTCCACGATAAATATCTGTTTTCCAATTGTATAGCTGTAGAAAGCTGAGAAAGTGGAAACTTAAGAAAGCACTAACATATTTTTTAGATAAGAAAGGATTCTGAGGAACAACTGACTTTGCTTTCTGGTGCACATTCAATGGAAATTTAGGAATAAGATTCAGACCAAAAACTTGTACTAGAAGATCAATACTTTTCTGTTCAATAAGCATTGAAGCCCGAAATGAAAGGGACTTAGCAACCAAAGTTGATGGACAGCTGTGGCATAGGCATTGAGAATATTCGATTCGAGATCTAAAAGAGCAATCAGAAGATTCCATAGGACTAGATCTCTGATTAGCTTTCACTTCAAACTGTGTTCCATTAAATGGGCCATTTAAAACTGTATTAAGAGTTTGGCAGTGCCTGCTTTTGTGCGCATACTTAGTCTGAGCAATTAACATCTCAGTTAAACTTTTTTCTGTCAGTGCTCTGACACTGCTGCTTAGATCACTCACGCTAGTTATAGAAGGTTTCCCTGAGCTCAATATACAAGGCGAGACCTCCAGTCCATGGTTACTTCTCAATAAAGAGATGCTTTCTTCGGATAAAATCTTGCAATCAAGAGAATGCCTGTTTATGTCCCGTTCTGTCTGGATTACTCTTCCCAAAAAACCTGGACCTTTCAATGTGTTTATGATCAAGCCATCAACAGGATTCATGAGAAAATCCAAACTTCCAGCCACATCATCAGGTGAGAAAAGACTAATGCCTTCTTGCATGTTTTCTGATTGTGCACATAGTTTCCTGTGAAAAAGAGTGATTAGGAAACCAAGGCAGTCAAAGGCATCTCTCAAACAGTCAAAGCCAGGAGATTCAAAACAAAACTCTGGTTTACTGAATAACAATATTGCCAAGGCTTCTGGAATATCAGAACAGAACTTCCAATAATCATAAACATTTTTCAGGCATCCATGGCATGACTCAATTATAAACCAGCTCAAGTAACTCTTCATACAGTTCCAATTCTTCTTACAGTTCACAAGGACGGCCCAGAGCTGCTCCTCATATTGGGTCCAAGATGATGAGGCATAAGATTCATGAGCTTTCAATGCTTGGAAAGCAGCCCAAATTAGGTGAAGAAAGCTCTGCATTGCAAGGATTTGACAAACACCCCAAGAAGATGGCTCTCCTAGTTCAGCAAACAATCCAAGAGCATGCTCAAAAAGCCCTATGACGTCATTTAAAAATACACATTGAAAACCCCTTTTTGTAAAGTAAGTATGGTATTCTGCAATAATACATATCAGTGTGCTGATGTTCTGCCAAGTCTGGAAAGAAAGGGTGTTTGTGCTTCTTTCCTTAGAGCCTACACAGGTACTTTTCCAGAGGAATTGACTGACAGATAAAAAAACTTCCCTCAGATTATCCAATGTCTCTTGAAGGAATCTCTCATTCATAATCATCTTTTTTGCATCTGTCATTATAGGAATATATTTACAATAATGAATGAATCTGCTCTGAGATATATGCCCCACAAAGGGTGCTTGAATGTTTGAATTGGTAAGAAGATTGTCCAGCTGATACATCACTTCAAAAATCGACTCTTGCAATCTCTTTCCGTCAGTTTGAGGAAAGCTTTTGAGGCAGTTAAACATGTCCACAATGAACAAAGAAATTATCGTATGCATATTTGTAGGCAGCTTTGAAATCAATTCCTTTTGAGCAGCAACAGCTGCAGCACTATTATGCTGCAACAATGCAATATATGCTCCTAAAAGGTTTATCTTTGCCTCCAAAAGCATACCACGGCAATAATTCAGACCTTCTGGTGCCTTTAGCATTCTAGACACTGATTGCGTAGCCCTGTCTAAAAAGAAGTTTTCTGATGTATCCCGTATATTTTTCTTCACTTCTGCATAGGTCCTCAGCATCAATTTTGGAACCTTTGGCTTTGTTTGGTTACTTGTTTCAAGCTTCATTATAGGTGAGCGGAGGGTGCTGGCTGAGTCAAAACTACTATTGCAGAAGAATCTTGCATTCGAAGCCTCCCATGAAGTATCAGGTGCATCATAGGCATGCCCATTGCAGCTCTGAAATTTTGCCTTAAGATATTCATAACGTCTTCTGCATCCACATAGAAGTATAAACGATATTGTGTGACTGAATTTCTTGAGCAGTTGATAAACCAAGAATGAGCATTCATTTCTTTGCTGAATGCAAGGTTCTTCTTTCATGCTAGCGTCATAAGTGTAAGAAATAGACCTTGAACTTTCTGAATCCACTGAACGCTCAAAGTTGAGCCCATTCTGGGAGTTCATGGAGAGCGACGAAACTTTCACATGTGTCTTTTTGTGTTCCAGAACTCCACCAGGAAGAATTGGACCCCCCCTTGGACATTCAACCTCAGGAACTGGGCAGCCCACTCCAACCTGTTCAGGCATTCCTAATTTCACGAGGCAAGTATAGATATCAAGTAGGAAAGCCAAACCACCATGCTTTGCAACACTAGATGCTACAAAAGCAGAGCCTCTGACTAATGAAAGTAGAAGCTTACTGGAATAATGTACTCTCTCCACTTGCTCTCGCAGTGTTCGGAATGTATTTTCCCTGTCGTAAGACTCATTACTTGATTCCTCCCATTTATTATGTGGTCTCAATCCACTGTTTTCAAAGATACAGTTGAACAAATCCTTATGAACACTGGAGTCCCTCAGCCAACCCATCAACGCATTGACTATACGTGTGCTACTATCAGAAGGAAGCACAGCAGAGATCTTGAGACAGATATTTGCTACATCATCAACACCCAATATCACTTCATTGTTGGAAAAGACCTTACCAGAAGAGTATATAACGTCCTCCATCAAGCCCTCTAAAAATCCACCCTGCACCCAATCAAGAAGCTTCATTTGGGTGGCCTCTACATTATGTGGAACTTCATTACTGTCGGTCCTTTCATTAAATGCATCCAAGCCTTCACAATATATTCGAAACAGTTTAGAAAAGTGAAGACCTTCAGATTCTTTTAAATGCATGGTACCACAAAATGATGGCACTCCATATTTAATTCCATCTAGTGGTTCCCATGAAGATTGATGCTTGTTATTTTGTGAGGAAAACAAAGACCCCTTGCTGGCAAACCGATTATTCTGCACAATTGAATGTAAGCTTTGCTGTTTCCTCATAATATCCCTCTCTTTGATATTCTCTCCCTTGTCATTCTCTGAAAGAGCTCCAGAACTCCCATTACTTGACATACCTTCACTCCTTGAAGTCAATCGATTATTAACATGATTGATAGACCTCCCTGACACAGGAGTTGAAAACCCTCTACCGTTTAAGGAATCACTGGTTCGGTCCACAGGTGATATGAAATCCTTTCTCTTAAGATCTCCTAGTAAAATGTCCAGTAAGATGTGTGTCCCTCTTTTTCTTGCAGTCCTGCTACTGCTACCTAGATTTGAAAGGGCACATTTCTCCTTAGATGATAGTGAGGAAGAACCAGTCAAATTACAAGTTTGAAGCTCATGAACACCTACAAAACGACCTCCTGAAGGGACACCTCCCAAGAAACAAAAATCTTGTCTGAGCATGCCGGCAAACCTTGATTCTGAAAATCCACCTTCACTGCAAATTACATCCAGAAGAGATGTGCCCTGCGAGCTGTTGTTTTGATCCAAAGAATGCCATAATTTCCATTTCCTAGCTTGGTTAGATAATGAAGCAATATGATCTGGTAAAATTGGCGCACTGTTCTTGGTTCCTTTTGAAGTCGTGCCATGGCTGATGGCTCTTTTTTCTTGCCACAACTGCTGTAAACTATTTAAGCACCTGTCCCCAGTTATCATCATATGATCGTCTTCTGAAAAGTTAAACCTCACAACTGCCCATTGTAAACTGCTCAAAACAATCAGGAAATCTGATTTTTCTAAAACCGTAATGTAAGCATGATGTTCAAGCCAAAGCCTAAAGTCTATCAACTCAAAATCTACATCTACAAAGAATGGTTTATATACAATCCTCTCTACAAGCTGTTGAAACTGCCAAAGACTTCCTCCCGGAGCGATCATGTTAGTGAGCTGCCCGTACAACACAATAGGTAATCCAAGAATCCACCTCCGTATCCAGTTCTCACCGTGCACGATTCCTTGGTCGTTATGTCCATAACTCACACAAAAGTAGTCTCCCAAGTAGTTGACACCAATTGACCTAAGAAACTTCTCTTTCTCCCTTTGTCGCAGGCTATGCCATTTTCCACAAGCAGAATTTCCATTGACCTCTTCGTGCAGGACCAAGGAGCCTTCCTGTTGAGAAACTTGAGGAGAAAGTATAAGGTATGTGCCTGGGAAAACTGGAAGAATCAACGGCGTCACAGACCGCAACCTATACGCCATGTGAAGCTGTCCTTTGAAAAGTCTGCTGGCAGTGTCTGGATTAGAGAGATTAACGTCCTCATCAGAAATCTCTGCCCATAATGAACATGAACCTGGCCCTGCCGATCTAAGCCATTCTCGCAATGCCTTTTTTGACCCCACCAAAACCTTGATAAAATCAGGTGTAGTTTCCTCGCCTTTTCTCGCACAATTAACATCTGTTCTGCTCTTGTTCTTACAGAAACGCGAGTTGAATAGGCCCTTTTGAGGAAAAATCAGGCCATGAGCAAGTCCGGCTATGGCAAAATCATCATTGCAAGGGATAGACCAAGGATCTATCTTGGGCATCTTCATGGCGACCGCAAGAGGCGCCAATGTACATGTTCAGGGGCCATGAAAGCCTAAAAGGACACATTCGCCTTGAGCAGAAAGGCGGCCATTGGGAAGGACTGATGAGCCATAGAATGGGGTGGTTGCTGGAACAGTGGACGCGCCATGTTTGAATTCAGAATTTCTTCATGTTTTTAACTTTTGATAAGCTCGGGAATTCAATCCCCGCGAGTCTATCATCTTCTACGGAAATTGAAACAGCTCTAAATGTCTTTCCTTTTGTATATGTAAAAGAAAACGTATGCGAATTTGCACAAGAATGAAAGGAGCGCTTAGCCTAAGTGGGTAGCATACTAGTTCAATTATCAGGCTTCGAGTCCTTTCGTTGTGGAGATTGAAGGGTCCTTCACCAAATTTTAAGTGTTGTGGGACTCGGGAGTCCAACATGTAATCGAGTTGTTGGTCTTCTAGAGACTTTGTATTGTGGGATGTGGGAGTAGATGTTATGCCCATTCATTGTATATATGTTGATTTTAAAGTTCAATATGTGTACATAAACATGTTTGTTTATATGTATGTATGTACATACGTATGTATGTATGTACATACGTATGTATGTATGTACATATGTATGTATGTACATACGTATGTATGTATGTACATGAGTGCGTACGTATGTATGTATGTATGTATTCCCCACATCCATGCACAAAACATAGACAATATATAGTGGAAGATGGAGATATAAAGAGCGTGCTTCGTTCAAATAAGAGAGTTATTACTATCTCATTGAACATCATTGTACCAGGTATGTCAAGGATAGATTCAAAAGATTCACATACTAAGGTAGCAAGATATCCAGGCTAAGCATCAACTGAACAAATTGATAGGACAAGGATTTTGTGCATGTTATAGGCTTCCTAAGCTAGCTAGTATTGGATGCATTTCTAATCTTCCTTCTTGGTATGCACTATAGATATCTCCCTTCAATGTCATCCATTGAACATGGTGCTAATTTTAAAAGATATGTACCTCCAAAATATATATGTTCCAATCTATGGTTGTGGTTTTGTGATATAAAATATCTAGATTCTTCGAGTTATGCACTTCTTTTTTAATGCACTTTTGCAGTTGTCTGTGTAACTCTACACTTTGCAATTGCAATGCTAGATGGCTCTAGTTCTGCATTTGCTCCACTAATTTGGACCACTTATTTTGTCCATTATTGTCTACTACTAGTACTTTTGGTCCACAAAAATGTGTCATGGACAAAGGAAACCATCCTAAACCTTAGATTCCATGTGAATTTCTATATCTCATGATTGGTTCAGAATTTGGAGAAATTAATGCTTCCATTGCATTTGGAATGTTGGAAAACCTCAAGATCGATTGTCTACTTGCTTGATTCTGACATTCGAAGGTTCTATTTTAGATCAATGACATCATCAATTCGTCGCTACCTTTGATAACCGTCCTTGAACACCTATATAGGAGGGCTTGGCCACGTACACCTTCAGTCCTGCCAATGCCAGTCTTGGGAGCTCAAGAAGCCATGATCTCCAAGTAAGTACTTTCCAAGTTCCAGTTCGAGTTCTAGTCTTGTGCTTTGTTCTAGTCTTGTCTAGTCTAGTATCTTTGACATCCTATCATGTCCTATTGCAATCTTGTAATATGAGGTCATTTCCACTTATTCCTTGTATCTAGTTCATCTCCTTGAAGAGAGTTCTTATAATCCAATTATCTTTCTTCATACCTATGGTCCCGGGTTGTGGGATCTCTTGTATCATCTCTAGTCCAGTTATCCATACCTATCAGCCCTAGGTAGTGAGATGTCTTGTATTAGTTATATATTCTTATATTATTTTCCTTACATGGGTGATATTGTAATCAAGAGTGTAGTTCTAAAATCTTGTCTAGTCTAGTCAAAGGGCACAATCTAGTGCTCCCCTGACATTTTGGCTAGACTGGTTTCTATCCAAGACCATGCATCATAGAGACAAAAATGGTACCATGTTGATTTGCATAAATTGATTTATATAATTTGTTGCAAGTTGTTTTTTTCTTCTATATTATCATGTCAATGTTTTTAGAGAGTTTCATTCAATTTCTTGATGTTGGGAATTTCTTTTTCTTTGTTAATTCAATTATTCCATTGTTATCTTGGCTCAGGGACGCATCAATTATCACTCAACCTAAAGTATATTTTTTCCTACTTTTGATCGAGTGAATTTGGAAAACGTTTTGTAAAATACATTACTAGTTTCAAATTTTATATTTCACCTATTACTTTCATTTATCCATTTTTTGTACAAATGTAACTAAAGATATTGAAATAATTTTAAAATTTGAGTGGTTGTGGAATGATATTTCAATTTTCCTTAATTAAGAGAAGTTAGATTCCTCTTCGATTACTATCACCAATACCTTTCTTGTGAATTTTTGTTGATTCTTTGGGAATTCCTAATATGATGAAAATTTCCTCTATGATGGATGTATAACCTCATGTTTGAAATGATTTGAAATATTATGAAAGAGTGATAGAAAAGTAATCCAACAACTAAGGTACAACATCAACAACACATAGTCTACAGATATTGTAATGAATACCTTGTCAAAGAATCACAAGTCCTTATTTATAAGGCTCTCAATTTTAGCGATGTGTATGTCTATCCAATCAAAAATTTGATCGTTTGGTCAAAGTTTCCACTTATATATTCAGCTTTGGATTACATTAGTGAAGAATATGCTTTCCAAATATGTTAATGACACAATTGTTAGATGACGCAATTTTCAAATTTAGAATCACCAAAGAAATTGTGTATGTCATATGATAGTTCTATACCTACATTTCATATGAATAAATATGATAGTTCTATACCCACATTTCATATGAAGAAATATGATAGTTCTATACATACATTTCATATGAAGAAATATGATAGTTCTATACCTACATTTCATATGATAGTTCTATACCTACATTTCATTTAAACGTCTTCTAACTTCATATGATAGTTCTATAGCTACATTTCATATGAAGAAAGTAGGAAGGATGAAATAATGTTACAAAACAAAAATTCTTTCACAACCAAACTAAAAAACATAAAGAATAAGGTTGATTAACCGATGTGGAAATCCCAATCATTTGGAATTAGATAGCAAAAAAAAATACATGAAACAATATTTATTTTTTCAAAACAAAATTTTCCATTGCCATTGTACTAAGTACTATTAAATATTCAAATGACAAATTAGAATGGTTTTTTTATGAAGACGACCATGCTCTATGAACAGCATCATCGATGATATATTATATTTCAAGTACATTAGATTGCATATTCCTTTCATTCAATTGTCATGTGTCATGTTCCTATATATTCATAGCACCCACATGAATGCCCCAACGAGAAAAAGGTGTAATCAATGCATGCTAGATTTTATCACCCAAGTTCCTAGAAATAAAGGGAGAACTAAAACACTCTAAACCAAACAAATTTATTGACAAAAACATTTAAATAGATAAAATAAAAGTTGAGATATTTTCAAAATAAATATAGAATTGAAAATGATTAAAAATTTTTAATATGGAAAGAGGAAGAAGAAACATCTCCATGTATAGAAATTTCTAATTGGGCATGTTGATGTAGACTATCAATAGAACAGACAAATGACGTTTACACCAACAACACTAGGATGTACAACACAACATGAATATGAGAAAGCTAAGAAGATTATGATTGGAAAAAGTTATACTTGTGAGGGGCACAAGATGTTGATGTGATTTCTATGTGAAGAGATCAATGGTTGTTGAGGTTATGTGATGTCGCGGCAAAAGCTTGTTCACTAACAAGACTGCAGAAAATTGCCACGCCTCAACAAGAACTAAGCTAGAGTGATATTAGAACATCTCTATAATCATCAGTAGCTTAACAACCCTCTGAAACTGAAAACTTTATAACTGTATTTAGTGAAAACTAAAAATTCACTTTACAGAAAGCTTTGCATTTTCTTCAAGCTTCAATGCTGAACTGATTTACTTCAAACTTTACACTATTGTGTTTGCTTACAGTTAGATAATCTTTCCGTCACTTAACTATGCCAAAAATTGAGTTTTGAAATTACCAGAATTTCACCCGAAACTTCACCAGATTGTTACCGGACTGTCACCGTAATCTTACAAAAATTGTACCGGAATGTTACTGGAAACAACTGTAATCCTGTTTGTAATTACTTCAAATGACTGTAGATGAAGTAAGGAAGTAATACCTGAGCTTCCTTCAGTAAATGAACTCTATCTGAAGTTTGAGAAAAACTTCACCAGTTCTGGATATCTTTACGGTCAGACTTAGTACTATGTGTACATGTCTCATTTTGCAAAACTCTTTGATCAGTTTGTAGTTCAGACTCCTAGCTTCAAGATGAGCTATTACTCATGAAAAACTTTACACTGTCCTACGAGATCTAACTTGCAGAAGTACTGTAAAACGTGTACTGAGAAAACTGTAACTGTTAACTGACTTTCACAGTAACATGAAATCACTTAGATTTTTTCACACAAGGAGAATGTGCTCAGATCTTTCCACATAAGTATGTGTTTTCTATTAGAGAAGATGTGTACAGAATGGCTTGGCCTCACTTCGCTCATAGCCATGGAAAACTCTCATATACTGAGTAGTTCTTCCTTACCATCTCTCTCATATGAATACCCGACATTTCAGGTTCTGTTATTCATCTCTACATACGCACACTTGCGTCTTCTACACATACATCTATATTCACACTCTATCTAAGCACTCTCTCAACTCTCTTATATACATTTTGATCTGAGATTCAAACTCGTAATTCTAGAAGTTTATACGCTGTATATTACAGGCGTGAATTTGTCCCTTCACTAAGGCTTTGATTTTTCTAAATGCTTTGTTTCTGCTTCTCTTCGTCTTTCTTTTTCCTTCATACATCTTCAGGTCTTTATGTCTAATTAGTGAGTGAATCTCCAACAGCTCCCCCTCAATCACTAATTAGCATCTTCCGATTTTTCATATATCCTTCTTTTCTTTTATTCCTGCCATTTCTTTGAATCTGCTTGTCTTTACTCCATCCAAGCTCTTTGTCAGAATATCTGCAATCTGATCTTTTGTAGGAGTGAGTACTATTTCAATCTCCTTCTCCATTACCTTTTCCCTCAGGAAATGATATTGAATCTCTATGTGCTTTGTTCTTGCATGAAATACTGGATTTGTTGCAAGATACAATGAACTCATATTGTCTCCATGTATGATAGGTATACCTTTATCAATACCCATGCTTTTGAACAAGGTCTGCATCCATATCACTTCTTTAGCTGCTTCCACAAGTCCTTTATACTCAGCCTCAGTCGACGATAAAGCCATTGTATGATGCTTCTTTGAACACCAGCTTACAAGCTTATCTCCTAGGTATATCATATACCCATGTGTTGACCTTCTGTCATCTTGACTTCCTGCCCAGTCTGAGTCACTATATGCTCTCAGCTTTATATATGATGTAAAAGGATAATATAATCCTTCCTTTATGGTTCTTTTGATATATCTAAGAACTCTTTGCTCTGCAACCCAATGTTGATCTTTCAGACAATGCATAAATTGTGAGAGAACTCCTACTGCATAACTAAGATCTGGTCTTGTTAGCGTAGCATAAATCAAGCTTCCCACTAAAGATTGATACTTTCTCATATCTTTAAACTCTGCACCATCATATTTGTTGAGTTTATGATTTACTTCAAGCGGTGTTGAAGCTTCTCTGCAATTCTCCATGTTAAACTTCTTCAGTAAGTTTAGGAGATACCTTTCTTGCGAAACATATACACCATGATCTATATATGTAACTTCCATTCCAAGAAAGTATGATAACTTTCCTAGATTACTGATCTTGAACTCTTTTTCAAGTAATCTTTTTACCTCCTTGATTCCTTCATCTGAGGTACCTGTGATTATAATGTCATCTACATAAATACAAATGTAGATCATACCTTCTTCTGTTCTCTTAATGAGTAGACTTGCATCTGCCTTTGAGCTTTGGTATCCAAGGTCATCGAGATACTTAACAAGTCTGCAATTCCAAGCTCTTGGAGCTTGCTTCAATCCATAAAGTGCTCTTCTTAATCTGCAAACATGATTTGGGTATCTAGAACTTACAAACCCTTCAGGTTGTTCCATGTAGACTTCATCTGATATATATCCATTTAGAAATGCATTTTTATATCCAGCTGACTTAGCTTCCATCCTTTTGATGCTGCTACAACAATCAATGTCCTTATGGTTGACATCTTTGCCACCGGACTAAATGTCTCATCATAATCTATGCCATGCGTCTGAGCATAGCCTTTGACTACCAGTCTAGCTTTGTATCTGGCTATCCTTCCATCAGCAAGCTTCTTAACTTTGTAAACCCATTTATTTCCAATCACTTTCTTACCATTTGGTTTTGGAACAAGTTCCCAAGTCTTGTTCTCTTCAAGTGCATCGAACTCTTCCTTCATTGCTTCTTCCCAATTTTTCTTACCTTTTGCTTCACTGTAATTAAGAGGTTCTTCATCTTCCTTCACTAAGTAAGCATAGTTTTTCTAAGTCAAATAAGAAGTATCATAGGAATACCTTGTCGGTTGTTTCCTTACTCTTTTTGACCTTCTTGGTTCAAACTCTTCATGTGTATCTGAATACACATCTTCATCAAATCTTGGTCCATCTTCGTTTCTCATACCTGATTCGATCCTGGATGTACTTGCCTACATATGATCTTCATCTCCATTTACCTGCATATGTGATTTACCTTTTTCAATTCTTCTCATCTCTTCTTCAAGTGTTTCAACACTATGCTCTTTATCTGTATACCAGCTCTTTCCTTCATCAAATGTCACATCTCTGGAAACAATAAACTATTTGGTTAGAGGACTTCATAGTCTATAACCCATCTGCTTTTCATCATATACGATGAACACATATTTTTTAGCTTTTGGTTGAAGCTTATGTCTAAGTTGTGTCGGTACATAAGCATAAGCAACTGATCCAAACGCTTTGCAGTGATCAAGTTTTGGCTTCTTACCCCACCAGGCTTCATACGGGGTCATTCCATTTAAAGTTGTACATGGGAATCTGTTTACAAGATATGTGGCTGTATTTACAGCCTCAGCCGAAAGATAGTTTGGACAATTCTTCTCCTTTAACATTGCCCTGGCAAACTCAACTAGAGTTCGGTTTCTCCTTTCTGCTACTCCATTTTGTTGCGGAGTATACCTTCAAGTTATTTCTCTTTTGATACCTGCATTCCACAGATAGTCATTGAATTCTTGAGAAAAATATTCTCCTCCTCCATCAGACCTTAGTCTTTTGAGTTTCTGTCATGTAAGTCTTTCAGCATATGCATGAAAATGCTTGAAAGCTCCAAACACTTCTGACTTCTCTTTTAAAACATAAAGAGTTATCCATGTTGTTGCATCATCAATAAAAAGAACGTAATACCTTGAGCCGCTAATAGATCCTTCTTTTGTCGGTCCCCATACATCTGTATGTATGAGCTCTAGCACACCATCGTGTTTGTAACCATTTTTCTGAAATGGTAACCTGTGGGCTTTTGCCATCTGACAGGCTTCACATTTGTGAATCATATGTTGATTCTTCATATTCGGCAATCCTTTTACAGACTGTTTCTCCACCAGAGCTTTGATTCCTTTTTCATTAAAGTATCCTAACCTCTTATGCCAGAGGTCTAACTCTGTAAAAACTTCATCACCATGTGTGATTAAAGCTTGACCAACATTCCCTTGTACTTTAAGAGTAAAAAGTCTACCTTCCTTTTTACCATGGACAATTTGTTTGTATCCTTTCTCTAGATCTTCAACAAATACTCTTTCATTTGTAAACTTGACTTGAAAACCTTTTTCTACTATCTGTCCCACGCTGATCAGATTCTTCGGGATTGTTGGAACATACAAAACATTTGTTAGTAGGTCACTTCCATTCTTACACTTTACTTTTCCAATTGACCTTACATTATGTTTTGTGTTATGACCAGTTTGTACTGTATGATTTGAAATACCTCCTTCTAGTTCTGATAACAATTCTATATTTCCTGACAAATGATTTGAACAACCAGAGTCAATATAGAATACCTTGAGGTCTTCATTTTCTGACATACTTATCGAATTCATCATCAATGTTGTATGATTGTCGTTCTGCGTATCATTCGCATAGTTGTAGTAGGTAGTGTTGTGAGACTGATTCTGTCCCCAACTTCTTGCTCCACCTCTACCATATCCACCTCTTTGGCTTTGTTTGCCTCTTTGATATCTTCCGCTTCTGCCTCTGCTGTTGTTATTTTGACTTTGACTTGATCCTTGAGAATTATGCCAGCAATCATGAGCCAAATGATTGCTTAGTCCACAGATCCAGCAAGACTTCTTCTGATTACCTCTTCCTTTTGTATTACCTCTTTTTCTCACGTTACCTCTTCCTCTTGCATAATTTGCTTGAGTAGTCATCTCTTCTTCATCCTTTTCTTTACCTTTATCACCTTTCTTCTTATTCTTTGCGTACATAGCAGAACTTTGTCCTTTATCTCCATCTGTCTTTAAATCTTGCTCAAATGTTAGCATTCGTCCAAGCAACTGATTTAAATATGGTACAAAATGATTTAATGAATGTTTAGTTGAGAGTACGAAAGGTTTCCACCTTTCATCTCCTCTCAATCCTGCAAGAAGTTGTGCTATTAACCTGTGGTCTTCAATATCTTCGTCAATAGATCCAAGACTGTCTGCCAAGTCCTTCATCTTAGTGACATAATCACTAATGCTTTGACTTTGCTTTTTCTTGAACGTTGTAAACTTTGACCATAAGTTAGCCTTCCTAGCTTTGGTAGTGTTTTGGAAATTATCTTCCAATGCACTCCATATGTCTTCTGCTTTCTCTAGACCTCTAATATGTGGTAGTAGATTATCTGTAATGGTATTGTAGATATAAGCTCTTGTCGTTGCATCTTTCTTCTGCCACAACTTCAAGGCTTCTAACTCTTCTTTCTTTGGTTGACTTTCCTCTCCAAAAGTAGGCTTCTTTTCTTCTCCTGTTAAATATATCATTAAGTCCTTACTCATAAGTAAGGATTCCATTCGCATTACCCATGCGGGATAATTATCTCTATCCAATTTGTCAATAGAAATGTGATCTGCCATGATCTTCTTGTTTCTGTTACTGTCGGTGAGTATAACGTTAAAAAATTTTACCTTTTGTAAACATTTACCCTTGAGAATGACTTCGGAATGCTTCTCTGATTCCGTTTGTTGTTGATCACCTCAGCTTTCACCTTTCTTGTGAAGAATTCTTCACTTTTTGTTGTATCTTTACTTTTGTTTACTCTTGAGAACCTTTTCTTCTCTGATACTACTTGTTGAGGTTATGTGATGTCGCGGCAAAAGCTTGCTCACTAACAAGACTGCAGAAAATTGCCACGCCTCAACTAGAACTAAGCTAGAGTGATATTAGAACACCTCTATAATCATCAGTAGCTTAGCAACCCTCTGAAACTGAAAACTTTAAAACTATATTTAGTGAAAACTAAAAATTCACTTTACAGAAAGCTTTGCGTTTTCTTCAAGCTTCAATGCTGAGCTGATTTACTTCAAACTTTACACTACTGTGTTTGCTTATAGTTAGATAATCTTTCCGTCACTTAACTGTGCCAAAAACTGAGTTTTGAAATTACCAGAATTTTACGGGAACTTCACCGGACTGTTACCAGATTGTCACTATAATCTTACAAAAATTGTACCGGAATGTTACCGGAAACAACTGTAATCCTATTTGTAATTACTTCAAATGACTGTAGATGAAGTAAGGAAGTAATACCTGAGCTTCCTTTAGTAAATGAACTCTATCTGAAGTTTGAGAAAAAACTTCACCAGTTCTGGATATCTTTACGGTCAGACTTAGTACTGTGTGTACATGTCTCCTTTTGCAAAACTCTTGATCAGTTTGTAGTTCAGACTCCTAGCTTCAAGATGAGCTATTAGTCATGAAAAACTTTACACTATGCTACGAGATCTAACTTGCAGAAGTACTGTAAAACGTGTACTGAGAAAACTGTAACTGCTAACTGACTTTCACAGTAACATGAAATCACTTAGATTTCTTCACACAAGGAGAATGCGCTTAGATCTTTCCACATAAGTATGTGTTTTCTATTAGAGAAGATGTGTACAGAATGGCTTGGCCTCACTTCGCTCATAGCCATGGAAAACTCTCATATACTGAGTAGTTCTTCCTTATCATCTCTCTCAGATGAATACCCGACATTTCAGGTTCTGTTATTCATCTCTACATATGCACACTTGCGTCTTCTACACATACATCTATATTTACACTCTATCTAAGCACTCTCTCAACTCTCTTATATACATTTTGATCCGAGATTCAAACTCGTAATTCTGGAAGTTTCTACGTTGTATATTACAGGCGTGAATTTGTCCCTTCACTAAGGCTTTGATTTTTCTGAATGCTTTGTTTCTGGTTCTCTTCGTCTTTCTTTTTCCTTCATACATCTTCAGGTCTTTATGTCTAATTAGTGAGTGAATCTCCAACAATGGTGATGATCGCGAACTAATAAAAAAAGATTTTATGTAGGTATGAGAATGCTTACATAGGAGTTCAATATAGGTTGAGTTGAGAGTTGCATGTAGTTGTTTCGGAATGAATATATAGTTGTATATTGGCTTAAAAGTTAGTTGAAAGGGCTCAAATCATTCAAGACATATGATTTATTTATATGTGGTCAAAATTATAAATAGACCCTAAACATTCGATGCAAGGATTAACTGGAAATATCTCTCCATTATTGTTTATAACATTTAAAAAAGACATGATTCTAACTTATGCAGGGCCTCAAAAAATCAAACTACAAACTTCTAGAAGCAATTAAATCATTCTAACCTCATCAAATAGCTTATTGAAGGTGCCCCCAACTAAACAAATTTTCGAAGAAACTTAAGATAGTGAACATTATCTAATGGTTGCCTCAACCTACACTAAAGGGTGAACAAAGTCCTAAAAAAATAATTAATTGAACAAAAACCAATTAATGAAACTTAACATAGTGAACGTTATCTAATGGTTGCCTCAACCTACACTAAAGGGTGAACAAAGGCCTAAAAAATTAATTAATTGACCAAAAACTAATTAATGAGATCCTTTTTTGCACATGAAGGCTTTTCATGTGGATAGAGAAAAATAGGACCATATGGATTGGCAAGATTTTTTCACTACTAGAAATAGTGGGGTGTAGTGACGCCCCCGAATTGAATAAAAATCGGGGATTGTCACTTATGCGACGCTAGCATCACGTAAGCGACAGGGCTGTTTTTTTTTCATATATAAAGACGTCTCGTCGCATAAGCGATGTTAGCATCACTTATGCGACGCTAAAACTATGCATCGCTAAAACTATGGGATGCTCTGGAATGTTAAAAGAATTTTTTATTTCTCCCGGCACATTTGTGTCGGGATTTGGAAGAGAGAGAGAGAGAGAGAGAGAGAGAGAGAGAGAGAGAGAGAGAGAGAGAGAGAGAGAGACATCGACAAGAGCTCATCCCGTGAAGCAAGGTACACACACACACACATACACACAAATTTACACACACACACATACATATGCATACACACACGTAGACACACACACACATACACATAGACACACACACACACATACACATAGACATACACACACACATACACACTAATTTACATACACACATACACATGCATACACGCACACATATATACACACATAGACACATGCATACACACATAGACACACACACATACACGCATAGACACACACACACACATAGAAACATACACACTTACACACACATACGCATGCATACATACACATATATATAGATTCACACGTATATACACACATAGACACACACACACACACACATACACACACATATAGACACATACACACACATATATGCATACACACACACGTAGAGAGACACACACACACATACACATACATAATGCATATGCATATGCATACATAATGCATATGCATTTGCATACATACATGCTTATATGCATACACACACATACACACACATGCATACATATGCATACATAATGAACATGCATATGCATACATACATGCCTAAATTCATACACACACATACACATGCATACACACATATATATGCATACACACACGTAAAGAGACATACACACACACACACATACACATACAATTATACATATGCATAGATACATGCATACACATACACACACATAGACACATACACACACATACACACACATACACATAGATTTACACACGCATACACATGCATACACACACATAGACACACACACACATACACACACATACACACATAATGCATATGCATATGCATACATACATACTTACATGCATGCATGCACACACATACACACACATATGCATACATAATGCACATGCATATGCATACATACATGCATACACATACACACATAGACACATACACACACATAGACACATACACACACACAAACACATACACACTCATAGACACATACACACTTGCACACACACACATCTAGACACATTTACACACACACATACACATGCATACAGACACATATATATAGATTCACACGTATATACACACATACACACACATACACACATAAACACACACACATACACACACATAGACACACACACTTACACACACACACATACACATGCATACAAACACATATATATAGATACACACGTATATACATACATAGACACACACATACACACATAGACACACACACATAGGCACACACACATATAGACACATACACACACATATATGCATACACACACATATATGCATACACACACCTAGAGAGACAAACACACACACATATACATACATATGCATACATAATGCATATGCATATGCATACATACATACATGCATACACACACATACACACACATGCATACATATGCATACATAATGCACATGCATATGCATACATACATGCTTAAATTCATACACACACATACACATGTATACACACATACACATACACATACACACATATATGCATACACACACACACACGTAAAGAGACATACACATACATGCATACATATGCATATGCATACATACATACTTACATGCATACATATGCATACATAATGCACATGCATATGCATACATACATGCTTACATGCATACACGCACATACACACGCATACACACATACACATACACACATAGACACACACACACATACACACACATATATGCATACACACACCCATAGAGAGACATACACACACATACACATACATGCATACATATGCATACATAATGCATATGCATATGCATGCATACATACTTACATGCATACACACACATATGCATACATAATGCACATGCATATGCATAGATACATGCATACACATACACACACATAGACACATACACACACATACACACAGATTTACACACACATACACATGCATACACACACATACACACACACATATACACACATAATGCATATGCATACGCATACATACATAATTACATGCATACACACACATACACACACATGCATAGATATGCATACACACATACACACATAGAGAGACATACACACACATACACACATACACGCACACATACACACACATGCATACATATGCATACATAATGCATATGCATACATAATGCATATGCATACATAATGCATATGCATACATACATGCTTACATGCATACACACACATACATATACACACATAGACACACACACACGTAGAGAGGGAGACACACACATACACACATATATATGCATACACACACATACACATACATGCATATATATGCATATGCATATGCATACATACATACTTACATGCATACATAGACGTACACACACATACACAGACATACACACACATACACACATATGCATACATATTCATACATAATGCACATGCATATGCATAGATACATGCTTACATGCATACACATACATACATAGACACATATAGACACATAGATACATAAACACACATGGACACATACACACAAAATTACAAACATACATAGACACACACACACAGACATACACACTTACACATGCATACACACATAGACACACACACACACTTGCACACATAGACACACACACATAGACACATAGACACATACAAACTTACACACACGCATAGATACACGCACACATATATAAACACACACATACACACATAGACACATACAGACTTACACACACACATACACACATCCACACACATTTACACACACACATACACATGAATATATATATATATATATATATATATATATATATAGATACACACGTATATACACACATAGACACACACATATACACACACATACACACAGACACATACACACTTACACACACACTTACACACACACATACACACACATACACACATCCACACACATTTACGCACATACATACACATGCATATAGACACATATATACAGATACACACATATATACACACATAGACACACACATAGACACACACACGTAGACACACACACACATGGACACATACACACACATATATGCATAGACAGACACATAGAGACATACACACATATATATGCATACACACACATAGAGATACATACACACATATACACATGCATGCATACATAATGCATATGCATACATACATACTTACATGCATACACACACATGCATACATTTGCATACATAATGCACATGCATATGCATACATACATGCTTACATGCATACACACACTCACATATACACCTGCATACACATATACACACATACATATGTACACGTATATATATTGATTTCTAACCCATTAATTTGTTTTATATGTACATGTATTATGGATCTTAGTAGAGAGAGAAAGGTGAAACTCACTCTCATAAGGCAAGAGTTCTGCCTAATACTCTAAGGATCATCATGCATGAGTACTCAGAGATGGCTGATGATGAGATGGATAATACGATCCAGATGCTTACCCAACGATCATAGGAGGGCTCTCCTATGGCTCCACATGCAAGAAGACAACTATTTGCTCATAGGTATGTTTTTTTTTTACAAATTTTTTTAATGATATTATAACACATATTTTTATTTATTTTTATCTATCTATTTTCAAGACACCTATACCACCTCCATATCATGATAGCAGAGCACAGGTGCCTATGAGGACATGCATAGACACCTTAGGGCTAGAGTGCGATATAGAGCCAGAGGGGAACATTGTGTACATAGGGAAGGGATTGGAGTTCAAGAGAAGAATGCGAGCATTATGTGACTCTTACTTACGCCTTGTCCACTTACAGGGGAAGTAAGTATAAATTTTACATATATATTGAAATAAATATGTTATGTTTTATTTACTGATTTTTTTTTATTTTTGTAGTGAGCATGATGAGAGGGATAAAAGATACGTACTTAGTTCACTTGAGATAGAGTTTAGGACAGGATGGTCGTAAGTGGTGTCTAAAAGAGATGCGGACACTTATGGCTCATCGTCGTAATAATGCACGATATGCATTGCTTTTATGGATATATATGTGGATATGCATACACACACACACAACACATGCATAAGCACATATAGATACACATACACACACATGCATATATACATACATATATATATATATATATATATATGTATTATTTCAAAAGTCCTAATTCCAAAACACTAATTTTGATATTAGGGTTTTAAAACCCCTAATTTAGAAACTCTAATTCAACCTTTTAGCCATATGATTGAAGTATATGTACACATTGCATCTATTCCTCCGACATCTTACTAGAGAGATATCTCTCCTCCCAACCTTATGCCTCTATATATAGCTACTCGAATCAATGAGGATCATAATATATATAAAGGTATATACACATCATGTAGATACACATACATAAATATAAAATGGAGTAGATACATTATGCATCACACATACATGCCTAAATGAACACATAAATATATATACATGCATAGATATTTACATGTACACATAGACACATAGACACATATACATATATACATGTACACGTCACATATACATGCCTACATGCACACATGTATACTTATACATGCCTACATGCACACATGTATACTTATACATGCATACACAATTACAAACACTTGCATATATTACATGAATACATGAATATTTTACACAAATGCATATGCATATATACACGTATGCATACTAACACATGTATACATATATCACACACATGCACAAACATACATATACATGAAACACATATATATGCATACTAACACATGCATACATATAATACACATGAACACACACACATATGCATACATACGTGAGAAAAATTTGCTCCTCAAAGATAACACTATATATAAAATAATTAGGCATACCCCCGAGCTTCATGTTATAACTTAAAAGAACATGATTTCATCTCTCTAGTAGGATTCATCGATATTCAAGTTGAATAAAGAATCTACTATCTGATATCCATTCACAAGCTTCAAGTTATTGATCGATAACTAGAGTAGAATTTACTATCTAATCTGCTCATATGTTTTCATTATTGCCATCATTTTGGTAAGACATCAATATAGTTTCATCTTCATTATATTTATTGATTTCATTTATTTCTTCTATTGTTAAACCTGTGTTCTCATGAGTCACATCATCTATTGATGGATTAATATCAATTTCTGGTAATTCTTCTTCATCATCAGTAGAATCCGCATGTAGAGTATTATCCTCTTCATCAAAAAGATTAATATCATTATCATGTATAATAATTCTAATTTCTCTTTCAGATGTTGATGTATCAATATCTGATGGTGAATCATCAAGAGGACTTTCTTCGATCTCTCTAACAATAAACTGTTCAAACAATGACCTACCTCTAGGTTGAACATGAATGACTTGCCACCAAGGGTGAGCATCTAGGTTTTTATAAAAAAATGCTTGTTCAATCTGCCTAGGAAGAATATATGGTTCTTTAGTAGATTGCATTACCTTGGAAGAATCAATTGCCCAAAACCCAGATAATTCCTTTCTTAATGTGGAATTACTACCTTTATACTCGGCTTGAAACTAGTCAACCTTCAAAATGACCTATCAAAATATATAAAAACAAAAACCCATTATTAGGTGCTTAAAAAAATAACTAACTCTATCATAAAAACTATAAACTTTTTTCTACCTGTTTGAATGTACGAAATGATATTTCGTAAATACCAACAACAGTTCCCACGTAACCAAGTTCGCCATCTATAAGGTTTGTGTCTTTTGAGCTAGCACATGATAGTTGCTTAAAAGAAGCAACAATACTAGAATCCTCTGTTTTACGTAAAGAATGAATGGCTTTGATTCTAATATGTTGTCCAAAAGCCCACATATTAGTGAACATTCGAGCTTGCAAAAGAAATTAAATTAGTAAATAGAAACTAATATACATATGTGAAAAAAAACAAAATATTATTAAAATAAAATTACCTTTCATTCACAACCTATCATCAACTCTCTCTACTCATCTGAGATTTCTTCATTATTTGCGTTGGAGGCATTGCAAACGATTATATAGCCAATCCGTGAAAAAAGATATATTTGTAATCTCATTATTATTGAGATTACGTCTATATCTTTTGTTTCTTTGCCTTTTACTTTGGAAATTTTGAAGTTCTTGTTCGTACTCGCTAAGGAATGCTTGCATGCATTCGCTATTATATGCTACAAAAGTAGAAACATCATTTTTTTTCTTGAAATGTAAATAAAAATGGAACTCCCTTACCTTATAATACTTCATCTGTTATTTTTGAACAAGACTCGTTGGTCCATGCACGTGGATCTTCTTCATGAGCTCTTTCAAGATACTCATTAACATAATACATGCACTCTTCAAGCATCCAACCCTTTGCCATGGATCCTTCTAGTTTTGCTCTTTGTTGCACATAACCTTTTAATATTCCCATAAATCGCTCAACCCAAAACATCCATCGAGTGTTGACAACACCTCCAATCTCTATTTCATCTACAAGATGGACTAATAAATGAACCTGAATATCAAAAAATGAAGTAGGAAGCTCTTTCTCCATCAAACATAGTAGCTCTTTGCATTCACATTTTTTTTTTGTGGGATTGAGTTTTTGTCAATCTCTTTTGATGTAATCCACCTATACATATCATTTAAATAATTATAAAGAAGTTAATTCAAAAATAAAAGATATCAAATATTCATATATATTAAATGTAAAAGTATCATAATTACCTTATAAGCGATCCAAGGCGATAGATCACATCTCGTACTCCTTGCCAGTCATGGGTCTTTAACCCAGATAAGCTCTTATCATCCATAGTAAACATGTCTTGGAAAGATGCTCCATATCCTGTAGGAGTCTTAATCAATTGAATCCCATTGTTGATAGTTTGTATCTCTTTTGTTGTAAGTACGTAAGGAGCAGGTGCATAAGTCATTTCCTGTTAATGTCTATCAAAAACTGGCCATAACTTTGGTTTTGAGTTTTGATCTTTCAAATCATTCCTTGATGCTATGGTATCTTTTAGCCCAAGAAGATGCTGCCATAGTGAATAACCAATATTTTTGAATATATGCATAGGATCAAGAAGATGACATACTTTTAACTCTTTCCAATATTCCAAAGAATACCATATTGATATGTTCTCTACGAGTGCCAATTTTCCTTTACCTCTCTTCACATGCTCATTATCTTCATCATCACTGAAGATTTTTGATTCTGGATCTATCAGAGGTCCATTTGTCCATTTTTTATACCAATCCATAGGCATCATAGGTTTTGGACACTGACCTATTTCAAGCTTTCCATCAAAATGTATCGCTTCTCTTTTAGATCTTAATGGAAATGATCATCAGGCAGGAATCGTCGATGTCGAAGATAAATATTTTTGTTGAGATTCTTACTAGAGGTTGATCTCAACCAATTACCACAATATGGACAAGCTTTATAATCCTTAGTAGATATTCCTGCATCATGAAAATGATAAAAATATAATTAGATTAAATCACATTTATTTGTATGCATATTGAATAAAAAAATTACATCAATACCTGAACAAACACCATATCCTGAAAAATCATGAATAGTCCAAGCCACGATACCACAAACCATAATATGTCTTTCATTGATGCTTTTCGATACATCAATGACATTAATACCTCTCCATAACTCTTGGAGATTGTCAATGAGAGGAGCAAGATATATATTCATATCTTTAACTTGTCTTTTTCCTGGGATTAAAAGTGAAAGCATTAAATGTTCCTTTTTAATGCTAAGATATGGTGGAAGATTGTAGTTTATGACTACCATTGACCATGTTGAACATTTACTGGATTTCATGAAGAATGGATTTACCCCATCTAATGCAACTCCTAACTTTAGATTCTGTGGATTTTGTGCAAATTCAGGCCATGTAGAATCAATATGCTGAAAAGCAACACTATCATGAGGAATTTTGATTATTCCATTAGTACTTTTATGATCATGTCCCCATGTCAAAAGCTTTGATAATTCGGCGCTTTGAAACATATGTCTAATTCGTGGAGCCAATGGAAAATGTCTCAATACCTTTTTTGAGATTTTACCTTCTTCGTCCTTATATCGAGGAGATTGACATTTGGGACATGTCAAAGAGCCTGCATATTCACCTCTATATAAAATACAATCATTAGGACATGCATGTATACATTGATAATCTATACCAAGATTGTTGATTATCTTCTTCATTTCATCATGTGAGGTAGGAAGAATATTCTGACTTGGTAAAAACTTTTCAGAGAATAACCTGTAAGTTCCTTAAAAAAAGGACATATTAATAAAAATAAATAAATAAATATACATATATATATATGCATATAATTTTATATATGTGTATCTTATGTGTATGTGTATGTGGATGTGTATATGCATGTGCATGCGTATACATATGCGTATGTGTATATGTATGTATGTGTGTATATGTGTTTTATAGGTGTATATGTATGTATATATACGTATGCATATGTGTATGCATATATGTATATGTGTGTATATATGTATATGTATGTATGTATGTATGTGTATGCCTGTATGAATGTGTATGTATGTATGTATGTATGTATATGTATGTATGCATGTGTAGTTGTGTATATTTGATTTCTTTTTTTTTTATATATTGTGGTTTGCAGACTTTCATATCTAGAGCACTGAATCGTTTGGATGTCTCCCATTTTATAGTCAATCTATTACCTGCCTTGCTAACTAAAACTTACATATTTGTTTACAAGGATTAAGTATCAGCTAACTATGGAGGTATTAGGTTGTTTGAAAATAAGACAAGCAAATTTCTCTCGACGATTTTGGACAATGGATGAATAATTCTAAAGGATGGGTGGACATGAAGTGTTCATTTAATGCAAGTCCTTGTTCTTACCATAGCTAAGGTAAAAACAAAAACTTGCACTGAATGAACACTTTGTGTCTACCCATCCTTTAAAATTATTCTTCCATCCTTCAAATTCTTTGAGGTAAATTTACTTCTCCTATTTTTCAAACGACTTAATACCTCCATAGCTAACTCATACTTAATATTTGTATGCAAATTTCATAAAAGAGTTAGCAACACAGGTATTAGATCGACTAGAATAGGAGAAGTAGATGTGTCAGGAAGATTCTAAAGGCTGGGCAGACAATTCCAAAGGTTAGATGGACAAAATATCTTCATTTGATACAGGTATGCATAATTTGACTTTACTCTCATAACATGTGTATATGTATGTTTATATGTATATATATGTGTATGTATGTATGTGTATGTATGCATGTGTAGCTGTGTATATTTGATTTCATTTTGGTTTATTGTGGTTTGTAGACTTTCATACAAATATCTAGACCACTGAATCATTTGGCTATCTCCCATTTTATAGTCAATCTATTACCTGCCTTGCTAACTAAGGCTTACATATTTGTTTACAAATATAAAATATCAGTTAGCTATGGAGGTATTAGGTCATTTGGAAAATAGGAGGATCAAATTTATCTTGAATATTTTTAAAAATGCATGAATAGTTTTAGAGGATGGGTAGACAGAAAGTGTCCATTCAATGCAAGTTCTTGTTCTTACCTTAGCTAAAGTAAGAATAAAAACCTGCATTGAATGGATGCTTTCTTTCCACCCATCCTTTAAAATTATTTTTCCATCCTTCAAAATCTTCAAGATAAATTTGGTCCTCCCATGTTCCTAACGACCTAATACCTCCATAACTAATTGATACTTAATATTTGTATGCAAAGTTCTTTAAAAAGTTAGCAGCATAGGTATTAGGTCGACTAGAATAGGAGAAATAGATGTGTCATGAAGATTCTAAAGGTTGGGTGGACAATTCTAAAGGCTAGATGGACAAAACATCTTGATTCGATACAGGTATGTATAATTTGACCTTACTCTCATAACATGTGTATGTGTGTATATGTGAGTGTATGTTTATATGTGTATATGCATTCATGTATAATTATGTGTATGTTTATATATGCATGTATTTATATGTATATATTTATGCATGTATATATATAAATAGATAGAAAATTGAAAATTATACCTTAATAGTGCCGAAACAGATACATTACTCCATCCAAAACGATTTTGAAGATTGAGAATAAGTAAGCTCACACTTAGTCGTATCAAATGACTTCTTTCATATACATGCTTTAGACATTCCTCTCGAAGATATTTCTCATTTTTAGAAATATCAATGCTCTCACTGTCATTTTGATACCAGTCCTCAATAAAATCTACCATGCCATCATCTTCATCATTGTCACACAAATCCTGTACTTTATCTTCTTTTGAATATAGATCTTTCAACCTTGCATATTTCACAGGATCACTTTTGCGTAGCCGCCTCATAAAAGCTTCTGATAAATGAGGTCTTACTGGCAATTGTGAATGGTGTGGAGGAATATCATCAACATCATATGTTGGAATCTACACACATGAATAAAAATCATTAGTATTCCATAAATGACTAAAAAGTAAACTTTAAACATAAAATTAAATATATAAGTTATTAAATATGGATAGAAAATTTTCATTCTCTCTCTAGCTAAAAGGTGTTGTTCTATGCCATCCATAATTCACTAATAATTCATCACCAATATGTAATGTAGTAATAGCATTTGACAACTATGTATCTTGCTACATCTCTACTCATGTATGGTGATTCATGACTATTTTCACGCTCCTCAAATGTGTAGTTAGTCCTTGAGCTATTATGTAACCCTCCACTACTATTTATTAAACCTGCTATATTTCAATGCGTGTAAGGTCTTCCATCAATATATAATCTTTCATTTTCTGCATGTGAAGTCCTTCCACTAGTAAGGATTGCTCCATTCAAGCATATTCCATAAGTACTCATGCTTTGAACATAACGTGCAAGTCGATGCCAATCTCCCCATCCATATATAGGACCACAAAATGACATAAGAGTGATTTTAGAGTTCAGAGGCATATACAAATCCTCTACAATAAAGAGACCATGACCAACATTAGTAATAGTGGATGGAGCAATCATATAGCGATTACCCCAAAAGTTGAAAACCTCTCCTCTCCATCTAAAGGAAGTGGTCCTGTATTCCATCCTCCATATATTCTTCTATCATATGTTTGTACTAGAGAACGACCATGAGCTGGCAATGGATAATCTCCAGTCGTTTTAGCCTCTAAACTAGGAGGTAGAGGATTTCTAGAAACCTCTGCTTGTAATTGATGAACATCAAGTCCATGACATGTACGAGGTATATTAACATTATGAGAAAACTTATCATCATCATCATCATCGGGCAAGTATTCCAGTATATCAACAGTAATATGATTTTGTATATGGTTTTTAAATAAAATAATGACATTAATTTATAGAAAAAATACATACCCAAGCATTATCACATTGACCATGTGATGGTGCGTGCTCAAAGGTGCCATACTCTGCCTCATGTTCAATACATTCCAATCGTGGTTTTTGATACGTGCCATAGCAAGAGTTAGACCAACATATAATAAGCTCTTGATAGTAAAATTCATCATAATTCCTATCGGAGGACACATGTGAAGTCGTTGCATGGGTAGGAGGTGGTGGAGTGCCCTCTGATTGATCAGAATCTGATTATAACAAAAAACGAAAAAATATATCAGTTATGTAGCTATCAAATATATTTAAAATTAAAAGTTTGATATACTTATAGTATATAGTCCTTGAACGATTAGGACACAATGGTGGAGTTCCATCTAATTGATCATGTTGATATATTTAGGTAGTGATGTGTGTGAACACACTAGGACCGCCGGGGCACTTTTTTCCCTCTTTAGGAGGTTTTTTTCCCCCGGCTTGTATATACGCCTATTTCCCTAATGGGCTACTTATCTTTGTACATTCTCTAGTAATACAATTCAGTATTGTGCGTTGTGCTCCAAGCTTCTTCTTCTTCCTTGTGCTCTTCGCGTGCTTCCATAGACGTCTAACTCCAACAATTGGTATCAGAGCAGGCCGTCGCTTCATTTAGGGCACCGTCGACACTCCTCTGTTTGCAGTCTGAGAATCACACGAATTTTGGTGAGCATACTCAACATGTTTTTGAGATCAAAACTGCTTCGCTTTCTGGTGCCGAAATCGTGATCTGAGCTCGTTTCAGCCTTCGAATGCACTATCGTAGTGCTTGTGTAGGCTATTTCTTCTTTTTGTGCCAAAGGTATATATCAGTTTCTATTCGCCAGTATAAGCGTCTCGAAGTCTGCTACAGGTCTAGCGGAATTCATCTGGGCAGTTCTGCTCAAATTTTTGAGATACATTCAATATCTGCATCAAGGTATTTTAGTCACCGGCCATGGCTGAAAGCAGTGATGTATTCCGTATGTTGGCTATTGAGGATAAGTTGGATGGTACCAACTACCCATTATGGGCTTATATGATGCGACATGTGTTGGTTGCAGGGTGTCGAAAAACATCATATCACACCTGTAACAGTTATAACTGCAAGTACTAAAGCTGATGCAAAAGGTGTCGAAGATGATGATATTCTGCCTATTCCTATTCGTGCTGCAGTTTTTGCTGCACCTACTGCAGAGCAGATTCGCTGGGATGGCAGAGATGCCCAAGCACATGCATTGATAGCTTTGTCTGTCAAACATGCCATTATTCCTCACATTCACTCTTGTAGAACAACGAAGGATGCTTGGGATACACTTACCAAATTGTACCAAGCTAGGAATGAGGCTCGTATTGCTTACCTCCGAAAACAGTTGGAGAGTGAGCACATGAATGAATGTGATTCTATGGACGATTTCCTAACGAAGATCAAAGTCTTGAAGGAACATTTGATTTCTCTTGATGAGGTTATACCAGATAGCTCACTTATGCAGACCGTTCTGAATGGTCTTCTTAATTCATATCAAAGTTTTGCTTCTACTCTTCGGTTGATGATGAAAGGCAATCCAAATGCCTTATCATTTGAGGAGCTACTCTTTGTTCTGTTGCAAGAAGATCAGTCCAAGTAGAATAGGTCCATTATGCGAGTTGCAGATCAAGCTTCCCTAGCTAGTTAGAAGGGCAAAGAAAAATAGAGCTCTTCAACTAGTAAGTAGAAATCTGCTAATTTTGCATATTCGAAGAAGGAAGATAAAGATGAGAAGAAATCAAAAAAGTAGAAATTGTTTTGTAAGTATTATAAAGGGAATGATCATATCATAAAGAACTGTCCAAAACTAGCTGCTAAAGAAGCAAAGAAGAAAGAGGCTAGAATGTTGCAGAGGCCTCTACTCCAAAAATAGAGTCTGCTAATCTTGTGCAGGAAGAAGAATGGGCGTTTATGACTGTCTGCAGTTTTGACCCATCTTCTCATGAGTAGTGCACGTTTGCAGTAGACTCAGATGTTTGGTATTTTGATAGTGGGGCGACCAAACATATTACCTCGTAGTGCAGTTTCTTCTCTTCACTCGAGCCTGCCCCTACAGGGAATACTGTTACATGTGCCAATAACTCCTTTTATCCTGTTATGGGTGTTGGTAAGATCATTTTGACTACTACTGATGGTAGTTCTTTCACTTTCTTAGATGCTTTATTTGTGCCAGGGATCAAGAAGAACCTGTTATCAGTTTCTGCATTAGCCACGATTGGCTTGGTTGTGAAATTTGTTGATGACAGGTGTACAGTTCATGATCTGTCAAATGGCGATGTGATTATTGCTTCTGGGATTTTAGGTCGTGGGCTATATAAGCTCATAGACTATGAAAGATCTGTAAATGATTTGGCATGTGCACTAAATGATTCTTAGGCTATGTCAGATGCAAAGCTTTGGCATGCATGCTTTGGTCATCTGAAATTTGCTAGTTTGCTACGCCTGCAGAAATCTGAAATGGTGTCCTCTTTGCCCAAACTGAGGCACTTGGAAAACATGTTTGTGAAGGCTGTATTTTGGGCAAAATGCAGCGTTTGTCCTTTCCAAAAGATGGTTCAGTTCGGGCTACTCAAAAATTGCAGCTTGTACATAGTGATGTCTGTGGTCCTATGCAAATACCTTCTTTTGGGAATTACCTTTACTTCATGACTTTCATCGATGATTTTTCCAGGCATGCATGGGTATATCCATTGAAGGCAAAGTTCGAAGTGTTCATGTGCTTCAAACAGTTTTTGGTTTTGGCTGAAAATCTGTTAGCATGTAAAATGGGCACCCTCCATTCTGATCGAGGGGGGGAATATATGTCTTCTGATTTTAATGCATTTTTGGCTGAACGTGGGATAAAACACCAGTGTACAGTGTCGTATACACCTCAACAGAATGGAGTTGCTGAACGAAAGAATAGGTCACTCATGGAGATGGCGAGGTGTATGGTCAAGAGTCAAGCTTTACCACATAGTTTCTGGCTTGAGGCTGTCATGTGTGCAGCATATGTACTGAACAGGTTTCCCACTAAAGGGCTACAGTCTATCACTCCATATGAGGCTTGGCATGACCACATGCCATCTGTTGCTCATCTGCGTGTTTTTGGTTGTTTGGCACATGCATTAGTGCCTGAACAACATCGCAGAAAATTAGATGATAAAGCAGTAAAATGTATTTTTGTTGGGTACAGTTCTGAAAGTAAAGGCTATCGTCTGTATCATCCACATACTAAATGCATTCTAGTTAGCCATGATGTTGTTTTTGTGGAAGATGCTATTCAGCCATCACTTTCATGTACTAAGGAAACATCTGTTAGCTCCAAAGACATGTATGATACTTTGCTACCTCTTTTTACAGGTGGACAGTGTAGTGCTAGTCCTAATGAGGCAACTTCTCAGCCTTTGCAAGTTTCATGTGATGATGCAGATAATTCCATTTCTGATGTAGATGTACATGATGCACTTATTGATGAGAGAACTGATATTGAGTAGGCAAGAACTATGCCAAAATGGTTGGTGCAGACCTTGCGTGACAGCAAATTAGATGCACCTCTGTCATATCGTACTCGTTCAGGCTCTCATAGTGCCTCTTTTGCATCAGATTGCTATGCTATGGCTACATCTAGTCTTTGTGATGAGCATGAGCCTGTTTCGTTTGATGAAACACAAAATTCAGAAAATTGGATGGCTGCTATGCAATGTGAATATGATGCTATAATGAAGAATGGTACTTGGCCTTTTGTGCAAAAAGGGCATGAAAACCAGGTGTGCAGATTAAATGGTTTAAAGCAAGCACCACATGCTTGGTATGAGAAGATACATACCTATCTGATTGCACATGGTTTTGAGAACAATCCAACTGAAAGCACCTTATATGTTAAGCATGCTAATGATGTGCTTCTGATCATTGTTGTCTATGTTGATGACATGCTGCTCACTCGTCCTATTGAGAAGCATATTGCTGATTTCAAGGTTGATTTGCATGCCTCATTTGAGATATCTGATTTGGGGCATTTCCATCACTATTTGGGCATTCAATTTATGCAAGTTGATGGTGGAATGGCTTTGTGTCAAATGAAATATATTGACACATTATTGCAGTGTTTTGGCCTTGAAGACTATAAGCCTATTGCCACTCCTATGGAGACAGGTTTACGATTGAGTGTTCATGATGCTAGAGATGCATTTGATGTTGTTCTCTATCAGCAGGCTATTGGATGCTTGATTTACTTATGCATTACTCGGCTAGATATTCAGTTTGCTGTCTCACAAATGAGCAGGTTTATGCATTGCCCAGGAGTCAAGCATTGGCAGGCAGTTAAGCACATCTTTCGCTATTTGAGTGGTACTCGGCTACTTGGGTTGCTTTATCCCAAGGGGGGATCACTACCACCAGATTTGCATGCTTTTTGTGACTCTGATTGGGCTGGTTGCTATGACACTTGTGTATCCACTAGTGGCTTTTGCTTCATGCTTGGTAGCTCATGTATATCTTGGTTGAGCAAGAAGCACCCTACTGTGGCCACTTCTAGTTGTGAGGCTTAGTATAGGGCATCTGTCTCAACGATTATTGAGTGTGTGTGGCTCAGACGCCTTATGGCTGATTTGGGTGTTGGTCAATCTTCTGCAAGTTTCCTCATAATCGATGCCATATTGTTGTGCATATCCTTTGGCAATCAATCTAGCTTTGTAGCGATCAATACTACCATCATATTTTCTCTTAATCTTATAAACCCACTTTGTCCCAATGGTATTCTTTCCTTTTGGCAATTCACATAACTCCATTGTGGATCATCACATGCATCCTAAAAAGAAAGTGGCTCTTCATTACATGCTGTAGCAATAAGAGAATAATCCAAAAAATTACTTGATGCATGGTGAGAGCTTGATCTTGTTCTACCAAGTAAAGGTGCACTCAATTTGCTATCCTGCAAAGTTTGTTTCAGCCATTTTGGCATAGTTTGTGCACTGTTGATAGACATGCGTTCATTATGTAAAACATCTTCAATATGTACATCATGCATGGGCTGAATTTCATGCTCACTTTCAGCCATATTTTGATGCAAATGTTCAGCCATATGTGGCTGGAAATTTCCAGCAGTTTTGATAATTTTTGGCTGAAAAATTTCAGCCATGTTTGGCTGGAAATTCTCTGCATTTTCAGTACTATTTTGCTGGAATTTTTCAGCCCTTTGAGCCTCAATTGGCTGGTCTACATTGCCATAGTCAAGTGCACCATTTTGGAACAAAGGCATAAGTGTATTGAACACATCTTGTGAGCTAACTATTGGCTATTTTTTGCATTCAAGTAGAGGGAAAACTGAATTTTCAGCATATACCACATCTCCACTCACAATAATTGTGTTCGTCAATGGATGGTACAAAAGATATCCCTTACTTTCAACATTATAACCAACAAATATGCATTTCTTTGCCTTGTCATCAAGTTTGTGATGTTTTTGTGATGGCACAAGAGCACATGCCAAATAACCAAACACACGCATATGACTAACCATAGGCTTATGACTATTCCAAGCCTCACAAGGAGTGATGACTCTCAATGCTTTTGTAGGGCAGCGATTCAACACATAGTTTGCACACATGACCGCTTCCATCCAAAACTTATCAGGAAGATGCTTTCGTTTAACCATACATGGTGCCATTTCAAGTAGATTTCTATTTTTACGCTCGGCAACACCATTTTGCTGAAGTGTATATGGCATCATACATTGGTGTGAAATACCTCTTTCACGAAGAAAAGCATCAAACTCATGTGACATGTATTCACCACCACGATTCGTGCGTAGAGTCAAAAGCTTTTGTGAAGAAAAATTTTTAGCCATAGCTAAAAATGCTTTGAAGCAAGAAAATACCTCATTCTTTGCTTTCATAGGATACACCCATGTATGGTGAGTAGCATCATCAATGAAGGTAACAAAATATACATGCTTCCCAAAAGATGGAGTCTTGACGGGACCACATACATCACTATGAACAAGCTGCAATTTTCTTGTAGTGTGTGTATGACTATCTTTTGGAAAAGAAGCACGATGCATTTTTCCAAGAATGCAACCTTCACATGCATGCTTTTCAATGGACTCAAGTGTAGGCAAACCAATAACCATGTCCTTCTTTTGCAACTAAAAGCAAACTATTGAAGTTTAAGTGACCAAAACGAGCATGCCAAAGCTCCATTTCAGCCATGGAAGAAGTATGAGCAACCAAGGCATTCGAGGAAGCCCTTTTGTATGTATCCATGCGATACAAACCATTACATAATGTACCAGACATCACGATAACATCGCCATTGCTGAAATCATGAACCGTACACTTATCATCAACAAAGTGTACATGAAGTCTAGCTTTGGAAATCAACGAAACTAAAATTAAGTTCTTCTTTATACCGGGCACATACAATGCATTTTTCAAGAGAATCACACCTCCATTTGCAGTCGTAAGCTCAATTTCTCCTACTCCAATGATAGGATAAGAGGCATTGTTTGCACACACCGCATGTCCTCCTTTGGGTGCATCTTCAAAGAGGCAAAAAATCTTTTGCATGATGTTATGTGCTTTGAAGCACCACTATCAAAGAACCAATCCGAATCAGCCTCACTCACAACCATACATTTAGAATGCAAAGATGCATCATAATGACATGTAACAACACATGCCCAAAAATTTTGAGCCATGTTAGCTTCATCATTCTTTGCATTTGCTGAATTTTAAGCAATAGACACGTCGGATTCCTTCTTCTTTTCATTGCGTTTAGCAAGCTTTCTACACTCATCAATAGTATGAGCAGCCTTGCGGCAATATTTGCATCTCTTCTTCTTTTGCAAATCGGCATCATTAGAGGAATGTGTGGAAGACGAAGCTTGAGGCTTTGGTTTTGATGAACTGAACCATACTTGCTTTTCCTCTTTTGTGAGATAGCAAGTGCTTGGTTCCCTCAATCAAACCACTCCTATTCACTCTAGATTGCTCTTCTTGCAAAAGAAGAGACACAACCTCATCAAATGCATACATATTAGGATTTCCTTTTGCAACTAAACGGAGTGTAGTAGCAAAGATTTGAAAAGATTTCGGTAATCCTTTCAACAATGTAGAAATGAGTGATGCATCCGGAATAATCACATCTATGTTTGCCAATCGCTCATTCAAGTCCTTGATGTGTGTCACATACACATCCACCGACTCATTTTCAGCCATACATACATCCTCAAGTTGCTTCCTCAAGTATGCAACACGTGCTTCATTATGCATGGGATACAAAGAAGCAAGAGTGTCCCATGGCTATCTCAATGTAGAACATGACTGAATGTGTGGAACTATATGATGCTTCACTGAAAGCGCAATCAAAGCATGAGCTTGAGCATCTTTTCCATCCCATCTAAGCTTAGGTGGAGAAGGAGAAACCACTGTACTCAAAGAAGAAGCTCCATCTGTGACAATAAATTGTGAAGTAGAAGAACCTGCAGGTCTTTGATCTACATCTGCCACTATGTTCCAAAGTTGTTTAGCAACAAGAACATGCTTCATCATGTAAGACCACATAGGATAGTTGGTCCCATCAAGTTTATCTTTAGCTTGAAGCATGCCAAACAAGTCATTGCTGCCCGCCATTTCACTAAAGAACAAGAATGTGATAAAATCTTTGCTTTGACGAAAGCTGAAATGAATGCTGAAATTTCAGCTCACAAACCAACACTCTGATGGCAATTCTGACTACATGAATGGCTTCAAAATGGGGGTAAAACCCTAGCGCACCCGGTGGAAATGTTTTTTGGCTGCTGAAATTCACTCTTCTATGCTTTGAAGTCGATTTGCACTATTAAAAGTGCACACGCACCGCGACACGAAAAACCGAAACTTGAGAAGGAGCTAAACCTACTCTAATACCACTCTTGGGTGTGTAGAAGTGCGAGAGACACATGAGAAGCACACACAAGGAGCACAAATGCAGTAAGACACATGGAAAAGAGGATGGCTGTAATAGCTCTCTCTATTGATGATGAACTGAATTGAAGTAATAGTTGAATAATATCCTAAGTACAAAGTACCACCACATATGAGAGTATCAAGTATGTGGTAACATGGGGAAAAAACCTCTAGCTAGCACTAGAGTAAAAAGTGCCCATGTATATGGAAAAGGTTCACATCAAAGCTACTCAAGGAACACATAAGTGTAACAGAGCACACATTTGATAACAATATTCCTGCATCGAAAAAGCCAATCGATTTTTGCCACACAATTTAAGCCACTACCAAAGTGGGCACAAGAACTCTTTGGTGATTGTAATCCTCAAGTTGATGTTCTAGATTCATGCTTAGATAGCCTAAGCAGATCAAAGAGGATTGAGGAGCAACAAAGAGCCTCACATCATATTGTCAATATGGCTCTTATGGCTGAGATTATGGGATCAATAAAAGAATGCATAATTATAGATGAAGAAATCAAAGACACCAAGTAGAGAGTGGAAATGGAGGGTAAGTATCATAGCATACTAAAGAATGATTGGGATTGGCTAATTACCACCAAAGAAAAAGGTAATTGGAACTAAGTAGATTTGGAAAGCAAAATACGAAGCAGATGGTACTTTATAGAAGTACGAATCTCAGCTTGTTACACAAGGATTCTCACAAGTAGAAGGATTTGATGTCCAAGAGACATTTGCACGATCTCAAATTTTCATGGTACTTGTAGTTGATGCACATAAAAGGTGGCCTATATTCCATATGGATGTAAAACGAGCATTTTTTAATGATACCTCAAGGAGGAGGTATATGTATCTCAACCACCAAGTTATGACCTACCTCATTCAGAACACAAAGTTTGTAGACTTAAAGAAGGCATTATATGGCCTTATGCGAGCTTTAAGAGCTTGGAACCAACAAATCGACAAATTTTTCCAAAACCTATGCTTTGAAAGTGTTTGTGCATATAGAAAGCCTAACTAATTGACCATATATTTTTGGATTACATTTGATTATGAGAAACAATGTGTTTGTATACACATATCCTTAGAATATTCCTAAGGATAAGTGTCAGTATATTTTTACCTACTGTAATAATCTCTTATGAGAAAAGTCAAGAATCCAGTAGGTATGAAGATAGCCAAAAAACCATGAACCACATTTGAATTCAAAATTCAAATGAGTAGCTAAAAAGTTATTGGAATATTTTTGGTAGAATCAATCAATAACTATCTACTAAAATCAAGGAGAAAAGCTCATATATTCTCCTATGAAGATGTTGTGAGATATATCAGAGCTCTAACTCACATCTTGAGTGACCATTATACCTATCTTGCAGCCATTGGAGTCCTCCAACACCTCCAAGCATTGTACCTTACATTTCTATACATATACTTGAAAATTCACCATCATCTTGAGCTATTGTTCATTGTTGTCTATGAACTATTCAAGTCTACCAACTTCATAGAGTCATTTTGAAGTGAACCTACAATCTCACTATCTCATCCAATTCTTGTTTCACATCAAGGAAAAGGAACTTAGAGAAAGAGACCTAGTATTAGTAAACACACTTAAGCAACATGCAAAGAAATTGCAACAACAAGGATATGGACCACTGCTGATAACCAAAATCTCTATAAGTGGAGTGATCAACCTAGCCACACTCGATGGAGACATCTTACCCAACTACATAAGTGGTTGTAGGTCAAACCATATATGGAACCATTAACCGAGAGAATGTTAGCAAGACTCTTAGGAGCACAGAATAGAAAGAAAGAAGAGGAAAGAATATGAGAAGAAGCCAGAGTGGAAGCATTAGAACGAATACAAAAACAAAAAGAATGGATACAACAACATGATGAAAGATATTTACAAGGAGTAGAACCTATCCCTTGTTGATATATTTAGCTAGTGATATGTGTGAACACACTAGGACCACCGGGGCACTTTTTTCCCTCTTTAGGAGGTTTTTCTCCCCTACCTTGTATATATGCCTATTGCCCTAACGGGCACTTATCTTTGTACATTCTAGTGGTAATACATTCAGTATTGTGTGTTGCACACCAAGCTTCTTCTACTTCCTTGTGCTCTTCACGTGCTTTCGTAGACGTCTAACTCCAACAATTGGTATGAGAGCAGGTCATCGCTTCATCTAGGGCATCATCAACACTCCTCCGATCACAATCTCAAAATCACACAAAATTTGGTGAGCATACTCAGGGTGTTTTAGAGATCAAACCAACTTCGCTATGTGGTGCCAAAATTGTGATTTGAGCTCGTTTTGGCCTTCAAACTCACTATCCCAAAACTTGTGGAGGCTATTTCATTTTTTTGTCCCAAAGATATATACTAGTTTTGGTTTGCCAATATAAGCATCTCAAAGTCTGCTACATGTTTAGTAGAACTCATCAGGGTAGTTATGTTCAACTTTTTCAGATACATTCATTTTTTTGCATCAGGGTATTTTAGTCAGTGTCCATGGCTAAAAGCAGTGATGTATTTCGTATGTTGGCTATTGGGGATAAGTTGGATGGTATGAATTACCCATAATGGGCTGATATGATGCGTCATGTATTGGTCGCAAAAGGACTATGGAATATTGTGCAAGGTGTTGAAAGACGTCCTGTCACACCTGCGAATATAGGTACTGTAAATAGAGGTGCTGAGGCTGATGGAGATGGTGTCGAAGATGGTGACATTCTACAGATTCCTATTCGTGTTGTGGTTTTTGTGGCACCTAATGTAGAGCAAATTTGTTGGGATGGTAGAGATGCTTAGGCACATGCATTGATAGCTTTGTCTATCAAACGTGCCATTATTCCTCATATTCGCTCTTGCAGGACGGCTAAGGATGCTTGGGATACACTTACCACATTGTACCAGGCTAGGAATGAGGTTGGTGTTGCTTACCTCTGGAAATAGTTGGAGAGTGACCACATGAATGAAGGTGATTCTATGGAAAATTTTCTGACAAAGATCAAGGATATGAAAGAACAATTGATTTCTGCTAAGTTATACCAAATAGCTCACTTATGCAAACCGTTTTGAATGGTCTTCCTGAATCATATAAGAGCTTTGCTTCTACTCTTCATTTGATGATGAAAGGCAATCCAAATGCCTTGTCATTTGAGGAGTTAGTCTATGTTCTATTGCAGAAAGATCAGTCTAGGTAGAACATGTCCATCATGCATGTTGCAAATCAAGCTTTCCTGGCTAGTCTGAAGGGCAAAGGTAAATGGAGCTCATCTGCTAGCAAGCAAAAATATGCAAATGCTGCACATTCGAAGAAGGAAGACAAAGATGAGAAGAAATCAGAAAACCAGAAATTGTTCTGCAAGTACTATAAAGCAAATGATCATATCATAAAGAACTATCCAAAACTGGTTGCAAAAGAGGCAAAGAAAAAAGTGGTTGGAATGGTTGGTGTAGAAACCTCTACACCAAAAATAGAGTCTGCTAATCTCGTGCAAAATGAAGAATGGCCATCTACTATTGTTTGCCGTTTTGACCCATCTTCTCATGAGCATTGTATGTTTGCAGTAGACTCAGACGTTTGGTATTTTGTTAGTGGGGCAACCAAACATATTACCTCGCAGTGCAATTTCTTCACTTAACTTGAGCCTGCCCCTACAGGGAATATTGTCACATGCGCCAAAAACTCCTCTTATCCTGTCATGGGAGTTGGTAAGATCATTTTGACTACTACTGATGGTAGTTCTTTCACTTTGTCATATGCTTATTTATGCCAAAGATCAAGAAAAATATGTTATCAGATTGGCTTGGTTGTGAAATTTGTTGATGATAGATGTACAATTCATGATCTATCAAATGGTGACATCATTATTGCTTATGGTATTTATGTCGTGGGCTATATAAACTCATAGACTATGAAATATCTTTGAATGATTCGACATGTGTAGTACATGATTTGCAGGCTATGTCAGATGTAAAGCTTTGGCATGCATGCTTTGGTCATCTAAATTCTGCTAGTTTGCTATGTCTGAAATGTTGTCCTCTTTGCCCAAACTTCAGGCACCCAAAAAACATGTCTGTGAAGGCTGTATTCTGGGAAAAATGTAGTGTTCCTCCTTTCCAAAAGATGGTTCAGTTCAGCTACTCAAAAATTGCAGCTTGTACATAGTGATGTCTATGGTCCTATGCAGACACCCTCTTTTGGAAACTATCTTTACTTCATTACTTTCATTGATGATTTTTCCAGGCATGCATGGGTATATCCATTGAAAGCAAAGTCCAAAGTGTTCATGTGCTTCAAACAGTTTCTGATTTTGGTTGAAAATCTGTCAACATGTAAAATGGGCACCTTTATTCTGATCGGGGGGGGAGGGATATATGTTTTCTGACTTTAATGCATTTCTGGCTAAACGTGGGATAAAACATCAGTGTACAATGCTGTATACACCTCAATAGAATGGACTAGCTGAACAAAAAAATAGGTCACTCATTGAGATGTTAAGGTGTATGGTCAAGAGTTAGGCTTTACCACATAGTTTCTGGCTTGAGGCCATCATGTGTGCAACATATGTACTTAACAGGTATCCCACTAAAGCACTGCACTCTATCACTCCATATGAGGCGTGGCATGGTCGCAAGCCATCTGTTGCTCATCTGTGTGTTTTTGTTTGTCTAGCATATGCATTAGTGCTTGAGCAACATCATTGGAAATTGGATGATAAAGCAGTAAAATGTATTTTTGTTGGGTACAGTTCTGAAAGCAAAGCCTATCGTCTGTATCATCCACAGACTAAATGCATTTTGGTTAGCCGTGATGTTGTTTTTGTGGAAGATGCTATTCAACCTTTACTTTCATGTACGAAGGAGACATCTATTAGCTCCAAATACATGTATGATACTTTGCTTCCTCTTTTTACAGGTGGACAGTCTAGTGCTGGTCCTAATGAGGAAACTTCTCAGCCTTTGCAGGTTTCATGTGATGATGCAGATAATTCCATTTTTGATGCAGATGTACATGATGCAGTTACTGATGAGAGAGCTGATATTGAGCAGGCAAGAACTATGCCAAAATGGCTGGTGCAGACCTTGCGTGACAGCAAATTAGATGCACCTCTGTCATATCGTACTTGATCAGGCTCTCATAGTGCCTCTTTTGCATCAGATTGCTATGTTATGACTGCATCTAGTCTCTGTGATGAGAATGAGCGTGTTTCATTGATGAAGCACAAAATTCAGAAAATTGGATGGCTGCAATGCAATATGAATATGATGCTATCATGAAAATGGTAGCTGGTCTTTATGTGACTTGCCTCCCGGCAAGAAGGCCATTGGCACTAAGTGGGTATACAAGCTGAAGCATAAAGGTGATGGAACAATTGACAGGTATAAGGCTAGGCTTGTTGCAAAGGGTTATACACATGAAAGAGGCATTGATTTTGATGAAACCTTTGCACCTACTTGCTGAATGACTACTATTTGTAGCATCTATGCAGTAGTAGCGCATCATGGTTAGAATGTACATCAGTTGGACATTAAAACATCATTTCTAAATGGTGACTTTCATGAAGATGTGTATGTTTTTCAGCCCTGTGGATTTGTGCAGAAACGACATGAAGATAGGTGTGCAGGTTAAAGAAGGCATTATATGGTTTAAAGCAAGCACCACGTGCTTGGTATGAAAAGATACATGCCTATCTGATTGCACATGGTTTAGAGAACAATACAACTAAAAGAACCTTATATGTTAAGCATGCTAATGATGTGCTTTTGATCATTGTTGTGTATGTTGATGACATGTTGCTCACTGGTCCTCATGAGAAGCATATTGCTGAGTTCAAGGCTGATTTACATGCCTCATTTGATATGTTTGATTTGGGGCATTTTTGCATCACCATTTGGACATTTAGTTTATGCACATTGATGATGGAATGGATTTGTGTCAAACGAAATATATTGACATATTATTGCAGCATTTGGGTCTTGAAGACTGTAAACCTATTGCCACTCCTATGGAGATAGGTTTACGATTGAGACTTCATGATGCTGGAGATGCATTTGATGCTATCCTCTATCAACAGACTGTTGGATGCCTGATTTACTTATGCATTACTCGACCAGATATTCAGTTTGCTGTCTCACAGATGAGCAGGTTTATGCATTGCCCATGAGTCAAGCATTGGTAGGAGGTTAAGTGCATCTTTTGCTACTTGAGCGGTACCCGACTACTTGGATTGTGGACATGCATATATTGGCTGAGCAAGAAGTAGCCTACTATGGCCACTTCCAGTTGTGAGGCTGAGTATAGAGAAGCTTTCATAGTGACTGTTGAGTGTATGTGGCTCATACGCCTTATGGCTGATTTGGGTGTTGGCTAGTCTTCTGCCACCGCCATCTTCATTGACAGTCAGAGTGCATTGGAAGTTGCGAGGAACCCTGTGTTCCATGCTCGCACTAAGCACATTGAGGTGCATCATTATGTCAGGGAGAGGTTCTCTGTTGGAGAGATCAGCTTGGCATATGTGCCCACGCAGGAGAACATTGCAGACCTTTTCACAAAGGCTCTGACTAGGGAGAAATTTGAAGCTTTTCGCAAAGATTTGGGCTTACTTCCTTTTGTAGATTGATTCCACATAGCTTGGCACTTCCTTATACACGAGTTTTAGCTCCGGCATCACTCCCAGGGGGATTTATTGATATATTTAGGTAGTGATGTGTGTGAACACACTAGGACCACGAGGGCATTTTTTTCCCTCTTTAGGAGGTTTTTTCCCCCAGCTTGTATATATGCCTATTGCCCTAACGTGCTACTTATTTTTGTACATTCTAGTGGTAATACATTCAGTATTGTGTGTTGTGCTCCAAGCTTCTTCTACTTCCTTGTGCTGTTCGCGTGCTTTCGTAGACGTCTAACTCCAATATCCCTATGGTGAATTACCACACTAACCGAGCAAAAACCCTAAGAAATTTCACAACCATACTTAAACGTAGGTATTGGTAAAGACGAGAACTAATTAGTGGATTCATTGATCGATACGGGAGCAACTTTAAGTAGTATACAAGCCTTGTTAGCGAAGAAACTAAAGGCACAACTTATTCCAACAAAGGTACATATGATAGGGATTGGAGGCAACATCATTGAGTGCCTAGGAGAGATTTCAATGTCTTTACATTTAAGGAAGCAATACCATGCAACAAAGACTCTTAGTTCGCAAGGACTCAGATCTTTTGGAAGAATTTTTCTTAGGATAGGATTGGACTTTCAAATTTGAAGTCTTTATCCACCTTGCTCAAGGATACATTTCGGCAAAAATAGCTAATAGAGAGGTCTTTAGTCTACTAGTGAGAAACACCTAAAACCTGCATGGGAGGAAAAACCTAGGATTACAAGTCTAGGAGACCTTGTTAAAGAACTCCCATCAAATCCCTTCTCTATCGATTCCTCTATTCTCCATACACCTACACCTTGTCCTAAATTGCATGATCAGCATATCCCTTCTTCTCAAGAGATTGAGCCCAAGCAATTGAGTAAGGTCATTCAGCCTAAAGGGACTTGTGAGAAGGTCATACCATCTAAATTCTCACAAGCAACCCCGAAACAACATAGACAAGGCAACAAACAAGTATGGGTTCACAAGGATTAGCTTCAACTGTACCAATGCAAGGAAAAGTTGGAGATTCACAAGAAAACTAAGAGATGAGGAAACAAAAAAGATCAAAACTTATTGCAAAATGGATCAAAGAAATTACACATATGGATACCTAAATGATTAGCAAAAGCTCAACGATCACACCAACAAATGTGGGTCCCAAAAGAGATCAAGGAAATAGTAAAGGAAGAAATAAGGACCTTAGACAAAGCAATGCATAGGATGGGTAGAGACTTCAACACATTACCTAAAGGCAAGATGTAAAGAGAACCATCAAAGGAAAAGATGCCTCATGCAAAGGACAAGTACGTGTGGAGGATTAAAGTCAAGGACTCAAAGCAAACAGTACAACAAAACACAACAAAATGGACGCAGAATACCACTGCAGTGTGGATACCAAAGGAATGACAAAAATGTATCCGATCCATACAGGGAATTAGTCTTATGCTCATGCTGAGCTGAATGCACCAAGACTATATACTAATATACCAAGCTATAGGAAATTTCACCAACACATACTAACAATTGCTTTGGCTATAACTAACCTTTATGTTTTCTTTCAAAAATGAAAAATAAGAAAATGAAAAAACACATTGTCAAGTATCATGTTTTACTCGAACTTATGAGAGGGGAGTGGGTTTGCAACAAACAATGATTAAATGCACATATAAAAAGGAAAGGCATTTCTTCAGACTAGAGATTAATTGTCATTCCAATTTCAAGTGCAGATGGCTTCCAAAGATTTTGAAGCGACTCAACAAGAGGAGATATTGGAATTTCCTCTAGAAAGTGCTACCAAAGCAAGAGGACACTGTTTTCATGAAGATCAGCTTGCATGCGATCATCTGTTTCTAATTACTATCAGAATCATGGATAGGGATCAACAATTCCCTATCATGTCTCAAGATTTCTGTGTGCTACATGAAATACCATCAACAATTGATATATGGACAAAAGCTTGCATTGCAGGATACTTTACCATGCCAATCAATAAGCCTGGCTTTGAAAGGTGTACTTATGTTATGAATACTTTGCCTCCTATGTTGGAAATTGTTGATATATTTAGGTAGTGATGTGTGTGAACACTCTAGGACTGTTGGGGCACTTTTTTCCCTCTTTAGGAGGTTTTTTTCCCCCGGCTTGTATATACGCTTATTGCCCTAATGGGCTACTTATCTTTGTACATTCTCTAGTAATACATTCAGTATTGTGTGTTGTGCTCCAAGCTTCTTCTTATTCCTTGTGCTGTTCGCATGCTTCCGCAGACATCTAACTCCAACAATTGGTATCAGAGTAGGTCGTCGCTTCATCTAGGGTGCCGTCAACACTCCTCCGGTTGCAGTCTCAAAATCGCACAAATTTTGGTGAGCATACTCAGCGTGTTTTCGAGATCAAAACAGCTTTGCTATGTGGTGCCGAAATCATGATTTGAGCTCGTTTCGGCCTCCGAATGCACTATTGCAGCACTTGTGCAGGCTATTTTGTCTTTTTGTGCCAAAGTTATATACCAGTTTTTGTTCGCCAGTATAAGCGTCTCGAAGTCTACTACAGGTCTAGCGAAATTCATCTGGGCAGTTTTGTTCAATTTTTTGAGATACAATCAATTTTTTGCATCAAGGTATTTTAGCCACCGGCCATGGTTGAAAGTAGTGATGTATTCCGTATGTTGATGCTGAGGATAAGTTGGATGGTACCAACTACCCATTATGGGCTTATATGATGCGACATGTGTTGGTTGCAAAAGGACTATGGAACATTGTGCAGGGTGTCGTGGAGATGTGAGGACTGGTATGAAGACCATGAGCAAGTGATGGCACAAGTGTGTGAGTGAAAGCACACAAGCATGCACACACATACACACACACATGCAGAAGGTAAGAGCAAAGAGTGGAACAATGGAAAGCTTCTATTACAAAAGAAACCTCTTACAAATCTGAAATCTACAACAAGGTAACCCCAAAAATGAGCTCTCCAGCCCTTTTTATAGTTTTTGAGTGGTTTTGGCCCTGTCCAGACCTAGTGTCCGACCTAGTTAAAAATTAGGTTCCAAGGCTTATTTGGGGGCTCAAATGGAGTCTAAAAATTATGAAAATTGGTAGGATGATAGTTCTAATACTCCTCAAGCTCAAGGACTCCTTGGCTTACACAAAATGGAGTTGGAAAAATGGAAAATGCTATTTATAATGGTTTTTAGTGATGAAAATCACAATTTTTATAGGGATTTCTTCTGAAAAATTGACATGTGCTTCTTGGAGCTCCCTATATGCTCCATCTTCTTGTGTGTTCACCTCTTTGATGTGCTCCTATGCTTTGTCCTTGACCTTGAGCTTCAACACATGCCAAAGCTGACTCACACTAATGGCAATCTATTCTCACATAATGGTTTTACCAAGTACTTACATGTAGATGTTCGAGGAAGCTTTTTCATTGGATGTTTGAAATAGATTCGAAATCTTTTCGAAAATTTCCTCCAACTTGAATGCCAGACTATTAGCATATGAGCTAAGTTTTTTCATCGATCATCGACAAGCACCAAATGATGGAATAAAATCAGCTCAATGGAAGGCGCACATGATTCATGAAGCCAATATGCTTAATCAAACTGAAAGAACAATATTCCAAGCCTACTCATGCCGCCTACAAAAGCCTATCGAGGATGACAGATTTCAGGAGGAGGGATGTGTGGAGGGAGAATCCAGTAGGAAATGATGAAGAAGAAAATCAAAACACAAAATAATGTAATGAAGAAACTCACCCTCTATCCAAAGCCTAGTAGGGGCATGCATCAGGTTGCAATGCAAAACAAGGAGGACCCAAAGAGTGCGAGCAAAGAAGTTAAATAAGGTTTCCAACAACTGGATGAAGAATTCTAGTGAAAGGTGAGTAAATAAATGTCACATTAGTCACTAAGTGCATGCAGTGAAAAGAAATATACAAGCTAAAGAAAAATCAACAAACCAGATAGAACGATAGCAAGCCTCTTGATGCAAAGTGAATGGTCACAAAAAAAGAGAGAAGCATTGGACTGAGGCTCCAATAAGGTAGCGTAATTCCTCCAAATCTTTAAGGCCTCCTCGTTGATTGATGATGGGTAGTTAAAGATACAACATCAGGTTAAACAAGAATCAGTTAGCAAGAGGCACAGGAGGACAACAAACCTCATTTGCCATATGTATCCTAGGTTTAGCCATTTGTTGCATGCTAGAGGAACCCATAGAAGCCTATCAAGGGATGATAGAGATTAGGAAGGGGAGAGTGTTGCAAAAGAAAGAAGTGAAGAAAAGCAGGACCCAAAAAGTTTTAATTAAAAAAAAAACTATTTTCTTTCAAAACCCTTTGTAAAACATCAAAGAGCCATGTAAATGCTCTAGAGGACTCCTCTAGAAGCATGCCTCCCAAACACTGTAACAATAGCCTTGTACAATAGTAGGAATTTAGTGATTTTCAATAAAAGTGTCAGTCTCTTGTGTGAAAGGACCATTTTTAGGGCACATGTATATAAGTCATATTGTGACTCTTTCTAGGGACTTTTTGCCATTGTGAGTAATCAAGCTAAAAATTTTGAATTTGCTTCTTCCCTCCTATGTATATTCTTATCCAAGAGCTCGCATGTGTGTTTGATGCTTGACATGTGTGTCTAGAGGTGTTGTCTGCTACACCTTTGGCCCTATTTTTGCCATTGTAGTGTGTGTGTGTGAAGCTTAGTGAGTTGTGGAGCAAAGTTGGTGATTCTCATCACTCAATATTTTGCTCATAACTCATAGTACATTTGTCAGATTAGGCTTATAATACATCACTGGATGCATCTCATTGAGAGCTTTGAAATAAATTTGGTATTGAACATACTCGGGTATCTGAGCTGAGAGAAAAGGTCTAATTTGTGCTTACTAATGCAACAAGTATCACAATGCACACTTTCAAGGGAAATAGGAGACTTGAGAGGTTCTTCTACCTAATTTACATGCATTTTTTGCACATTCACTTCATTTACCATTACGCATGCACATGTTCTCATACACTTGATACGTCTAGGTCCATAGATTGATAAATTAAAGTGTGTATTAATCCACCACTATACGCACTTGTTGGTAATTGAGGTATAGTCTCAATTATCGCAAGTCTCTTAGACATCTTGGCTTAGGTACACACTGAGCTATTAGCAATTAGTGATTTCTTGTTGGCTATTAGTTAGAACTTGTTAGCTACTTATAGATTAGCTACCTATTGGCTACTTCATGTTAGCCATTAGATGTAATTTATCGATTTCCAATTAGATGTTAGTTGTAACTTGTTCTATACACCTATTCACATAGAATTTCTAACCACCGGCTCTTAGTCCTCACACCTTGGCTCTTATTCATCACATAGAAGTATTTGCATATATTTTTCTATTTATTTGCACTATATATATATATATATATATATATATATATATATATATATATATATATATATATATATATATATATATATATATATATATATATATATATATATATATATATATATATATATATATATATATATAAGAAATTGAATATTAATTAGGGCTTCATATTGAGCTTAAGAAAGTAAAAAAGATTCAGATAGTAGTAGATAGTTTCAACAAATATGTATTTTAGTATTTTTAGGAAGGAAAATGACTACACCTTGATCTATTGAATTCTTTACTAAATGTAAATTTTCACATGTTGGTTGTTCCAAAGTTATTTTGTTGGATTGTGATATTTGTTTCCTAGTTATTTTTTGGGATGCATTGTTGAAAAAAAAGGATCAAAATTAATTTCTAGTTCTTCATTTCATCCTAAAAATAATGGTCAAAATGAGGAAAATGATAGCACTATTCTTGATTTATTATATTTTTTTAATATATATAATCTTGGAAATTGGGACAAAAAGTTACTATTCCTATAATTTTCTCACTATGAAACATCATAATTCAACTTGACATGTACCTGTTGAAGTTGTATATTGTAAAAGAAAATACCAAATTATATGTATTAACTCAGAAAGATATTCATGTGGTAGTATTCATTCTACTTCAAGGGGAATTACAAGGTGGTAGACTACTCCATCACACTTGAATGGAGGCAGTGTACATGATTTAGAGGATCTTCAAAAAGAATAGTACTAGTGTTCACCCTCTTGCAACACTCCTTTGTAATGGTTATTATCCTCACATGTGAAATTGTCCAAATCTATTAGCTCTCATTGGATTTTGTAATCATCCTATTTTGTAATGATGTTATTAAAATATTTTGTCTTCTATGCCTCACATTGTATACCCATGTACAATTTTTCAATAGATCAATAATGTCATTGATTGTAATGGTGTTTGGCTACAATTTGGATGGAGAAAAAAGTTCCATCCATATCTACCGTGAAGATAATGCTACATCCTTAGCAAATCAATGTCAGGTTGCAATAGAAGTTGAGCACGAAGATGCCGAAGAAGATAAAAACTGAACAAAGTATCTGTTTTTAACTCAAATTGATCATGTTGCAATAGAATTAAGCACAAAGATGTCCAAGAAGATAAAAAATTGAACAAAGTATGAGTTTGAAATCAAATTGATCATGTACTAGTCTTTATAACACAAGGGAATCAAGAGCTTAGATGGACACTAGAAAAGTCAAAAAAACAAAAGAGGTAAGATCTTGTGGTTATGGAACTTGAATTTATTGAGATAGAAAGGGACCCACCAAAGATTCAACATGGATTGATAGAGGAGGAGATACAAGATTTGAAACTTGTTCATAAGGATTTTGAGCCTAGGGCTTTGATTCTAGAAGTTTATGTATTTATGAACACCCAGAGTGCCCAGGGTTCTCTAAATAGTAAGCCTTTTTTATGATGGCACCTTGAACCCCCAATGTCTAGATTTGGAGTGCATATGATATGGACAATGTCAACAAATATATTGATATAATCTTCTTGGAGTTGAGGAAGAAATTTATGGGTATTTAAGGGAGGGATCATTGTTTATGGAAATTTTCAATCCATTTCAAGAAGCTTCCTTATAGGTTATTTTACAATATTACAAGATGTTGTCTCATGCTATCAAAGTTGACAATCAGTGAAAGACATGTCTATCATCAAATTTGGAAATGGTTAATAGCCCCAAATTGGATTGAATATGTAGATATTATTTCTAGAGCTATTCCTTTTGATGAAGAGAGCTTAACTATATTTCATGGAATACATCAAGATCATAGACAAAGACATTGAGTATGCAGATAATGAAAACAGTGTGAACACTCATCCTTATAGACTTATGTTTAAATACTTTGATCTTATAAATATTGTTAGCTATGTTGGTAAGCTATTATCTATATCGTTCAACTATTAGCTATTTACATGTTAAGTATTTTAAGTATAAGGGTGGATTCATACTATTTTGGTGGTACATAGATGGTATTTGCATCCAAACTTGTGCCTCCACCCTCTCAGTTCACACTTGTTCCACTTGAACTCAAATGCTAAATTACTGTGATCATTGAATTTAAAGAAGAAACTTATACAACCATCAATTTCATATGTTTTGGGGGTGAGATTTTTGTTCTAAGGGGGTGAGCCACCAATTTTTCCATTTTGAGGTTATATAGAAGATGATGCGTGCCTGCACATTATCTAAAACCAGCTTAATAGTCTAATATTTTATGTTTTAGCTATTTACATGTTAGCTATTTTTTGTTAATTGTTAGTTGTAACTTATTAGCTATAATTAGTTATTTCCTTATAACTGTTAGTGATTATGTTAGCTATTAGTGATTTTTGTTAGCTATTAATTGTAAGTTGTTAGCTACTTAGATTTGATAGTTGACTAATTAAAATTAGCTACATGTTAGCTACTTCCTGTTAGTTGTTAATTGTAACTTACCAATTAGCTACATGTTTGCTACTTCTTGTTAGCTATTTGATTTCCTATTAGCTACATGTTGTCGATTTTTTGATCGCTATTAGTTATTCCTATTAGTTGTTAGTGAATTTCTGTCAGCTATTAGCAACTAGTGATTCCCTATTAACTGTTAGTTATAACTTGTTAGCTACTTACTTGCTAGTTAGCTACTTACTTGCTAGTTAGCTACTTGATAATTGGCTACACTTACCGAATAGTTATCTTCTTATTGGTTAGCTAAGAGTTAGCTACTTCTTGTTAACTATTACTTGTAACTTATTGATTAGATACATGTTAGCTACTTCCTATTAGCTTTTAGTGATTTCCTCTTAGCTATTGGCAATTAGCAATTTCGTGTTAGATGTTAGTTATAACTTGTTTGCTACTTACTTCTAAGTTAGCTACTTGATAGTTAGCATTTACAGATTAGCTAGCCCTTATCTACTTCTTGTTAGGTGTTAGTTATAACTTACCAATTTCAGTTAGTTGTTAGTTGTAACTTGTTCCGTACACTTGTTCACACAAAAATTCTAACCACTAGCTCTTATTCATCACACCATGTACATGTAAGTTAGAGTTTTAGGAAATGGTTACTTAGGAAACCAATTTATAATTATCTACTAGTCGATTTGTCTACTACATAGTTCTAGACTAAAAAAAAAAATGGTCTATCATCACATAAGTATTACAAATCCTAGGGCATACTACGACCTCATAGACATCACTATTAATGGTAAATAAGTCTCAACAATCATGGACTGATGACATGGGTATTTTAATGTATCTTACAAGATGGGAATACATATAAGCTGGTGGTCTTGTTTATAACAACATGTACAAATTATCTTCTAGTCTCTCATATAGTAAACCCACCACATAATATGTTCATAAAGCTATCACGTTGTTCAAAGATCCACTAGAGTCTTCAGAGTGAACTGTTTACCTAGAAATTTCACAACATCTATAGCACACTTCAACAAACACTAAGTCATAACAAATGAGAACAAAGACATGTTCTCTTTTTTACTTGAGAATAAATGCAAAAAAATGTTGAAAAAGAGGATCATTTTTGTACCCCACATGGGAAAACACTGTTTCTTGTTCAATAAGCACCATGAAAAACCACCATTTTGATGCATGAAATTTATGAAGTAGCTAGGCAAATTATATTTAATGGTAGAAAAGGCTATCTAATGATCCAATACCTCTTGTCAGAGCTTCCAATTCCAGAGAGTAGTGGAAATAGTGCCAAAAACAAAGAAATACAACCTCTTGATATAGTGATTGGCATTTTGGATGCAGAGATACATGTTCTCATAGTTATTTACAATTTGAGTAACTCTACATGGAAAAACAAAATAGTATTTTCAAGGCTCAACATATATAATACTACATCATTTGATACAAGTACATACATTGCGAGAAGCTTTTCTACACACCTCTATTCTAGCTCACAAAGGTGTTCCAATTAACACTTCAAGAATATGACCTTAACCAACCATAAATGAAAAGGAAACGACACATTGATCCAACACAATTGGGTAGAATGGGGATAAAGTTAAGCATAAATAACAAGAAACTTTGAGCATTATATTCCAATAATTAAATCATTACAAAAGTGTATGTTTACAATGTTCAACAACCCTTCTACAATAGAAGTTGATCATATAATTGCTCAGCCTCATGCATAACATCATCTTCGGGGACTTGAGAAGTCTCAAAAGGCTTTTGATGCTCTAGAACTTGCTCCTCAAGGTCAGCCATGTCTCTTGGATCATCTGCCAATGGTGGCACAAACTCCATTGAGGTAGGCTAGAATCTCTCTATGTCAGCAATGTGCTTCTTCCCAACCTCTTGTTGCTTGTCTAGGTGCTCATTCAAGCCATTAATCCACGACAATGGCAGATGTTAGATGGTCTTTGCTTTTGCCTATTGCATAAAAAAGTTTCCCAATACATGGATCCTGCAACATCCTATTTAGTGCCTCAATTTTATCTTCATAACATATTTGATGATCTTATCCACAATGCCATACAAGTTACCTTCCACATTAGTGCCCGACCTTGATGTTACATGTCTCTATATTTCCTTTTTTTTTTTATGTAGAATCAATTGATATTCACATGTGTAGACCCCATTACCATTTGTAGGATGGATTGTGTAGCTAGAAAAATACGTGAATGTTTGTTGATAAAAAATAGGAATACAACCTATACAATCACTTGATATTCATCTGCATAAACCCCATCACAACTTGTAGGATACAACAATTCTTGCATGTGGAGAAATGCCTTGTAAGTGATGAAATACTTGCAAGCCTAGCACAACAAACTGATGATCTACTTGTATGGTGGTAACATAATCTGCTCTATACATGAATAATGGACCATAGTGGAAAGATGCTAAATGTGTGGTAGAATTTTATCATCAATGTTCCTACATAATCACTACAAAAATGAGTACCCTCTGCCCCCCATCAATGCCTTTACTCTTCTCCACATTTATTTTTTTTTATTTTAATAAGCCGTACATATATGTTTTTATTTTAACATTATAAAATTCTCACATGTTTCACATAGCTAAGATCCATTAGCTTTTTTTAGCTAATTAGCAATGTCCTATACTTCACTTTCTTGTAAACATTAAGATGCATTCACCCAAGAATAAATCTTGGTCTAAAGATGATTGCAGGAAGATCAAATTACATTATGACTTGGAGGATGATTTTCCAACACCATCAAGTAAAAAGCCACATACACTTGGAAGATTCAAGTGAATTCGAGATGACCAGAAGATGCCTAAAAGGGAGATCAAGTCTTGAACTCTAAAGGTAATGCCAAAGTGCTTGCTAATAGATGTAGCAAAATCATCTCAAAAAACCATTAGAAGGTCTACAAGGGAAAAGAAAAAGCCAAAAACATATGGATATGATACCTCATTGGTCAGAAAACACTCCATATAATTTTGGATTGAACTCCAAAGCATAGCTAGAAGTAGGTGGAACCCACTAGGATCTAGTTGATTCTCAAAAATATTTTCACACACATATACTAGACACTAAGATCTTATAGAAAACTCATGATTAGAAGATATGACCTCTACAAATTTGGAGGTTTAATGGAGACCTTGAACTAGAGATGAACCTGAGAACACACACTACTCGCAAAGACCATTGCTCTAAGTATGCAACTACAATGAGTATGAAACAAAATTTAGAAAGTGGTCTAGTATAGAACAAGCTCTCCAATGAACGACCAAAGACTTGATTTGGATATGTAATGAAGGAGATACAAGCTCTACAATCTTTGTCTACAAAACTATAACCACATAGAGATGGACATATGAATCTCTTGGACTTGTAAGAAGATCACGAGTCCTCCTCTCTTATCATTGCATGAAAAACTATTCAAAAGCCTTCTTAATACACCTAAGCTCATGGCAGACAATTGGATGGAGGTACTCGATGACTCAAGTTCTAAAATTAGCCAAATATGGTTGGACTTTGAGAACTAACCACATTAACCTTTTAATAGTACATCACAACAACTTCCTTATGACATATCCATACGATTCATCATGTTCTAGATATTATGTGGTATTGTAGACATCCTTTATCATTTATTTAAGCCATTTTTTAACATTTTAAGACCTCCTAAAGGTATTTGCATCTTTTGGAACTTGTTCCTTAACCTATACATAAAAACAATATTCTCAACATTCTCTCCCTCAAGTTTCGAATGGTACTTCCTTCATGCCAAGAATATATTTGAATATTTGAAGATTCGGTCCATCCAACAATTTGGTGAAGATATCTATAACTTGATCCTTTGTTCTAACAAAAGAAACATCCACTTCTTTGTTTATGGCTTTCTTTCGAACATAAGAACCTTTATATGCTTTGTCCTAGCATGAAAAATAGGATTTGAGGTCATATGAATGCTTCTCAAGTTATCCCCATATATCAATGGTACATGAACCTACACATTCTAGTCATAAAACAACTTCTTAAACAAAACAATATCATTTTCCAATAACATTAAACCTCTATGATTAGCCTCTGTGGAAGATAAAGTGATGGTAGGCTGTTTCTTTGAGCTCCATGTTAATGTCTTGTTTCTTGCTATTACCACATATCTACTTGTGGATCTTCTATCATCTTTACATCCAACCCAATTTTCATGGTAGCTTTCAAATAGTTAAGCACTCTTTTGGTGGCATGCATATGAGGTACTCTAGGTTCATGCATTGTATAACAAATACCAGGTCTAGTTTTTGTTGCATAAATCAAAGATCCTACCATGTATCTATAAGCAGTTCATATCATGCAACTCATCACCTTATTTTGCATTCAACTTTACATCACATTCCATTGGAGTAGAAAAAAACTTACATTCCTACATAACAAAACTTTTCAGCATATCACATATATACTTGCTTTTTATCAATAACCTACTTTCATCTCCACACACAATCTCAATATCAAGAAAGTATCTAAGTAAACCAAGATCTAAAATTTTGAATTCCTTTTCAAAATTACCTTTTATCTCTTCAATTACTTTTGCATCATTCCCTATAATCAACAAGTCTTCCACATAAATGCATACATATAGACACATGCCATCTACATGTTTTACATAAAATGAAGGATCAACATGACTCACCATATATCCTTAGAGCATGAGATATTTTAACCAACTTGCCTTACATGCTCTTAGTGCTTGTTTAAGACCATACAATGCCTTCTTTAACTTGCATACATGATTAGGACATCTAGCATTGACAAAACCATCTAGTTGTGAAATATACACTTCTTGACTTAACTCACCAATAAGAAATGAATTCTTTATGTCTGATATATATATATATATATATATAATCTTTCACTTGCATTCAAACCCAAAAAAGTTCTCATTGTGGCCATGTTTACTCCTCGATTAATAATTTCCTCATGGTCCAATCCTTAAGTGTGAGCATATCTTTTTGCTACAAGTCTAAATCTTTATCTTGATACACTACCATAACTATTTCTTCTAATCTCAAAGACCCATTTGCATCCAAATACCTTTTGTTATGGTGTCTTTGGAACTAAAATTCGAGTCTTGTTATCTTGTAGTGCATCCATTTCTTCTTTCATTGCTTTCTCCCATTTGTCATTTATTTTTGCTCTTCATAACATATAGGCTCATCTTCCTGCTCAACCGTTAATGAGTATTCATAAAAGATTCACAAGTATACCTTTGAAGTTGTTTATTGTCACATAATCCTAGCAAGAGATGGTTGAACCCCAACCTAAGAGAGAGGATTAGGAAATAATCCTCAACCATGGCTTCTGGGGCAAGTGGTTATCCCATCATACTCCTAGCTAGGAGGTTGTGAGTTCAATTTCCAATATTGGCATCAAAGCCTAGTTGAGGAACTTGGGCATGGTAGATGGAAGGCTTGGTGCACTGCAACATGTCGTAGGGTACATCTTGCTAGGGTACATCCTGTTAGGATACATCTAGTCAAGAATACATGGGCACTTGGAAAGCATTGGATTGTGCATGAGTCTAAAATTGGCCAAGAAGGAAGGTGCACGGGCATTTGTGCATCAAGAGAGGGTTGGATATGTCCAAAATGTTGGAGTTTTTTGACCTCCAAGTATAGCTAAAAGTAGGTGGAACCCCCTAGGAACTAATTGACCTTCTCACAAACTTATGCATAGAAAACTAGTCATGCTTTTAGATCTTGTTGTTCTATATTCACTTAGAATTTTTCTTTAACCTCTGTTAATCAAATATAGTAGATCCAAGAGCTTTCCAATGAGCTAAAGAACATGCAAATTGGATAAATACACAAGGAGATATGACCTCTGCGACTTTGAGGTTTAATGGAGACCTTCAACATAGATAAACCCAAACACACACTACTTGCAAAGAGTATTGCTCTTAGTTCAAAACTCCAATGAATATGAAAATTAAGAAGATGAAAGATGACAATAAGAGCTTTCCAATGAACCATGAAACATATAATTTGAATATATAGTAAGGGAGATACAAGCCCTGCAATATCTATCTACAAAACTACATTAGCAGAGAGATACACATGACTCTTTTGGACTTGTGAAAGTTGCCCTATACTCAGCCTCACAACTAAAAGTGGCCATAGTAGACTACTTCTTGCTCAACCAAGATATGCATGAGCCACCAAGCATGAAGCAAAATCCATTGGTTAACACACAAGTGCCATAGCCACTAGCCCAATTTGAGTCAAAGAAAACACATAAATATGGCATTAATGATCCCCCCTTGGGATAAATCAATCCATGTAGTTGAGTACCACTCAAGTAGCGAAAGATGTGCTTAACTGCGTGCCAATGCTTAACACATGGGCAATGCATAAACTTTCTCATATGAGAGACAACAAACTGAATAACAGGCCACATTATGCTAAATAAATCAAGTATCCAATAGTGTGTTGATAGAGAACAACAATACATCTCCGACATCATGAAGACTCAACCATAAACATGCCTCCATAGGAATGACAATATGTTTGCAGTCTTCAAGGCCAAAATGCTACGAGAATGTGTCAATATATTTTGTTTGACATAGAGCTATTCCTCCATCAACTTGCATGAACGGAATGCCAAAATGATGATGCAAATGCCCCAAGTGTGACATCTCAAAAGAGGCATGCAAATCAAACTTAAAATCACCAGTATCCTTCTCATTAGGACCACCGAGTAGCATTTCATCAACATAGACAACAATGATCAAAAGCACATTATTTGCACACTTAACATATAAGGTTTTCTTAGTTGGATTGTTCTCAAAACCATGTGCAATCAAGTAGTCATGCATTTTTTCATACCAAGCACATGGTGCTTGATTCAAACCATATATTTCCTTCTTCAACCTCCATACTTTGTTTTCATGCCATTTCTAGATAAGACCACGAGGCTGAAAAACATACACTTCTTCATGTAAGTCACCATTAAGAAATTCAATTTCAATGTCCAACTAATGTACATTCCAACCATGATGAGTTGTCAGTGCATAGATGCTACGAACATTAGTCATTCAACATGTGGGAGCAAAAGTCTCATCAAAATCAATGCCTCTTTCTTGAGCATAATCTTTTGCAACAAGCCTCCCCTTATACCTATCAACTATTATGTTTTAGCTTGTATACCCATTCAGTGCCAGTAGTCTTTTTGCCTGAATGAAAATCACATAAAGAACAAGTACCATTCTTCATAATAGCATCATATCCTGATTGCATAGTAGCAATCCAATTTTCAAAATTTTGTGTTTCATAAAAAAAAACAGACTCATTTTCATCACAAAGACCAGAGGCATCCATAACATAGCAATCTGATGCCAAAGAAGCACTATGAGGACCTGAACGAGTACAATATGATAAAGCTGCATCTAATTTGCTATCTCACAAAGTCTACACCAACCATTTAGTCATAGTTTTTGCCTCCTCTATATCAAGTCTCTCATCAACAAGTGCATCATGTAAATCTATATAAAAAATGGAATGATCTACATCATCATGTGGAACTTGTAAAAGCTAAGAAATTGCCTCATTTGAACTAGTATTAGGTTGTCCACTTGTTTAAAGAGGAAGCAATAAGTCATACACATCTCTAGAGCTAACTGATATATCCTAGGTACATGAAAGTAATGGCTGAATTTTATCTTCCACGAAAACATTATCATAGCTAACAAAAATGCATTTAGTCTATGGATGATACAAAAGATAGCCTTTGCATTCATAATTGTACCCAACAAAAATACATTTCACTACTTATTATCCAATTTCCTGCATTGTTGTTCAGGCACTAATGCATATGCCAAACAACCAAAGACATGTAAATGAGAAACATATGGCTTGGAACCATGCCAAGCCTCATATGGAGTGATCGATTGCAATGCTTTAATGGGATAACTGTTAAGTACATATATTGCACACATAACAACCTCAAGCCAGAAGCTATGTGGTAAAGCTGGGATTTTGACTATACACCTCCCATCTCCATGAGTGATCCGTTCTTTCTTTTAGCAATTCCATTCTGTTGAGGTGTATACAACATTGTACACTAATGTCTTATCCCACATTCAACCAGGAATGCATTAAAATCAGAATACATATATTCCCCCCCTCGATTAGAATGGAGGGTGCCCATTTTACATGTTGATAGATTTTCAGCCAAAAGCATAAACTATTTGAAGTACATAAAAATCTTTGGACTTTGTTTTCAATGGATGAACCTATGCATTCTTGGAAAAATCATCAATGATAGTCACGAAGTAAAGGTAGTTCCCAAAAGAAGGTGTCTCCATAGGACCATAGACATCACTTTGAACAAGCTACAATTTCTGAGTACCTCAAACTGAACTATCTTTTGCAAAGAAGGAAAACTGCATTTTGCCCAAAATATAGCCTTCACAAAGATGTTTACAAAGTGCATCAAGTTTGGGTAGAGAGGACACCATTTCAAATTTCTGTAGCATAGCAGACTAACATAATTCAGATGACCAAAGCATGCATGCCAAAGCTTTTCATCTGACATGGCGTGAGACTCTTGAACTACACATGTTGAATCATTCACATATTTTGCATACTATGAGCTTATACAACCCATGACATAAAATGCCAGAAGTAATAACCACATTGCCATTTGAAAGATCATGAACTATATACCTATCATCACTAAATTTGACAACCAAGCCAATCTTGGCTAATGCTTCAATTGACAGCGGATTCTTCTTGATCCCTGGAAAATACGAAGCATCTGAAAATGTGAAAGAATTACCATTAGTAGTGGTCAGAATGATCTTACGAATTCCCATCCCAGGATAAGAGGATTTGTTAGCACATATGACAATATTCCTAGCATATTTTTGCTTACTAGTAGATGAGTTCCATTTACCTTTGCCCTTTGGACTAGCTAGAAATCTTGATCTTCAACACGCATAATGGACTTGTTCTGCTTGGACTGATCTTCTTGCAACAAAAAAAAGATTAACTCCTCAAATGTTAAGGCATTTTCATTTCCTTTCATCATCAACCTTTCATCTGTAGAAATCAACTGCTCTTTCAAATCTTTGATCTTTGTCAAAAAATCATCCATAGAATCTCCTTCATTCATATGCTCACTCCCCAACTCTTTTCGGAGGTAAGCAACTTGAGCCTCATTTCTTGCCTCTTACAAAGTGTTAAGTGTATCCCAAGCATCTTTGTTGTTTTGCAAGAGCGAATATGAGGGATAGTGGCATGCTTGATAGAAAAAGCTATCAATGCATATGCCTAAGCAACTCTGCCATCCCAACAAAGTTGCTTTACAATAGGCACAACAAGAATCACAACAAGAATCACAACACAAATAGGAATTTGAAGATCATCATCTTCAACACCATCTGCATAGTAAAACATTTTCAACACCCTACACAATATTCCACAATCCTTTTACTACCATTACATGACGCATCATATATGCCCATAATGGGTAATTAATATCATCCAATCTATCCTCAACAACCAACATATGAAATACATCATTGCTTTTAGCCATGACCACTGACTAAAATAGCTTGATGCAAAAAAATGATTGTATCTCAAGAAGTTGAGTAGAACTACCGTGTTGAGATTTACTGAACCTATAGCAAACTTTGAGGCACTTGTACTAGAGAACCAAAACACACACACACGCGCGTGGACACACACACACACACACACACATATATATATATATATATATGTGTGTTTGTGTATGTATGTATGTATGTATATATATATATATATATATATATATATATATATATATATATATATATATATATATATATATATATATATATATATATATATATATATATATATATATATATATATATATATATATATATATATATATATATATATATATATATATATATATATATATATATATGTGTGTGTGTGTGTGTGTGTGTGTGTTGACAGTATACGGGAAGAAGCAAGTACGGACACACATGCAGATCTAGCACTAAGGCAACCCTTCATTTTTTTCAAAACCCTTACACCATTTTAAAGTGATTCTCATCACTAAAAACCCCTGTAAATACCATTTTCACCTTTTTGTAGCTCCATTTTGTACAAGCCGAGGAGTCCTCGAGCTTGAGGAGCCTTAGAAGTAGTTGCCTGCCAATTTTCATATTTTTTAGATCTCGTTTGAGCCCTCAAATAAGCCCTGGAACCTAATTTTTAACTAGGCCGGACACTAGGTCTGGACAGGGCCAAAGCTAGTCAAAAACTATAAATAGAGCTAGAGAGCTCATTTTTGGGCTAGCTTCTTGTAGTTTTGAGCTTGTATGAGAACTTTGTTGCAATAGAAGTGATTCCATTGTCTTACTCTCTTTGTTCTTGCCGTGTGTGCGCGTGTGTGTGTATGTGTGTGCATGTTAGTGTGCTTCTCACTCACGCACTTGTGCCTTCACTTGCTCGAGGTCTTCATACCATCCTCACGTCTTCCCGGATTGACAATAAAGGAGGTGCTACTCATCACTGAGCTACACCAAATTTTGGCGCCGTTGCCGGGGATTCGAGCTTTGAGGACGAGCGTGTGATGGTAAGACGTAGAGAGGACGCGTTGGAATGGTAAGTAGTCGGTAAATTTCTGATTTTTCTCCATCTCCATCTCCATCTTCACCTCCTTCTCCATCTCCACCTCCACCTCCTTCTCCACTACATATTCCCTCTTCCTTGTCATTCCCCTCATTTGTTGTGTGTGAGTTTGAGAGAGAGCGAGCATGTGTGTTCTTGTTTTGTGTGTTTTTGCATGTTTCTTGCAGGTTGCAGCTCCATCATCATCTCCAGCAAGCTCAGCAGGTATGGAATCTGTCTTCACAGTCCCCGAGGCGTCGAGCTCGAGCTATCGCGACACTCCGAAAACTTCGACTAATCGCGTTTCTGAGTGCACCACGACACTGCGCAGGCTGAGAGCTCCTAGGATCATTAGACAGAACTGAAAAATTCACCATATCCCGAGCTATCGCGACACCTCGAGGTATCGCGACACTCACGAGCTATCGCGACACTCACGAGCTATCGCGACACCTCACGAGCTATCGTGACACTTCACGACCTATCGCAACACCTCACGAGCTATCGCGACACCTCACGAGCTATCGCGACACTTGGGAGTATCGCGACACTTCACGACCTATCGCGACACCTCACGAGCTATCGCGACACTTCACGACCTATCGCGACACCTCACGAGCTATCGCGACACTTGGGAGTATCGCGACACCTCACGAGCTATCGCGACACCTCATGAGCTATCGCGACACCTCACGAGCTATCGCGACACTTGGGAGTATCGCGACACTTCACGACCTATCGCGACACCTCACGAGCTATCGCGACACCTCACGAGCTATCGCGACACTTGGGACTATCGCGACACCTCACGAGCTATCGCGACACCTCGACCCGACCTATCGCGATGCATGGGCTTAACGCATGAAAATTTAGAGTAAATTAATTGACTGAATTGAGGTATCTTTGGGTTTAATCTTGGACACATTGGGAGGATATAAGAGCCTTAGGAGTGGGCAAAAGACCTAGAAACCAGGGAGGAATTTCCTGAACCCTGAGAGCCTGTTTGGACCCCTAAGTGCCTGAAGGGTCATAACTTCACCATACGAACTCCGATTGATGAGATTTTGGTCTCGTTGGAAAGCTTGTTGAAAATCCTACGTGGACCTCGACTGGTTTTTTGTAGAATCATACGTGGAGTTTTAGAACATGTATTTTCAAGTTGGCCTTTAGGTGAGACTAGATGGTCCTAAGATTGAGGGGGTACAGTGAGTTACTCCAGGGGGGACTGAAAATATTGATGTGTGTCTTTCAATTACTTGTGGTAATAGAGCAATACTGACTGGTGAGCTTTTGCAAGAACATTGTGTGCACTCAAGGCAATCCAAAGCAAGCTAGCAAGGGTGAGTACCAAGCTTGGGAGAAGGCTTCCTGGGCTTGTGTAGCAGTCTGGTCAACCGGCTAATTGAGGTTGGAAGATCTCTCAACCCTCCTTTGTCAATTCCTAGCCTAGGCTAAGTACGACTTAGGTGTGGTAATTAATTAGGGCAACGTTAGGCACGAATCAAGTCCAAGAGAATTAACCAACCAAGTGCAAGAATTAAGTAGGTCTTAAGTGCGAAAACCCTAAGGGACAAAAGGCAAATTGGAGTCGATCACTTATCAAGTGCGAAATTCACTTAAGTACTCCTGACGACGCGATTTCAGACAAGATCATAAACATAATATTCAACTCAAAAGAACAAAGTGATTGGTGCAAATTAACTTGCAACGAGAGTGTGCTTGGGTCCAAGGGGGTAGATAAATCAGGCATATGAACCTTAGATCAGGCAGACACTTAGGCCGAGACAGACAAAGCCTCAGATCTTCTGAAGCTAGTGTCAATCACACTGCCAGGTCTTGGGCCCAGCAGTTGAGTGATTACCCATACACTCCCAGATCAGAAACAAGTGATTCTAAGATGTCCTATCACATGGAGAGACCAGTAGGTAGTTCAGGGGTGGCTTATCTAGAAAAGCTAGAGGGACCTTACAAGACTCAATTGGAATACATCAGGACAAATCGTCTAGGTGCTCGCATCTACGAAGACGGACTGAGAAGATCTGTGGTCCAGATTAAGAACCCCGATCAACCCCATGGATTAGACCACCCGGTAGTCAAGTTTGAGAATGGAGCATACCTAGATAAAGAGGGGACTATATATGTAGTCACCACTCTTCCTGATAGAACTGATGAGTTTGGAAATGTGATTACTGAGACCGACATGGGTGATATAGGGCAAGGGAACTTAGAGAAAGAGCCAAGAACCCCCCGTGGTAAATCTGTCTTGACCAGAATCATGACTCCAGAGTGGATTCCACCCTGAGGATAATAAAAGCATAGATCTGCTTTTAAACCGAGAAACCGATGAGGCTTTTTGGAGATATAAATCTGCTCAACCTCAGGAAGTGAGTGCCCTCACAATCTATGAGTTTAAAGACCCTGATAGCCCAGGCCAAGTAACCTACCTAGACAATGCATCAGAGAGAATCTTCATGGTCACTGAGCATGGCAGACATGCCTACACATGGAAGGGTGAATTTGTTTTTCCCCAACCAAGGTCTAATGTGTCCTTTGGTCACCAAGGAGCTGGGACCTCCCAAGCTCATGGAGCTCAAAGAGATAGAAGTAGAGACAAACCTGAGGTAAGTTTTGCCAACTCCTTGGGAAGAGAAAGAACGGGAACGGAAAGGAATAGAGTGGAACCTGAGAGACATAGAACCCCATGGAATCAAAGGAATGCTGACGATTTTCCTTTGCCAAGGCCGAGAGAACACACTAGGACCCTGCGACCAACTCAACTGGTGAAGTCCATGAAGAATTACTTCGATGGCACTGGAGACCCTTATGACCATGTGGCAGAATTTCGGCAAGTATTGAAAGCTGAACAGGTAGAGGACCTATTCACACAATATAATGCTTTTGGTCTAACCCTTAGGAACACTGCCCTTACGTGGTTTCAACCACTGAACGAGAGGCATTTTAGAAACATAGACCAGCTCTTAGAGGCATTTATCATTGAGTTTTCTAAGAGTGGGATCAGGCACAACACTTCCTCACTAATTCATAGCTTCAAACAAACACCTCAAGAGACGGTCCGACTAGCTGGAAGAAGATTTAGGCAGTACCTGGAGAGATGCCCGATGCCAGAGTTACCCACACCAACCAAACAAGTGGCCTTGTTCTTAGATGGATTGTTGAGCACCAAGCTCAGGTCATATGTGTATCTGAAGGACCCCAGAACGATAGAAGAGTGCGTGCGCATGTGCATAGACATTGAGGACAATCTAGGTGAGGAATTAGAACTATCAAAAATCTATAAGGATTCTGATAGCTCTAGTAGCCTCACATCTGGTCAATCCACATCCATTGAGGAACTTGCAGAGAAGGTAGCTCAAAAACTAGGTGTCTCTAACAAACAAATTCCGAGATTTGCCCCAGTTAAGCGGTGTTACACTTGTGGCGGTGACCATATGGCAAGTGTATGTCCCATTATGGCCCAACCCCAGGCGAATCCTAGTAGCTAGTACTGCACCATAGAGCGCAGGTACACCAACCACACTGCACAAGACTGCCCATATAACAAACAAACTGTTAGGCAAAATTACCCTCAGCCATATCCACAACAGGGTAGATACCAGAATCAGTACCCACCACAACAATACAACAGACCACAGCAAACTTATCAGCCACCTTATCAAGGGCAGCAAAGACCTCAACCAGTCCTAGTGCAGCAACCCCCTGCTCCAACCAATGTGATCCTAGTGAAATATGCATCTGCTGAAGAAAATCCGAACAGAGCCATAGTCCCAGTCACCCCGTTGCTATCAGACAGTGATCCAAGTGACCATAGTTTTGACTCCACACATATTGATAGCCCACATGCTTACTACATGCAGTCACCCGAGCATAACGAGTCATACTATTATGAGGACCCAAGTGAAAATAGTGGGGAGCCTGAGTATGCCAATGTCATGTACACAAACCCCAACTCTAGACCTCAACCTAGGCATGTACGACCCCCATTTCCTAGAGGACCATGCTTTAGATGTCAGGGAGATCACCTTATACGTGATTGTCCACTGCCTGCCCCTACACAACCTCAACCAGTAACAATTCAGGGTTTCTGTCAAGACTGCGGAAAAGAGCATCTCCTACGAGATTGCCCAAAGAACCCTAATAACATGCCTAAAATCACTCCTATCAATGTTGTTGGGTTAGTTGTAGACTCCACAGGGAGTGTGACTTCCACTGCACCTGTGCAAGTAATCACAAGAGCCCAAGCACTACAACAAAACCAAGGTGTTGGTAAGGAAAAGAGCCCCGAGGTGAGTGAAACAGAGAGCATAACCAAAAAGAGGACTAGAGCCTGGAAGGATAGTCGTGAAAGAATGAAAAGGCAATGGGCAAAAAAGATGAGCGAACTTGAAGAAAGCTTGAGAGAAACCAAAGCAAAGATAAGTGAACTCGCATCTCAAAACCACTCTCACACCAACCCTCCACCACCCCTCCCTTTACCCGCCAATCCACCTTCTTCCATTCCCCAACCTTTCAATACACCACCCTTAACCCACCCACCACCCAGAGTAGGATCCATCCTAGCCGATCCCACTCCCGAGGACCTAAACATGATGCTTAGAGCATATCAGGCCAGAATCCAAGAAGGGCCAAATGTAACTGATCATGAAAAGTGTTGCCCTAGAGCAGAACTAGAGCTAGAACGAACCAAAATTTGTGCTAAGATGGTGGAATTGGCTCAGACCATGTTTGAAGCCAGTCGCCTATTTAACCTCTCTAGTTCAGCAAAGACACAATTGCACTTTGATGGTTTGTTAGAAAGAATAGAGAAGCTGATTGCACAATCAGAAAAGGAACCCGCCTCTCAACACAAGGACAAGGCAAGTGAAAGAGTAAGCATTCCTGCTCAGGAAGCCTATGTGCCTGAAGCCTATGTGCCTAACTCTACGGAGCCAGACACCTCTTCTTCTATGAATCAATACACACCAGAATTCTTGCGAGAGATTCAAGAAGAGAAATGGGCTAAAGAGAGTGAAGTTCCTCCTCCCATTGAGCTGGTGGATGACACACACGATCAATTCCCACAAGACCTTCCTTCCATTTATGGAGAACAGGAGAGTGCCCAATCTCAAGTAAAATTAGACTTTGAGTCTAATTCTTTACAAAAACTACCCCATTTCACAGGCCCATCGGAAGCAAAGTCCACCTGTATGAGAGCACCTACAATCATGGTAAGAAACGAAGATTCAGTCATACCTAGGAACACTGAGGTAGTGAAGAACACCAAAGTGCAGTGCAATCTCACTTTGGAAGAGCTACTCAAGGTTAGACCTGAATTATGGGAACATGTCGCCAAACAAGTACCAGCGATAGTGAAACCTCATTCCCAGGTAGGATCACATAGGACGGTGCCAGAGATACCCTTGGATAAGATAGGAGATATGTGTGAAGGTGAAGAAGGGAATACCTATCTTCCCATTACCTACCAGGAGTACACCACCAAGGCAATTTTGGACTCAGGTGCAGGAGTTGCAATTGCTACAACTTCCCTATGGAAGCGATGGGGCAAGCCAGCACTCCGACCAACGAGAATGAAATTGCAGATGGCTGATGGTCATATTGAAAGGCCCTTAGGATTATTAGAAGGAATAACTCTCACTACATGTGGGGTTGAGTTTGAGCATACTTTTGCTATATGCGACTTTAGCAAAAACCAAGCCTACGAGATGATTTTGGGAAGGCCATTTATGCGGCAATTGCAAGTAGTCCAGGATTGGGGAACCAATTCCTTGTATTTGCAACATCTAGGTGTTACAACCAAAGTCAATCTTAAGGATTACTCTCATAGAGACGTACCGCCTATTCAATGGAATCCCATCCATAGAGCCAAAGATGAGACTGAGTCTGTGCATTCCATAGGATCCGGATCCTCGTGGATGCATGAAGACACCCACTTATGGATGTGTAAGGTAGCAGTAGAAGAAGAGAAGAGAGAGAAAGCCAGAGAGGCAGGTGCAAAAGAAAACCATAGATCAATTCAAGACCCAGCCTATGCACCTGTAGTCTTTCCTGATGAGGAATTTGAACCACATGGCTGGGCAGAAATCTTAGCAACAATGGATGTAGCCATCAATGAAGAACAATGGACACCCCATTGTGATGAGGATGGCTATGACATTTCAGTCTTCTCCATAGAGCCAATCATGGGAGAGGCAGTGTTAGAAGAGTGTGAGCCTAGCCCTGATGCATTTGAGGATGCAAGTGACTCTGATCTAGAGTCAATCATTATGGACACACCCTTTGCATCAGACGAAGAATACTTCTATGAAGTAGAATTTCAACCCCAGAGGCATGGAGAGCTTACAAATGAGGTAAGGCTAGCCACACATGTGACCCCGAAGGAAGAAGGAAAGAAAAGAAAGAAGAGAGAAGTCAAAACAGAAGAGGAAGAATCTTTGTTTGAGGTCCCGGAAAATTTTAAGAAGTATGAGATAGATGATAGAAGAGTCATGATAAGAATGCCTAAACAGGAGGCACAATCAGGAGCGGCCTATGATAACAAAGAAACCACCAAAAAAATAGTGGTAGCCCTAGAAGAGGGAGAGGAGAGATGTACTTACATAGGACATGACCTGACGGAAGACGAAGAGCACGAATTGATAGCCTTGCTAAGAGAATACAGAGATGTATTCGCTTGGAGCTACAAGGATTTGAAGGGTGTTGACCCAGACATATGCTCACACACAATTCCCATGACCTCAGATGCTAAACCCTCTAAGCAAAAGCCATACACATATAATGATAACTATGCTGCTAAGATCAAAGACGAGATAGACCGCTTGGTGGAAGCCGGATTTATCTATGAAATTGAGCACACTGAATGGGTATCCCCCATTGTAGTGGTGCCCAAGAAAAACGGCAAATTACGAGTATGCATTAACTTGAAGAAGGTTAATGCAGCCACTATTAGAGATAGCTATCCGCTTCCTATCACTGAGCATCTATTAGAAAGGGTAGCAGGCAAGGAAGTGTACAGCTTCCTAGATGGGTTTTCGGGCTACAATCAAGTAGCCATTGCTCCAGAGGATCAACATAAGACGGCTTTTGCCACGGAGTGGGGCATATTTGCCTTTCGAGTAATGCCATTCGGGCTTACTAATGCACCTGCTACCTTTCAAAGATTGATGTGTCATGTGTTTAAAGAGTTCTTGAGGAAGAATTTGGAAGTCTATGTTGATGATCTGTGCGCGCATTCCAACATTAGACAGACCCATATACCTGAACTCAGACAAATCTTTGATAAATGCAGAGAATATCAAGTCTGCTTGAACCCAGAAAAGTGTGTTTTCATGGTTAGGCAAGGCAAGATTCTAGGACACATAGTGTCAAAAAATGGCATATCCACTGATGAAGAGAAAGTGAAAGCCATAGCGGAGCTACCTAGGCCAAAGAACGTCAAGGAAGTACAGGCGTTCATGGGGCATTGTGGTTACTACCGCCGGTTCATCCACATGTATGCCGTCATTGCAAAGCCCATGTACGGACTTCTGACTAACTTTGAGTGGACTGATGAATGTGAGAATTCCTTCCAAGAGCTTAAACAAAGATTATGTTCAGCACCAATCTTGACCACACCAGATTGGAACAAGCCATTCCATGTTCATGTGGATGCCTCCAATTATGCTATTGGATGTGTACTCGCACAACCTATGGGTGAAGGTAATCTGGATCTCCCTATTGCCTATGCCAGTAGACAATTGAATGCTGCTGAACGGAACTATACAACCACCGAACGAGAAGGATTAGGCATGGTATACGCGGTTAAAAAGTTTAGACATTATTTGCTTGCAAATAAGTTCAAATTTTTTACTGATCACCAAGCTCTACTGTACTTGGTAAACAAGCCATGTAATACAGGCAGATTAGTAAGATGGTTTCTCTTACTAATGGAGTATGACTTTGAGTTGGTGGTAAGGAAAGGGAAGACTCACTTGAGAGCAGACCATCTGTCTAGGCTCACATCTGGAGAAGCCCCACAAGGAGTATCAGATGACTTACCTGATGCTTACTTGTTTAATTTGGAAGTGGTGCCACAGTGGGCTAAGCCATTAGTGCCAGTATTGACATACGGGCCTAACCATCCAGTAATAACCACACAGGATCGAGAAGTTGTAAAAGCCCAAAGGTATCATATCTTGGCAGGAAGTATGTACAAGCACACGGATCAAGGGATCTTGGCTTGTTGTGTGGAAGAGGACGAGCACGCGAAGTGGTTGCAATTAGCACATGTAGGTGCATTAGAGCAACACTACTCAAAACAACGAACCCTGCAAACATTGAGGAGACTTGGAGTGTACTAGCCAACTATGGAAGCAGAAGTCCATAGAATGTGCAAGGAATGCCCTATTTGTCGCACTAAGCCACCAGTGGAACATGCCACCCTTTATCGCGTGTCTCTAGTGCCAGATTGGAGCGAGCCACTAGTGGCGTTTCTGAGGACGAAAACATTCCCTCAAGATATGACCCTGACGAGACAAAGAAGTCTAGAACAAGAGGCCCTAGATTACTCACTCATTGGTGATAATCTATACAAGCGCGGAAAAGATGGTTACCTGAGACTATGTGTTCATGAGAATGAATATCTAAAGATCTTGGAAACTGCTCACCAGGGTGTAGCAGGAGGACACTTTGGTCCAGATAGGGTGATCAAAGCAATCCTATTTGCAGGATTTTGGTGGCCCACCCTTCACATGGACGCACATACCTATGTGAAGAGGTGTGAGATTTGTCAGCGAACCCAGTATCCTATACGCAAAGATGAGATACCACTGAAGCCCATGATGGGCAAACGTGCATTCTCTAAGTGGGGAATAGACTTTGTAGGTCCTATCAATCCCCCAGCTAAGGGTTTCCATGCTGAGTATATCATCGTTGCCACGGACTATCTAACCAAGTGGGTAGAGGTAAAAGCCACAACGAAGAACGACGCTCAGACAACTGCTAAATTCTTGTTTGAGAATGTATTCACAAGATACGGGCTACCTATAGAGCTAGTTAGTGATAGAGGCACTCACTTCTTGAATGAAGTTATTGAAAATCTGCTCCAAGAATTCTTGGTAGTGCATAAGAAGTCTGCCCCCTATCACCCTCAAGCCAATGGGCAAGCCGAAAGCACCAATAAGATCCTATGCAATGTATTGACAAAATTAGTGAACAATAAACGCTCTGATTGGGACAAACGGCTACACCATGCTGTTTGGGCATACCAAGTCGCCTACAAAACGGTACTCCAAGCCACCCCCTTTCAGATGGTATTTGGCCAAAACGCAGTGCTACCGTTGGACTTCTTAATACCTACATTGAAAGTAGCACAAGAGCACGAATGGACGGGTCATGAACTCTCCTCTAGACTTTTTGACCTTGAACGATTAGGAGAAACAAGACTGAGAGCAGCTGCAGGGATATATGCAGCTAAGAAGAGACAGAAGGCATACTTTGATGCCCATGTGAAGGATAAGGGCTTGAAAGCAGGAGATCTAGTTTTAGTCTACACATTGAAACAACACGCAAGGAAGCTAGAAAAGAGAGGCTACGGACCTATGATCATCAATAGGATCTCCACGAGTGGAGCAGTACAACTAGCCACTTTAGAGGGTGATGTTCTCCCAAACTATATTAGCGGATGCAGAGTCAAGCTGTATCAGGAACCCCTCACGTAGGAAATGCTAAGTCGACTCAATACTGCTAAGCAACGTAAAGAGGAGGAAAAACGAATTTGAGAAGAAGCACAGGCAGAGGCCTTAGAGCGCATCAGACGAATGAAGTTGAGGAGACAAGGGAGGGATCAACCTATGATTGACACTCAAGAGTCTCTAGGCTATCACATGGCCATGTGTGAGGCTTCAGGTGAACGTACCCATAAGATAGTGGATCGACGACCTTTTGTGACCCTAGAAATAGGACAAAGAGACAGCACAACAAGCGTGAGAGCTTTAATTGATTCAGGAGCAGCCACAAGTGCAGTTCGGCTTTCTTATTGCCAGCAGCTGCAATTGGAGGTAAAACCCCTAGAAGCATATCTGATAGGATTAGGAGGTGTTGAAACCCCTTGCATGGGAGAGGTGGATCTTCCCCTCTACATACAAGAGGTCCTCATGCCAGCAAAAGTGCTAGTGTGTGAAGACGAGGATCTGACCGAACCTCTTGTCTTAGGCCAAGACTGGATCTATGATCACGCAGTCAACCTCAACCTAAGAAGTGGACTTCTTCAGGCTTGGGTAGGCCAAAGCCGTCTCACGATTGAATTAGAAAATCAAGCACTCAAACCAATAGAACAGGCACCAACTCCTGGTCTCTTCAGGAATCCACATGAAGATAACAATGTTGTTCTTGTCCAAACTTCTATGATGCAGAGGATTGTCAATCTTACTGAAGGTACATGAGCCAATAAGGAGTTCCTAACTGATCCAAAGAAGATTCTAAACGGGCAGACCGAACATCACTCGACACGAAGGAGGCCGCTGATCAATAGGCAGGAGCGCCAACCCGTGCAACACGGAGCACCTCGTGGCGCGAAGTAGATCTGGATATGCAAGGATGGAAAACCCACCACTCTAATAGCAGACTCCCGAGGAGACAACAAACAAGCCACACCATCACGGACACAAGTGAAGGAGTACCCTAGGAAACCTCCTAGGCACACCACATCTATTTGGGTCCCTAAGCGGTCAAGGAAGGCTAGCCCCAATGCTAGACACATATGGGTGCCCAAGGCCTGTTTACGAGCCCAAATAGCTCCAACTCTAGTTACTGGCATAATTCAACACTCTCAAGTCCGCTCGACTAACAACGCAGGAACTCTACCTAAAAACCACTCTGACCCACACTCAGTCACATCGAGGAATGCCTAGAAATGGGTACCCAAAAGGTCCCAAATCCATCACAACCTAGTTCATAAACCGTTGCCTGTCTTTAGCTCTAAGAGCTACGAATCCCCTATCAAAGTTTGGAGACCTAAACCATGTATCAAACCCCCTGACCCAATTTTTGTAAATCCATCCACTCTGACATAGGTGCATTCCGAGTCCACTGCATAACCAAAGTAGGCATCTAGGATGATACTGACCTCTAATCACCACTCACACCTATCACAAGCACTTCATCTCTGACCACTAACCTTCGGGATTGTCATGTTAGTATTGTGAAGGGAACACCATTACATCCTGTTTCCTATGCAACACTAATGTGCCTTTCTTCTTCTAGCAGATAAGCACCCGATTCCCATGGCAGCAGTAGCAGGCACAAGCTCTCAGGCAGGCTCTGGTGCTCAAATCAATTGGGATGCCATGCCGGTGGAGGCCCCACCAACAACTCGGCCTGAAGAGTTCGTGAATGTGCGGAGAATTCCTATTCCAGATCCACCAAATGGCCTAACCGAAAGAGTAAAAGGGCACTCTCATTGGTTCAATGAAATGCCAGGAGACTTGGGAGACGCAGATCATATATGGGAGTCCAAGATGGAGTGTGGAGGAGTGTGGTGGACCTTCCAGTTCTTTTCAAGAGAATTCGAAACCTTACAGAATGCAGCTCCACTTCAAGATATCTGACAAAAAGCAGGATTACAAACTTATTTTAGTGCAGCTCTGCCTAAACCCGATTTCCTCAGGTGCTACTACTTGATTGCCACACTGAAGCCGACAGGTGATAAAGATCACTCAGGCACATTCTGGGTGCCCTCCTTATCAAACCAGGAAGAAATGAGGAAGTTTGAATTGAATATTACCTTAATCAGGGAAGCCCTTCAAATGTATGGCACTCACGTACCGTCGGATCGCGATCCCTTCATACCAGACTCAATGAAGAGCAACAGAATCAAAAAGTTAAAGGAAATGTGTGCCCTCACCCCTAACATCGCCATACCTCTGCGAATGTGCCTACAACACTTCGCATTTCCAGCTCAAGTCCGCTTCACCCAACCACACAAGAAAATATGGTATGGGTTATATCTAGCAGAGACTGGAAGCTTGCCCATTAAGATGCCTGTATGGATCTTGGACCAAGTGTATGAAGCAGGCAAGCGGGGTGTGAGGAAGCCTACTTTACACGGCTACTGTGCACTTACAAGGATTATCTATCGATGTCTTGCATATGATGTGCCGGTTGCCAGAGCCCTAAAATATTCACAACTGGAGTTTTTCAAAGGGCGGAAGTCAGGGAGCCAACCGGCGAAACGGATGCGTGGATCCCTCTCCCAGGTAATGATCCCTCACGAGGCCACGACCGAAGCTTCCCCTAGAGAAGAAGCCCAGGTCGCACCAGTCACGATCCATCTTCAAGGAGTTCAAGCAGGGGATGTGGTACAACCCACTCCATCCGCCCCTCCACTACCTACCGATGTAGAGTTTGCATCTATGGCCAACTTCACAGAAGATCCAAACTTTGATTTTGAAAGATTCCTGCAGACGGCCCACTTGTCGGACAGTGAAGGTTTCCCTGACAATGACGATCCAGGAGCATCATTCCAAAGAGAACTGCCACAGGGCGAAACAAGCAGAGTACATGGGGAAGAGGTGGCACAACATCCTCATGACCCAAACACACAAGTTCAGGAAGGTGCACAAAGAAATGAACCAGAAGACAGTGAAGAGGAAGCCCCTACCTATACCGCACAACTCAAAAGACTATACCGAACAATCAAGCAGGTGCAGAGGAGACACAAGATGTCAGAAGAAGCGAATCGAGCCCTAGTAAACCACATGTTGCAATCGGAGAACATCGACCCACATTTTGTAGAATCGTTGAACCTTTTGGCGGACACCTATGGCATCGGGGAAGCCATGAGAACATTGGTCTATCAGGCGAACCCTACTTATGATCAAAGAAGGATAGATACAAGGCCACGGCGGGGAAAGATGATTCAAATGGAGGTATCTACCGTATTGCCTACTTCAATGACAGAAGATGTTCAGATGGTTAGCCCTAGTCCCAGTGACGAACCAGATGTAAATACACATTCACCACCTCCACCATCACCTCCAAGCCAGCCTTCAGAACCCTTTTCCACGAGTCTTTCTGAACAACCGATATCCACCCATGGTGAAACCAATGTACACACCTCCTTTTCTACAGCCTTCCCTTTACCCATAGCCATCACTTCTGCCCAAATTTTTGAACCCCACACCGGTCATCCTGCCACCGATCAAACCATAATAGGTCACCCCTCCTATCTCCCCGTCCTTGGACAACCACTTGCCACTAGCCAGATCTCATCCCATCCTTTTCCATTCACCCACACATTTCCCCTCTCCCAAACCCTATCCACCACTTCCCTTGTAACTGCCTCAGGCTCAACCCAAGTCACACAACCGTCATTCTGGACAAACCTTGTAAATATACTCCATCAGGTTGAGAACTATAAGAAAAAGTCCCTTTCCCAACCCCACTCCCCCACATTCACTGCCACCACTAACACACCACCTACCGTTCCCGTATTCACAATTCACTCTTCACACACTATCACATCCGATCCCATGGATATTTCACCATCCACAGGAGCACCCACCGCCACGTCTGTTCCACCATCATCACATCTCACTTCACTCATAGGCACATCATCCACTTTTCCCTTCCCCATTTCCCGACCCTTTGCATGTTCCACCTCTACCCATGCATCCACATCATTTAGTAGTGCACTAGACACCATGGTTGAAGCGGCCACTCAGCTTAAGCAAGAGTATAAGCTATTAGAAGAAAATAACACAGAGCTGTGCAATCTCTCGGCTCAACTCCAGGCACGAGTCGATGCCTTGGAACTAGGTAATACAGCACTACAACACCAGGTGACTGACCTCCAACAATCGAAGACAGAACTCGAAGCTAAGTATGAAGAGACGGGCAAAGCTATGGAGGAACAACTCAGAGAACAAATGGGCCGCAATGCGAGACTTCAACGCAACATGGCTCTACTACGTCGCCATCTAGCAGCGGCTCAAGAAGAGAACAGAATGCTACAACAACAAAACCAGGAGAACCTAGAAGCGGCCATGGAAAACACCCCGGGAGCACCTATAGACCCTGCAAAATTCCAGGCTGTCCCCTCAGAGCATATTCAACAGGTTTTAGAAGGTTATGCGACCCTCCTGGAGGCCCATGATCAGTTGGCAGACCAGATAAAGGAACTACAAGGATCCAAAGTACCGACAACACACCCACCCACACCTAAAGAGACGGTCGAGGCCGCTACTTTGCCAGAACGTGAACCTTCAACCAACAGTGAGGTACTTGAGCTACGACAACAGGTTGCAGAACTAAAAATCAAGTTGTTACAGTATGGACGACCTCCCTCTCCACCTGATCAAACCATAGAAGAAGAAACAGTAGTCATTCCAGTGGAGGAGACATTTGAAGACAATTATGAGCCTCAACCCCTTCCAGGAGGCAGAATTACGGAGGAAGGCCAAGACACATATGAGGAGCCCCCATCGGCATGGATGAAGCAGGTAGAGGAGATGGGCCACACTCACGAAGAGCGCGTAGCAACTCAGATGCTGGCCATGAAAACCATTGAGGAGTCTATACTCAAGTCTGAATATTTCTCGCACTTGGCTCCTAGGCGGTTGATCACCAGTTCAGAGTTACAATATAAGCCCTATTTTGTACTGCTGGCTGACTATAATGCTGAGATCAAACGCATAACCAACCAGTACCCTAAGTTCGCAACACAGTTCGAACCCGAGGACATTCCAAAGGCAGCCAGAAAGGGGGCCATATTCCAACCCATATGGAGGCAAAAGTTACTAGAGACCTTTCCGGAGATGTTACGAACATGGGATCACGCTCCCATGCATTTGAAGTATAACCCTTGCTTTGGTCCAGTACAAAGAAGAAGATCATGGAAAGCATTCGCCATCAAGGTTCAGAACAACGCAAATTGTAAAGAATGGCTCAATTAGCCCGCAATCGCACCCCCAACCGGCACACCTACAGTATCATACATGATAGCCACCATCAGACATTGGATGCCACGCCTCCAACCCATGCCGGATGTCGCCGCTCAAATGATGCTCAAAATTTTGGACATGATGCAAGTGGTCCTAAAGACCTTTCGAAATGTACGTAACATCCAGCCTTCAATTCCGGGCTTCATCAATGGTAATTATGATTTGCTGTATGACATGAGCACGACCCCGAGCATTCGAGTAGCTTACGCATGGCATGCACGAATAAGATATCTCCCTACCTGCTACAAGCAAACCTTTGATGATATGTTCACCACGGGGTTTTGGGAGTCACACTCAGAAGTGTTCGCACCACGCCCAACCCACCTGCTACATCTATTCGCGTGTGAACAAACCATGCACTCAGAGCTCTACACCACACCACACCCTGATATGCCGGGAGCAGTCAATTGGGATGCCCTCCAGAGAGACTTGGTCCGGGGACTACGCATCAAGGAACAAGAAGTGGCAACCGACCTCCTGCAGAAGTACATTGCTCAAACAGTGGAGCAGAGGTCTGTCAGAGGCGACAGACCCTAGGGGGGGGAGAGTGTTGACAGTATACGGGAAGAAGCAAGTACGGACACACATGCAGAACTAGCACTAAGGCAACCCTTCATTTTTTTCAAAACCCTTACACCATTTTAAAGTGATTCTCATCACTAAAAACCCCTGTAAATACCATTTTCACCTTTTTGTAGCTCCATTTTGTACAAGCGAGGAGTCCTCGAGCTTGAGGAGCCTTAGAAGTAGTTGCCTGCCAATTTTCATATTTTTTAGATCTCGTTTGAGCCCTCAAATAAGCCCTGGAACCTAATTTTTAACTAGGCCGGACACTAGGTCTGGACAGGGCCAAAGCTAGTCAAAAACTATAAATAGAGCTAGAGAGCTCATTTTTGGGCTAGCTTCTTGTAGTTTTGAGCTTGTATGAGAACTTTGTTGCAATAGAAGTGATTCCATTGTCTTACTCTCTTTGTTCTTGCCGTGTGTGCGCGTGTGTGTGTATGTGTGTGCATGTTAGTGTGCTTCTCACTCACGCACTTGTGCCTTCACTTGCTCGAGGTCTTCATACCATCCTCACGTCTTCCCGGATTGACAATAAAGGAGGTGCTACTCATCACTGAGCTGCAGTGTGTTTGGCACAAAAGGACAAAATTGCCTACCAAGCGCTATGATAGTGCGTTCAGAGGCCGACCGTGCTCAGACCAAAATTTCAATGATGCATAGCAAAGCTTCTTTTGAAATCCTAATCACCCTAAATATGCTCACTTTTTTTTGCAATTCTAAGATTGTCAACGGAGGGGTGTTGAGGACACCCTAGATGAAGCGACAACATCCAAGTGAATGTACTAAGATAAGTAACCTGTTAGGGTGTTGGAGTTAGACGTCTGCGGAAGCACGCGAACAACACAAGGAAGAAGAAGAAGCTTGGAGCACAACACACAAGACTGAATGTATTACTAGAGAATGTACAAAGATAAGTAGCCCATTAGGGCAATAGGCGTATATACAAGCCGGGGGAAAAAAACCTCCTAAAGAGGGAAAAAAGTGCCCCGGCGGTCCTAGAGTGTTCACACACATCACTACCTAAATATATCAACAAATCCCCCCTGGGAGTGATGCGGTGAACAAGGAGCTGGCACTCATGTATAAGGAAGTGCCAAGCTATGTGGAAATCACTCCACAAAAGGAAGTAAGCCCAAAGCTTTGCGGAAAGCTTCAAACTTCTCCCTAGGCAGAGCCTTCGTGAAAAGGTCTGCAATGTTCTCCTGCGTGGGCACATATGCCAAGCTGATCTCCCCAACAGAGAACCTCTCCCTGACATAGTGATAATGCACCTCAATGTGCTTAGTGCGAGCATGGAACACAAGGTTCCTCGCAACTGCCAATGCGCTCTGACTGTCAGTGAAGATGGTGGTGGCAGAAGACTAGCCAACACCCAAATCAGCCATAAGGCATCTGAGCCACACACACTCAACAGTCGCTGTGAAAGCTGCCCTATACTCAGCCTCACAACTGGAAGTGGCCACAGTAGGCTGCTTCTTGCTCAACCAAGATATACATGAGCTACCAAGCATGAAGCAAAAGCCACTGGTGGACACACGAGTGTCATAGCAACCAGCCCAATCTGAGTCAGAAAAAGCATGCAAATCTGGCGGTAGTGATCCCCCCTTGGGATAAAACAACCCAAGTAGCCGAGTACCACTCAAGTAGCGAAAGATGTGCTTAACCGCCTTCCAATGCGTGACTCTTGGGCAATGCATAAACTTGCTCATCTGTGAGACAGCAAACTGAATATCTGGCCGAGTAATCCATAAGTAAATCAAGCATCCAACAGCCTGCTGATAGAGAACAACATCAAATGCATCTCCAACATCATGAAGACTCAATCGTAAACCTGTCTCCATAGGAGTGGCAATAGGCTTACAGTCTTCAAGGCCAAAACGCTGCAATAATGTGTCAATATATTTCGTTTGACACAAAGACATTCCACCATCAACTTGCATAAACTGAATGCCCAAATAGTGATGCAAATGCCCCAAATCAGACATCTCAAATGAGGCATGCAAATCAGCCTTGAAATTAGCAATATGCTTCTCAATAGGACCAGTGAGCAGCATGTCGTCTACATAGACAACAATGATCAGAAGCACATCATTAGCACGCTTAACATATAAGGTGCTTTCAGTTGGACTGTTCTCAAAACCATGTGCAATCAGATAGGCATGTATCTTCTCATACCAAGCATGTGGTGCTTGCTTTAAACCATATAACGCCTTCTTTAACCTGCACACCTGGTTTTCATGCCCTTTCTGCACAAAGCCACGGGGCTGAAAAACATACACTTCTTCATGCAAGTCACCATTCAGAAATGTTGTTTTAATGTCCAACTGATGTACATTCCAACCATGATGGGCTGCAAGTGCACAAATGCTCCGAACAGTAGTCATACGGCATGTAGGTGCAAAGGTCTCATCAAAATCAATGCCTCTTTCCTGCGCATAACCCTTTGCAACAAGCCTAGCCTTATACCTATCAACTGTACCATCAGGTTTACGCTTCAGCTTGTATACCCACTTAGTGCCAATGGCCTTCTTGCCAGGAGGCAAGTCACATAAAGACCATGTACCATTCTTCATTATAGCATCATATTCAGATTGCATAGCAACCATCCAATTTTCTGAATTCTGTGCTTCATCAAAAGAAACAGGCTCATTCTCATCACAGAGACTAGATGCAGCCATAGCATAGCAATCTGATGCAAAGGAGGCACTATGAGATCCTGAACGAGTACGATATGACAAAGGTGCATCTAATTTGTTATCACACAAAGTCTGCACCAGCCATTTTGGCATAGTTTTTGCCTGCTCAATATCAGCTCTCTCATCAGCAAGTGCATCATGTAAATCTGCATCAGAAATGGAATGATCTGCATCATCATATGAAGCCTGCAAAGGCTGAGAAGTTGCCTCATTAGGACCAGCACTAGACTGTCCACCTGTAAAAAGAGGCATAAAAGTATCATACATGTCTTTGGAGCTAACAGATGTCTCCTTAGTACATGAAAGCAATGGCTGAATAGCATCTTCCACAAAGACAACATCACGGCTAACCAGAATGCGTTTAGTCTGTGGATGATACAGACGATAGCCTTTACTTTCAGAACTGTACCCAACAAAAATACATTTTACTGCCTTATCATCCAATTTTCTGCGATGTTGCTCAGGCACTAATGCATATGCCAAACAACCAAAAACACGCAGATGAGCAACAGATGGCTTGCGGTCATGCCAAGCCTCATATGGAGTGATAGACTGCAACGCTTTAGTGGGACACCTGTTCAGTACATATGCTGCACACATTACAGCCTCAAGCCAGAAACTATGAGGTAAAGCCTGACTCTTGACCATAAACCTCGCCATCTCCATGAGAGACCTGTTCTTCCATTCAGCAACTCCATTATGTTGAGGTGTATACGGCACTGTACACTGGTGTTTTATCCCACGTTCAGCTAGAAATGCATTAAAATCTGAAGACATATATTCCCCCCCTCGATCAAAACGGAGGGTGCCCATTTTACATGCTGACAGATTTTCAGCCAAAACCAAAAACTGTTTGAAGCACATGAACACTTCGGACTTTGCTTTGAGTGGATATACCCATGCATGCCTGGAAAAATCATCAATGAAAGTCACGAAGTAAAGGTAATTTCCAAAAGAGGGTGTCTGCATAGGACCACAGACATCACTATGTACAAGCTGCAATTTCTGCGTAGCCCAAACTGAACCATCTTTTGGAAAGGAAGAATGCTGCATTTTGCCCAAAATACAGCCTTCACAAACATGTTTTCCAGGTGCCTCAAGTTTGGGCAAAGACGACACCATTTCAGATTTCTATAGGCGTAACAAACTAGCAAAATTTAGATGACCAAAGCGTGCATGCCAAAGCTTTGCATCTGACATAGCCTGAGAATCATGAATTGCACATGCCGAATCATTCACAGATCTTTCATAGTCTATGAGCTTATACAGCCCACGACATAAAATGCCAGAAGCAATAATCACATCGCCATTTGAGAGATCATGGACTGTACACCTGTCATCAACGAATTTCACAACCAAGCCAATCTTGGCTAATGCAGAAACTGATAACAGATTCTTTTTGATCCCTGGCACAAATAAAGCATCTGACAAAGTGAAAGAACTACCATCAGCAGTAGTCAGAATGATCTTACCAACTCCCATAACAGGATAAGAGGAGTTATTGGCGCATGTGACAGTATTCCCTGTAGGGGCAGGCTCGAGTGAAGAGAAGAAACTGCGCTGCGAGGTAATATGTTTGGTCGCCCCACTGTCAAAGTACCAAACATCTGAGTCTACTGCAGACATGCACTGATCATGAGAAGATGGGTCAAAACTGCAGACAGTAGTAAACGCCCATTCTTCTTCCTGCACAAGATTTGTAGACTCTGTTTTTGGTGTAGAGGCCTCTACAACAACCATTCCAGCCTCTTTCTTCTTTGCCTCTTTAGCAGCCAGTTTTGAACAGTTCTTTATGATGTGATCATTGCCTTTACAGTACTTACAAAACAATTTCTGCTTTTCTGATTTTTTCTCATCTTTGTCTTGGTTCTTTGAATGTGCAACATTTGCAGATTTCTGCTTACTAGTAGAAGAGCTCCATTTTCCTTTGCCCTTCTGACTAGCCAGGAAAGCTTGATCTGCAACTCGCATAATGGACCTGTTCTGCCTGGACTGATCTTCCTGCAATAGAACAGAGACTAACTCCTCAAATGATAAGGCATTCGGATTGCCTTTCATCATCAACCGAAGAGTAGAAGCAAAACTCTGATATGAGTCAGGAAGACCATTCAAAACGGTCTTCACAAGTGAGCTATCTGGTATAACCTCATCAGCAGAAATCAACTGTTCCTTCAAATCTTTGATCTTCGTTAGGAAACTGTCCATAGAATCACCTTCATTCATGTGCTCACTCTCCAACTGTTTTCGGAGATAAGCAACACGAGCCTCATTCCTAGCTTGGTACAATGTGGTAAGTGTATCCCAAGCATCCCTAGTTGTTCTGCAAGAGCGTATGTGAGGAATAATGGCATGTTTGACAGACAAAGCTATCAATGCATGTGCCTGGGCATCTCTGCCATGCCAACGAATCTGCTCTGCAGTAGGTGCAACAGAAACAGCAGCACGAACAGGAATCTGCACAATATCATCTTCGACACCATCTTCATCAGCTCCAGCACCTCTAGCACCTGTATTTGTAGTACCTGTAGTCGCAGGTGTAACAGGACGTCTTTCAACACCCTGCACAATGTTCCACAGTCCTTTTGCAACCAATACATGTCGCATCATATAAGCCCATAATGGGTAGTTGGTACCATCCAACTTATCCTCAACAGCCAACATACGGAATACATCACTGCTTTCAGCCATGGCCGGTGACTAAAATACCTTGATGCAGAAAATTGACTGTACCTCAAAAAGTTGAACGGAATTGCCCAGATGAGTTCTGCTAGACCTGTAGCAGACTTTGAGACGCTTAAACTGGCGAACAGAAACTGGTATATACCTTTGGCACAAAAGGACGAAATAGCCTGCACAAGTGTTGCGATAGTGCGTTCGAAGGCCGAAACGAGCTCAGATCGCGATTTCGGCACCACACAGCAAAGCTGTTTTGATCTCGAAAACACCCTGAGTATGCTCACCAAATTTCGTGCGAATCTGAGACTGCAAACGGAGGAGTGTCGACGGCGCCCTAGAAGAAGCGACAACCTGCTCTGATACCAATTGTTGGAGTTAGACGTCTGCGGAAGCACGCGAACAGCACAAGGAAGAAGAAGAAGCTTGGAGCACAACACATAAGACTGAATGTATTACTAGAGAATGTACAAAGATAAGTAGCCCATTAGGGCAATAGGCGTATATACAAGCCGGGGGAAAAAAACCTCCTAAAGAGGGAAAAAAGTGCCCCGGCGGTCCTAGAGTGTTCACACACATCACTACCTAAATATATCAACATAGGGTTGTATGTGTATATACAAGCTGGGGGGGAAAACCTCCTAAAGAGGGAAAAAAGTGCCCCGACAATCCTAAGTGTCTTCACACACATCACTATTGAAATATGTCGACATCTTTCAATATATTTGAGGGTATGTTAGAGAACGTACTCATGACTCTAACTAGGAAAGAGACTTGTGGTTTGCTATTGCACAAGTAGATGAAGCTTATAACTAGTTTTCTATACCTTCCATTATCTTCTCACAATGAAGTATCTTCAATAGATAGTTCTATGTTCACCTCCATAGGTGTGAGAATCTTCCATATTGAATGTCTTCAAACTTTTTGTGAAATACTTTTGTTGAGATATGAAAATCCTCCTTAGTTCTTGTCATATTTTCAAGTCCTAATAAATGATGCATCAAACTAATTTTTATCATCTCAAAATTTAAACTCAAAGCATCTATAGTGTTCTGTAGAAGTGCACCGTAATTTCTTGTAATAATAAGGTCATGTACGTAGACTACAATCAATATTATCTTCCCACTTTTTGGAATATGTAGCTTAACATCTAAGCATATTTTCTAAACATCAAACATAAGAGTTACTTATTTATTGATTGGTACCATGTTGTGGGGGCTTATTCAAGCCCATATAATGCCTTCTTTAACTTACATACCTTGTTCTCTCAATGGGGATCTACTTGTTATGATCTTCTTATTTCTAGGAGTGTAAAGGTTGTAAACCTTCTTACATTTACAAAAACCTTGTTGATATATTTAGGTAGTGATGTGTGTGAACACTCTAGGACCGCCGGGGCACTTTTTTCCCTCTTTAGGAGGTTTTTTCCCCCGGCTTGTACATACGCCTATTGCCCTAATGGGCTACTTATCTTTGTACATTCTCTAGTAATACATTCAGTATTGTGTGTTTGTGCTCCAAGCTTCTTCTTCTTCCTTGTGCTGTTCGCGTGCTTCTGTAGACGTCTATCTCCAACAATTGGTATCAGAGCAGGTCGTCGCTTCTTCTAGGGCGTCGTCGACACTCCTCCGTTTGCAGTCTCAGATTCGCACGAAATTTGGTGAGCATACTCAGGGTGTTTTCGAGATCAAAACAGCTTTGCTGTGTGGTGCCGAAATCGCGATCTGAGCTCGTTTCAGCCTCCAAACGCACTATCGTAGCGCTTGTGCAGGCTATTTCGTCCTTTTGTGCCAAAGGTATATACTAGTTTCTGTTCGCCAGTTTAAGAGTCTCGAAGTCTGCTACAGGTCTAGCAGAACTCGTCTCGGCAGTTCTGTTCAACTTTTTGAGATACAGTCAATTTTCTGCATCAAGGTATTTTAGTCACCGGCCATGGCTGAAAGCAGTGATGTATTCCGTATGTTGGCTGTTGAGGATAAGTTGGATGGTACCAACTACCCATTATGGGCTTATATGATGCGACATGTACTGGTTGCAAAAGGATTGTGGAACATTGTGCAGGGTGTTGAAAGACGTCCTGTTACACCTGTAACGACAGGTACTGCAAATACAGGTGTTGGAGCTGATGAAGATGGTGTCGAAGATGATATTCCGCAGATTCCTATTCGTGCTGCTGTTTCTGTTGCACCTACTGCAGAGCAGATTCGTTGGGATGGCAGAGATACCCAGGCACATGCATTGATAGCTTTGTCTGTCAAACGTGCCATTATTCCTCACATTCGCTCTTGCAGAACAGCAAAGGATGCTTGGGATACACTCACCACTTTGTACCACGCTAGGAATGAGGCTCGTGTTGCTTACCTCCGAAAACAGTTGGAGAGTGAGCACATGAATGAAGGTGATTCTATGGACAGTTTTCTTACAAAGATCAAAGACCTGAAGGATCAATTGATTTCTGCTGATGAGGTTATACCAGATAGCTCACTTGTGCAGACCGTTCTGAATGGTCTTCCTCATTCATATCAGAGTTTTGCCTCTACTCTTCGGTTGATGATGAAAGGCAATCCGAATGCCTTGTCATTTGAGGAATTAGTCTCTGTTCTGTTGCAGGAAGATCAGTCCAGGCAGAACAGGTCCATTATGCGTGTTGCAGATCAAGCTTTCCTGGCTAGTCAGAAGGGCAAAGGAAAATGGAGCTCTTCTCCTAGTAAGCAGAAATCTGCAAATGCTGCACAATCGAAGAACCAGGATAAAGATGAGAAGAAATCAGAAAAGCAGAAATTGTTCTGCAAGTACTGTAAAGGAAATGATCATATTATAAAGAACTGTCCAAAACTGGCTGCTAAAGAGGCAAAGAAGAAAGAGGCTGGAATGCTTGTTGCAGAGGCCTCTACACCAAAAACAGAGTCTGCAAATCTTGTGCAGGAAGAAGAATGGGCGTTTACTACTGTCTGCAGTTTTGACCCATCTTCTCATGATCAATGCATGTCTGCAGTAGACTTAGATGTTTGGTACTTTGACAGTGGGGCGACCAAACATATTACCTCGCAGCGCAGTTTCTTCTCTTCACTCGAGCCTGCCCCTACAGGCAATACTGTCACATGCGCCAATAACTCCTCTTATCCTGTTATGGGAGTTGGTAAGATCATTCTGACTACTGCTGATGGTAGTTCAGTTCGGGCTACGCAGAAATTGCAGCTTGTACATAGTGATGTCTGTGGTCCTATGCAGACACCCTCTTTTGGAAATTACCTTTACTTCATGACTTTCATTGATGATTTTTCTAGGCATGCATGGGTATATCCACTCAAAGCAAAGTCCGAAGTGTTCATGTGCTTCAAACAGTTTTTGGTTTTGGCAGAAAATCTGTCAGCATGTAAAATGGGCACCCTCTGTTCTGATCGAGGGGGGGAATATATGTCTTCAGATTTTAATGCATTTCTGGCTGAACGTGGGATAAAACACCAGTGTACAGTGCCGTATACACCTCAACAGAATGGAGTTGCTGAACGAAAGAACAGGTCACTCATGGAGATGGCGAGGTGCATGGTCAAAAGTCAGGCTTTACCACATAGTTTCTGGCTTGAGGCTGTCATGTGTGCAGCATATGTACTCAACAGGTGTCCCACTAAGCGACCGCAAGCCATCTGTTGCTCATCTGCGTGTTTTTGGTTGTTTGGCATACACATTAATGCCTGAACAACATCGCAGAAAATTGGATGATAAGGCAGTAAAATGTATTTTTGTTGGGTACAGTTCTGAAAGTAAAGGCTATCATCTGTATCATCCACAGACTAAACGCATTCTGGTTAGCCGTGATGTGGTCTTTGTGGAAGATGCTATTCAGCCATTGCTTTCATGTACTAAGGAGACATCTGTTAGCTCCAAAGACATGTATGATACTTTGATGCCTCTTTTTACAGGTGGACATGCTAATGCTGGTCCTAATGAGGCAACTTCTCAGCCTTTGCAGGTTTCATATGATGATGCAGATCATTCCATTTCTGATGCAGATTTACATGATGCACTTCTTGATGAGAGAGCTGATATTGAGCAGGCAAAAACTATGCCAAAATGGTTGGTGCAGACTTTGCGTGACAGCAAATTAGATGCACCTTTGTCATATCGTACTCGTTCAGGCTCTCATAGTGCCTCGTTTGCATGAAATTGCTATGCTATGGCTGCATCTAGTCTCTGTGATGAGAATGAGCCTGATTCTTTTGATGAAGCACAAAATTCAGAAAATTGGATGGCTGCTATGCAATCTGAATATGATGCTATAATGAAGAATGGTACATGGTCTTTATGTGACTTGCCTCCTGGCAAGAAGGCCATTGGCACTAAGTGGGTATACAAGCTGAAGCGTAAACCTGATGGTACAGTTGACAGGTATAAGGCTAGGCTTGTTGCAAAGGGTTATGCACAGGAAAGAGGCATTGATTTTGATGAGACCTTTGCACCTACATGTCGTATGACTACTGTTCGGAGCATTTGTGCACTTGCAACCCATCATGGTTGGAATGTACATCAGTTGGACATTAAAACAACATTTCTGAATGGTGACTTGCATGAAGAAGTGTATGTTTTTCAGCCCCGTGGCTTTGTGCAGAAAGGGCATGAAAACCAAGTTTGCAGGTTAAAGAAGGCATTATATGGTTTAAAGCAAGCACCACGTGCTTGGTATGAGAAGATACATGCCTATCTGATTGCACATGGTTTTGAGAACAGTCCAACTGAAAGCACCTTATATGTTAAACGTGCTAATGATGTGCTTCTGATCATTGTCGTCTATGTTGATGACATGCTGCTCACTGGTCCTATTGAGACACATATTGCTGATTTGCATGCCTCATTTGAGATGTCTGATTTGGGGCATTTGCATCACTATTTGGGCATTCAATTTATGCACGTTGATGGTGGAATGGCTTTGTGTCAAACGAAATATATTGACACATTATTGCAGCATTTTGGCCTTGAAGACTGTAAGCCTATTGCCACTCCTATGGAGACAGGTTTACGATTGAGTCTTCATGATGCTGGAGATGCATTTGATGCTGTTCTCTATCAGCAGGCTGTTGGATGCTTGATTTACTTATGCATTACTCGGCCAGATATTCAGTTTGCTGTCTCACAGATGAGCAGGTTTATGCATTGCCCAGGAGTCACGCATTGGAAAGCGGTTAAGCGCATCTTTCGCTACTTGAGTGGTACTCGGCTACTTGGGTTGTTTTATCCCAAGGGGGGATCACTACCGCCAGATTTGCATGCTTTTTCTGACTCAGATTGGGCTGGTTGCTATGACACTCGTGTGTCCACCAGTGGTTTTTGCTTCATGCTTGGTAGCTCATGTATATCTTGGTTGAGCAAGAAGCAGCCTACTGTGGCCACTTCCAGTTGTGAGGCTGAGTATAGGGCAGCTTTCACAGCGACTGTTGAGTGTGTGTGGCTCAGACGCCTTATGGCTGATTTGGGTGTTGGCTAGTCTTCTGCCACCACCATCTTCACTGACAGTCAGAGCGCATTGGCAGTTGCGAGGAACCCTGTGTTCCATGCTCGCACTAAGCACATTGAGGTGCATTATCACTATGTCAGGGAGAGGTTCTCTGCTGGGGAGATCAGCTTGGCATATGTGCCCACGCAGGAGAACATTGCAGACCTTTTCACGAAGGCTCTGCCTAGGGAGAAGTTTGAAGCTTTCCGCAAAGCTTTGGGCTTACTTCCTTTTGTGGAGTGATTTCCACATAGCTTGGCACTTCCTTATACATGAGTGCCAGCTCCTTGTTCACCGCATCACTCCCAGGGGGGATTTGTTGATATATTTAGGTAGTGATGTGTGTGAACACTCTAGGACCGCCGGGGCACTTTTTTCCGTCTTTAGGAGGTTTTTTCCCCCCGGCTTGTACATACGCCTATTACCCTAATGGGCTACTTATCTTTGTACATTCTCTAGTAATACATTCAATATTGTGTGTTTGTGCTCCAAGCTTCTTCTTCTTCCTTGTGCTGTTCGCGTGCTTCTGCAGACGTCTATCTCCAACAATCCTAAGAAGATACATCTGGTGTGTTTTGGTTGTAGCTTATTGAAATGGAAAATTGAGTGTTTTACTAGTATAGGCGTCTTATAGATTTTACCATCAAGAGTCTTAGTATAACTTTGATTTAAGATATAGATGGAAATTTTGATGGACTTTGCCCATAATGTTTTTTCAAAAAATTTCATCCCTTCAACATGCATCTTACCATATCAAAAATGGATTGATTTGGTTGTTCTCATATACTCTTCTATTGAAGGATATGGTCCATTATGAGTTGGTGTTTGATCCCTTTAATCTTGGAGAATCTTGAAACTCCTTTGATATAAACTCACCACCACAATTCAATAAATTTCTTCATAATTTTCTCTATTTGATTTTCAACATGTTGTAGCCACTCTTTGAACCTATCAGAAGCTAAATTCTTATTGCAAAAGAAGAACACCCATATTTTCCTATTATAGTGATCAATGATTAACATGAAGTAAGGAGAGTTGCCCAAGGCTTATATAGGCATCTTACCACCTACATAAGCATGCACCAACTCTAGGGGATTGCATGCTTTCTTTCTTGTGGGAACAACTTTCTCTTTTGTTTACCCTACTAGTAGACATGAAACCATACCCTTGCTGTGCATCTCCTTTAGTATAATATATCCAAAATGGGGCAAATCTCTCATGACATAGATTACTTGTGCCCATAGTTGTAGTGGATGTAAGAAAAAATAGTTCATACAAGTTGTTGCTTTATATATAATCCATAACAATGTTCTTGCTATTGTCCATAATATTTGCTCTTGTTTTGTTGAAAGGTATGTAATGATCTTGATCAATTGTTAAAGTTATTGAGAACAATTTTTTTCTTAATTTATGGAACATAGAACACATTTGGAAGCTTTTTAACATCCTTGCTAGCATCAACAAAAGAAACAGTACATATACCCTCTATGAAACACCTTGCATTATTACCTATCTATATTGTAATGGACTCCTTTAGAGGTTTTAAGGAACTATAAAGATCCTTCTCCTTTTCACGCTAAGAGAGGATCAATATCCAAAATCCATGAGTCCTCTCTTTTTTATTCTTCTATGGAAGAGCATACCTCCTCTATAAACACAAACAAATCAAGCTCAATTTCTACTAGTGTTGAATGCCTCCTTGCCCTTTCCACCCTCTCAAGGGCCACTTTTCTCCTTTTCCCATTGGATGTGACAATCATAAATTTTGTGGCCTTTCGTCATTGTCCCTCATGCTTCTTCTTTTTTGTCTCCTCCTTTTGGACATCACCTTTACCTCCTTTCTTATTTGAAGTGAATGGATTTGTTGTTCTCCTTTCTCATCTTAAGTTGTATCCATGAGTAATGCATAAGACTCTTCAAATGTTAGGGGTTGAGGTATAATTTGAGTGTTTTAACTCATCAAACTTTGGTGCATAGATCTAAAGGCAATATCGAGCTAGCTACTCATTTGAATTTTATGATTCTTCAATATTTTCAAAGCTTCAAATGCCTTAGCTGTATGTTGAATCAAAGTCAACATACTTTCAAAAGTACTCATAACAAAAGTAGTGCATTTGCATTTTTTTCCAAGCATTTAAAAAGTCAACATTTAGAGGAATGGTAATATTCGGAGGATTTGAATTGCGTGTCGATTGAGACTCTTGATTGATCCTAAACACAACCTCAAGTAGCTTGTAATAATCAAAGATAGACGTGATTTTAAACATCTACATGGTGTAGTTTGTACCATCAAGCTTACCTTCCATGAAGGTTGGTCAACATATCCATAATATTTAGATGACCCACATCACTCTCATAGCTCCCACCATTGTTTCAGATGTTGTCATGCCAATTTAGGTTGTTGTCAAAAAATGATGTTGCACCACTTGACATGATATCTGCTTTGTTGTCAAAGCCTTTGTATTTCTTATACTATGTCATGCAAATCCTGCTCTAATCTAACACAATATAAGAATGAACACAATTAGCAAAATAGAAAAATGGAGAGAGAGAGAGAGATGCAAAAAACAAAAGCATAGATATAGAGAACTTCAATTCCCATACTACCAAAAATGTAGTTACAAAGATCTTGTTTTCCACTTGTTTGCTCCCAATGTGGAGCTTAAATGCCGATCTAGAGGAGCCTAGATAAAGGTCTTAGTGATGATCATTTGAAACAAAGTTACATCAAGACCAATGTTATGAGAGGCATAACCTCCATGATGAAATGAACCAAGGAACTAAACTAGCAAGACTACAACAAGACTAAGCCCACAAGGGGTGAGAGATGCACTTTCCAGCCAATCGAATCCACCCATATATACACCTTTAAGTCAACAAGGGAAATGTGAGGAGAGCTTGCGAAATGTCCTATCCATATGGATTCTAATCCAAGGCCTTCTAACCTTGAAAGTCACATGAAATTACATGGCTCTCACATAGATTCTAAAAGGAACCTTGCCAAGCTTGTACATGCAAGTCTAAAGGCTTGAGAGGTCTCACTAAGTATCAAATACCATAACCTTAGGAAATATCAATCCTAAGGGTCAAAACCCTTCAATTCGGAGTAAATTAATCCAAATAGCTCAAGGGTCCAAACCATATTTTTGGAGAAACTTTCCCTAGGGTTTTTGAATAAACTCCAAGGGTTCTCCAAGTGACTATGGACCCTCAAAACCCATGTATTTTGCCACTTAGACCCATAGTTATACACCATTCTTCCCATTTTAAACACTTTTGTCCTCGAAAATGTGTGGAAGTATATTATGTAGAATATTCCCCCATATCCCATGATAAATCTCATCGATCATGGTCTTCATCTCTCGGATTCGTCTCTTTATCATAAGGGGATTCTATCCCACACTAGATTTGAAAAAAGAGGGAAATCCATGTGTGGGCTTAACCCCACCCAAATCATTCTAAACACAACCTAGCTTTTCATGTGAAACACCAAATCAAGTGTCAATCATGGAAATAATGATAAGAGAGAAATTAAACTATCCTTGCCTATTTCAATGCTTGCTATATGCGAATTGGGCAAGCATTGCACAAACATATGAAGTAGGTGGATTCTAATTTGTTGAATGGCTCTATTTCTATGCACTACTTGTGCATGGACCTAGACAAATAGATAGATCTCTCACTAATTCAAGACTTTGAAGTGTCCCCTTAAGTTGAGGTTGACCAAAACATCTACCTTAGATGTTATTGACTATGTTCCACTTCTCAACCAACATCTATTGATCTCTTTTCTCAATCATAAGATTATCATGTCCTATTGGGCTTTAGAGTACAAGATAGAATGCAAGAAAAGAAGTATTTCATTTACTTTTTTGATCAACCAACTTCAACTAACAAATCAAAATGATTTACCTTAACATACTTCCTCAAATACATGACTTCTCGTAAATTGTTAGAACTAGAAATAATTCCTAACTCTTTTCTCTTCAAGAGTTTTACTCAAACTCTTTGAGGGAACTTTAGACCCTTTCTTCATCCATCTACCTTGAAGCCTACTCAATGGATAAATGAGTTCTCTATTTCTCAAGAGTCTTCTAAAATTGAATGGGTTCTATACAAAGCATCCATCTATGATGTCTAATTCAATTACCTATTCCATCCAATTGAACCTATTCTAGAAACAAATTTGAATATTCTTTCAAAGTCAGGTCTAAGGTTCAAAAAAGTCGGAAGGAAGAACTGAAATTTTGTGTAACAGATTCAACTTCTAAGATACTAAAGTGCTTTGATTCAAACTAGATGAGACTCAAAGCTTAAATGATTCATTCTAGTCAAGGGTTTTGAAATACTCTTTCTCTCTTTATAAGATTAAATCAAATTCTCAAATATAGTATTTGAGTAAAGTTAAACCATCATCCATCTACCAAAATCTAATAGTAAAACATCAGTGTCTCGAGCCACAGAGCTTTGTGAATATTGTTTAACTTTACTCTAAAACAATGATGCTTCGACTATCTTGATTACTAAGTTAATCTATTTCAATCTCTTGAGAACCCTTTTGCTAGAGTGTCAAATCTAATAGATATATTTAATTCAAGGGATTGATTCACTTGGTTGCACTATCAATAAGGAGTTTTAGGATTAATTGACAGTACAAGGTGTTATAGGATTAATCAACTCTAACTTCAAATATGTTAATTACTAAGGCAATTCTTTACATAGTCCCTTGACACCCCTTTATAATAGATTTGAGTCAAGATATTGATTCACTTTGTTGTGTTCTCAACTAAGTGCTTTATTCCAGTTTGACTTAGTCGAACTTACCTTGCTTAAAGGATCTTTCCAAGTTCTTTTTCTTTAGAAACTTTGTGTAGCATTTTTGATAAAGGACTTCAAAATCCTTACTTGGAAGTCTCATAACTTAAATGAGACCATACCAGCCTTACTGAAAACCTTCATAAAGGTCTAGAAAGTACCTTCACTTCATGATTTTCAAACTTTACAATTAGTTGGTACTTGAAGTGTTTTCCGGTCATACTCTTGACCCTCATATACTTCATCTTTATCTATGAAATTTCAATTCCTATTGAAAATTAGCTACACTTCAAGCAATGGGCCCAAGACTAATATGTATCTACCATCTCAAGGTTTGAGGTCCCATACCATCATTCCTACAATAATGTGAATACAAAGTATAGTACCCCATACCACCATACTCTATATCCAACACTGATGTGCACATGATATTTACCTTGAAGTCTAGAAACTTTTCTAATTATAGAGTATCTTTTACTAAAATTCTTCTTACTAGAATTTGTAGTCGAGCAATTAGTTCTATGTTTTCTACTCTACTTAGGTTTTTAGGGCTTCCAACTCAAGATTATCGGAACTTATAATTTCACCTGCTTATATTTCCCTTTTATCATTTTCTTTGATAGAACCTAATTAGAGATTTATACCATGATCCTCTAAAGCTATGTTGGGGTGCCATCCTACTTAAGATGTCATCCAAAATTCCTCTGGAACCATTTTTTAAGTATCTCTATTATATGTAGAGTTAGCATTAGATATGCTAGGTTCTCTACACTAATGTATATATGACATTGGGCCCATGTCAAAAAGATGTACATCGAGAAGTTTTCTAAGTCATTAAACAAAGATATTCTCAAGTGCTCATTGTTTCATATATGCATGGCTTTGGGATGACATTATGTTGAAAGGTTTTATCTCATAAAACTTATTAAAGAAATAATATAAGTCATTAAAGACATTAGATACATTCGGGAGCCTTCCACTTCAAGTATTCATTCCTTCCTTATGCTTGATATGGCAAGGTAATCTATCGGAACACTTCTTCCCTAATCTCATTCTAATAGAGTTCTTACTTACCTATTTATGGAGCCAGACATATTCATCACTTATTGTAATCTTTACATTAAATTTTTGGGGATACTCAAGTATCAGTAAAAGTAGACTTGAGGATCTTTTTTAATAAAACCTAGTTAGAATCCCTTCTTTCAAAAATTATTTCTTTCATTTCAAAGTAAACTACCTATTTAAGTTCACTTTAATACCTTTAAATGCATATGACTGCATTCTTGAGAAATGCCATGAATGATTCATGCAATCTCTCACTACTAATATGCTCATGCATTCCATGATCTTGTGTCCTTTTCATATGCACCCTCATACTACATGTGTTTCTTTTTCCTACCATCATCATGAAAATACACATGCCTTTATGCATTTATAAATGTCTCTATTGAAAAGGAAGCTTACATTATGCACAAAGAAAGCTTAGGACTTTAGATTGTGCATTGAAAATGTCTCTTGTCCAAATGAATGTACCACCATTCATTCTTTTCAATGCATAAATGCATGCAAGCATTTGAGGTGCTTTCACTTCCATGCATGTTTGCTATAAGCTTTCATTAGCTATGGATGTAAATTGAAGACTTGTCCTAAGCTTCAATTACATCCCTATACAAAGGATATGGAAAATCAATATGACTCAAAAATACTAAGCTGAATTTCAAGCTTCATCCTTCCCTCAATATTTGAGAAGAGCCATCCTTTTTCTTCGTTCTTTGTTTGCTTCATTAAGTTGCCCTCCATTGTTCTGTCCTATCTTTCGTATTTATTTTATCCACCATATGCTTCTCTCTTAGGAAGACAAAGAGCTTCAAAAGCTCTTAAAATTTGGTATATAAACAAGAACTCTCAAATTCTTCCTCAACTCAAAGTCTCTCTATAAAAAAAGGAAAGTAGAAAAAGAGCCCATGGTTGCACTGTGTGAGGCAAAATGGATCCTTTGGCTACAAGTGTGGGTTCTTTGGGTCCAATTAAGGGAGTATGGTTGAAATCTTTGCACAACTAATCCGCGAATGACTACATGGAATTTGACAAACCTTTTGTAGAAATTGAAAGTGTTGAAAGGCATAGGACTCATCTACTTGCTAATTTTGAGCATGAAATATCCCACATGGGATAGAAATTTGTTGAGTGAAGCCCTTAGAAGGCACTAAGCACCTCTCTCTCCGCCATCTAACAAAGAAGAGAGCTTTTGACTTCTGTTTTGTGCACCCTTCCATATAGCATCTACGCATGCCCATCCATGTGATTCCCTTGGCTGCTGTTGGATGGCTGGGAGGAGTTCTCATGCTTGATAGATCTTCTCCATTAAGAGAGTGGTCCCACAACATCTATCAAAAGTCTCCTTAATATCCATCTTTTGCAAAGAGAGGTAACTCAATCTTGGAGCTTGCAAACCACCTCTCACACTTGGAGCTCGTGAACATAATGGTATCCAAGAGGAATTACAAAAAGAATAGCCTGGTGCTTGGAATACTAGTGCTATGAGATGCCTATCCTCTAAAATCAAATGAACTAAGGAACTAAATAAGCAAGACTACAACAAGACTAAGGATCAAGTCATTCTCTAAGCCCACAAGGGGTGAGAGATGCACGTTTCAACCCAACTCGACCCATATATATACACCCTCTAAGACAAGGGGGGAAATGTGAGGAGAGCTTGTCAAGTGTCCCCTCCACATGGATTCTAATCCAAGGCTTACTAACCTTGGAAATCACATGAAATCACATGGCTCTTATATCGATTCCAAAAAGATTCCTCCCAAGCTTTTACATGCAAGTGAAAAGGCTTGAGAGGCCTCCCTAAGGGTTAAACAATGTACCCTTAGGAAATATCAATCATGAAGGGTCCCAATTTCCTATCATGTCAACCCTTCAGGCCAAGGAGATTGCAACAAAAGGCATTAATTCCCCCTTTGCAATCCCCCCATTAAGGTTCTTTGGACAAATTGTGCAACACCATAAAGCTTTTATTTCATTTAAAATGGCTAAGCTCACAAAAATTATCTACAACCATCTATGGGCACATGTAGACCTCATCTAACTTGAAAGTTAGGATTCCACAAATGCCTAGACTATCATAATGGATTCTCCTCATAGTTGGGGCCTTACAACTTTATACCATGGATCATTAGCGGTCTCATGAGGATGGAGTTTTTTAACATATCTAACATACCACTAAAATTTCTAACCAAATATATCATTAATAAGTCTAAGTTTGAAGCTTTCAGATCGCATATAAATTTCCAAAAGCTTATAAAGAATTCTCTATATTGCAACACCTTTTGTAACATTCATAGACACACTTTGAATTTTAAAACAAATTTATTTTATGCTCACAACCTTCACATTCTTTACATAATGTACTTTAATGCACTCAGTTTCCTTGTAGTTTAATGTTTACACAATGCTTGTTTGGATGCTTCTTCTTACTCTTCTTCTCGACTTTGCCAATATGTGCTCCTTCAAAGTTGATACTATTCCATGGGTTTCGTTTACCTTGTTCCTTCTTTAGATTTGCAATTATTTCTCCCAACTTTAGATTTAGAAGTCTAGAGTATAGTCATCACGATATCGTAAGAAGTTGAAATACTTTTAAAAGTAACTTACCATAGTTGTGACTTTTGGAAAAAATGCACCAGCCAAAGTTCATTGGATCATATGAGATAACACTAGGTATTGTGTCGTATTCGATACAAACTTGTGTTGCAAACATGATTCCTAAAAATTGGGTGATCTATTCATTGTTGAAGTTGAGTCCTATGATGGATAGAGCTCTTTCCTACTACTTAGTTGATGGAATTCGACTCCCTCCTAGAGTTGCAAGTCCTTTTTGAAGTTGGGCCCTAAAACGGATATATCCTGTTTGAGTTATTGGAAGGGACTCCACTCCCTCCTCAAGTTGCACATCCTTTTCAATATTTTGATGAGACTTTACCAAAATCAAACCAATGATATATCATTCTTGATAACTTCGCATAAATTGCAATCACTAAACAAGTACTGGAGCTTCATTCATGAAGTATAGAACCAACCTCTTTTAACTTGTCTAGATGCTACAACTTTTGAAGAGGTCATAATTTAAAGAGCTTCCTCTAGTACCTTTGAAAAAAGTGGGTGAAAGTAATGTTGGTAGTGGTCTCCCTAGGGATAAATCATCGAAAGAATTTGAATATCATATATTGTTGATATATTTAGGTAGCGATGTTTGTGAACACACTAGGACCGTCGGGGCACTTTTTCCCTCTTTAGGAGGTTTTTTTCCCCCGGCTTGTGTGTTGTGCTCCAAGATTCTTCTTCTTCCTTAACGGGTCACTTATCTTTGTACATTCTCTTGGTAATACATTCAGTATTGTGTGTTATGCTCCAAGATTCTTCTTCTTCCTTGTGTTCTTCATGTGTGTCTACAGACCTCAAACTCCAACAATTGGTATCAGAGCTAGTCATCTCTTCATCTAGGATGTCATCGACACCCCTCCGATCATAGTCTCAAAATAGCACGAAATTTGGTAAGCATACTCATGGCGATTAGGAGATAAAAAAACCTTCGTTTTGTGTGTCAAAATCACGATTTGAGCTCGTTTTGGCCTCCGAATGCACTATCACAACACCTATGCAAGCAATTCTATCTTTTTGTGCCAAAGATATATATAGGTTTTGGTTCGCCAATATAAGCACCTCAAAGTATAATACACGTTTAGCAGAACTCAACATGATAGTTCTCTTCAAATTTTTGAGATACAATCATTTTTTTGCATCAAGGAATTTCAATCAATGGCCATGGTTGAAAGCAGTAATGTATTCCATATGTTGGCTCTTGAGGATAAATTGGATGGTACCAATTACACATTATGGGCTTATATGATGCATCATGTATTGGTTGTAAAAGGTTTGTGGAATATTGTACATGATCTTGAAAAAGGTCCTACTATACCTACAAATACAGTCACTAAAGCTGATGTACATGGAGTCGAAGATAGTGATATTCTTTAGATTCGTGTTCGGGCTACAGTTCCTGCAACACCTACTACATAGCAACTTTGTTGGAAGGCAGAGATGCTCAAAAACATGCATTGATAGCCTTGTATGTCAAACATCCCATTATTCCTCACATTCGATCCTGCAAAACAACAAAGGATGCTTGGGATGCACTTATAAATTTATACCAAGCAAGGGATGAGGCTTGTGTTTCTTACCTCCAAAAACAATTGGAGAGTGAACACATGAATGAAGAATATTCCATGGACAATTTTTGACAAAGATCAAAGATTTGAAGGAGTAATAGAATTTTGTTGATGAAGTCTTGCCTCATAGTTCACTTATGCATATTGTCGTGAAAGGTCTTCAAGATTCATATCAGAGTTTTGCTTCTACTCTTCGATTGATGATGAAGGGAAATCCAAATGCCTTAACATTTCAGGAGTTAGTCTCTATTATGTTGCAAGAAGATCAGTCTAGGCAGAATAGGTCCATTATGCATGATGTAGATCAAGCTTTCTTGGCTAGTCAAAAGGGCAAAGGTAAATGGAGTTCATCTACTATCAAGAAAAAATCTGCTAATTCTACACAATCAAAGAAGGATGATAAAGACAAGAAGAAAATAGAAAAGAAGAAGTTTTTTTGCAAGTACTATAAATTGTAGAAGCCTCTACAACCAAATCAGAGTCTGCAAATCTTTTGCAAAATGAAGAATGGGCATTTACTACTATTTGCAATTATGACTTATCTTCTCATGAACAGTGTAAGTCTGCTATAGACTCATATATTTGGTACTTTGATAGTGGGGCAACCAAACATATTACCTCGCGACGCGGTTTCTTCACTTCACTTGAGGTTGCCTTTACAAGGAATACTATCACATGCGCCAACAACTCCTCTTATCTTGTTATGGGGGTTGGTAAGATCATTATGACTACTACTGATGGTGGTTCTTTTACATTGTTGGATGCGTTATTTATGCCAGGGATCAAGAAAAATCTATTATTAGTTTTAGCGTTAGCCAAGATCGGCTTGGTTGTGAAATTTTTTCATGATAGATGTATAATTCATGATCTGTCAAATGGCAATGCCATCATCACTTCTGGCATTTGATATCGTGGGTTGTATAAGCTCATAGATTATGCAAAATCTATGAATGATTCAACATGTGCAGTTCAAGATTCTCAAGCTATGTTGTTTGATGTCGTGGGTTGTATAAGCTCATAGATTATGCAAAATATGTGAATGATTCAACATGTGTAGTTCAAGATTCTCAGGCTATGTTAGATGCAAAGCTTTGGCATGCACGGTTTGGTCATATGAATTTTGCTAGTTTGCTATGCCTACACAAATCTGAAATGTTTTCCTCTTTGCCCAAACTTGAGGCACCTGGTAAACATGTCTCTGAAGGCTGTATTTTGGGCAAAATGCAGTATTCCTTCCCAAAAGATGGTTCAGTTCGAGCTACTCAAAAATTGTAGCTTGTTAGAGTGATGTCTGTGGTCCTGTGTAGACACCTTTTTTTGGGAACTATCTTTAATTCATGACTTTCATTGATGATTTTTCCATGCATGCATGGGTATTCCATTGAAAGAAAAGTCCAAAGTATTTACGTGCTTCAAGCAGTTTTTGGTTTTGGTTGAAAATTTGTCAGCATGTAGAATGGGCACCCTTGATTCTGATCGAGGGGGTGAATATATGTCTTTTGATTTGAATGCATTTTTTGCTGAACATGGGATAAAACATTAGTGTACAATGTCGTATACACCTCAACACATAGTCAAGAGTCAAGCTTTACCACATAGTTTTTGGCTTGAGGTTGTTATGTGTGTAGCATATATGCTTACTAGGTCTCCCACTAAAGCATTGCAGTCTATCACTCCATATGAGGCTTGGCATGGTCCAAGCTATCTATTGCTCACCTATGTGTCTTTGGTTGTCTAGCATATGCATTAGTGCCTGAACAACAATGCAAGAAATTGGATGATAAAGCAGTGAAATGCATTTTTGTTGGAATAATTTTGAAAGCAAAGGCTAAGTCTATATCATCCACAGAATAAACACATTTTAGTTAGTTGTGATGTTTTTGTGGAAGATACTATTAAGCCATTACTTTCATGTACTAAGGAGAGATCAGTTAGTTCCAAAGATGTGTATGATATTTTGCTGCCTTTATTTATAGGTGGACAATCTAGTGTTGATCCAAATGAGGCAATTTCTCAACTTTTAGAGGTTTCACATGATGATGCAGATCATTTCGCTTCTAATGCAGATTTACATGATGCACTTATTGATGAGAGAATTGATATAGAGGAGGCAAAAACTATGCCTAAATGGTTAGTGAAGACTTTACGAGATAGCAAATAAGAAGGGATGCTTTATTTATGCCAAGGATCAAGAAAAATCTATTATCAGTTTTCGCATTAGCCAAGATCGGCTTGGTTGTGAAAATTTTTTATGATAGATGTATAGTTCATGATCTGTCAAATGGTGACTCAGTTGGATGCGTGATTTAGTTACGCATTACTTGGCCATATATTGAGTTTGCTATCTCAGAAATAAGTAGGTTTATACATTGCCTAGGTGTCAACCATTAGTAAGCGGTTAAGCACATCTTTCTGAACTTGAGTGGTATCCAGCTACTTGGATTGTTTTATCCCAAGGGGGGAGCACTACAACCAAATTTACATGCTTTTTCTGACTTTGAGTGGGCTGGTTTCTATGACACTCGTGTGTCCATCAATGGTTTTTTGCTTCATGCTTGGTAGCTCATGCATATCTTGGTTGAGTAAGAAGTAGCCTATTGTGGCCTTTTCTAGTTGTGAGGCTGAGTATAGGGCAACTTTCACAACGATTGTTGAGTGTGTGTGGCTTAGACGCCTTATGCTTGATTTGGATGTTCGTCAATCTTCTGCCACCACCATCTTCACTGACAATCTGTATCAGGGGAGCACTAGATTGTGCTCTCCGACTACACTAGACTAGATTTTGGAAATATATTTTCGATTACAAGATCACCCACTTACGAGAAATAATACAAGAATAAATAACTGATACAAGAATTTCCACAACCTAGGACTGATAGGTCTAGATAACTCGACTAGAGATGACATAGAAGATCCTACAACCAAGGACTATAGGTATGGAGCAATATCTCTTTATTACAAGAACCCCCTTCAGGGAGATGAACTGGATACAAGAAATAACTAGGCAAGATCTCATAGTACGAGATTACAAGAGGGCAAGGCTAGATGTCCAAGAACTAGAATAATCATGACTAGAACAAGGAACAAGATAAGAATTGGAACTAGAACTTCGAAAGTACTTGGGGATCACGACTCCTTAAGATCCCAAGACTAGTATCGGCAAGATTAAGTATGTATGTGGCCAACCCCTCCTTATATAGGTTTTCAACGGTGGTTCATCAAAGGCAGTTACAAATTGATGATATCATGAATGATGTCATCAATTCAAAAATGATCTCTGGATGTTAGAATCAAGCAAGAAGACAATTAATCTTAGGGTTTGGTATATTTTGGATGCAATGGAAGCATTAGTTTCTCAAAACTCTGAGCCAATCATGAGATATGGAAAGTCACATGGAATCTAAGGTTTAAGATTGTTTCCTTGTCCATGACATCACCTCCTCCTCAAGTGACAAGTTCCATGAGGAGTAGCCATATTCTCTAGCTTGGGTTTCATTGCATTCTTCCTATGGAATTCACGAATCTTGATTCTTACTCTCTAATTATTTTATATAAGTTCCCAAGTACGATCACTGGCATCATACCCTTTCCAATGAATAAGGTATTTCAATCTTCCTCGAGAGATTCTTGAATCTAAGACATGCTCAACCTTAAATTCTTCATGAGCCTCAATCTTGATAGGTGGTGAAGGACTGGGTCTCTCTTGAGCTTCCTTGGGTTCTTCATGCAATAGATCCTTTGAGCTTCTAGTGGTATGTTGTGGTGTCTCCAAGATCTTTGATGGAGAGCCTTGAGTAAGCACACTTCGTTCATTGAACACGAACTCCTTTTCCTTTATCTTCTTGTTATCTTCATAAAATGTATACTCCATATGATTTGTAATGATTTTCGAGGCTTCAAAGATTCTTGATTCGGAGTCTTGAGGAACAGTGTCTTGATTATTCAACACTTCTAGCCCTTGGACTTGCCTTTCATTGAACAATTGACTCTCACATTGAATTGCTTGATTGATAACATCATCCAAGGTATCTCCTTGAGGCATGGATAGCAAGAGATACTTCACTTCATCTTTGAGGCCACTTTCAAATTGATTAACTAGATAGTCTTCTTGATATGTGGATCCTTGAAATAAATTTTTGAAGTCTGACGCAAATTCTGCAACTGAGCAATCACCTTGTCGTAGCCTCCTTTCCAAATCTTGGAGTATCTGATATACATCATTTAAATAAATTCAATATTTCTAAGTATGGATATGAAGTCCATCATTCTTGATACAATTTTGATATGGATAGTCTTGCCAAAATGTTAAGGGAGCTCTAGATTGTGCTCTCCGACTACACTAGACAAGTTTCGAAAACTTACTTTGGATTACAAGACCACCCACATAGGAGAAAGAATACAAGAAAAAATAATTGATACAAGAATTCCCACAACCCGAGACTGATAGGTCTAGATAACTCGACTATATCGATGATGCAAAAGATCCCACAACCACGGACCGTAGGTATAAAGCAAGATCTCTTGATTACAAGAACTCCCTTCAGGGAGATGAAGTAGATACAAGAAATAACTAGGCAAGATCTCGTACTTCAAGATTATAAGAGGACAAGGCTAGATGTCCAAGGACTAGACTAATCAGGTCTAAAACAAGGAAGAAGACAAGAACTAGAATTGGAACCTCAAAAGTACTTACTTGGTGATCACGACTCCTTGAGCTCCCAAGACTGGTATTGGCAAGATTGAGTACATATGTGGTCAATCACTCCTTACAAAGGTTTTCAAGGGAGGTTCATTAAAGGCGGTTACGAATTGATGATATCATCGATGATGTCATCAATTCAAAACATGATCTTTGGATATCAAAATCAAGCAAAAAGACAATCCACCTTAGGGTTTGACACATTTCGAACACAATGGAAGCATTAGTTTCTCCAAACTCTAAGTCAATCATGAGATATGGAAAGTCACATGGAATCTAAGGTTTAAGATGGTTTCCTTGTCCATGACACTCAGAGCGCATCGACCGTTGCGAGGAACCCTGTGTTCCATGCTTGCACTAAGTACATTGAGGTGCACTATCATGTCAGGGAGAGGTTTTCTGCTAGAGAGATCAGTTTGGCATATGTGCCCACACAGGAGAACATTGCAAACCTTTTCACAGAGGCTCTGCCTAGGGAGAAGTTTGAAGCTTTCTGCAAAGCTTTGGGCTTACTTCCTTTTGTGGATTGATTCCATATAGCTTGGCACTTCCTTATACTTGAGTGCCAACTCTTTGTTCACCGCATCACTCCCCGGGGGATTTGTTGATATAGATAGTGATGTGTGTGAGTACACTAGGATTGTTGGGGCACTTCTTTCCCTCTTTAGGAGGTTTTTTTCCCACAGCTTGTATATACACCTATAACCCTAATAGGTCACTTATCTTTGTACATTCTCTTGGTAATACATTCAATATTATGTGTTATGCTCCAAGCTTCTTCTTCTTCCTTGTGCTCTTTGTGTGCTTCCGCAGACCTCAAACTCCAACATATGCTAATACCAAATGCTATTTTATCACCCAATATTTTATAAGTGAAAAGAGAAAGAGAAAATATACTATGATCTTCGTAAGAAACAAAAAAACCGAACTTTGTCTAAATAAACATGAAACTCAAAATCATTATAAAACAATTTCTTATCTAATCTAACAAGTCGATGTCGACTACCAACTATCTAGATGAGGTAGGCGCCAACAATATAAAGGTTTCCAACAAAACAAGATAAACAAGATCCCAACCAAAAAAGAGAGATCTAAGAGCAACATGAATTTTAAGGAAGATGCTTGTAGTGGCACAGAGAACCATGTGCAACAAGAGCCCTCTCTGAAGCATTTGATGTGATGAGCTAGAATAAATAAAAAGAGGGCCAATGTCGATATGAAGAGGCTTATCTATTGGATGAGTATAGGCTGCGTTCAAAGCTGAAAATGCAGCTGTTGCTAGCTGAATATCAACTGCAGATTATCTAAAAATGAGCTGAGATGCTCCCCACTGACCACATGCGAGATAAGGCTGATATATTTGCGGCCAAAACTTCTTTTTGACAAAGACATCGTTTACTAAATGTCCTGGACAGCCCCAAAGTAATACCCACAACAAAATTTCTCAAAACATGTCTAGCTTTAGTGAACTTATCCTCAAACCTCCTGGAGAGGGTTACCCTTAAAATGAACAACTCTTCTACCAACTTTGTGACCAACTCAAAAATGGGGAGAGGGTTCAACCCCTGCCCACTGGGGGCACCCCCTACCTTAATAGGTAGGATGAATATGGCCTTCAGGCTTGTCGACATCGGCTTTTGGGCTGGTGGTCTTATCTCTAGCTTTCGGGTCTGTCAGAAACTTGTTTCCTTGTTGGGCCTTAGGCCCATCCCTTCCCAAGCTCTATTCCTAGTGAGCCTTCAAGCTTTGTAATCCTGGCCATGGTGGAGGTCTGACCCCCTACTTTGTGGAATATGAGAGGTCCCATGGATATGAAAACTGCTTCACCTGTACTTTCAATTAATTCAAGCTCATCCAAGAGATTAGGCTTAACTTCCTTAAAAAATTAATAAAAAAAAAAAAACTTAAAGCTCACCCAAGAGATTAGGCTTAACTTCCTTAAAAAATTAATTAAAAAACAAAACTTAAAAAACTCGACATTCTTCAATAATGCATACATCTCATTTTAATCATCACACACTCTCTCTCTCTCTCTCAATACACCAGTCAAGGAAATATCAGCTAGATGTTCGCTTTGTTCGGTAGTTGTTTCAATTACCTTAGTGATAAAAATCATTGTTTTAGATAACAAAAGTAAATACAATTTAGATAAAACAAGCTCAAGGGTTTTATAACACGCAAGCAGACTTTTCACTTTTGTGTCATGTCTGCCTACTTCCGAAGCATTCAGTTGTAAAATTGATCGTTTACACAGCTGCTGGCCGTGTTCAGCGGCAAGGTTCCTGAGATCAGTTTGCAAACTATTGCTGCAATTCATTGCAAGCCGGTCAGTTTCATGGTTTCTTTCTTTTTTCTTTTTATTCGGAAAGAGACTTCGCATTGATATGACACCAACGGGCTCCAGAATACTTGTTGGAGTGCAGAGAGTTTTAGCCATTTTACCATTTCCACAATTTGTTAGCGTGTGTTTCTTGTTCCCATGATCACGATACGGGAGGCTACTGGTCCCCACCTTCGCCACCATTACCCGTCACCTTCGTTAAGGTACCTTTGATGACATCTCCAGCATGGGAGAGAGCTGCTACAGCGCTATCTTCATCTGTTGAACCTTCTCCTGTGCTGCATGAGCAGCACCGGAAGCCTTCTCCTATGTTGTTTGGGTAGCACCGGAAGCCTTCTCCTTCGCTGCATCGGTCATACTCTGAGTCTTCTCTTGTATTTCTTGAGCGGCACCGGAAACCTTCTCTTCGGTGAATCGGACCGATTCCTTACTCTTTTCCTGAGTTGCTTCCACCTTCTGGCAGCGGTTTCCTTGGCATGCTCAGTCTGTTCCACCACTGCTCTTAGATAAAAGGATTGCTATACGCACAAAGAAAATCAAGACCAGATCGAAGAATGCGTTCAGTCTCTTTCATTTAATTTTCCAATGCTCAAAAATTTAGTTGGTCTCTAAAAGACTCCGTCTGTCCTTGTCAATATCATCAAATTCCAATCAACTGACAATAATTTTGGCTTTGGTGCTACGTTAAATCGATCAGACTCTCTAATCATCTCACACAGCAATTCATTATCATTTCAAAAATTTGGCATAATGCTGCTGTTTCCAATCCCTGTCTACTTTGTCTAGAAACATGGCAAATTGGAATTTGGAATTCGAATTTCACTCAACTCAGCTAATATTTTTGGCTTTACTTCAATTTTAATCAGATCTTCTAATCTTCTCATAAACATTATGATATCAGGTCAGTTCTGACATTGCATTCACCGTCTTCAATCCGCCTAATGACGAATACAATGCTACAATTCAATCCTGACTTAGTGGAGGAACTATATTAAATGTGCATGTCCTTTCTTTAACGAGCTCATGTCATAACACGGAACCTTCTTATTGAAATACGTTGCCTGCATGACACAAATTATTTTTTGATAAATCATGACGTATTAGGTTTTTAAGATCATGATTTTGCATGCCGAGATCCTTAAGTATGTAGTAAAAGGATAGACGAAATATAACATGCACCGATTCCGACAAAGTTGCATCTTTTGTCAATGCTTCTCTTTTTATTGAGGTGAAAGAAGCAAATGGCTGTGAAGAAATACAAGGCAGGCCCGAAAAGGGTTACATATGATTTGCAGTATAGTATGAAATGACAGAAAAATTTGTACCACGAGCTTTCTATTTAATTACAAGATCCTTTAAACCATAGAAAGGGCTCAGTGATTTACAACATTTCTTACAGAAAGACGGCCGACCTGTAGAGAAACACTTGAAGGTTGTCCACCCGATCGATAATGCTGTTATGTTGACAAAGGATTACTTGTACATGCCGAATTGTGAAGGGACGAGTTTCCTTGCATTCATATTCAGTCATCAACTTAGGGCTATATTTACATCAATCACTAAAGCTCATAACTGTGATATGTAAGGATTCCAAAGCGAGTACTACTGTACATCTCTTACTGCTTTTTTATGAAGCAATACCTGAAGCCGCTGAAGATTTACTCCAAAGTAAGATGCCGCTGATTTTCGCTAAGCTATTTAGGATTCTCTAAAGGCAACTTGCTGCAGGTTGATTGTTATGAATTTTCATCCCTCAGGGGTGGTGAAGGAAGCCATACTTCCAAGCGCGTTCCACCCATACCACTGACTGATTTTGGCAGATATGGAGATCTTATGCGCAAAACACCTCCAAACTCTTCCAAGATTTCTTGTGCGATGCTTAGCTCTGCCCCAATACTCAGAATGATATGTGTGTCCATTGCTCCCTGGGTACCAACCTGTAATCCAGACCCCAATGGGGCCAGCGCTTGGGCTTGGGACTGAATCATGAAAATTGCACTCCCTTAGTAGCCTGAACACTTAAGCAGGTACCTTCATGTGCGCATGCACCATGCTGCACAAATACAAATTCATTCTGCTGTAGATAAACATGCAACCACATGCTCAGACATCGAAAGCCCACGAATGTATCAAGACAAACATGTGTCCGCACTATTAATGTAATAGTAGTAGCAACACTAGAAATCATAAAAAATAATCAGCTACTTGCCAGCAAAGTATAGTCTGGCCCATTATCCTCTATAATAACAAGTACTCCACCTCCTGGTGCTTGCATCACTTTGACTTTTACCCATCCACCCGGTAGAATATGCTGCAAAGAGCTGTCTATAAGATTACTAAAAGCTTGACGGAGTGAGTATTCATCAATTGCAGCATAAAATGGTCCATCAGTTGGTCTCTGCTTGAGCTCTAAAGTTTGTCCCTTTCTACGGGCAAGAGCTACACCACTGTTGACCAAATCTGATAAAGTCTTCAACACATCACATAACCTGCACATCAGTCAAAGGATGTAAATTTTTTGGTTGTAACAAACGCTCATCAGGGCCATAATGTGAGATGGTACGTTCCACGATTGCCAAGCTTACTCATGCGTTGAGTCTGGTAGTGCGGCTAGTGCAAGAGGTGGCATTGGGGCTTCCTCATCTCTTTTACTTGAATGACTTACAGAATTGTCAGGATTAAGATCAGAATCTGTATATCTAGACACAACACCATCATGAACTGCAGAATCTCCATCTTGACCCGACCTTGTTAATGGATCCCCAGTCAGTAATCCAGAGTCTCGATTCTCATTTTCCTTGTTATGGTGCAAAGTTGGTGGACTCTACACAAACAGAACCAAATTCATATTGTGTTCATCAAATCAGTCATTTAAAAAAAATAACATTTCTCAAATCTCTTCAACAGATCAATGACACACACTCCTACATAGCCCAATATCCTATTGAAGGCAGCAGTTGGAGATATTGCAGGATACATGAATGGCTGATCCAGCAATGCCCTATGAGTGCATGAAAAAATACAGCATATTCACTTACTTCAGGTTCTCTATAGATAATGCCAGACAAAGAACTACATGAACATTTTAGTAAAACATTGTCTTAACTCATGTCATGTGACATGCATTAACAAACCAAGAGTTCCACATTTCAACAGGAAGTATATGATATACACCATGGAAGGTAATCAACTTCTTGGCATTCTAAAAGGCCCATCATTAGCCCCAACACCAATGCTGGAAGAGAGAGAGAGAGAGAGAGAGAGAGAGAGAGAGAGAGAGAGAGAGAGAGAGAGAGAGAGAGGGGGAGGGGGAGGGGGAGAGGGAGGGGGAGAGGGAGAGGGAGAGGGGAGGGAGCGGGAGAGGGAGAGGGAGAGGGAGGGGGAGCGGGAGAGGGAGAGGGACAGGGAGAGGGAGGGAGGGAGGGAGGGAGGGGGGGAGGGAGGGGGGGGGGGAGGGGGGGGGGGGAAAGAGAGAGAGAGAGAGAGAGAGAGAGAGAGAGAGAGAGAGAGAGAGAGAGAGAGAGAGAGAGAGAGAGAGAGAGAGAGAGAGAGAGAGAGAGAGAGAGAGAGAGAGAGAGAGAAAGAAAGAAAGAAAGTGTTTTTACGTCTATTAGGAGGCCGAACTCGGCCTATGAGACAAATCAATGTACATAGGTGTTTCTTCTGTCAATCGGAAAAAGATAAAAAGTGCTGAAAAAAAAGCTGGCAAGGCTGATATAGATCTGTGTAGCATGCATGTAGAGATACCCATGAAAGTGGGAGGGGGGGATGGTGAATGAAGTGCTATATCTATAGCCTATATGCAAAAGGGTAGTACAAGCATGATAATGCATCTGAATGACTAACTAGCTCCATCCTGTACTAGTGGGCGGGTGTAATATGTGGTACATGGGTGGAGGTGGAGTCAAGGCCACCCTGATGGCTGCAGCGGGATCCGCCATCATCTGGGATCGTCTCTCCTCCATGGCGCGATGGTCACGAGCCTGAATGTCTGCAATCTGGTGTCTGTGAAGTCTGAGGGCCCGATATCCTATAGCACGGGGTCGTCTCCTAGCTCGAGAGGTCTGAGCCTGCTGAAGAGTCACCCCTCTCGATGTGTGAGCTAAGGGGGGGAGGGCTACTGCATGTCGTGCAATGAAGAAGTCAGTGAGGTGACTCTGTCTCCCTCGTGTCTGGGCAGCTGCAGTAGGCTGGAGGAGAGAATCTCTGTGAGAGAGTGAGAGAGAGAGAGAGAGAGAGAGAGAGAGAGAGAGAGAGAGAGAGAGAGAGAGAGAGAGAGAGAGAGAGAGAGAGAGTTTTTACGTCTATTAGGAGGCCGAACTCGGCCTATGAGACAAATCAATGTACATAGGTGTATCTTCTGTCAATCGGAAAAGATAATAAGTGCTGGAAAAAAAGCTGGCACGGCTGATATAGATCTCTGTAGTATGCATGTATAGATACCCATGAAAGTTGGGGGGGATGGTGAATGGAGTGCTATATCTATAGCCTATATGCAAAAGGGTAGTACAAGCATGATAATGCATCTGAACAACTAACTAGCTCCATCCTGTACTAGTGGGCGGGTGTAAGATGTGCTACATGGGTGGAGGTGGGTAGAGACTTGAATGATGTGTGTGCGCCTCTCCTCCCATCCATATATACCCTCTTGTACTCTAAAAATAGCAATGGTATACTCTAAAAATGACAATGATCTGGAATAGTCTAGTGTGAACATGTGGCCATCATGCAACACTTATTCCCATTACAACCCAAGTAATTCCCATTACTACCAAAGTACCTTAGGGTATCCCCCGAGCTTGAGACCTTGGCTAGCTGGCCCTTGTCCCTCACACACATGGACTGATCCGTGTGGATCAATGTCTGACACACAGAGAGAGAGAGAGAGAGAGAGAGAGAGAGAGAGAGAGAGAGGGAGAGAGATAATGTCTATGTCAAGCTGAAGTTGGCTTATGAGACAAATCATGAGTACATAGTGTATATATCATCTGTCTATCAGAAGATAAATGAAAACAAAAGAAACAGAAGTGATACAAAACTGATACAACCTAGAACTAGGCTGATCAAAGATGGAGATGGACTGCGGATGGTGGCAATGGCATACCCATGTAGTTTCTCAGGAGGGATGGAGCTCTTATCTCTAGAGAGATATGCATGTCTCTATGTCCAAAGTGGTACAATCATGAAAAAAAAAGGGGGGGTTGTGTGGAGAGAGAGAGAGAGGGGGGGGGGGGGGGAGAGAGAGATGCCTCATATCATCTAGACACACTAAATCCAAAGCCTCTAGGTTGTCTACATGCCCTCTGGCTCTCACAACACATACACTACAACCCCACATTGACTCTCGAAGAAGTGTAAAAGTAGGGGCTGTCTCATGCAATCTTTTTGCAGATGCATGCTACGTTAGACTCAAGACATGGTCCCGAGGGCTTGAAGATATGATGATCACATATTTTGAAAGGGTAGCAACCGGATCAATTATTGATAAAATCCAAGGTCATGAAAATCTTGCTTAAGATGAATTTAAGGAAACAATACATGACGAATTTTGCTTAGAAGAATTTCGCCAACATAACAGAAAAAGCAGATACATGCACAAATTTGAGCACACACATACTTATGTAAAAATACACAGACACATAAATATATGCACATATTCAAAACCACATTCACGCATGATTCAATTCATCAAATGCTCATCTATCCATTCATATTTCACTAATAACCCATAAATATTTTTGCAATGATTTTGTTCATGTGGATAAACCTTTGAGTATTCACAATCTTTCAAATCATAATTCTCTTCATCAAAACACTTGGTCCTAGCAACTTGAAACACTTCGAACAACATCAATTGTGATCCTAAAATAAAGAAGCATATTTGTATAATTCTCCAATGTAGCTAGGACCTATATCCAATCACATGGTTTAGACTCTTCAACATGAAATCTCATGGACACATATAGGTAGATAGATCATTTGAGCTAAGGACACACGCACACGCACACGCACACGCACACGCACGCGCACACGCACGCGCACGCCCGCGCCCGCACACGCACACGCACACGCACACGCACACGCACACGCACACGCACACGCACACGCACACGCACACACACACACATATATATATATATATATATATGTATATATATATGTATATATATATGTACATATATATGTACATATACATATATATATATATATATATGTGTGTATGTGTATATATATATACATATGTATATACATATGTATATATATATGTACACATACATATATATATATATATATATATATATATATATATATATATATATATATATATATATATATATATATATATATATATATATATATATATATATATATATATATATATATACAGGTTCATATATGAATGCACACACTTCTTCATATGGTTCGCTTCACACACACATCACATGTATGTAGTGCACACACACATCTCATATTCACTTATTCACATACGCATGGTTGTTGGTCGTATGCGTACATATATTGTCGTACATACCTCTTGTAGGGTACTATAAGATATGTGTAAGTAGGAATTCGTACGATCAATATGACCATTTTTTAAACTAAGCACCAAAAAAATGGGTCTTGACAGCATTTGCCATAAGTTTTTGAGGGCTTCACTTCATTCTTTTGCATGTGCCTTTGGTGAGAGTTGGCTCCTCTTCCTCCCCATCTCCTATCTCTTCCTCTCCATCTTCTCTTTCTCCTCCTCCCACAACCCTTCCTCACTTTCCTCCTAAGTTCTCCCACAAAATTTTCCTCTCCCTCTACCTATCTTTGAGCTTCAAGCACCATGGTTAGAGACAAACACTAGGCTTTTGATTTACATTGCATCCACGTTGAGAGAGAGACACAAAAGTCCAATTCCCATTTTTGGAATTGCAAGTATAATGGGAAGAAATACACAAGCGAGGCTACTAGACTTCTTCAACATCTTTCAAAGCTTTGGGGGACAAGTTGCTGCATGTGACAAAATACCCCAAAGCATTGCAAATTAAAATGTTCAAAGTATGAGAGGGCAAGGATCTTCAAGTTCAAACATACCATCCGAAAGACAATCTTCAAATCCTACTTGTGATGCATCCTCTCATATGAATTGCAACAGTTCTACATCACAATCACCACATTCCAATGTGGCTATGCAACAAACAAAACCACCACCATTGGTGCAAAATGATGCACATGCTATAAGACAAATTAATATGGGTGAAGCTTCGGGGTATAAGAAAACTGCACTTGTGTTCCTTAAAGAGAGACAAAAGCAAGCTGATATGGAGATTGCACGTACCATCATTACATGCAATCTTTCTTTTAATATTCTCAATTCGGAGCAATGGAAGAAAATGATAAGAGCTCTTGCAAATGTGAGTCCATGTGAAGGACAGATTGGTATTAGCTACTACGATATACAGACCAAGAAAATAGATAAGAATGAAAGGATTGATAGGGCACTTACTCCTGTATGTGCGGCATGGAGTAAATATGGATGCTCTATTCTCTTCGATGGATGGAGAGAATGAAAGAACTCGAGTTTAATCAACATTTTTGTTTCTTGCCCTATTGGCTTTTTACATGCCGTGGAGATTGGCAAAAAAAGCAAAAAGACAAAGAGAAGGTTTATCTATCAGCATATCAAACAAACTATACAAGGGATACATTAATTTCAAATTTTAGTTTTATAAGAGTCGTGACATGAATGTATGCACACACGCCATGGCTGAAATTTGAATTATGATTTTCCAAATGTATATTCAATGTTCATGAGTCATTGACAATTGTTGACATTTTCTTTTTCATTTATGATTAGGTGAGAACAAGTAATATAGTGCAAGTCTCAACCGACGATAAATGTAATTGCCACCACATGGGAAAGCTTTTAGAAGAGGAATGTCCCACTATTGTTTGGACTCCGTGTGCAAGTCATCGTCTTGATTTGCTCATCGAAGATATTGCCAATCTCCCATGGGTTAAGGGCATCATAAAAAAGGCAATATTAAAGTCATTGGTAACAGATCGCAAAAGAAAGATGTGCTTAAGGTAAGTAATTTAAAGTTAAAACTTTAAAAGTTTACATAATATTGAGTGTTTGGCAAGCTTTAATATTTTTTGTTTCATGATTAATGATTGATTAGTTTACATTTCGAAGATGGCTATATGTGCATCGTCCTATTCATGGATTCCATATGTAAAGGCGTGGATCTTGTTTCCGATAGGACTATGTACATGTCACATACCATCCCGATTCCCACATGAAAAACATAATGTGTCTTTGGAGAAGATTGTTTGCTACATGGATGAAGGGGAAACCTAGATTTTGCTTCACCTACTTGTTGGATAAGAACTTCACTTATGAAGCTTCTATTTTGGTGGGACAACTTTGAATATGCACTTCTCACACTGCAACCACATGCCTTGAAAGTTTTGGCTCAAAATTGCTCATTTACTGGAGGATCTATTCCCTCATACATACAAAGGTGAGGAATAGATTGACGACACAACAAATGGAAAAGCTAACTTATTGCTGCACAAATTAAAAAAATGATGGAAGCCATGATGACAATGGGGAATCCAAAGAAAGTAAGTATAGATGTATTATCAATTTTTCATTTATATATGTATGATATATCATGTAATTTGTAATTTTTTATGTGTATAGATTACAAAACATGTTAACTTTTAACAATAGTTTTGTACTAGGACACTTGAGTGTCTTGGAACACTTAAGCGTCTTGCTTTTACACCAACTTGCTTGATTTTTCTTGACGATAGACTCGAGGCTTTGATGGCATATTCACTTGGATTGATAGCCCACATCATGTACATTGAGAAAAATATATATTCTTTAGCGTTTTTCAACTTCATATGGGTTATTAAATGAAGAAAAAAATGAGAATTTTTAAAAACTCAACTTTTAGCATAACTGGAAAAATAGCTCAATTCAAACATTTTGACAAATTGGATATGTTTTAGGAAATGGACAGCTATTGATGGATTTTGGCAATGTAGAGCAAGTGTTTGGGATCTCTTGAAAGGTTAAACACTTCCAGAAGTGACAAACATGGACTCAAAACTTGTCTTCTCTAGATCATTGCTATTTATCACAACTTTTGAGGAATGGCTCACTATAATTTGGGTGTAAGTAAGATTGAAAAGAATTGGCATGTTATTGTTGAACAACCTTCATGCTAATTGAATGCATATTTTTATTCAAAGTTAAATGGCCTCCACTTTGAACTAATAGCCATTGTGCTAGGTGCCAAATTTCATGCTTGATTGGCAAAGCATATATTTCCATGTTCATGAAAAGAACATAGTTTCAAAGGTAGAATAAAAAATTATGATGCAAAACAATAATTATTTAAACGCTATTTT
>CM035432.1:138123912-138131412 GCA_020310875.1 Ceratopteris richardii
ATTCATCACACTACTGCTAACTCTGTGCAACATCTGGGAAAAGTGAATAATTCTTAGCCTTCAAACTACCATCACCAACTTCACCAAAAAGATCAGAGGTATTAATGTCAACATGCTTCACAAAGATAGTCTGATGACATTTGAAGGATGGAAATTGCAGCTTCAATCACTTCTTTTCCGTTGATTATTTGAAACACATACTGACATTTACTATAGATTAAAGTTAGATACCTGCCTCATTGAAGTAAATAAGTTCGTGAAATTGTTGCACCACATTCTTTATCTGATCCCCTTGTACCAGTATATCTTCTAAGATGTCAGTGGAGATCTGCAAAGAACATACAAAAAGAAGATATAACAAGTGAGTTCAATTTGTAAAGTAAATATATTCTAGACAGCCTAGAAATGTATGAAAGAGCTTTGCTTCACCTCTCCCTTCTTCATTTGTGGCTGTAACATTTTTCCTAGAGTTCTTATAGCTGCCAATGGACCCCGGACCTTACACACAAAGCATTAGAATAGTGTGAAGGAGTATCCAGGAGAGACCTTAACCACACATTCACAAGTTTTCAGGAATTAAATTCTTCTCCGTGCTAAAATTAACTTAGTATTCAACAACCATTCAATTTATGTAATCATTTCCTAATGCTATACCAAATGCAAGGCTATTCATGAAAACCATTTCTGCAAGAAAAACAAGTATTCTCTAATCTTAAAAAAATAAATAAATAAACAGAAGACAAACAAACCTTTTTAAAGAGATTTTTTTTAAAATTGGAGCCAATCTTTCAGACTTTTTAAGACATTTCCTAGCAGCAAATTACGAAGCCTTTGATCTTCATTGCATCCATGTGAAATAGACACCAAAAGTCCAATTTGTTGGAGTTTGAGGTCTGCAAAAGCACAAGAGCAGCACAAGGAAGAAGAAGCTTGGAACGCAATACACAATACTGAATGTATTACCAAGAGAATGTACAAAGATAAGTAACCCATTAGAGTTATAGGTGTATATACAAGTCGAGGGCCAAAAAACCTCGTAAAGAGGGAAAAAGTGCTCCGGTGGTCCTAGTGAGCCAATCTTTCAGACTTTTTAAGACATTTCCTAGCACCAAATTACGAATCCTTTGATCTTCATTGCATCCATGTGAAATAAGACACCAAAAGTCCAATTTGTTGGAGTTTGAGGTCTGCGGAAGCACAAGCACAGCACAAGGAAGAAAAAGCAGCTTGGAACGCAACACACAATACCGAATGTATTACCAAGAGAATGTACAAAGATAAGTAAGCCATTAGAGTTATAAGCGTATATACAAGTCGAGGGGAAAAAACCCTCCTAAAGAGGGAAAAAGTGCCCCGGTGGTCCTAGTGTGTTGATAGACATCACTACCGAAATGTATCAACAAATCCCCCTCGGGAGTGATGCGGTGAACAAGGAGCAGGCACTCATGTATAAGGAAGTGTCAAGCTATGTGGTATCAATCCGAAGAAGGAAGTAAGCCCAAAGCTTTGCGGAAAGCTTCAAACTTCTCCCTAGGGAGAGCCTTTGTGAAAAGGTATGCAACGTTGTCCTGTGTGGGCACATATGCCAAACTAATCTCTCGAGGAGAGAACCTCTCCCTGACATAATGATAGTGCACCTCAATGTGCTTAGTGCGAGCATGGAACACAAGGTTCCTCACAACTTCCAATGCACTCGAACTGTCAATAAAGATGGTGGTGGGAGAAGACTGACCAACACCCAAATCAGCCAATAGGCGTATGAGCCACACACACTCAAGAGTCGTTTTGAAAGCTTCCCTATACTCAGCCTCACAACTAGAAGTGGCCACAATAGGCTAGGCTGCTCCTTGCTCAAGCAAGATATGCATGAGCTACCAAGCATGAAGCAAAAACCACTCGTGGACACACGAGTGTCATAGCAACCAGCCGAGTCACAGTCAGAAAAAGCATGCAAATCTGGCAGTAGTGATCCCCCCTTGGGATAAACAATCCAAGTAGACGGGTACCACTCAGGTAGCAAAAGATGCGCTTAACCGCCTGTCAATGCTTGACACTTGGGCAATGCATAAACCTGCTCATATGTGAGACAACAAACTAAATATCTCGGCAAGTAATGCATAAGTAAATCAAGCATCCAAAAGCTTGCTAATAGAGAACAACATCAAATGCATCTCCAACATCATGAAGACTCAACCGTAAGACTCAACCGTAAAGCTATTTCCATAGGAGTGGCAATAAGTTTGCAGTCTTCAAGGTCGAAACACTGCAATAATGTGTCAATATATTTTGTTTGACACAAAGCTATTCCACCATCAACTTGCAGAAACTGAATGCCCAAATAACGATGCAAATCCTCCTAATCTGACATCTCGAATGAGGCATGCAAATCAGCCTTAAAATCAGCAATATCTTTCTCATTAGAGCTAGAGGGTCATCAACATAGACAACAATGATCATAAGCACATCATTTGCACGCTATCATTTGAACGCTTCACATATAAGGTGCTCTCAGTTGGAGTCTTCTCGAAACCATGTGCAATCAAGTAGGCATATATCTTTTCATACCAAGCACGTTGTGCTTGCTTCAAACCATATAATGTCTTTTTCAACCTGCACACTATGTTTTCCTTCCCTTCACGCACAAAACCACGGGGCTGAAAAATATACACTTCTTCATGTAAGTCACCATTCAGATATGTAGTTTTAATGTCCAACTGATGTACGTTCCAACCATGATGAGATGCAAGTGCACAGATGCTACGAGTAGTCATTTGGCATGTAGGAGCAAAGGTCTCATCAAAATCAACACCTCTTTCTTGAGCAAAGGCATCATCAAAATCAATGCACAGATGCTCTTTCTTGAGCATAACCTTTTGCAACAAGCCTAGCCTTATGCCTGCCAACTATTCCATCAGGCTTATGCTTCAACTTGTATACCCACTTAGTGCCAATGGCCTTCTTTCCAGGAGACAAGTCACATAAAGACCACGTACCATTTTTCATAATAGCATCATATTCTGATTGCATAGGAGCCATCCAATTTTTTGAATTTTGTGCTTCATGAAACGAAATAGGCTCATTCTAATAAAAAAGACTAGAGGCATCCATAGCATAGCAATCTGATGCAAAAGAAGCACTATGAGAGACTGAACGAGTACGATATGAGAAAGGTGCATCTAATTTGCTATCTCGCAAAGTTAGCATCATCCATTTAGGCATAGTTTTTGCCTCCTCTATATTAGACCTCTCATCAACAAGTGCATCATGTAAATCTGCATAAAATGGAACAATCTGCATCATCATGTGGAACCTGCAAAGGCTGAGAAATTGTGTCATTTGGACTAGCACTAGACTGTCCACCTATAAAATGAGGTGGCAAGTGTCATACACATCTTTGGAGCTAACTGATGTCTCCTTAGTACATGAAAATAATGGTTGAATTGCATCTTCCACAAAAACAACATCACGGCTAACCAAAATGTGTTTAGTATGTGGATGGTACAAACAATAGCCTTTGCTTTCAAAACTGTACCAAACAAAAATACATTTCACTCCTTTATCATCCAATTTCCTACGTTGTTGTTTAGGCATGCATATGCCGGACAACCGAAGACACATAGGTGAGCAAGAGATGGCTTGCAACCATGCCAATCCTCATATGGAGTGATAGCTTGCATTGTTTTAGTAGGACACCTGTTAAGTACATATGTTTGCACACATAACATCCTCGAGCCAGAAACTATGTGGTAAAGCCTGACTCTTGACCATACACCTCACCATCTCCATGAGTGACCCATTCTTCCTTTCTTCAACTCCATTCTGTTGAGATGTAAATGGCATTGTATGCTGATGTTTTATCCCAAAGCAAACTAGTAAAATTTAGATGACCAAAGAGTGCATGCCAAAGCTTTGCCTCTAACATAGCCTGAGAATCTTGAACTACACATGATGAATCATTCATAGATTTTGCATAATCTATGAATGATTATGCAAAATCTATGAGATGTAAATGGCATTGTATGCTGATGTTTTATCCCAAAGCAAACTAGTAAAATTTAGATGACCAAAGCGTGCATGCCAAAGCTTTGCCTCTAACATAGCCTAAGAATCTTGAACTACACATGATGAATCATTCATAGCTTATGTTGCCCATGACATAAAATGCCAGAAGCAATAATGACATTGCCAATTCTTCATTCTGCACAAGATTTGCAGACTTTGATTTGGATGTAGAGGGCTCTGAAACAACCATTCCAACGTCTTTTTTCTTTGCCTCTTTTGAGGCCAGTTTTGGACAACTCTTCATCAAATGATAATTTCCTTTACAGTATTTGCAAAACAATTTCTTCTTTTCTGTTTTAGTCTCGTCTTTGTCATCCTTCTTTGATTGTGTGAAATTAGCACATTTCTACTTACTAGTAGATGAGCTCCATTTACCTTTGCCCTTGTGACTAGGCAGGAAAGCTTCATCTGCAGCACACATAATGGACCTATTCTGCCTAGATTGATTTTCCTGCAACAAAACATAGACTAACTCCTCAAATGTTAAGGCATTTGGATTGCCTTTCATCATCAATCCAAGAGTAGAAGCAAAACTCTGATATAAATCTAAAAGACCATTCAGAACCATCTGCATAAGTGAACTATCTAGCAAGACTTCATCAGAAGAACTCAGTTGCTCCTTCAAATCTTTGATCTTTGACAAAAAATTGTCCATGGAATCTCCTTCATTCATGTGCTCACTCTCCAATTGTTTTCGGAGGTAAGCAACACGAGCTTCATAAGTATATCCCAAGCATCCTTTACTCTTTTGCAAGAGTGAATGTCAAGAATAATGGCACATTTGAGAGCCAAGTCTATCAATGCATGTGCTTGAGCATCTCTACCATCCCAATGAAGTTGCTATGAAGGTGTAGCAGGAAGCGAAGCCCGAATGGGAACCTGAACAACATATCTTCAACGCCATCCGCATCACCTTCAGTAACTATATTTGCAGTTGTGGTAGGATGTTTTTCAACACCTTGCACGATATTCCACAGTCCTTTTGCAACCAATACATGACGCATCATATATGCCCATAATGGGTAATTGGTACCATCCAACTTATCCTCAACAACCAACATACGGAATATATCACTGCTTTCAGCCATGGCCACTGACTAAAATACGTTGATGCAAAAAAATGATTGTATCTCAAAAAATTGAACAAAACTATCCTGTCAAGTTTTGCTAAACCTTTAGAAAACTTCGACGCGCTTATACTAGCAAAGCGAAACTTGTATATATATTTCGCACAAAAAGATGAAATTTCTTGCAGAAGTGCTGCTATAGTGTGTTTCGAGGCCGAAATGAGCTAAGATCGCGATTTGGACACCACAAAGCGAAGCTTTTTTGAACTCCTAATCGTCCTGAGTATGCTCACCAATTTTCGTGCGATTCTAAGACTAACCGGAGGGGTATCCACGACACCCTAGATGAAGCGGCGACATGCCCTGTAACAATTGTTGGAGTTTGAGGTCTGTGGAAGCAAGCGAACAGCACAAGGAAGAAGAAGCTTGAAGCACAACACACAATACTGAATGTATTACCAAGAGAATGAACAAAGATAAGTAACTCGTTAGGGTTATGAGCATATATACAAGCCAAGGGAGAAAAACCTCTTAAAGAGGGGAAAAAAGTGCCCCAACGGTCCTAGTATGTTCACACACATCACTATCGAAATTCCCATCATTGGACATGCAAATACCGATGTGGGCTCCTCATCACAATTACAAAGTAATTTGAATAGGAGGGCAAGTGAGATACCTTCATCACATGGAGGTGCTTTAGGTGGAGCGCTTGATACACAAAGGGTAGTGTTCAAGTGGAGATTTTAGAATACAAGGTGAAAACCATTTAGCAACATTTGCAATTAATTGTGAAGATGGAGCACTACTTGCATCAATAGCTTGTAAAGGCATGTATCTAGACAAGTAGAAAATAATATATTTATAATTCTTAGTATTGCTCCATCCTTTATATATGATAGAGGAGCCATAAGTCTTCCATCTAGATTGAATAAGTTCAAGTTTCAATTCAATATGGTCATTTTCTTCATGTAATAAGGGTCCATGAAGACTGTTATACTCCATGTCATGCCAATCATCACAAGGACCAACTTGGGGAATCCCTTTCACCATTCTCTTGCAAGCATCTACCCTCATGACATTGAGTGAGAAATTATATTGAAGGATGCAATTTCTATTGCCATCTCTACAACTTTTTGATGTTGCTTCTACAACAAAGAAGATATAAAAGAGAAACTCAAATTTCCTTGCCTAGGTCTATCCAAAGAAGAGCTATAGAAACATCTCTCTCCTCATGTTGAGTAGCAATTCTACCCCTCATGATGCTTTGGCAAGTAGAGGCAACATAGATTGCTTCCATCTCATGACAAAGACCTTCCTTTCCCTACTAAGCACTACGATGCTCATGTTGAATCACCTGAGCAATTTTTCAAGTAGAAGCAACATCTCCCTCTAACATAAATTGCTCCATCTCTGGACAAAGACCTTCCTTTCCCTGTTGATCACTATGATCCTCATGTTGAATCGCGTGATCAATTTTTCAAGGGGACCTTTTCACATGCACATATGCCATCTCCTCCTACATAAGATACATGGTTCATTGGCTTATGAGTCTTGTTTTGGTAGTAGTAAGACTCTTACCACAATATTACATATCCATTTCCATGTATTAGATCTAGATGCAATGGAGCCACTAGCCAAAGAATGGCATAATGTGTGTGCATTATCAACTTGTACAAAACGAGGCATGATTATCCAAATGATGATATGAACTTTGAAAATCAAAGTGACCGCCTTGAAGTCTACAAGTTGGCTATTGAAAGCTCCAATGATCTATAAATGATAGAATTAGCTGCACTCAAGCATCAACTATAAATCATAGCTTCCTCCAGGTTTGAGAACAAGTTTCAACTTGCCTATAGCTTGATATCACGAGCTACCGATCCTTGCTCCATGCAACCTTGAACCAGCAATAGTGTAACTAGGGCTCTCTTAATCATGTGGGCAGGCTAGCAAACACTCAATCGAGCTATTGCATGTCGGCTAGGAATTGTGGAGGACTTGAGAGAGAAGATGACATGCAAGAGATTGGAAGAATGGCATTTCAAAACAATGAACCCAAAACCTACTCAATGAATCCTATTTAAGGTTTGAACCTGAACCAAATGTTAACAAACTTTGATATTTTATTGATTAAAGTATTCCAGTAAGTGAATAGCTGTAACCATGGTACATGTAAAAGCTTTCGAATTCATGTTTGAATTCATGTTTTCGGAAATAAATTCAAGGAATTCCTGTTCAAGCTTGTAACAAATATAGAGAGCATGCATAGAAAAACAATAATAACATGCACAACACTAAGAGAGAGCTCGCATAACCTCCATCTAACAGAAGACTCTAACCTAAGACTCCAACCCAAGAAAGGATCATGAGA
>CM035432.1:138143912-138151412 GCA_020310875.1 Ceratopteris richardii
AGCACTATCGGGGTGAAGCAAGAATGCCCTCTTTCACCCACCCTCTTTGGTCTCTACATTGATGAGATAGTGGAATAGATACGGCAGCCGGGGGGTGATGGCATTGAGGTACGCGGGTCCACTGTCCATAGATGGCCTAGATGTCCATAGATGGCCTAGATGTCCATAGATGATATTGTACTGGTTTCAGAGTCTGCAGAAGGTCTACAACATCAACTACATGGCCTAGATGACTTTTGCAGACACAGAGGGTTATCTATGAGGGTTATCTATGAACCTTGGTAAAACCAAGGTCATGATCTTTCATACATCAGCACATGTAAGCAGACATAGTTTGTTCACAGCAGCAGGTGGACCGATTGAGGTGGTCAAATCATATGTTTACTTGGAAGTGACATTTACAGCAGCATCAGGGGTCTTCTTTGTGTCTCAGGCAGTCTGTGACCGCATCACACGTGGGTATGCAGCACTAGCTTTTGATGGAGAGACAGTGCCACCAGGCATATTTTCAAGAGCCCTGCACAAAGGGGTGGCTCTTCGACACTTTGGTTACACCAGCGCTCATGTATGGGGCAGCCATATGGGGACAAGGATTAGCTACATCAGTATGGACAGCATTAGAGAGGCCACAGATCCTCATGATTTCCAAACTTATCCGCAGCAAGCCTTCAGTACCACATGATATCATTAGAGCAGAGCTCGCTGCACCACCGATGCTAGTTGAGGCACTATTCCAGACAGTATACCTATTACACAGACTCCGGAGCATGGATACAGAGCGCATTGCTTATCGTGCTTTCCAAGCATCACGTGATATGGCATTGGCAGGCAACACCTCCTCATGGTATGCAAAGACACGTGACTGGCTGGCCCACCATGGCTTTGACATAAATAGGCTACAACCACTACAGTATGACTCACATGCACCCACATACACGCTCTCTCATCAAGAGAGGAATAGGGTCATTCGTCAGGAGATATGGCATACATACATACAGAGGACATGGGTGAGCCCTAGGGATACATTGCCGCCAAAAATGCTCTATTACTGTGAGCATTTTACAAGTTGAGCTACATCACAGAGGTCCATCTATAGGGCTCACGCTCCACCAAGCAGCGGCACAGAGAGCACGGCGCCGACCACGCATGGGCAGATATCGTCGACCACGACTATATCAAGAGGATATCTCACGCATCAGGACAGCCTACGACCACATGATGGAGCATAGGCGTACCATCCCCTGGGTCGTCTTCCTTCAAGAGGCACTCAGACCACCACCGATGTACCACATACTACACCCACCTCCACCCATCACCAGTAGCTAGGGTGTTTTACTCACATTATGGATCCCCCATGTATTAGGTGGCCACTATCTGCAGAGTCAGAGCCACGTCTCCCCAGCCTTTTCCAGCCCTATATAGCTTTGTGTAGCAATATACTTTTTATTTTATTTTCCAGCCCTATATAGCTTTGTGTAGCAATATACTTTTTATTTTATTTCATCTTCTACACAGGGTTACTACACTTGTACATGGTTTTTGTCTCATAGGCCAAGTTTGGCCTCCAGAAGACATTAATATGACTCTCTCTCTCTCTCTCTCTCTCTCTCTCTCTCTCTCTCTCTCTCTCTCTCTCTCTCTCTCTCTCTCTCTCTCTCTCTCTCTCTCTCTCTCTCTCTCTCTCTCTCTCTCTCTCTCTCTCTCTCTCTCTCTCTCTCTCTCTCTCTCTGTGTGTATGTATATATACACACACACACACACAGAAAGAAAGAAAGAAAGAAAGAAAGAAAGAAAGTCATATTAACGTCTTCTGGAGGCCAAACTTTGGCCTATGAGACAAAAACCATGTACAAGTGTAGTAACCATATATATATATGAGTGTGTGTGTGTACATACATATATACCTTCATAAGTTTAGAGTTATCCAAACTTACAAAGTCCAGATAAAGAGCTAAAGTAGAAATACACATGGAAAAATCGATACCCAAAGGACGAGATTACACAAAAAAATTAGATCAATATAAATCATAAAAACTACAAAGTTTGTAGTTTTCATGATTTATATTGATCTTATTTTTTTGTGTAACCATAGTTAGAAAAAATTCGCGAATTTTTGGGTCAAAATAAAATTCGTTCGCGATTTAATTCGTGGTGCATGAATTTTATCACCTTTTTTTTTCAAATTTTCTTAGGTCCTCTCTGTTTTTTGCTCGTCCCTTAAAAGTTCCTCTAAACTTTGACCCTCTCCTTTTGCTCCTGTCAAAGCATCTATTATATACTTGAGAGATCAAGTATTTGTCCGTACTTTTTCACACATGTGTAACTTTTGATTATTGCTTACACTTATTTAACACTCTATTCATGTGCCTTTTGTTTTGTGTGTTTAATTTGACACTGCTTTTGGGCTACATGTATGATGTATGATGTTTGGAGCTTACTAATCAATGTCATGTCTCATGGGTCATGATTCTATGATGTAATGTGTTATAACTTATAAGTTATGTGTGGTGACTAGTTATTGGTTAAAATTTAATGATGAAATCATGATCTTGATGTTCTAGATTATTGTCTAAGGTCAATTTAGGATTTGATGTACGATGTATCATGTATCTTACATGTGATTGATATATATATATATATATATATATATATATATATATATATATATATATATATATATATATATATATATATATATATATATATATATATATATATATATACATACTTTATATGTAAAAAAATAAAATTCTCTTCCGATGGATAAAATTCCCAAATTTTATTTTCGGTCCAAAGTACTTAACGAATTAAACGAAGAATTCGTGAATTAATTCTCACGAATTAAATCGTTTGTTCGTACTATGCTACAAACAAATAGGAAAGCCACTCTACAATGAAAAGAAATAGTAAAATGTTAATAAATAAGAAATTAAATTTTTAAAATAATTTTTTAATAAATAATCGGACAATAAAATACAATGACATTTTATAAATAAAAATAAAACTAGTAACTAAAAAGAGATAGAATATTAATAAAAAATAGAAAAAAGGAAAACTAAAATTATAATTAAAAATAATAATAAATTAATTAATAAATTAGAAAAAGAAAAATTAATAATAATAATAATAAGCCTTTCAATGATAGGACAAGTATTTGCAAAAACAAGCCTTTCGAAGTATTCAAATTCATGAGTAAATAGATAGAAATTAACAAGAAAAATAGCACAATTTGTACCCATTGTAATTGCAATACATTGTTTGAATAAAGCATTACCCCTTAAAATACAGAAGTTATCTAAAAGAAAATTTAACCAAACAACAATATCACTTTCATTTACGTACTTGGATTTCAACCATAAATAATTAACATGCAATGCAAACTTTTCTACCAAAAGAGGCTTACATCTATTTTTGGTGAATTTGAAAGAGGAAACTTTCTTAATTAAAGAAGAAATCCTGTGTTTTAAGTCATTCAAGTCTAACTTTATATACAGGGTGGTGAAGCCAAAAGTCTTAAGCCCTAAAGGAACAAGTTTTTCTTCTAGAGTTCTTGTAGAGTTCAGAGAGTTAATTATAGGGATAACACCTAGAGAACTGTCTAAGATCCAACTAGAGCATGTTGGCACATCTGCTTCTTTTGAGTAACTCCTTCCAAATATCAGGAATAGTAGGTGCAGGTATTTTTCATGGTGTCGGTCAAAAAACATACAGTAAAATTTTATGGGTAAAACTTTTGGAGGGTTAAGGGTTGATAGATAAAATTTAGACAAGCTAAATCGGGGCAAGATTAGTGTTAGTACCAGTTGATCTTGATAACATGCACAATAGATTTATTAGAAGGTAAGAACATGCAAACACAAACTAGTTCTCAACCTAAATCATGCACCTATCAAGCTTCTTATATAGCTGACTTCTTATTTTCACTAGCTTGTTTTGTTTCCTTCTTTTTCGTTGTTAATTTCTTTAAATTTAAATGCAGCACTCAGATCCCCTCATCTTAAATACTATGCTGAACTTTTTCCAATTACAACCACCTGCTCTAGGAGGTCTTCAAAGAAATAAAACCACCTGCTCTAGGAGGTCTCCAACACGAACCCCTCGTTGCCATGAACTTTGGTGTAACAACAATGTTCTCTGCAAAATGCTGATATAAGTTCAGATTTCCATCAAAGATAATTCTTCTTGTTTTCAAGCACATACAATAATAAGGTGTATAAAAAATCATGTTGAGATATGTCGATAATGCAGAATTCACTCTAATTACAAAGATACACTAAATGGCACTGACTGAAGTCTGACAAAAGGTAATAATATTTTTTACCTATTGAACAACAACAGCAGTAATGATTTAATTGGATGGAAAGCAACCGTTTGCAGTCTATTCATGGTGAACAAGCTATAATAACTCAGTTATGTGAGAAAGCTCTTAGCTCTCCTGCTATACTTAGACCCTGGTACACATCCCCATGCCTACATGAGAGTTGCATAAAACAAACAACCATGCACAAATCCATAGGTTTGTACATTCGTAAACATGCAAGTTCCCTTATGCCAGTACTTTTGGCCTGCTCGAGTGCATGAAACTCGTGGAGGAAAATGTAAATGATCAGTGAACATTAAAAACTAAAAGTGCTATCCTCGCATTCGCACAGGATTAGCCTACATGATCAAACTAACATTGAAGCTTGTCAAGTTGAACCTGATCCATGACACAAGCAATCGCTAAAGACTGAGCTATCTTTCTTCCTTCAAACTTCTGCTCTGAAGTAAAAGACGAAGAGTCATTCGACAATAAAGGTGTACAATCTACTTCTGCTCCAGTTCGGAGATCCCTTTCATGTTCCTGTGAATCTAAGCCATCATCTTGTGTAGTCCACTCTGGCTCCCCTGATCGTAACTTGTTGCCTTTGGAAACTGGTTCAACATCCGCGACATTCCCCTCTGCAACAAGCACTCCAACAAGAAATAAATCTTTAACCATTGGGAGAACTAGAGCATTGAAATCTGGAAGCTCCATAACCTGTATCCAGAAGTATAGATGACTGTAACAATGAGCAGACAATGGCACATTAAAAAAGAAGCACATTAATTTGCATACCTCTTTTGCCAGCAATGCTGATTCAGTTGATCGTAAAACACCTGCAGCCCCATAATTGCCAACTAGCACCAAAGTTTCATTACTGTCTCCCATTGTCCACTTAGGATGAGCTGCAACCCTCCTAAGCTCCAGATCTGGTGTTCCATAGCTCTCAACTGGTCGTATGTAGACCTGCAAGCATAATCACATTGCAATATCATCAAAAGCACTTCCTTAACTGAGCTTAAAAGCTCTTGAGATTTTAACTGTATAAAACAAGACTTCAAAAGCATAGATCAATCCCTACCGTCAGCTTTGCTTTGCGACCAAAAAGGGAATCACAAATTGCGAGCTGTTGCTGACACAGCTCTAGAAAATCCTTACTGGGACCTGAAAAGACCCCTCTCGGTTGTTTGTCTAGCTTCTGTAGAAAATTTATGTTAGAATGCCCTACAGCATTCATCGCTGCAGCTATCACAGATGCTGAAGATGGAGAATCAACATTCTGTTTAGGCTCTTCAAGAATTTCATGTGTTGGAGCCCAAGTAGATAGAGTCTGGAAGCACATGCAGTTGCATCTCAAGACATGGATAGACTCTGTCCAAGCAAACCACACTAACAAAGTAAGTCAGTATTACATGGACTGTCATCCACATAAATTTGAGGAGCGAAAAGAAGTATGATTATAAAAAAATCATTCTTGCAGAAGTGTCATAATTATTATGACAAGAGACAAAAGTGCATGTACACAGAGAATTTCATGCTCTAGAACACGAACCTAGACTGTTGGCTATTATAATGTAACCAATAAAGCACTGGAGTTGTTCAAACTATGTCTGCAATGAGCTCCACGATGTACAGTAAGCAATGGAATCCCCCCACTGCAATATATTTCCTCACCATTTTTAGCTTCAGTAAAACAACTGCACCCCTTCTGGTACATATATGAAGGAATGTTTCCTCTTAGAAACTTAATGAAGGGAGCCTGGAACATGAAGCTAGACTGTTGGCTATTATAATGCAACATAAAGCACTGGAGTTGTTCAAACTATGTCTGCAATGAGCTCCAGGATGTACGGTAAGCAATGATTCCCCCCCTGCAATATGTTTGCTCACCATTTTTAGCTTCAGTAAAACAAGTGCTCCCCTTCTAGTACATATGGAGGAATGTTTCCTCTAGCCTTCATTGTCAATTGAGCAAACTTAAACGTAGCTGCTATCTACCATTCCTACCTCTTCTCCACACAGCCTTGTGTGTGTCTATGGTTGATTATTGTAAGTTTGCCGCTCAATTTTTGTTTCGCACTACTAATTATTGCTATACCACATTTTTCAACCATATACTTCAAGTTGAAGAGTTCTTGCAGCTGTCTACATCAGGGAAGAGAGTTTTTGCTGGTTTTGTAGCAAATTTTCATATTGACACACAGCACATAGGCTGGATATTCCGTGTTCAGCCTATTCATCATCACTTTCTCATTATTACACACATTTCTTATAACTTTAGGCACTTTTCTGTCATGTTAAGTGTCTAGAACCATTCAAATTTTAGCCTATTATATTTTTATGCGCATGCGCATACTGTATAGTCATATTTTTAGGGTAGCCATTGCTATTCATTTCACAACTTTTGTCTCTATTCTATTGTTTTATCTCTCAGCTACATTATTTGGTTCAAGTTGTGTATGTGTACAAGGTATTCTAGTTTGTGGAAGATCTTGTGAGCTTGTGGGCATACCTCACTTCCAATATCTTTGAGTAACTCTTGTACCTATCTTGTCACTTGAATCCACACTATTATCTACAATCTTCTCGTGCCATACCAATTGCACCCCCATCTTTTCTCAGCTATTCAAGTTATTTTTAGGGTAGCCATATTATTTGTTTCATATTCAAGTTATTTTTAGGGTAGCCATTGCTATTCATTTCACAACTCTTGTCTCTATTCTATTGTTTTATCTCTCAGCTACATTATTTGGTTCAAGTTGTGTATGTGTACAAGGTATTCTAGTGTGTGGAAGATCTTGTGAGCTTGTGGGCATACCTCACTTCCAATATCTTTGAGTAACTCTTGTACCTATCTTGTCACTTGAATTCACACTATTATCTACAATCTTCTCGTGCCATACCAATTGCACCCCCATCTTTTCTCAGCTCCTACCCTTTCCTTGAGTTTGATTGGGCAAATATGATACCAAAACTAAGCTTTGTTCAGCCTATTTCAACTCATATCAAAGCTTCAAACATATTCTTTGCATCAACGTTGTTGCGACCAGAAGTTATTTGATGGGTACAATTACCTTGAAGCAACATATTGACTTCCAAAATGTTATCATCACCAAATGTCCCCTTTTTTTACGATAAAACATCTTCAATCGGTTTGTCACGTCTGATCTAATGTTGAAGTTATATTCTCAAGAGTA
>CM035432.1:138158912-138428912 GCA_020310875.1 Ceratopteris richardii
CAAAACACTTCCCCTCTCACAACCTCCCCCTCCACCTTGCCTCTCCCAAGCACTATTCCTCTAACTCCTCTCATTGGCAAAGAGGTTCAATATTCAAATAATCATAGTGAATAAAGTAATTATAAGAGTTCTATGGCATTGGTAATGATCATAACGAAGTGCCAACAGAAGGGACGTCTCCAATAACGCATAGTAACTATTAAGATACCATTCATCTTCTAATTCCATATTCAATTTTTATCTTGAATAACACTAGATAAAGTTAAAAAATTTTAAGTATATAATACGTTCCAAGCTTTGCAGAACGTGTAAATAATCATGCTCGGCCAGATTAAACCAACATTGATATCATGATTCTAGCAATATGTATCATCGCACTCAAATCTTTGGATAGCTACAAGATATGTAATGCTGGCATCGCCCTAGCTTGTATGCACGAAAAATAGATACATCATCGCAAACTTCTTCCGAAACAGCACATGGTTCGCCTGATCAACAACAATCTTGTACGCGCTATACGCACGATTCTTTCATGCGCATTAAGGATAATAGAAAGCGCATCAAGTTCAGAAGTTACGGGAGCAATTGAAGCCCTTCTGGAAATCACTGAGCCTTAGCTGAAAAGGCAACGTCTGAAAGTGTTGTTGTTGGTGCTGTTGCTGCTGATGTGGGCAGAGACGGCAGGGATAAAGAGTCAACCGTGAAACTAGCGAGTCCACCATTGCTTCCTGGCAAGCCCAGTGCCCCGATCAACAACATCAAATTTCCGAGTACCTGAACAAGTTCGTGTTGTCCGATGTTCGTTTGGGAGCCGCATATAGAACTTGTGGCCATAAGGAAATGCCACGTTGCTAAACCTTCAAAATTTTTAATGCTCCTAAAAATTCCTTCGGTGCCAAAGGCTTGGTTCACAACTTCACACCCAAACGGTGAACTCATAGATAAAGCAGCAGCTTCTCTTTTTGAGAACAGCACGGAATAGGAACACATACATGCACTCAGTTCCCTAGAGAAGGGCGAGGGACACATGATTCTGAAGAACACACAGGTCTCACAATATAGAGATATATATATATGCTCACAAAAGAAGGGGGAGAGAGAGAGAGTTACAACATGACTAAAGGGTCTTATGCACTCCCTTACTTGAAACATATCTACCAAAACATACCTTCATTGCAAGAAAAATGCATTTGAAATATTTGGCTCTAACCTTTAAACTATTTATGGACGAATTTTCAAGGTGATTCTCCAATCAGATTTTGAGCATACTCATTTTCTTAAGATAGATGAATACAAGAGGAAAAGTTCCAGGCAAGAAATTTCTTCTTTTTAAGATACTTAAATAAAGTGTATGATGTCTTCGAGTGGGACTTTATTCAATTGTCTGTAAATTAGACAAGAGTATCCCTCCACGGTGGCTTTAATCAAATGGTTCTCATTATATTTATAAATGACACTGATGCCCTCCTTTATAATGATCAAGAAAGTGCTAGAACCTTTTGGGACTACGTCGGGTCCAAGGTCAACCACAAGAAGACCATTTCTAAGACCCTCAATCACATCCAGATTTATTCTAAATAAGGTTTGCAATGAGATTGCATTGGGGCAAGTTTTTAAGTTGCTTGGTGTACTAATGGGATTCAAAGTCTCCATGACCCAACATTGATCATTGGGTGTTTAGCAAGCTAGGTGCCAAATTGTTGTACTATAAGGGCTTGCATATCAATGTGGTGGGCAAGGCCATGGTGTTCAACACTTCCATAATCCCCTTTACCGTTTACTTCATCTCTTGATGGAGGCCCACAAGTAAAGAGCTACACAAGTTGGAGATGATATGTAGGAATTCCCTTTGGATTGAGGATCCTAATATAGAAGGAGATTCCTTCAAAAAGATATGAATTTGTAGTCTTCCTAAGGATCAAGGTAGCTTAAAGCTCAAGGATCGGGGTAGCTTAAAGATCCTCAACTCGATTTCCAAGTAGATGATTAAGGCTTGACCCAACTAACAAGACTCATGGGCATAACTTATGTTGAGAAACAAGCAGTACTTCTCAGTCACTAGCTCCCCTCATTGGAAAAAACATGAAATCATTATGTTTATATTCCCCCACGTAAAAGTTTCTTCCAAAGGTTTTGGCATAGTTTTTTTAATTTTGGAAAGCATGGAACAATTCGCAGCCTCTTTACTGCCTCAATTCCAACTAAAAGTGGGCTATCAACATAAGATAGAACAACCCCATTTAGTTTCCCATTACTATATGCCGCTCATCAAACCTAGAGCTAAGATACTATTGTCCAAGGGATATCATTATTGGAAGAAGCTCTAGAACTATTAAATAGACCAATGGATTGGATAAGAGGACATAGATAACTATCTTAGGTTTGATTATAAAGATTAGTACTTGCTTAAAAAGAAGAATTGAAGATTCGATGGTCCTTATCTAAGAGGACTTTTGTGGGGGAGTGGTAACAACATTAAGGAAATCCATATAATAACAAAACAAGAAATTTTCACCGAACTCTAATTTGTAAATGGCACATGCAATGGTTTTGGATCAAATGGAGTCTTAAGTTCTAGTGCCTTTGGCACTCGTTGATCGAGATGAAGAAGGTGGTTCTACTCTAGTAAATCCTCCATTGAGTCTTAACAAACATAAGAGGTCGCAAGCTCCTTAATCCCCCTCTTTTTGGTGCAAGAGTTTCCACATAGAAGAGGAAGAGTTCAAACATCTATTTATGTGTGTCCTATGTGTAAAAAGGTGGGGTACTCTATGCAAAGAATTCTCAACTTGTGAGCAAAGATCTCTTTCTAGTAGGCTAGCCTAGTAGAAGCAAAGGAGAAGAATTGTGGAAGATATGGAAGGAGAGATGTATGGTAAATTTTGGAAGCTCCCCCAATTTTTTTTCCCTTGAGAGATCCCAAAGTTCTAAACTATCAAGACATGTGGATACACATTTAGATTTAAATATTCGTGTCGTACAAAAAAACCACATTCCATCCGCTTTTTAGGATGAACAAGAAAGCTTTTTAGTAACACTCAACCACTATTATAATAAGCCTTTTGATAGTAAAATTTTCTTTATGAACAATTAATGATAAAATGTGTAGTTATTTTTTAGAATTTTTTTTATACACACATGGAAAAATTGTGACGCTTATAGTTTTTTATATTCTCTCTAAAACTCTCTTCCATCTTCTTTTTTAGTGAAATATAGTGTTGTACGAGAGAAATATAGGAAATTCAGTGTGGAACAACTTTGTCTCTCATGTCTATGAATATTTCATTATGCGCCTTGTTTGATGCTTGAGAATTAGCTCATCCCAAGAAGATGCATTGTTTCTAAAATATTGCTAGAACTCTTGACTTTCTAGGTTAAAAATATGGAATTTGGAGGCCAATCCAGACTTCGACTATCTAATAAAGCATTTGTAGATATTAAAAATATGAAGATTTTGATTACTCACAAACATAAATATTTGCTAGAAGTTTACAATGATGCTTTGAAGAGCAAATTCATTGAAGGATTACAAGAGGATTTATTTATGTAGATTTTCTTGATGCATTTGCAAAGGCCAAGAACTTTGCAAAGATGGAGAAGTTCAACATGAAGAAGGTGAATAAGTCAAGATTCATCATTATGGTCCATAGTCCGCAAAGATCTTCAACAAAAAATCAAAAAGATGGAAGCACCCCACAATAATCAAGGAAGGAATCCTGCTCATGCGAAACCTCAAAAGAAGAGGAAACCTATTTATTGATAGAAAAAACTTGAGTTTGTAGAGCAGGATAGGAGGCTTGATCTTTGTTTTCATTATGGAGAACAAGGCCATCAAACTTTTCAATGTTCAAACAAAATGGTCAAGTAGCCTATGCAAGCAAAGATGACAAAATTGACAGATGACGAAAGAGTGATTGAGGAAGTGTGTGATCAAGGTAAGTTCCCTAGTTCCCTAACATTACTTTGCAATGTAGGGCAACTAATTCTCATCTAAAGGCTTTTGTAATAAATATTTTAGACATGATCTCACAAAAAGTTAGTTTCTTGATTGATTCTAGTAACCATTGTTTCATCTCTCATTAGTTAGTATAGACCATAAGAATGTGAATATGCAGAATAGGAGACATATCAAGATGGAAAATGGTAGACTTTATCACATGGAAGGTTATATTTGTTGATATATTTTGGTAATGATGTGTGTGAAGACACTTAGAAGCTAGGGCACTTTTTTCTCTCTTTAGTATTCCCCCCCCCCCGCTTGTATATACACATATAGCCCTAATGAGTTACTTATCTTTGTATATTCACTTGGTAATTCATTCAGTGTTGTGTTGTGCTCTAAGCTTCTTTTGCTATCACATACAAATTGGTGAGCATACTCAGGGCGATTAGGAGTTCAAAACTGCTTTGCTCTATGGCATTGAAATTTTTATATGAGCTCATTTTGGCCTTCAAATGCACTATCTCAATGCATGTGCAAGCAATTTCATCCTTTTGTGCCAAACATTTATGCAAGTTTTGGTTCGCCAATACAAGCACCTCAAAGTTTGCTACAAGTTTAGTAGATCTCGACAGGGTTGAGATACAATCATTTTTCTGCATTAGGGTATTTAATCCGTGGCCATTGTTGAAAGCAATGATGTATTTTGTATGTTGGTTGTTGAGGATAGGTTGGATGTCACTAATTACCCATTGTGAGCATATATGATGCTTCATGTTTATGTAACAAAAGAACTGTGGAATATTGTGCAGGATGTTCAAAAACATCCTACTATACTGTAAATATAGCAATTGAAGATGATGCATATGGCATTGAAGATGACGATCTTCAAATTCATGTTCATGTTGTGGTTCGAGTTGTGGCTACTATAGAGCAACCTTGTTGGGATGGCAAAAATGCTGAGGAACATGCACTGATAGCTTAACATGCCATTATCCCTCACATTCACTCTTGCAAAATAGCAAAGGATGCTTAGGATACACTTATCACTTTATAACAAGCAAAAAATGAGGCTCGTGTTGCTTACCTCCGAAAACAGTTGGAGAGTGAGCGTATGAATGAAGGAGATTCTATGGATTTTCTTTTTGAAAAAGATCAAAGATATGAAGGAGCAATTGATTTCTGTTGATGAAGTCTTGCTAGATAGTTCACATATGCATATTGTTCTTATAAGATTTTTGCTTCTACTATTCAATTGATGATGAAAGGCAATTCTAGTGTCTTAACATTTGAGGAGTTAGTCTATGTTTTATTGCAAGAAGATCAGTCCAAATAGAACATGTCCATTATGGGTGTTGCATATCAAGCTTTCCTAGCTAGACAGAAGGGCAAAGCTAAATGGATCTCATCTACTAGTAAGCAGAAATCTATTAATGCTGCACACTCAAAAAAGGAAGAAAAACATAGATGCAAAAAAAAATGGTAAATACAAGGAAAATAATCATGTCATAAAGAGTTGTCCCAAACTGGCTACAAAAGAGGCAAAGAAGAAAGAGGTTGGAATGGTTATTGTAGAGGCCTCTAAGCCTAAAACAAAGTCTACCAATCTTGTTCAGCATGAAGAATGGGCATTCACGACTATATGCAGCTATGACCCCTCTCCTTGTGAACAATATATGTCTGTAGTAGACTCAAATGTGTGGTACTTTGATATTGGGGCAATCAAACATATTACCTCACAACATGGTTTCTTCAGTTCACTTCAGCCTTCCCTTATAGGGAATACTATCACATGCGCGAGCAACTCCTCTTATCTTATAATGGAAGTTGGTAAGATCATTATGACTACTACTAATGGTAGTTCTTTCACATTGTCAGATGCTTTGTGTGTACTAGGGATCAAGACAAATTTATTGTCAGTTTTAGCATTAGTCAACATTGGCTTGGTTGTCGAATTTGTTGATGACAGATGTACAATTCATGATCCCTCTAATGGCAATGTTATTATTTCTTCTCGTATTTTATATCATGGGATATCTAAGCTCATAGGCTATGCAAAATCTGCGAGTGATTCAGCATGTGTAGTTCAAGGTTCTCAGGCTATCTCAAATGCAAAGCTTTGGCATGCACACTTTGGTCATTTGAATTTTGCTAGTTTGCTACACCTGCAGAAATCTGAAATGGTTTCCTCTCTACCCAAACTTGAGGCACCTTGTAAACATGTCTGTGAAGGCTGTATTCTGTGCAAAATGAAAGGTTCATCCTTCCCAAAAGATGGTTCAATTTGATGCACCCATAAATTGCAACTTATTCATAGCAACGTTTGTGATCCTATGTAGACACTTACTTTTGGGAACTACCTTTACTTCGTGACTTTTATTGATGATTTCTCTAAGGATGCCTGGGTGTATCCACTGAAAGTGAAGTTCGAAGTGTTTATGTGCTTCATACAGTTTCTAATTAAGGTTGAAAATCTGTCAACATGTAAATTGGACACCCTCCATTCTAATCGAGAGGGGGAATATATGTCTTCTGAATTTAATTCATTTTTGGCTGAGCATGGGATAAAACATAGTGTATAGTGTCGTATACACCTCAAAAAATGAGTTGTTGGAAGAAAGAACGTGTCTCTCATGGAGATGGCAAGGTGTAGGATCAAAAGTTAGGCTTTACCACATAACTTCTAGCTTGAGGCTATTATGTATGCAACATATGTAAATAGGTATCCCACCAAAGCACTACATTAATCTATCACTCCATATGAGGCTTGGCATAGTCATGAGCCATCTATTGCTCATTGATGTGTCTTTGGTGTCTTGCATATGCATTAATGTTTGAACAACAATACAGGAAATTGGATTATAAAGCATCAAATGTATTTTTGTTGGGTACAATTCTAAAAGCAAGCGCTATTGTTTGTATCATCCACAAACTAAATGCATTTTGGTTTGCCATGATATTATTTGCAGAAGATGCAATTTAGCCATTGTATCAAGGAGACTTCAGTTAGCTCTAAAGAAGTGCTAGTCCAAATGAGGCAATTTCTCGACCTTTACAAGTTCCACATGATGTTGTACATCATTCCAATTATGATGTAGATTTACATGTTGCACTTGTTGATGAGAGGGATGATATAGAGGAGGCAAAAATTATGCCTAAATGATTGGTCCAAACTTTGAGAGATAGCAAATTAGATGTAGCTTTGTCATATTGTACTTGTTCAGGCTCTCATAGTGCTTCCTTTGCATCAGATTGCTATGCAATGGCTGCCTCTAGACTCTGTGATGAGAATGAGCCTATTTCTTTTGATGAAGCATAACATTTAGAAATTTGGATGGCTTCTATGCAATCAGAATATGATTCTATTATGAAGAATGATACTTGGTCTTTATGTGATTTGCCTCCAGTCAAAAAGGCCATTGGCACTAAATGGGTACACAAGTTGAAATGTAAGCCTGATTGAATAGTTGATAGGTGTAAGGCTAGGCTTGTTGAAAAAGGTTATGGTCAAGAGAGAGGCATTGATTTTGATGAGATCTTTGCACTCACATGCCAAATTGTTGGCAGCAGTCAAGGTACCCAAGGACTCACAAGACAAGGAAGTCAAAGAAGGGATTCAGAGCAAAGAGAAAGCACAAGCAGACAAAGTAGTCAACGAAGATCTGGCAAGTAGGCCGTCCAAATTTTTCCATGAAGTAATACTCCCTAAATAGTGAATTTAGTCACTCTAAATCATTGTAAATACCATTTCACCTTTTTGTAGCTCCATTTTGTGCAAGCCAAGGAGTCCTCGAGCTTGAGGAGTATTAGAAGTAGCATCGTACCAATTTTCATAATTTTTAGACTTCGTTTGAGCCCCCAAATAGGCCCTAGAACCTAATTTTTAACTAGGCCGGACACTAGGTCTGGACAGGGCCAAAGCTAGTCAAAAACTATAAATAGAGCTAGAGAGCTCATTTTTGAGGTTAGCTTGTAATAGATTTGAACTTGTAAGAGCACTTTTGAAGTAATCTAAGGAACTCCATTGTCTTTCTCTTTGTCTTGCCGTGTGTGCGCGTGTGTGTGTATGTGTGTGCACGTTAGTGTGCTTCTCACTCATGCACTTGTGCCATCACTTGTTCGAGGTCTTCATACCATCCTCACATCTTCCCGGATTGACTTTAAAGGAGGTGCTACTCATCACTGAGCTACACCAAATTTTGGCACCGTTGCCGGGGATCGAGCTTTGAGGACGAGCGTGTGATGGTAAGACATAGAGTTGTGATGTTGGCGTAGTAGGTAATTTCTTTACTTCCTTTTCTCTTTCTTACTTCACCATCATCATCACCATCATCATCCTCACCATACCCCACTTCCATCTCCATTATCGCGAAAATTTCAGTTTTTGATCATATCACCTTCTCCCTTCCATTTCCCTCATTCCACTTGTGAGAGAGAGTGAGAGAGCGATTTGTGTGTGCTGTTTTTGCATGTTTTTTGAGTTTCCCTGCAGGAATTGACTGTCTCATCGTCTCCAGCACGCTGCACAGGTACGGAAAAGCTCGGAACTATCTCTGTGTCGCAGACCTCTGTCGATCGCGATCGACAGAAAATTTCATCTTTTGGTAAAATAAAGCACACCACAATGACACACATGAGGAGCACATTCCAAATCATCACTTGAAATTAAAAAATTTTGTGTTTCTCTGTCAATCGCGACCGACACCATCGATCGCGATCGACAGCCACGATCGACAACCTCTGTCAATTGCGACTGACAGACCTTGTCAATCGCGACCGACAGACCCCACGACCGACCGACTACCGTGTAGGATTCCGTCAATCGCGATTGACACTGTCGATCGTGACCGACTGAAATTTGACGATTGACACTAGAATTCGCATGTACATGTGTCCATCGTGACAGATAGGCCCACGATTGACTGAAATCTCGCAGGAATTCTCACAAAAAGTGTCGATCGTGATCGAGACCATCGATCGCGATTGTCAGGACTCACGACCGACTATGTCGATCGCGATTGACACTGTCAATCACGGCTGACGTGTCGATCGCAACCGACAGGCGCCGACGGACACCTCTGTCAATCGCGATTGACAGACCTGTCGATCGTGATTGACAGGCTTTTTCGGCTAAAAATTTTAGGTTTTTTAAGTTTTGGGAGTAATATTGGGCCTATTTGTCTATCAATTAACATTTTGTGAGGTCCCCACACGTGTGTTTTGGGAAAAAATCATGTGAACCCTTAGCCTGTTCGAACCCTGTTTTAACTCCAAAACCCTGAACTGTCATAACTTCATCATACGAAATCCGTTCGGGGTGATCTTAGGCTCGTTGGAAAGCTCGTGGGGAGTACAACCAAAACTTCCACTGGTTACAGTAAAAATAATACCAGGATTATTAGATATAGTATTTTTTAAGTGAATCATATCTAGGGGGAAGACAACTAAGGGATCTCTAGAATTGTGTCTATAGAGACACAGTGCAAATTGACATGTAAATTACATGAATGAAAGTGATCATATCCAGGGGGAAGAAAACTAAGGGATCTCTAGAATTGTGTCTATAGAGACACAGTGCAAATTGACATGTAAATTACATGAATGAAAGTGATTTTTTGTGTAATTTGAATCTAAGCCTTGAGCTAACTTTGGGACTTTTACAGGTCCACTGAGAACACTAGAAGGCATCCAAAGCAAGGGCATTCCACAAGCTTGAGAACGAGGTTCTTGAGCACTAAAGATCAAGGGATCTGCAAGTGAGGTTTGATTATTCTCAACTCCCTTTGTCAATTCCTAGCTTAGGCTAAGTACGAGTAGTGCTAGAATCAAGTCAGGTGATGATAGGCATCTATCAAGTTGAAGACCACCTAAATACTCAAGTTCAAGGCTAAAACATAATCTCTATGTGATCGATAACTTTAAAGGAAAGGAACCTAACGTGGAACGATCAACTGAAACAACAAAAATTAACTTAAGTATTCCTGATGAATACAAATTGATCGGCAACGAGGTTGTACCTTGGGTAAAAATTGGGATTGCTCAGCTAAGCATATGAACCTTAGATCAGGACGACACCTAGGGAGAGATAGACAGAGTCTTAGGTCTTCAGAGGCTAGTGTCAATCATACTGCTAGGTCTTGGGCCCAGCAATTGAGCCATCATTTTCACTACCCTAGCTCTGAAACTAGCGAGTCTGAGATGTCCCACGGTATGGAGAGACCTACAGGAAGTTCAGATGTGCCATATTTACATAGGGTAGAAGGCCCCTACAAGACGCAACTGGAATACCTTAGGACCAACCGATTAGGTGCTAGCATCTATGAGGACGGCCTAGGAAGATCTGTGGTCTAGATAAAAAACCCAGATCAACCCATTGGATTAGAACGTCCAACAGTCAAGTTTGAAAACGGTGCATACTTGAACAAAGAAGGAACCATATATGTAGCCACCAGTCACTAGATAGGACAGAAGAATTCGGCAATGTGATCCCAGAGATGGAAATAGGTGACTTAGAGCAAGGAAACATAGGTGGAGAGCCTAAAACACCTCGAGGCAAATCTATTCTTACTAGAATTATCACACCAGAATGGATTCCCCAGGACAACAAGAGCATAGATCTGCTCTTGAACTGAGAGACCAATGAAGCCTTTTGGACGTATAAGCCTGTTCAGCCTAATGAGATAGGAACGATCACGATCTATGAATTCAAAGATCGTGATAGCCCAGCCAAAGTGACCTATCTAGACAACAGTTCGGAAAGAATATTTGTGGTCACAGAGCACGGTAGGCATGCCTACACTTGGAAGGGAGAATTTATTTTTCCCCAACCAAGATTTAATGTCTCTTTTGGCCACCAAGGAGCGGAAACATCCCAAGCTCATGGAGCTCAAAGGAACAGAAGTAGAGATAGACCTGAGGTAAGCTTTGCCAACCCAATAGGAAGAGAACGAACGTGAACAGAGGCGGATAGAGAAGAAACCGAGAGAACTAGAGTTCCAAGAAACCTAAGAAACGCTGATGATTTTCCTTTGCCAAGGCCTAGGGAACACACCGGAACCTTGAGACCTACACAATTGGTTAAGTCCATGAAGAACTACTTCGATGGCACAGGAGATCCATACGATCATGTGGCCGAGTTTAGGCAAGTCTTGAGAGTTGAACAAGTGGAGGACCTATTCACGCAGTACAATGCCTTTGGTCTAACCCTTAGGAACACCGCTCTCACGTGGTTTCAACCACTAAATGAGAGACACTTCAGGAGCATAGAGCAACTTCTAGAGGCATTCATTGTGGAATTCTCTAAGAGTGGCATAAGGCATAATACTTCCTCACTGATTCCAACAACCCCCAACTCCAACAACCCCCAACTCCCTTTGAACTTGTGGATGACGCACATGACCAATTCCCACAAGATATCCCATCCATTTATGGAGAGAAGGAGAGTGCACAATCTCAAGAGAGATTAGACTTCGAGTCTAATTCTTTACACGAATTACCCCACTTCACAAGCCCATGGGAAGCAAAGTCTACTTGTATGAGAGCACCCACGGTCATGGTATGAAACGAAGACTCAACCATACCTAGGAATATGGAGGTAGTAAAGAACACTAAAGTGCAGTGCAACCTCACTTTAGAAGAGCTACTCAAGGTTAGACCAGAACTGTGGAAACATGTAGCCGAACAAATGCCAAAGGTAGCTAAACCGCATTCCCAGGTAGGTTCTCATAGAGCAGTGCCAGAAATTTCTCTAGACAAGATAGGAGATATGAGTGAAGGAGAAGAAGGAAACACCTATCTTCCCATCATCCATCAAGGATACACAACCAAGGCAATTCTGGACTCGGGTGAAGGACTTGCAATTGCTACCACTTCCCTATGGAAGCGATGGGGCAAGCCAACACTCAGGCCCACGAGGATGAAATTGCAAATGGCCGATGGTCACATTGAGAGACCCTTAGGACTGCTTGAAGGAATAACTCTCACCACTTGTGGTGTAGAGTTTGAGCATACATTTGCTATCTATGACTTTAGCAAGAACCATGCCTATGAGATGATTTTGGGAAGACCATTTATGCGACAGTTGCAAGTGGTACAAGATTGGGGAACGAATTCCTTGTATTTGCAACACTTAGGTGTTACGACCAAAGTGAATCTCAAAGATTACTCTCATAGAGATGTCCCTCCTATCCAATGGAATCCCATCCATAGAGCTAAAGATGATACCGAGTCAGTGCATTCCATAGGATCAAGATCCTCATGGATGCATGAAGGCACTCACTTGTGGATGTGTAAAGTAGCAATAGAAGAAGAGAAGAGAGAAAAAGCCAGAGAGGTAGGTGCGAAAGAGACACATAGATCAATTCAAGACCCAGCCTATGCACCTGTAGTATTTCCTAACGAAGAATTTGAACCTCACAGATGGGTAGAAATTTTAGCAACAATGGATGTAGCCATCAATGAGGAACAATGGACACCCCACTGTGATGAGGATGGCTATGACATTTCAGTCTTCCCCATAGAACCAATCATGGGAGATGCAGTTTTAGAAGAATGCAAACCTAGCCTTGATGCATTTGAGGATGCAAGTGACTCCAATTTAGAGTCAATCATTATGGACCCACCTTTTGCATCAGATGAAGAATACTTCTATGAAGTAGAAGCTCAGCCCCAGAGACACGGAGAGCTTACAAATGATGTAAGGTTAGCCACACAAGTGACCCCTAAGGATGAAGGAAAGAAAAGAAAGAAGAGAGAAGTCACACCAGAAGAGGAAGAATATTTGTTTGAGGTCCCTGAAAACTTTAAAAAGTATGAGATAGATGATAGAAGAGTCATGGTAAGGATGCCAAAATGTGAGGCGCAATCAGGGGAGACCTATGATAAAAAAGAAACCACCAAGAAGATAGTTGTAGCCATAGAAGAAGGAGAAGAGAGATGTACTTACATAGGACATGACCTGATGGAAGAAGAAGAGCATGAGCTAATAGCCTTGCTAAGAGAATACAGAGATGTATTCGCTTGGAGTTACAAGGACTTGAAAGGTGTGGACCCTGACATATGCTCACACACGATTCCCATGACCTTAGATGCCAAACCCTCTAAGCAAAAGCCATACACATACAATGATAATCATGCTGCCAAGATCAAAGAAGAGATAGATCGTCTGATGGAAGCTGGATTTATTTATAAAATTGAGCACACTGAGTGGGTATCCCCCATTGTAGTGGTGCCCAAGAAGAATGGAAAGCTATGTGTGTGCATTAACTTGAAGAAGGGTAATGCAGCCACCATTCGAGATAATTATCTGCTTCCTATCACTGAGCATCTATTAGAGAGAGTAGTAGGCAAGGAAGTGTACAGCTTCCTTGATGGGTTCTCTGGCTACAATCAGGTAGCCATTGCCCCAGAAGATCAGCATAAGACAGCTTTTGCCACAGAGTGGGGCATATTTGCCTTTCGAGTAATGCCATTTGGGCTTACCAATGCTCCAGAAACCTTCCAGAGATTGATTTGCAATGTATTTAAAGAGTTCTTGAGGAAGAACTTAGAGGTCTATGTGGATGATCTTTGTGCTCATTCCAACATTAGACAAACCCATATCCCTGAACTCAGACAAATCTTTGACAAATGTCGAGAGTATCAAGTCTACCTGAACCCAGAAAAGTGTGTTTTCATGGTCAGCCAAGGCAAGATTCTAGGACACATAGTGTCAAAGAATGGCATATCCACTGATGAAGAGAAAGTAAGAGCCATAGCAGAGTTACCTAGGCTGAAGAATGTCAAGGAAGTACAAGCTTTCATGGGGCATTGTGGCTATTACCGACGCTTTATACACATGTACGCCATCATTGCCAAGCCACTGTACGGACTTTTGACCAACTTTGAGTGGACTAATGAATGTGAGGACTCTTTCAATGAGCTCAAAAGGAGATTGTGTTCAGCACCAATCTTGACCACACCAGATTGGAATAAGCCCTTCCATGTTCATGTGGATGCATCCAATTATGCTATTGGATGTGTGCTTGCACAACCTACGGGCGAAGGTAATATGGATCTTCCAATTGCCTATGATAGTAGACAATTGAATGCAGCTTAACGAAACTATACCACCACTGAATGAGAAGGATTAGGCATGGTATATGCAGTTAAAAAGTTTAGACACTATTTGCTTGCAAACAAGTTTAAATTTTTTACTGATCATCAAGCACTGTTATACTTGGTAAACAAGCCATGCAATATAGGCAGATTGGTAAGATGGTTCCTCTTACTAATGGAGTATGACTTTGAAGTCGTGGTGAGGAAAGGTAAGACTCACTTGAGAGCGGACCACCTCTCAAGACTCACATCTGGAGAAGCACTGCAAGGAGTATCAGATGACCTTCCTGATGCTTACTTGTTTAATTTGGAAGTTGTACCTCAGTGGGCTAAGCCATTAGTACCAGTACTGACATACGGGCCTAACCACCCAGTCATAAACACTCAAGATAGAGAGATAGTAAAAGCCCAAAAATACCAAATCATGGCAGGAAGTATGTACAAGCATACAGATCAAGGGATCCTAGCTTGTTGTGTGGAAGAGGATGAGTTACTGTACGCAAAATGGTTGCAATTAGCACATGTAGGTGCATTAGAGCAACATTACTCAAGGCAGCGAACCCTACAGACACTAAGGAGAATCAGAGTGCATTGGCCGACTATGGAAGCTGATGTCCATAAATTGTGCAAGGAATGTCCTATCTGTTGCACTAAACCACCCATGGAGCATGCCACTCTTTAGCAAGTGTCCATAGTGCCAGATTGGAGTGAACCATTAGTAGCCTTTTTGAGGATGAAAACATTCCCTCAAGATATGACCCTGACGAGGCAAAGAAGTCTAGAACAAGAAGCCCTAGATCACTCACTCATTGGTGATAATTTATATAAGCGTGGTAAAGATGGTTGCCTGAGACTATGTGTCCATGAGAGTGAATATCTCAAGATCTTGGAAACTGCTCACCAAGGTGTGACAGGAGGACATTTTGGACCAGATCGGGTGATTAAAGCAATCCTATTTGCAGGCTTGTGGTGGCCTACCCTTCACATGGATGCACATACCTATGTGAAGAGATGTGATGTTTGTTAGCGAACTCAGTATCCTATACGCAAAGATGAGATGCCTCTGAAACCTATGATGGGTGGACATGCATTCTCTAAGTGGGGAATAGACTTTGTAGGTCATATTAATCCCCCAGCTAAGGGTTCCCATGCTGAGTATATCATTGTTGCCACTGACTATCTAACTAAGTGGGTAGAGGTAAAAGCTACGACAAAGAATGATGCTCACACAACCGCCAAGTTCTTATTCGAGAATGTGTTCACTAGATACGGGCTACCCATAGAGCTAGTAAGTGATAGAGGCACCCACTTCTTGAATGAAGTTATTGAAAATCTTCTCCAAGAATTCTTGGTAGTACACAAGAAGTCTGCTCCCTATCACCCACAAGCTAATGGGCAAGCCGAAAGCACAAACAAGACTCTATGCAATGTGCTTACCAAATTAGTGAATAATAAACGCTCTGATTGGGACAAACAGCTACACCATGCTGTTTGGGCATACAGAGTTGCCTATAAAACGGTGCTCCAAGCCACCCCCTTTCAAATGGTATTTGGTCGAAATGTAGTGCTACCATTGGACTTCTTGATACCTACACTAAAGGTAGCACAGGAGCATGAGTGGACATGCCATGAGCTCTCCTCTAGAATCTTTGACCTTGAGCGATTAGGAGAAATAAGACTGAGGGCTGCAGCAGGTATATATGCTGCTAAGAAAAGACAGAAGGCATACTTTGATGCCCATGTTAAGGATAAAGGCTTGAAGGCCAGAGACTTAGTTTTGGTGTATACCCTGAAACAACATGCGAGAAAGCTAGAAAAGCGTGGTTATGGACCTATGATCATCAATAGGATTTCAACTAGTGGAGCAGTACAACTAGCCACTTTAGAAGGCGATGTTCTTCCTAGTTACATTAGCGGATGCAGAGTCAAGTTATATCAAGAACCCCTGACTGAAGAGATGCTAAATCGACTCAACACTGCCAAGAAACGCAAAGAAGAGGAAAAGCGAATCCGAGAAGAGGCACAGGCAGAGGCATTGGAGCAAATCCGAAGGATGAAATTAAGGAGACAGGGTAGAGATCAGCCTAGGACAGGTGACTATACACACCCAGGATATCATATGGCTATGTGTGAAGCTTCAAGTAATAGTTCTCATCGAATAATTGATCGACATACTTTTGTAACTTTAGAGATAGGACAAGGAAAGAGTGCAAGGACTGTAAGGGCATTGATTGACTCAGGTGCAGCCACTAGTGCTGTTAAATTTTCTTACTGTCAAAAGTTGGAATTAAGTGTCAATCCTATATAAGCATATCTCATAGGGTTGGGAGGTGTGGAAACCCCTTGCATGGACGAGGTGGAACTCCCCCTTTACATTCAAGATGCTCTTATGACAGTTAAAGTACTAGTGTGTCAAGATGAGGAACTCACTGAGCCTCTTGTCTTCGGTCAAGACTGGATCTATGATCATGCAATCAACCTAAACCTAAGAAGTGGACTTCTTCAGGTATGGGTAAATCAGAGTCAAATTATAGTTGAGTTAGATCATGGAACACTCAAGGAACTAGGAAAGGCACACACTGCTGGTCCTTCCAGGAGTACACATGAAGATGACCATGCTATTCTTGTCCAAAACTATGTGATGCAGAGGGCTGATTATCTAAACAAAGAAGTCAAGGATACAATGGAACTCCCTTCTTTTCCAAAGGCCATCAGGATGAAGCAACCAGAGGCAGATAAGAGGCAGAAGAAGCAGACTACCTATGCTCGAGGCCAAAAGAAAGTATGAAGCAAGGTGTCCCAGCCACCAAAACAAATGTGGGTACGGAAAGGCGAGCATCTTATTGCGGTCAAGCCACAAGAACTGGATCAACTTCCTATTAGTGATCAACGACACGACACTAATAAGAAGTCCTCCAAAGAATCTTCTTTGAAAGTAAAATCTATCTGGGTACCCAAGAAGTCGATGAAGGTTGATCCACAATCAAGACAAATTTGGGTGCCTAAGGCTTGCTTGCGGGCTCAAATAGATACACAAAGACCACACCCTACGCAACATGGTTCACTCACTCGAACAGCTGATATCCACTCTTATACATCACGCAAGAACACATATTCACCCATGAGCACGAGTAGAATCACTTGTAAATGGGTCCCTAAAAAGCCTCATTTCCAAGCAGATACTCTCACAAATCCCTCAAGAGTCTCCACCAAACCAAAACCAAAAACCATTCACTATCATTGGCAGCCCAAAGCTTGTAATAAACCCCCTGACCCCCATTTGTAAATTCACCCCCACCTACTAACTACATCATTCTCACACTGCATCTTTCCATTTAGCTCTTAGGACAATTCATCCACTAACTACACCCACAATCACCGAGCACTCATTGACTAACTAACTTATCACTAAAAACTCATGTTAATGTTGTAATGGGGACACATGACCATTGGGTGTCCATTTGCAATGTTAACATTCAATTGTATATTCTCACAGAACCGGTGATCAGTCCCTTCAATATGGCCAAGGCTGCAGGAACTAGCTCCCAGGCAGGCACCAACCCTCAGATTGTGGACATTGAAAGCCCCCCCATTGAGGAAGAGTTGAAGGAAAGACCACTGGCATTAAGAGCTTTACATGCCCTACCTGTTCAGAAACCTCCCCAAGGGCACACATCACCAGGAAGCAAAAACTCACATTGGTTCAGTGATGTGGCAGGACCTCTTGGAGACAGCACTTATTTGTGGGAGGCAGAAATAGAGTTCAACGGACGCTGGGGTCAGTATCATTTCTTTGCCAGAGAGGCTTCAAAATAATGAAGGGTTGAAACCAATATGGAAGAAGGCTGGCCTATATGATTACTTCAAAGCACAATTACCCAAGCCAGACTTTCTACGATGCTCATACTTGATTAGCACCCTCACTCCCAGTAAAGAGAAAAAGGGCTACAACACCTTCGTACTACCGTCTCTTACACGAGGTAATGAACTGAAGCGTTTCAAATTGACGAACAATTTGGTAAGGGAAGCTCTAGATATGAAGGGTATGCACATCCCCACAGAGAAAGAGTCAATGGTCCCAGACAATATGAAGAACAGGAACCTGACCAAACTGAAGGACATGGTGGCAATGACTCCAATTAATGCCATTCACCTCCGAATGTGCATGCAACATTTCGCGTTCCCTGCTCAAGAGAGATTCACGATGCCACCCAAGAAGATCTGGTTCAGTCTATATTTGGATTATTGACCAAATACACTTGGCACATCAATGATGGTATAAGAAGCAAAAGTCAGTACTTTATGGATGTTGTGCTCTCACAATCAACATGCCTCATTGGATTATTGACCAAATACACTTGGCACATCAATGATGGTATAAGAAGCAAAAGTCAGTACTTTATGGATGTTGTGCTCTCACAAGGATTGTTTACAGATGCTTGGCATATGATGTGCCAATTCAAAGGGCACTTGTTTGGACCAGGGTGCAAGAATTCCAACGTAGACACCGCTGGGCCTCCATCCAAGAAAATGAGGGGAGCGGTTCAGATGCCCTGTGCACAGGCCCGCGGTGCTACATTGACACCACAGACAACTCCCCGACTCCAAAGGCGAGTGCAACCCTTCACTATCAGATTACCAAGGCATAGCACAGAAGGACCGAATCTGGTGTTTCCACCTATACCCACCGACCTAGAGTTCCCTCATGGCTTCACATTGGAAGATCTAACTAATGAGGAGGTAGCCAGAATAATTAATGCTACTAATTTAGAAGTTGAGGCAAAGCAGGCACATGGGCAACAGACAGTCACAGACCAACCCCATCCAGTCCAACCAGAAGTAGTCGAAGTGGATGATGATGAAGAGGAGACTGTAGAAGAGGAGCAAGAGGATGAACAAGAAGGAATGTCCGACGAAGAAGAGCATGAATATGAGCAAGAAGTCATACATGAACTTGAAGGAGCCCCTGCTTATACGAAGCAACTGAAAAAGTTGTATGATACCATCAAACGAGTTCAAGAACAACACACACTGTCCCTGGCAGCAGGAAAAGCCCTCATGAACCAAATCCTTGAAGAGGAAGGGGTGGATGAGCAATACAGAGCAACCCTTGACATGATCGTTGATGCATTAGGGGTACCTGAGACGGTGCATACCGCTCTTGTGCACTCGTGAAGATAAGAGAGAAGATACAGCAGATGCCCCCCTCGATCAAGGAAACGAATGAATGTATTGGTATCAGAACCACAAGGAACCACATCCATGACCATGGGCACGGCTCAAACCACTCATGACACTGAGGAAGCCCATACCTCAAGTGCACCCCCGTCACCCCCTTTACCACCCCTACCTCCAACTCCACCACCTTCACCTCCCACTACCAGTGTCACCACCACCGTCACCGCCCCAGAGTCCACTTCCCATACCAAAGCATAGACTGTGAGTCAACCCTCACAATCCGCACAATCTATCACCACCCCTATTGTAAATACTACCACTGACACAATAATTCTAACTGTAGCCACTGAAAATCCCATTCCCCCGATCACGCTCCCTGGTGGTCCATATTCACAACTACACACACCACTTTACACCTTCACAACCATCACTACACCGACAATTCCCATGTTCACAATCACTCCCACGACTGCATCCACATATGACGTCATGGACATATCACCTACTTCCGCACCTCTCACTCCCCCCATATTTCCACAATCTCCCATTCCCCCACCACCCACTTCACCCTTTTCAAGCATAGCATACACACTCCCATTCCCTTTTACCTACCCCCCTGCATTCAACACCTTTCCCGCATCCACTCCTGTTAATAATGTATTTAATAATATGTACCAATGTATGACTCAACTACAACAACATTACCAGCATCTAGATGCCCAACATACGAGCTTGTTTAGAAATCATGAAACACTTCAGGAGAGATTCATTAATTTAGAGAAGGAGAAGAGGCAGTTACAACAGCAGTATAGTACATTGCAAGCACAACATGATCAGTTAATCGCCAATCCACCCCAGATGGATACTGAAGAAAAACAACAACTTGATGATCTGTTACACACTCAGATAACGGACAATCTCAAGCTTCTACGTAACCTCGCCTTACTACGCAAGCACATGTCTATAGCACTCAAAGAAAATAAACGGCTACAGAAACAGAACGAAGAGAACCTGGAAGCAGCAATGGAGGGTTCACCGCAAGAAATTGACCAAGAGAATTTCAAGGCCATCCCATCGGCAAATATGCAAATCGTATTGGAAACACACGCCGATCTCTTGGAAGCACATGCTACCTTAGAAAGAGAGCGAGATGACCTACTAAAGCAACTGGCAGCTCAGCAAGATCCACCAAAAGAAGTTACAGCCGTAGCAGACACATCTGAAGAAGTCGCAGAGCAACTACTACAGATGCACCTACTACAGAGCAACTTCGTTGGGATGGTAGAGATGCTCTGGCACATGCATTGATAGTCTTGTCTGTCAAACGTGCCATTATTACTCACATTTGCTCTTAGAGAATAGTAAAGGATGTTTGGGATACACTTGCCACTTTATACTAGGCAAGGAATGAGGCTCGTGTTGGTTACCTCCGAAAATAGTTGGAGAGTAAGCACATGAATGAGGGATATTTCATGGATAGTTTTTTGAGAAAGATCAAAGATTTGAAGGAGCAGTTGATTTCTGCTGATGAAGTCTTAAGGAAATGATCATGTCATAAAGAGCTTTCCAAAATTGGTTGCAAAAGAGGCAAAGAAAAAAGAGGTTGGAATGGTTATTGCAGAGGCCTCTACACCCAAAACATAGTCAACTAATCTTGTGTAGAATGAAGAATGGGCATTTTTTTGCACTTATGACCCATCTTCTCATGAACATTGTATGTCTATAGTACACTCAGATGGTTGGTACTTTGATAGTGGGGCAACCAAACATATTTCCTTGGAGCATAATTTCTTCACTTCACTTGAGCTTGCCCCTACAGGGAATACTATCACATGCGATAACAACTCCTCTTATCTTGTCATGGGAGTTGTTAATATCATTCTGACTACTGCTGATGGTAGTTCTTTTACATTGTTGAATGCTTTATTTTTGCCAAGGAATGCTTTATTTCTGCCAAGGATCAAGGAAAAGACTATTATCAGTTTCAGCATTAGCCAAGATTGGCTTGGTTGTGAAATTTGTTGATGATAGATGTATAGTTCATGATCTATCAAATGACGATGTCGTTATTGCTTCTGGCATTTTATGTCATGGGATCTACAAGCTCATAGACTATGAAAAATTTGTGAATGATTCAGCATGTGCAGTATATAATTCTCACGCTATGTCAGATGCAAAGCTTTGGCATGCACACTTTGGTCATCTAATTTTTGCTAGTTTGCTATGCCTATAGAAATCTGAAATGGTGTTCTTTCTACCCAAACTTGAGGGACCTCCTAAACATGTTTGTGAAGGCTATATTTTGGGCAAAATGTAGCATTCCTCATTCCCAAAAGATGGTTGAGTTCAAGCTACTCAAAAAATTGTAGCTTGTTCATAGTGAGGTATGTGGTCCTATACAGACACCCTCGTTTGGGAACTACCTTTACTTCATGACTTTTATTGATGATTTTTCTAGGCATGCATGGGTGTATGAACTAAACGCAAAGTCGAAAGTGTTTATGTGCTTCAAACAATTTCTGGTTTTGGCTGAAAATTTATCAGCATGTAAAATGGGCACCCTCCATTCTGATCGAGGGGGGGAATATATGTCTTCTGATTTTAATGCATTTCTGGTTGAACGTGGGATAAAACATCATTGTATAGTGCCGTATACACATCAACAAAATGGATTTGCTGAAAGGAAGAATGGGTCACTCATGGAGATGGGAGGTGTATGGTCAATATTCAAGTTTTATCAAATAGTTTCTAGCTTGAGGTTGTTATGTGTGCTACATATGTACTTAACAGGTGTCCCACTAAAGCATTGTAGTCTATCACTCCATATGAGTCTTGGCATGGTCACAGACCATCTGTTGCTCATTTTCATGTCTTTGGTTGTCTAGCATATCAATTAGTGCCTGAAAAACAATGCAAGAAATTGGATGATAAAGTAGTGAAATGTATTTTTGTTGGGTAGAGTTCTGAAAGCAAATGCTATTGTTTGTATCATCCACACACTAAATGCATTTTGGTTAGCCGTGATGTTGTTTTTGTGTAAGATGCAATTGAGCCATTACTTTCATGTACTAAGGAGACATCAATTAACTCCAAAGATATGTATGACACTTTGCCACCTCTTTTTACAGGTGGACAATCTAGTGCTGGTCCAAATGAGGCAATTTCTTAGCCTTTACAAGTTTCATGTGATGATGCAAATCATTCCATTTTTGATGCAGATTTACATGATGCACTTGATGAGAGAACTGATATAGAGGAGGAAAAAACTATGTCTAAATGGTTGGTGCAAACTTTGGGAGATAGCAAATTAGATGCATCTTTGTCATATCATACTCGTTCATGCACTCATAGTGGCTCTTTTGCATCAGATTGCTATGCTATGGCTGCCTCTAGTCTTTTTGATGAGAATGATCCAGTTTTGTTTGATGAAGCACAAAATTTAGAAAATTGGATGACTATTATGCAATTAGAATATGACGCTATTATGAAAAATGTTACCTGGTCTTTATGTGACTTGCCTCTTGGTACGAAGGCCATTGGCACTAAGTAAGATGAAGTGTAAGCCTAATGGAAGAGTCGACAGGTATAAGGCTAGGCTTGTTGCAAAGGGTTATGCTCATAAAAGAGGCATTGATTTTGATGAAACCTTTGATCCTACATGTTGAATGACTACTATTTGTAGCATCTGTGCACTTGCAACTCATCATGGTTGGAACGTACATTAATTGCACATTAAAATTGCATTTCTAAATGGTGACTTGCATGAAGAAGTATATGTTTTTCACCCCCATGGTTTTGTGCAAGAAGGGCATGAAAACAAAGTGTGCATGTTGAAAAAGGCATTATATGGATTGAAGCAAGCACCACGTGCTTGGTATGAAAAGATACATGCCTACCTGACTGCACATGGTTTTGAGAACAGTCAAACTGAGAGAACCTTATATGTTAAGTGTGCAAATGATGTGCTTCTGATCATTGTTGTCTATGTTGATGACATGCTGCTCATTGGTCCTCATGAGAAGCATATTGTTGATTTTAAGGCTGATTTACATGCCTCATTTGCGATGTCAGATTTGGGGCATTGGCATCATTATTTGGGCATTCAGTTTGTGCAAGTTGATGGTGGAATAGCTTTGTGTCAAACAAAATATATTGACACATTATTGCAACGTTCTTGAAGACTGTAAACCTATAGAAATTCCTATGGAGATAAGTTTACGGTTGAGTCTTCATGATGCTAGAGATGCATTTGATGTTGTTCTCTATAAGCACGCTATTAGATGCTTGATTTACGTATGCATTACTCAACGAGATATTCAGTTTAATATCTCACAGATGAGCAAGTTTATGCATTGCCCAGGTGTCAAGCATTGTTAGGTGGTTAAGCACATCTTTCACTACTTGAGTGGTACCCGACTACTTGGATTGTTTTATACCAAGGGGGAATCACTAGCGCTAGATCTGCATGCTTTTTTTGAATCTAATTGGGCTGGTTGCTATGACACATGTGTGTTCACTAGTGGTTTTTGCTTCATGCTTGATAGCTCATGCATATCTTGGTTGAGCAAGAAGCAGCTTACTATGGCTACTTGTAGTTGTGAGGCTTAGTATAGGGTAGCTTTCATATCGACTGTTGAGTGTGTGTGGTTCAAATGCCTTATGGTTGATTTGGGTGTTGGTCAGTCTTCTGCCACCACCATCTTCACTAATAGTTAGAGCATATTGGCGATTGCGAGGAACCCTATGTTCCATGCTCACACTGAGCACATTGAGGTGCACTATCATTATGTTAGGCAAAGCTTCTCTGCTAGAGAGATCAGTTTGGCATATGTACCCACATAGGAGAACATTGCATACCTTTTCACAAAGGCTTTGCCTAGGGAGAAGTTTGAAGCTTTCCACAAAGCTTTGGGCTTACTTCCTTTTGTGGATTGATTCCACATAGCTTGGCACTTCCTTATACATGAGTACCAGCTCCTTGTTCATTACATCACTCCTAGGGGGTATTTGTTGATATATTTAGGTAGTGATGTGCATGAACACACTAGGACCACCGGGGCACTTTTTACCCTCTTTAGGAGGTTTTTTTCCCCTCGGATTGTATATATGCCTATAACCCTAACGGGTCACTTATTTTTGTAAATCCTCTTGGTAATACATTCAATATTGTGTGTTGTGCTCCAAGCTTCTTCTTCTTCCTTATGTTGTTCACATGCTTCTATAGACCTCGAACTCCAACAAGCTCATCATGGTTTGAATGTACATCATTTGGATGTTAAAACTGCATTTCTAAATGGTGACTTACATGAAGAAGCATATGTATTTCAGCCCCGTGGTTTTATGCAAAAATAGCATGAAAAAGTGTGTAGGTTGAAAAAGGCATTATATGGTTAGAAGCAAACACCACGTGGTTGGTATGAAAAGATACATGCCTACTTGATTGCACATGGTTTTGGGAATAGTCCAACTGAGAGCACTTTATAGGTTAAGAGTGCAAATGATGTACTTTTGATCATTGTTGTGTATGTTGATGACATGCTTCTCATTGGTCCTAATCAAAAGCACATTGTTGAATTTAAGGCTGATTTGCATGCCTCTTTTGAGATGTCAGATTTGGTTCATTTGCATCATTATTTGGGATTCAATTTATGCAATTTGATGGTGGAATAGCTTTAATGTCAAAAAAATATATGACACACTTATTGCAACATTTTGGTCTTGAAGATTGCAAACCTATTGCCACTCCTATGGAAACAAGTTTATGGTTGAGTCTTTATGATGCTAGAAATGCACTTGATGTTGTTCTCTATCAGTAGGTTGTTGGCTGCTTGATTTACTTATGCATAACATGTCCTGATATTTAATTTGTTGTCTCTGAGATGACCAGGTTTATGCATTGCCCATGTGTCAAGCATTGATAGGCGGTTAAGCGCATCTTTTGCTACTTGAGTGGTACACGACTACTTGGATTGTTTTATCCTAAGGGGGGTCATTATCACCAAATTTGCATGCTTTTTTTCACTCAGACTAGGCTAGTTGCGATGAAACTTATTGGAGTTTGAGGTCTGTGAAAGCAGGTGAACAACACAAGGAAGAAGAGGAAGCTTGGAGCAGAACACACAATACTTAATGTATTACCAAGTGAATGTACAAAGGAGGCATATATACAAGCTAGGGGAAAAAAACCTCCCTTTGTGAAAAGATCTAGAATGTTATCTTGTGTGGGCACGCATGCCAAACTAGTCTCTCCCCCAGAGAACCTCTTCTTGACATAATGATAATGCACCTCAATGTGCTTTGTGCAAGCATGGAACACAGTGGTCCTCGCAATTGCCAATGCACTCTGACTATCAGTGAAGGTGGTGGTGGCAGAAGATTGACCAACACCCAAATCAGCCAAAAGGCATCTGAGCCACACACACTCAATAGCCGCTGCAAAACCTATTGTATACTTAGCTTCACAACTACAAGTGGACATAGTAGGCTTCTTCTTGCTCAACCAAGAGATGCATGAGCTACCAAGCATGAAGCAAAAACCATGAGTGGACACATGAGTGTCATAACAATTATTCTTATCAGAGTCAGAAAAAGCATGTACATGTGGTGATAGTGATCCCCCCTTGGGATAAAACAATCCAAGTAGTCGGGTACTAATCAAGTAGCAAAAGATGTGCTTAACTGCTTTCCAATGATTGACACATCGATAATGCATAAACCTGCTCATCTAAGAGATAGCCAACTTAATATCAGGCTGAGTTATGCATAGGTAAATCAAGCATCCATCAACTTGCTCATAGAGAACAACACCAAATGCATCTCCAACATCATGAAGGCTCAACTGTAAACCTGTTTCCATAGGAATGGTAATAGGTTTGCAATCTTTGAGGCCAAAATGCTGCAATAATGTGTCAATATTTTTTTTTTGACACAGAGCTATTCCACCATCAACTTGCATAAATTGAATGCCCAAATAATGATGCAAATGCCCTAAATTTGACATCTCAAATGAGGCATGCAAATCAACCTTAAAATCACCAATATGATTCTCATTAGGACCATTGAGTAGCATGTCATCAACATAGAGAACAATCACCAAAAGCACATCATTTGCACGCGTAATGCATAAGGTGCTCTTAGATGGACTATTCTCAAAACCATGTGCAATCAAGTAGGCATGTATCTTTTCATACCAAGCATTTGGTGCTTGCTTCAAACCATATAATGCCATTTTCAAACTTCACACTTTGTTTTCATGCCCTTTCTGCACAAAACCATAGGGCTAAAAAACATATAATTCTTCATGTAAGTCACCGTTTAGAAATGTAGCTTCAATTTCCAACTGATATACATTCCAATCATGATGGGCTTCTAGTGCACAGATGCTATGAATGATAGTCATTGGACATGTGGGTGCAAAAGTCTCATCAAAATCAATGCCTCTTTCTTGAGCATAACCTTTTGCAACAAGCCTAGCCTTATACTTGTCAATTGTTCCATTAGGTTTATGTTTCAGCTTGTATACCCATTTAGTGCCAATGAACTTTTTATTGGAGGGAAAATCACATAGATACCAGGTACCATTCTTCATAATAGCATCATATTTTGATTGCATAGCAGTCATCCAATTTTTTGAATTTTGTGTTTCATCAAAAGAAACATGCAATTTCTCATCACAGAGATTACATGCAGCCATAGCAAAGTAATATGATAAAGAAGCACTATGAGAGCTTGAAATAGTATGATATGACAAGGGTGCATCTAATTTTCTATCTCGCAAAGTCTGCACCAACCATTTAGGCATAGTTTTGGCCTCCTCTATATCAACTCTCTGATCAAAAAGTGCATCATGTAAATATGCATGAGAAATGGAATGATCTACATCATCATGTGAAACATGTAAAGGTTGAGAAATTGCCTCATTTGGACTAGAACTTGACTATCCACCTATAAAAAGAGGCAGGAAAGTGTGTCATACACATCTTTGGAGTTGACTAATGTCTCCTTAGTACAAAGTAATGGCTAAATTTCATCTTCCACAAAAAAAACATAATGGCTAACCAAAATGCATTTAATTTGTGGTTAATAGAGACAATAGCCTTTGCTTTCAGAACTCTACCCAACAAAAATACATTTCACTACTTTATCATCCAATTTTTTGCATTATTTTTTAGGCACTACTGCATATGCCAAACAATCAAAGACATGTAAATGAGCAATAGATGGCTAGCGACCATGTGAATCCTCATATGGAGTGATAGACTATAGTGCTTTTGGTGGGACACTTTCTAAGTACATATGATGCACACATAACAAGTTCAAAGCAGAAACTATGTCATAAAGCCTGACTTTTGATCATACACCTTGCCATATCCATGAGAGACTTGTTAAATCATTCAATACCACCATTTTTTTGAGGTGTATATGGCACTATACACTGATGTTTTATCCCACACTCAACCAGAAACTCATTAAAATAAGAAGACATTTATTCCCCCCATGATTAGAACAAAGGGTGCCCATTTTACATGCTGATAGTTTTTCAAATAGAACCAAAAAATGTTTGAAGCACATACCACTTTCGACTTTGCTTTCAATGGATACACCCATGCATGCCTGGGAAAAAATCATCAATAAAATTCACGAAGTAAAGGTAGTTCCCAAAAGAAGGTGTCTGCATAGGATGAGAGACATCATTGTGAACCAGCTACAACTTCTTAGTAGCTCGAACTGAACCATCTTTTGGGAAGAAGGGAACACTACATTTTGCCCAAAATATAGCATTCACAAACATGTTTATTAGGTGCCTCAAGTTTGGGTATAGAGGACACCATTTCAGATTTCTATAGGCATAGCAAACTAGCAAAGTTCAGATGACCAAAGCATGAATGCGAAAGCTTTGGATCTGAGATAGCTTGAGAATCTTGAATTTCACATGCTGAATCATTAACAGATTTTGCATAGTCTATGAGTTTATATGGCCCATGACATAAAATGCTGGAAGCAATTATAACATCGCCATTTGAGAGATCATGAACTATACATCTGTCATCAACAAATTTGACAACTAGGGTGATCGTTGCTAATGTTGAAACTAACAAGAGATTTTTCTTGATCCTTGGTAGAAACAAAGCACCTAACAATGTAAAAGAACTACCATCAGCAGTAGTTAGAACGATATTACCAACTTCCATGATTGGATAAGAGGAGTTCTTGGTGCATGTGATAATATTCCCTATAGGGGCAAGCTCAAGTGAAATGGAGAAACTGTGCTGAGAGGTAATGTGTTTGGTTGCCCCACTGTCAAAATACTGGCAAACATCTAAGTCTACTATACACATACATTGCTCATGAGAAGATGGTTCATAACTGCAAACAATATTAAATGCCCATTCTTCATTCTGCATAAGATTAGCAGACTCTATTTTACGTATACAAGCCTCTACAACAACCATTCCAAACTCTGTTTTCTTTGCCTCTTTTGGTGCCAATTTTGGACAACTCTTTATGATTTCCTTTACAATATTGCACAATTTTTGCTTTTTTGAATTCTTCTCATCTTTGTCTTCCTTTTTCAATTGAGTAGAATTAGCATATTTCTGCTTACTAGTACATGAGCTTCATTTACCTTTTCCCTTGTGACTAGCTAAGAAAGATTGATATGCTACATGCATAATGGACATGTTTTGCTTGGACTCATCTTCTTGCAACAAAACAAAGACTAACTCCTCAAATGTTAAGGCATTTGGACTATCTTTCATCATCAACCAAAGAGTAGAAGCAAAACTTTGATATGAATCTAGAAGGCCATTCAGAACAGTTTGCATAAGTGAACTATTTGGCAAGACTTCATCAGTAGAAATCAGTTGTTCCTTCAAATCTTTGATCTTTGTCAAAAAATTTTCCATAGAATCTCCTTCATTTATATGCTCGCTCTCCAACTAGTTTTGGAGATAAGCAATACGAGCCTCATTTCTTGCCTGGTATAAGGTGGTAAGTGTATCCCAAGCATCCTTTATTGTTTTGCAAGAGTGAACATGAGGGATAATGGCACGTTTGATAAAAAAATCTATCAATGCATGTGCCTGAGCATCTTTGCCATCACATCAAAGTTGCTCTATAGTAGGTGTAGCAGGAGCTGCAACACAAATAGGAATTTGAAGATTTTCATCTTCAACGCTATCTGCATCACCTTCAATAGTTGTATCTGAAGGTGTAATACGTCATTTTTCAACACCTTGCACAATATTCCACAATCCTTTTGCGACCAATACATGACACATCATATATGCCCACAATGGGTAATTGGTACCATCCAACTTGTCCTCAACAACCAACATATGGAATACGTCATTGCTTTTAGCCATGGCCATTGACGAAAATACCATGATGTAGAAAAATGATTGTATCTCAAAAAGTTGAACAAAACTACACTATCAAGCTCTCTCAAACCTATAGTTGACTTTGAGACGCTTGTATTGGCAAATTGAAACTTGTATATATGTTTGGCATAGAAGGATGAAATTGCCTACACAAGTGCTGTGATAATGCATTCGGAGGCCAAAATGAGCTCAGTACCAAATTTTGACACCAGAAAGTGAAGCCATTTTGAACTCCTAATTGCTTTGAGTGTGCTCGCCAATTTTTGTGCAATTTTGAGACTGGCTAGAGGGGCATTGATGAAGCAATGAAGTGCTCTGATAGTTGGAGTTTGAGTTCACTGCTAGTGTGTGACCTTGACTGTCAACACTCCCCCCCCTCTAAAGTCTATCATCCCAGACAGACCCTTGTTGTAGTGGTTGTTCCATGTAGTGCGTGGAGAGATAGTGTCCATCATGTATCCACAAGAGTGGTCCATCTTCCAATTGTAGCTTGGCAGTTGTCTGGTCCATCATTTTATCATTGCTACCTTTGTATGGACTTCTTCCTTGTATTCCAGCTTGATGGTGTCTTTGTGAGCTTTCAAAAATTGTGAGCTACTCAAAAGAAGTAGTCAATGTTGATTAGGAGCAACTCTCGTGGTGGATTGCTTCCTGGCTCTTGTTGTTGTCACCGTGATGTCCTCTAGTTCTTCCAAAGATGGCTTCCCTAGTTTCCATACCAAGTACTCATGACCCATAATGACTGATGGGCAAGTGCATTAGTGCATGGGTTGGAAGAAGAATGTACCTCGTGCACGGCCTTGTAATGTAGCCCTATGCATGCATACTTGGGAAATGCATTTGAAGAATTATGGTGCAAGAAGTTGGGACTTGAGCTAAGTGCTCAAGGGTATGCTGACAAAGAGGTTTCCTAATCGTCATGGTTATGTTGTTGTTGAAGCATACAATTCTTACCATGGTAAAAGTTTCGTCGATCTTCAACTCTTCGTGTTGTACTTCCATCATGGTGATTGACCATCAGCTTGTCTTCGGTTGTTGATGGATGTCCTTGTGGATGGTTCGCTTGGGGGATTCTTCAAACGCACAATCTCGTTCTTTCTCTCGTCTTCTTCCTCTTCTTCTTCTTCTTCTTCTTCGTTTTTTTTTTTTGAACAATGGAGTAAAACAAGAAAAAAGGTGTTAGCATCAATAAAATATTTTACATATGTCAGATGTGTCACATGTGCCTTGGATCCTCAATTGTGTCTATGCACGACCGTGTAATGTGGCCCTATATTACTCTCGAGAATGCACGTCCTCCCATCATTGGCCTCAAAGGCATCTCATCTTTTCTAATTGGGTACTAGGCACGTTGGCATGTGTCACATTTCTTCACATAGGTATGTGCATCCATATGAAGAGTGGGCCACCAAAGTCCTGAGAATAGAATAGTCTTAATTACTCGATCAGGACCAAAATGTCCACCTGGAACACTGCTATGGGCAGTTTCTAAGATTTTCAAATAGTCTGATTCGTGAACACACAATCTTAAGTAACTATCTTTGCCTCTTCGGTATAGGTTATCTCCTATGAGGGCATAGTCTTGAGCTTCTTGCTCTATGCTTCGTTTCCTTGCTAGACTAGCCTCATTGGGTAATGTTCCTGATGTCATGAATTCTACCAATGGAGCACTCCAATCTGGAATTAATGATACATGATAAAGAGTCGCATGCTCCGTAGGGGGTCTCTTTTGGCACACTAGAAAATTCTCGATCCACTCATGAATTTCCTTATCCACACTAGGCCAATACACTCCTAAACGTTTTAGATTTTGCAATGTTCGTTGTTTAGAATAGTGATTCCCTAGAAATCCTTCATGGGCTTGTTGCAACCAACTATTGTGTTCATCGTCCTCGACACAACAAGCTAATACACCTTCTGTATCTTGTTTGTACATGCTTCCTGCCAATATTTGATATTTTTGTGATTTTACAATTTCATCTTTGTTTGTTTTTACATTCTTATTTGCGGGTCCGAAGGTTAGGACTGGTACCAACTTATTTTCCCATTTTGGAACAACTTCTAGATTGAACAGATAAGCGTTGGGCAATTCATCAGACACTCCTTGTGGTGACTCGCCTGAAGTGATGCGAGAAAGGTGATCCGCTCTGAGGTGGGTCTTACCTTTCCTAACCACCTCAAGTCATATTCCATTAGTAAGAGGAACCATCTTAGTAAGCGTCCGGTATTGCAAGTTTTATTGACCAAGTATAATAAGTCTTGATGATCAATGAAAAACTTAAACTTGTTGGCCAATAGATAGTGTCTAAACTTCTTTACGGCATATACCATGCCTAAGCCTTCTCTCTTGTATAATTTCGTTCTGTAGCATTTAGTTGTCTGCTCGCATATGCTATAGGAAAATCTAGATTTCCTTCACCTGTGGGTTGTGATAGCACACATCCTATCGCATAATTGGATGCATCCACATGTACATGGAATGGCTTATTCCAATCAGGAGTGGTCAGTATTGGTGTTGTGCACAAACGTCTCTTCAGCTCATTGAAGGACTTCTCGCATTCTTCGTTCCACTCAAACTTTGTCAACAAGGCATAAAGAGGCTTAGCTATAATTGCATACATGTGAATAAACCTTCGGTAATATCCACAATGGCCCATAAAGGCTTGTACCTCTTTAACATTCCTTGGTCTCGGTAACTCAGCTATGGCTCTTACTTTGTCCTCATCTGTTGATATTCCATTCTTCGAAACAATATGACCTAAGATTTTACCTTGACGTACCATGAACGCACACTTTCTGGGTTCAGACACACTTGGTAGTCTCTACACTTGTTGAAGATCTATCTGAGCTCAGGGATGTGACATCTCCTTTCTTGGGAATGAGCACATAAATCGTCCACATATACTTCTAATCTCTTTCGCAAGAACTCTTTGAAGACATGAAACATGAGCCTTTGGAACGTTGCATGTGCATTGGTAAGCCCAAATGGCATCACACAAAATGCAAAGACTCCCCACTCTATGGCAAAGACCATTTTGTGTTGATCTTTTGGGGCAATGGCTACTTGGTTGTAGCCTGAAAACCCATCAAGGAAGCTATAAACTTCCTTGCCTGCAACATGCTCCAATAAGTGATCAGTGATTGGAAGTGGATAACTATCTCTTACCATGGCGGCATTAACTTTTTTACGGTTAATACACAAACGTAAGTTCTCGTTCTTCTTGGGCACCACTACAACGGGGGACACCCATTCAGTATGCTCAATTTCATAGATGAATCCGGCTTCAATCAATCTGTCGATTTCTTCTTTTATTTTGGTTGCATAGGTGTCATTATATGTATAGGGCTTTTGTTTGGTGGGCTTGGCATCTGCTATCATGGGGATAGTATGAGAACAAACCTTCGGATCTACTCCCTTCAAGTCTCTATAGTGCCACACAAACACGTCCCTATATTCCCTTAACAAGGCTACCAACTCTGCTTCCTCTTCTTTACTTAGGTCATCTCCTATGTATGTACATCTCTCTTCGTTCTCTTCAATGGTGACTACGATTTTTTTGGTCTTTTCTTTGTTATCATACGCTTCTCCTGTGGTGGCCTCTCTCTTAGGCATTCGTACCAAATTTTTTCGGTCCTCAACTTCATATTTCTTGAAATTCTCTGGTACTTCGAATATTGATTCCTTCTCTTCTTGTTTCACTCCTTGTCTTTTCTTTTTCTTGTGACCTCCCTCACTTCCTTCCTTTGAATTTACAGTGTTAATGCTTGTGAGAGGTTCTTCTTCAGGTTGGTTAAATACTCCTACATCTTCTAGATAGTGCTTCTCTGAGTCAAAGCAACTATCCATTACAATGGACTCTAGATCATCGTCATTTTTGCCTTCTTCTATGACATCACTAGGGTCACATTCTTCTAGCAAGGGCTGACACATGAACACTGAAATATCATAACCCTCTTCATCACAATGAGGTGTCCACTGTTCTTCATTGACAAAAATGTCCATGGTGGCCAAGATTTCTGCCCTACCATGAGGCTCAAATTCCTCATCCGGAAAGATCATCGGTGTATAGGCTAGGTCTGTAACTGGTCTATCTCCTGGGAAAGTTCCTTTTTCTCTTGCCTTTAAGCATTTTTCCTCTTCCATGCGACCTTATACATCCACAAATGAGTATCTTCATGCATCCAGGATGTATTAGATGAACTTTTAGAATGCACAGAGATTGAATCTTCTTGCTCCTTGCGGATAGAATTCCACTGTAGGGGTGGTACATCTCTGAAGGTGTAATCCTTCAAATTCACCTTGGTTGTGACCCCTAAGTGTTGCAACTATGAGGAGTTGGTTCCCCAATCCTGTACAACTTGTAGTTTTCGTAGGAAGGGCCTTCCTAGGATCATTTCGTAGGTATTAGTTTTACCAAAGTCACATATAGCAAAGGTGTGCTCAAACTCTACACCACAAGTGGTTAGAGTTATCCCTTCTAGAAATCCTAGAGGTCTTTCCACATGACCGTCAACCATCTAAAGCTTCATTCTAGTTGGTCTTAATGCAAATTTACCCCATTGCTTCCACAAGGAGGTGGTCGCAATAGCAACACCGGCACCAGAATCTATGATCGCTTTGGTTGTGTAACCTTGATCGGAAGATAAGTATTACCTTCCTCACCTTCGCTTATGTCCCCTATTTTGTCTATAGGTATCTTTGGAACTTTCTCTTTAGAGCCTGCTTTTGGCATATTTGAATCAAGTTCTGGAACCTGATCCTTGACATGATTCCATAGCTCCGGTTTTGCTTTGAGCAGCTCTTCTACAGTGAGATGTCACTGAACCTTGGTGTTCTTCACGACTTCAATGTTTCTTGGAACCACCGAGTCTTTGTTTCTGATCAATATTGTGGGAGCTCTGATCTTGAGAGATTCAGATTCCCATGGGCCTGTGAACTGTGGCAACTCTTGTAAAGAATTGGATTCAAATCCTGAACTTTTTTCCTCTTGTTGCTCTACTTGGTCTCCATAAATAGATGGAATGTCTTGTGGAAATTGATCATGAAGGTCATCAATCTCAAGAATAGGAGGGGGATTATCCTTCTCCTTGGCCCATTTCTCTTCTTGTATTTCTTGCAAGAATTTTGAGAGTGTTGCTGAAGTGAAAGAGGTTCTCCATCATCTATGGAGTCAAGAACATAGACTTTCTTTGGTGATGAGCTTCCTCTTTCAACAGTTGGTTGAGCCTTTGGAGGTAAAGAAACTTGTGGTTTATTTAACAACTGCTCTAATCTATCTAGTAAGCCCTGGAAGTGCAAACTTGATGTAATAGCGTTTGTCTGATTGAACGATTGATTGGCCTTGAACATAGCTTGAGCTAGTTCCACCATTTTTATGCACATTTTTGTTCGTTCAATCTCTAAATCTGCTCTAGGATAGCTCTTGTCTAGGTTTGTAGGTGTTGGCCCTTCTTGAAGTCGAGCCTGGTATGCCTTGAACATCATATCCAAGTCTTCTAGGGTTGGATATGCAAGAACATACCCTGGTTGTGGTCTATTTACAATGGTTGCTGGGTGGGGTTGAAGTTGAGGATGAGGTGGGGGATGATGAGGTGTGGATGGAGTTTCAGTATGCGAGAGATTTTGAGAGGCAATATCTTCTATTTTTGTTTTTGCATCTTTCAGGCTTTCTTCTAGTTCAGATAACTTTTTGGTCCACTTACGATTGGCCTTTTCTCTAATATCCTTCCATGTTCTTGTTTTTCTCTTACTAGGCTCTCTTGACTCACTTGGCTCTGATTGCTCAGCTAGTTTAGCTTGTTGTAAGGCTTGTGACCTAGTAACTACATGTATAGGAGCCACATTATCGCTACTGGAACTTGAATTCCCTACTACACCTACTACATTAATGGATATAACCTTTGGTGCACTAGAGGGATGTCCGAGACAATCTCTCAGGAGTTGTTCTTTGCCACACTCGAGACAAACAACTTGTATTGTGATGTTCTGCCCTTGTGTCGGAGCTGGTGGGTGGGGTGGTTGTTGTCCTGGTATAGGTTGAGGTTGGCTACATCCTCCATGTTCATTTGGTCTAGCTGCTCCTGGTGGTCTTGGACATGGGTTATACCTAGGAACTTCTCTGCCTTGTTCTCTAGGAGGGTACCCGTATGGTCTACATTGGGATGGGATAAACGATCGTGGTTGTCTATTCATTGGATAACTTTCGATGTTGTAGTTGATGAACTTCTTCTCACTATAAGAGTATTTGTTAGGCTCCTGAGTTGGTTGTCTATCATAAGGGTAAGGTTGTGATAACCCTAATTCTTCTCTAGTGCAGACGTGAGATGGATGATCTCCACTGCAAAGTGTGCAACTCCCAAACATTGGCACTCTCAAGGAGGAGTTCTGGTAGTTCCTTTGTCCTTGTACCCCTAATTTCTTGGCCACTAACGCTGCCACTTCCTCCACATAACTCGAACTAGAAGTCTTATTGCTCTTTGTATCCTCTCTTTTGGTAGGATCTTGTGTGATTTTGAGATCCTCAGCTAAGTTGTCTTCCAAATCTATGCACTCCTGAAGACACTCTCTTAGGGTTTGCAACCGTTTTATGTATACTAAGATTCTCAATGTTCTATTGGTTAGACCTTCTAAAAATAGGGATATCATTTTCTGTTGAGAAGGTCTCTCTGTCACAGGGCATCGGTCTACATATTGACTAAATCTTTGTGCTGCATTTTTTACTGTCTCATTAGGAGCTTGTTTGAAACTATGTAGTAAGGATGATGAATTATGCTTGATCCCTTGCTTAGTGAATTCCCAAATAAATTCTTGGAAGAATTGTTCGATATGGTCAAAAGAATACTACGTTGGCTTGTTTGTCCTAACATCACACTTTCCATTCTTTGCTAGGTCTGGAATGGGTTTTGTGAGGTAGTTTCTTGACCTCGAGGAGGGAATATAGGTAGACCCATGTACTTTAATCTAGACCTCTCTACTTCATCTACAATCCAATATCTCCTTTGATTTTGGTCTAGGTATGTAACTCTAGATGGATTTTTTGGATCCCTAAACTCGTATATAGTTATTGGGCTGATGCCTTCTCCTTATGTGAGTGAATCAATTTGTAGGAGTAGGTTTGATCCATGTACCAAGTACACATCCATCAGATAGTCATCTTGGGGTATCTTGTCCGCTTGCAATACTTGAGTCATTACTGACTTTCCCCTAGGGGTAGTCACTGTATCTCCACTGTTGGCTCTCTTAGAAGTTCGTTGTCCCTCTAACTCTCCTCTTTCATTTATCTGATCAGGATTTTCGGTTACTACATATATCTGGCCCATCTTGTCCATGTAAACTCCACATTCATACTTGACAACTAGTCTCAGAACTATCTCAGATTCTGTAGTGTTTATCATTCTTGCTACTGACCTGTGTAGACCATCGAGGTAGATGAGTATTCCTTGCAAATTAGTGGATACATATTGAAGAGACATCCGATATTCCCCTTCCACTCTAGACATAAAACCTTCCCTAGGTACTGAACTATGCATGTCTTCGGAAGCCAGGAGTCTCTCCCAGTTAACTGACATTTTTGACTCACTCCTCTGTGAACTCAGCACGTAGTGCTAACTACTGAGTTGTGAGTCCCTGACTTGGTTGTGTGGTTGACCCTAGGTTCAAGTGATTTGGTCCTTTATCTATCCCTTCCTAACTATCAACTTGAGCTTAGGTTCATAAGCCTTGTCTACAAGTCCAAAATTGTCCTTTGAATTGCTCAAAATCTTGTGGAACCCCTTGGTTCATAGTCCAACCTGAGGGTCAACTTCAAAATACCCTATCTAATAATCCACATATTAATTTTACCATAACCAGTGGAAGTTTTGGTAGTACTCCCCACGAGCTTTCCAATGAACCCAAAATCATTCCGAACGGATTTCGTATGAGAAAGTTATGCCAGTTCAGGGTTCTGGGGGTTAAAATAGGGAAACAGGACCTCTCTGGGAGTACCTCAGGACATGCGATACAATACCAAATTTTCACGATACGATACCACCTTGGAGACTATGATTCCGATACCAACTTCCACGATACGATAATACTATCCACACAATACGATACTGGAAGTGGTCACGATACGATACCTTTGATTTGCACGATACGATATCAAGTTAGTAGATGATATGATACCAGATTGCTCACGATACGATACCGGGGTAAGGGACGATACGATACCACATGGTGTTACACGATATGATATTGGAACTCTCACGACACGATACTGGTTCTATGGACGATATGATACCAAAGGATCGGACGATATGATATCTAAGAAAAATCACAACTTCTTCCAAATCTTCCATATTACTTTATCTCTGGGAAGGATTTTGTTCCTTTGTATTGCATTCAAGAGCTCTTCAACATAAGAGAAGACTACTGCCTTGCTGCTATAACTGAATTAGAAGAAGTTATAAGGGGGTTTATAAATGAGAAGGATGAAATTAAAGAGGAATTTCTGAAGTTGGACTTATGCTTGTCAAATAAATAGTTCAAAGACTCGTCCAAAGCTCTCTCAACATGCTACCAAATGTTGATATGTTTTGGTAGTGATATGTGTGAACACACTAGGACTGTTGGGGTACTTTTTTCCCTCTTTAGGAGGTTTTTCCCCCGGCTTGTATATACACCTATATTCCTAACATGTTACTTATCTTTGTACATTCTAGTGGTAATACATTCAATATTGTGTGTTGTGCTCCAAGATTCTCCTTCTTCCTTGTGATATTCACGTGCTTCCACAGACGCCTAACTCCAAAAATTGGTATCAGAGCAGGTCGCCACTTCATCTAGGGCATCGTCTACACCTCTCTGGTTGCAATCTTAGAATCGCATGAAATTTGGTGAGCATAGTCAGGGTGTTTCAAAGATCTAGCTCGTTTCGACCTCCGAATGCACTATCGTAGTGCTTGTGTAGGCTATTTTGTCTTTTTGTGCCAAAGATATAAACATGCTTTGATTTGCTAGTATAAGCGTTTCAAAGTTTGCTAGAGGTTTAGCACAACTCATCAGGGTAGTTCTGTTCAACTTTTTTAGATACAATCATTTTTCTGCATCAGGGTATTTTACTTAGTGGCCATGGCTAAAAGTAGTGATGTATTTCGTACGTTGTCTATTGAGGATAAGTTCGATGGTACAAATTACCCATTGTGGGCTTATATGATGCATCATGTATTGGTCACAAAAGGACTATGGAATATTGTTTAGGGTGTTGAAAGACATCATGTTACACCTGCGAATATAGGTACTGCAAATACACGTACTGAAGCTGATGGAGATGGTGTTCAAGATGGTGATATTCTACAGATTCCTATTCGTGCTTTAGTTTTTGTTGCACTTACTACAAAGCAGATTTCTTGGGATGGCAGAGATGCTCAAGCACATGCATTGATAGCTTTGTATATCAAACATGACATTATTCCTCACATTCACTCTTGCAGAACAACAAAGGATGCTTGGGATACACTTACCACAATGTACCAGGCTAGGAATGAGGCTCATGTTGCTTACCTCTGAAAGCAGTTGGAGAGTGAGCACATGAATGAAGGTGATTCTATGGATAGTTTTGTGACAAAGATCAAAGACTTAAAGGAGCAGTTGATTTCTGCTGATGAAGTTATACCAGATAGCTCACTTGTGCAGATTATTTTGAATGGTCTTCCTGATTCATATCAGAGTTTTGCTTCTACTCTTCATTTGATGATGAAAGGAAATCCAAATGCCTTGTCATTTGAGGAGTTAGTTTCTCTTTTGTTGCAGGAAGATCAGTCTAGGCAGAATAGGTATATCATGCATGTTGCATATCAAGATTTCCTGGCTAGAGAGAAGGGCAAACGTAAATGGAGCTCATCTACTAGTAAGTAGAAATCTTCATTGCTACACATTCGAAGAAGGAAGACAAAGATGAGAAGAAATTAGAAAAGTAGAAATTGTTTTGCAAATATTGTAAAGCAAATGATCATGTCATCAAGAGCTGTCCAAAATTGACTGCTAAAGAGGCTGGAATGGTTGTTGCAGAGGCCTGTACACCAAAAATAGAGTCTGCTAATCTTTTACAGAATGAAGAATGGGTGTTCACTACTGTTTGCAATTTTGACCTATCTTCTCCTGAACAATGGATGTCTACAATAGACTCAGATGTTTGGTACTTTGATACTAGGGCAACCAAACATATCACCTCATAGCAGAGTTTCTTCACTTCACTTGAGCCTGCCCCTATCGGGAATACTGTCACATGCACCAACAACTCCTCTTATCCTGTCATGGGAGTTGGTAAGATCATTTTGACTACTGATGATGGTAGTTCTTTCACTTTATCGGATGCTTTATTTGTGCCAGGGATCAAGAAAAATCTATTATTGGTTTTTGCATTAGCCAAGATTGGACTGGTTGTGAAATTTATTGATGACAGATATACAATTCATGACCTGTCAAATGGCGATGTGATTATTGCTTCTGGCATTTTACCTCGTGGGATATATAAGCTCATAGATTATGAAAAATATGTGAATGATTCAACATGTGTAGTACATGATTCTCAAGCTATGTCATATGTTGTAGAAACTGATAACATATTTTTCTTGTTACCTGGCACAAATAAAGCATTCGTCAAAGTGAAAGAACTACCATCAGCAGTAGTCAGAATGATCTTATCAACTCTCATGATAGGATAAGAGGAGTTGTTGGAACATGTGATAGTATTCCCTGTAGGGGCAGACTCGAGTGAAGTGAAGAAACTGTGCTACGAGCTAATATGTTTGGTTGCCTCACTATCAAAGTACCAAACATCTGAGTCTATTGCAGGCATACACTATTCAGGAGAAAATGGGTCAAAACTACAAACAATAGTAAACACCCATTCTTCATTCTGCACAAGATTACTAGACTCTGTTTTTGGTGTAGAGGCCTGTGCAACAACCATTCCAACCTCTTTTTTCTTTGCCTCTTTTGCAGTGAGTTTTGGACAATTCTTTAGGACATGATTGTTTCCTTTATAATACTTACAAAATAATTTTTCCTTTTCTGTTTTCTTCTCATCTTTGTCTTCCTTCTTCGAATGTGAAGCATTTTCAAATTTTTGCTTACTAGTAGATGAGTTCCATTTACCTTTGCCCTTCTGACTAGCCAGGAAAGCTTGATTTGCAATGCACACAATGGACCTGTTCTACCTAGACTAATCTTCCTGCGACAGAACAGAGACTAACTCCTCAACTAAAAAGGCATCTAGATTGCCTATAACTTCATCAATAGAAATCAACTATTCCTTCAAGTCTTTGATATTTGTTAGAAAACTATCCATAGAATCATCTTCATTCATATGCTCACTCTCCAACTGTTTTCGGAGGTAAGAAACATGAGCCTCATTCCTAGCCTGGTACAATGTCGTAAGTGTATCCCAAGCATCCTTAGCTGTGCTATCAATGCATGTGCCTGAGCATCTCTGCCATCCTAACAAATTTGTTCTACAGTAGGTGCAATAGAAACCCATCACGAACAGGAGTCTGAAGAATATCAACATCTTCAACGCCATCTGCATCAACTTCAATACCTGTATTTGCAAGTGTAATATGACGTTTTTCAACACCCTACACAATGTTCTACAATCCTTTTGCAACCAATACATGTCACATCATATAAGCCCATAAGGGATAATTGGTACCATCCAACTTATCCTCAACAACCAACATATGAAATACATCACTGCTTTCAACCATGGCCACTGACTAAAATACCTTGATGCAAAAAAATGATTGTATCTGAAAAAGTTGAACAAAACTAGGTCACAACCATTGTGATTTTAGATGTTCACGATTTTTCTACCTCCCAATCATAATCATTGGTTTTTCATGATCATGGGTTGGGAACACGTTTTCTTGGTTTTTGTGACTTTACATGATGATGGAATCTTTACAACTCATGAATCTAGGACTCCTCCATGAATTGTGGCTGCCTCCACACAATCACTTATTTGACGGTTGTGATCAAAACAAACAAACAAAACAAAATGCATGTTTCCATGAGTATCTTGCACTCTTTGGTCTCTAGTTTTCTTTGTTAACTATCTTGACTACAAAAACGCTGAACAAACATATTATTCATCGGATGTATCATTTTTCTCAAGATTTTATTTTGACTCCCATAGATGAAAAACAATTTTCTCAAAAACAAAATTCAAAGTAATAAGATACAAATTCAAAGCATTAGCTGATTAGACTTTTTTTGAAGTTATCTTGAAGATTGAGAGCGTAGTAGAGGTCTATTGTTATAAAAGCTCAAAGAGACACGCATGATAAAGAGAATCAACTTGATGTAGGAACTCCGCCTTAGTGAGCTTATTGTGGGCCAACTCCTCAAGAATATCTTCCCCAAAAGGATGTGGAGTACATAGACCCACAATCACAAAATACCCCATCTCACCATGTTGCATACCAATCGAGAATGGTGATGGGTATGTAACAATATTGAAGCTATAATACACCAATTAAATATGAGTGCCTATCTACAAAGACAGACTTCAAAGATGGGTGGCAAGGTTTTAAAAAAAATAATCATCCAACATTCAATCATGCCCAAACTCAAGTACACATTTTTATCACTATGCGGACCAAGAAGGGAAAGTATACATTGGCAATAGAATATCCTAATGATAATGATGATAAGGAGGGCTTCGAGCCTCAAGGAACCTAAGATCCAACTCCAAATAAGGAGCTACCAATAGATCTAAGAGGATAATCCATTTGTTCTCACCAACTATAGGAGCTTCTGAAGATTTAATGTGATCTAGCTAATGAAATATTGCATATGAATTCTCAAACTTCTCAATTGTTTTGACCTATGTCCTTGGGAAAAGAAGATCCTAAGCAGAAATGAAGGGTCTGGTTCCTAAAGAATCCCAAAAGTTAGAAAGAATCACCAGCTTACTGGGATGAATATGGTGAGGAGTATTGGATACTCTTAGAAGAGGATACGCCTAGATGCACTCAAGGAGGGCATCCTCTCTTGTTGAGAATATTCAAACTTTTAGAACAATGATCACTCTTGTTGAGAATATTCAAACTTTTAGAACAATGATCAAGCACAAGGTCAAGAAGATAGAATAATATAATCAACATACACGGCAGAAAACCACCTCAACTAAGGACACATATACCTCAAAGACCATGACCATTTAGAGTACCTCCTCAACCTCAAGAAGCAATAAAAATAATCCCAATGGATATGCCTAAAAAATATGGAGGGCAAATACATCAAACCTCTCGATTGGTGAAGTGCAAGGAGCACGACTATGGTGGTAAATGTGTCCTGTACGACCATTTAGTAGACTTTAGACAAGCATTGAGACTAGAATAAGTGCATGATAGGTTTACCTAGTATGACACTTTTAGTCTCACACTCACTAGGTCTACATTCACATGGTTCCAACCATTAAATAGAGTAAGGTTCTATGGCCTAAATGCATTTCATGGTGAGTTTATTGTTGAGCTCGTTAAAAGATGAATCAAACATGGAACATCATTGTTGATCCATAGCTTCAAGCAATCATGAAATGAGTCAATGCATTTTTCGACTAGAAGATAATAGTCAATACATAGATAGATCTCTTAAACAAGAAGACCCATATATACCTTAAAAATTTTCTTTATTTATGGAAGGACTCTCCAATAGATAGTTGAAGACATTGGCCTATATGCAAAAATATCGAAGATTAGTGATCACACTCATGAAGTAATAGATCTTGATGATACTCAAGCTTCAATTCTATCCTCTATAGGTACTTCTACCAAGCTAGAGAAAAAGCACTCATCAATTGAGGAAGTTGCAGCTTAGGTAGTTTCTAATCAATTCAATATGAGTTTTAGAAACTCTAGTTCATAAGGACCCATAACTCCAAGGAGATGTTTTAATTGAAATGGAGACCATCCAACACAAGTTGTCCTAGACAAAGGCTTGAATTGAAATGGAGATCATCCAACACAAGTTGTCCTAGACAAAGGCTGAGTGTCATGATGGAAAGTAGACCCTTGCAATATTTTGTATTTGAATAGAAGTGGGCTTACAATAGCACTACAAATTGCTTCTACCATCAGAAACATGCACAAGAGCATTAGATGGCTCATGGACAACATGATCAATAACATGGAGATGGAGGAATAGATAGAAATCAATCTAAATAGCTAAGGCTAGTATGGATGTTCCCTGCCAATGTTATGCCCATTAATTATATCCCAATAAAGGGGAATTTCAATATGGTTACTGTGTGACTGAATTCTTATTGTGAAGGGGTTATTTATAATCATGGGGATGAATATAGATATCCAAAACCCCCTTTAATTATGCATGGACTTCATGAAGGGCAAGATGCTATCGACACTTCTACATTCAAATACATCACTTATCAAAGTATCCTTTTTAGCCACCAAAATATATATTCTATACAGTGTATTTTTTGAATATATAACCAAGTATTGTTGTTTCTTAGAATAGATGAATATGTATCAGATCTAGCCTAAGAGCTACATAAGGAAGCAAAGGACTAGGATTATACTATATGTATTCAGTTATTGATGTCTTGTGTTGATTTGATGGTTGTGTATTGTGACTTGTAAGAGAGAGCTATGCGTATTATGATTTGTTAACAATCACTGTGTATAGTTAATTCTATAACTACATTGTATATAATGTATAGAATAGGAACAACAAAATTTGCTATCTCTAGATGGTGCCCCATTCTAGAAACCATCATGCTTCTTCGATATTGATTATTTCCCAAACTATCCCCAATAGTTCCAGAATAGTTCTTGAAGCTTCATCAAACTTCTATCAAAACTCCTTACTATAATCTTGGATTTTGTGGTCCAAATTATGAAAACATGTTCAAGTAGAAATTTTCAAACTTTTGAGTCTCTTTTAGACCCTTGTTCACAACAACAATAGCGTCCAACTCAATATGAGGTTGTACTTGACCTCACACCTTTTATTTCCACTAATGAGTCCAATTTAGTTTCCAAACTATAACAACCTTTCTTGAAAAGTTTAATACAATTACAACTAGGAAAATTTCTCGGATTAGTTCCATATCTTAGGATCAACCTTGAAAAATAGTATTTCCAAGGTTGCCCCAATCAAGAACCAATGAATGTAGTTTCACAAATAGAAGCAACCCTAATTCATTACAAAGTTCCCTAATTAATTATAAAGTTCCATTCATGACCAAATAAACAAGTCCTTATAGATGGTAGTTTTGGTATATATATTTCCACTTTCTCTTTTTGCAAGCACTATGATTCAAATCATTTGAAGATTGCTCCATTCTTAATTAACATGGTAGACCAATCTTGATTTCAAAGAAAATACTTCATGAAATATATACCAATTCATATTTAAGGATGACTTTTTCATATAACATTTCTTTTTCTTGATTTCATTCAACATATAGTAGATTAAAATTTTTTACTTAGTTTCCCATGGATAATATAGCCTAAATTCAATCAAAATTAGGTCAAACAATCTTCAATCCCTAAATTCAATCAAAATTAGGTGAAACAATCTTCAATTTTCCATAAAGAGGGTATTCTAGCACCTAGATGTGATTATCGAGTATCATTGTTTGTAGTCACCCTAAATTTTTGAGACCTTTTCAATGATCCAATGTTTAACTAATTTGAATAGACTCAATTGTTAGCCACAAATAAAAAATTTCCTTCAATCTACTTAATAGAAGCTTTAATTATTATCTTTTGCTATCAAAATCCTACTATTTTGCATGTTTAAGCAAAAATCTGAGAGGATACTTCTATTTTGCCTTGTTTTAAGTAATGGTAGACTCATAGTAGACCCATGTAATGGTAAATCAAGTCTAAACTATCAACTTAACTTGAAACCATTGATATATTTAGGTAGCGATGTGTGTGAACACACTAAGACCATCGGGGCACTTTTTTCCCTCTTTAGGATATTTTTTTTCCCCGCTTGTATATATGCCTATAGCCCCAATGGGTGGTTACTTATCTTTGTACATTCTAGTGGTAATACATTCAGCATTGTGTGTTGTGCTGCAAGCTTCTTCTTCTTCCTTGTGCTGTTCGTGTGCTTCCACAAATGTCTAACTCCGACAATTGGTATCAAAGCAGGTCACCGCTTCATCTAGGGCATTTTCGACACCCCTCTGGTCATAGTCTCATAATCGCATGAAATTTGGTGAGCATACTCAGGGTGATTAGCAAAATCATGATCTAAGCTCGTTTCAGCCTCCAAACGCACTATCGTAGTGCTTGTGTAGGGAATTTTGTCTTTTTGTGCCAAAGATATATATAGGTTTTGGTTTGCCAGTATGAGCGTCTCAAAGTCTGCTACAGGTCTCAAGGCTACTCTTGAAGCAATGAGGATCATTGTATCTACACATAAAGATGCTCAGATGATAGTTTGACATGCTTAATACTTTATGTTGATGATATGTTGATTGTTGGGAAGTCCTTTGATGACTTTTCATTGCTAAAAATAATGCATACTTATCTCAAAGTAAGTACATATCCAAAGTACTTCGTACTTTTTCAATATGTAGGGTGGCAAGGCACTGAGTACAATTTTAGCTACATATGTGAAATCGAGCAAGGATTAGTACGTCAAATTTAATGAGGAAAAAGAATTCGTGATCAAATGTCCTTATCAATCTCCTAGAAAGAAGCATTGGGAAGTGGTCCATATGATTTTGACATATCTGTGTGGCACTAAGGACAAGTGTGTATGCTTGGGTGGAGGAGAGGCATCCATTACTGGTTACACTGATTCTGATTGTGCAGCTTGTGTAGACAATCAAAAGTCTACATCATGGTACAATTTTCACTTTGTTGGTAGTGCTATCTCTTGGAGATCTTGTCCTCAAGAATGTACATTTGTTTCCACTACAAAAGCAAAGTATGTTGCAAAAAGTCAAGCATGGAAGGAAGCATTGTGGCTTTCTCATATTGCTTGTGATATGCATCTAGTTGAGCATGTACCTCGTTTGCTTAGTGATAGTTAGAGTGCCATTGCTTTGGCTAAGAATTGGATCTATCATGCAAACAACAAGCACATTGAGGTCAGGTACCACTTCGTTAGAGACTACTTAGACATTGAGCATATTATTCTTGAGAAGGTTCATACCCGAGATAATGCTTTAGATGCTTTGACTAGATCTCTACCATAGGATAGCTTTTGAAAGTGTTTTCACTTGAGGGGGTTTACTTGATTCATGATGTTGCACAATTACTAGTAAATTGGTAACATGCCCATCACATGAGATGCATATTTTTTATACTTATTCTCCCATTTTATTTATCATTCTTTATTTTTCTCCCATAGTCACTTTGGCCATGTTGGAATTTAGTGGGAGATTGTTACTGTTAGTGTCCATGTGAAGGGCCAAATGGCCGTCAGACACTTTTTCATAAGCTCTTCAATAAAAAAAATATAGTGTCCTAGTCATCTAGAGATTCAAATTTAGATCACATTTGTAAAACCTATAAAATTTGAGTTCATGTTGTCTATGTACAGTGTGGTTCTATGTATTCTACAAGTCTATGGGGAGCATCATTCTTGTTTCCTAGAGCTCAGTTATCTACTATGAGGCCATCATCACGAAGCTCTCAGAAAGGAGAATCAATCTTGGTGCATTTCCATCACATCACTTCATTTTCAAGCTTATCTAGCAATCTTGTGGAGGGGAGATGATAGCTTCAATAGGGAAGGTGGCAGTTGAGGTTTTGCATGGATGCTAACATTCTCCATGAATACATTTGAAAAGGTATATGGCCCAATTCATGAGGGATTCACAATATCAAGAAAAAGGGAATAAAAGTGGTGAGAGATGCCATGAGGTTTATTCTACAGGTTGAAAGTGACTATGCGGAAGTGGAGGATGAAGCCTTTTGGTTCAAAATGCATTGAGATGATGAATACATTTGAGCTTTACTTGGGGAAAAGCTCATGCATGGAAGTATGGGATGAGATCAATGGAATTGGGCCCATCCACATGGAGGTGGAACCTTTGTGTGATCTTATGGAGAGTTAGGACATGCACAACTCCAATGACACAAACCTCCCACAAAATGTTGATCAACCTCGTAGAGGTTATGGATATTGCAATGAATTTGGAGTTTTCATGAACAATGATGGTACCCCAATCCATCAAGGTTAATGTGAGGAGTTTGTGGATGGTGAGATGCTAGTGCACAAGAAACTCCATAGCTAAGAGTGGGGCAGAACATTGAGAGAGCATGGGGAAGAGCAAGTATACTAAGAATCAAAGTAAATTAGGTAGCATAAAGAGAAAGTTTTATATAGCAAGGGAAGGTAATTGTTACCCTAGAGGCCAAGCAATTATCCAAAGAGAATGTAATATAATTCATCAAATCATGTGGATGACAATGGCAATGTTGGGTGTTGGCAATGAGGTATTAAGTGTTCATAGGGGGTGCAATAGTGAATTGAATAACCAAAAGGGCCATAGCTTGGAACCATTGACCAAAACATTGAGTGTGTGGGCGGCCAAAGTTTCCAATCAGAATGTTGCCAAACCAATCTACACAAAAATTCCATACGATTGAAACCACCTTACTTTTTACATTGTATTCTGCTTCCGAATTATAGATGAGGATGAATTGATCAACTTCAAACACTAGAGTTGGCTACCAATCTTGCATAACTTGTAATACCAAAAAAATCTCTAAAAGATGATCCTCATCTAAAGCTTATGCTCTAGAGTAGTGTGAAGGCTAGGGACAACAATTTCCATGGTGCTATCACCTTGATGCCATATGATAATTTGCAAAGAGTAAAGCCAGTAGCCACTTCATAGGTTTTCCAATAAGCCCTAAGAACATAAAAGAGTAGTTAGTCCTAGCATTCAAGATTTTCGTGAATCAATTTCTTCATCATTGTCAACAAAGTTTTGTTGATACTTTTTGCCAAGCTTAAGAAACTCATTGGCGAAATGTGTGCCACAATTAGAATCAGAATCTAAGGCTAATGTAAAGTGAGAAAAAACTCATCAATTCAGGAGTCAAACAACCCTAATGGGAGTAGCAGTCTTCATAGCCTAAAAATCTACCTAGCATATCCACTAGAGATTAAGATGTATCCATTGTGAGTAGAGATGCATGGTGGGGTGATTGGACCAATAAACTCTAACCCCCATTTCTAGAAAGGCTCCACAAGCATGATAGGCTATAAGGGAAAACATGGATGGGATGGGAAAACATAGTAGCATTTTCCAATGCATCACCTGATGTAGTATCCAACTTCAAATTGTGATCTAGTGGCATGGAAATTGACTTACAATCATCCATACCATACTTTTGAAGCATAGTCAAGGCATATTGCCTTTGTGAAATCCATATACCTATTTCTATATGTATAAACTTAGTGACCAAGAAATAACACAGCATACCAAGATCTTTCATGTCAAATTCCTACATAAGAAGTTGATTTACCTCTTTAATGCTTTCTTCATTATCACCACCTACAATCAAGACATCAACATAAATAGCCACAATCCTGATGCCATCATCAATCGTCCTTGCATATAATGAAGTTGGAAGTGTTGTTTGGTGACACATAAAGTCCACTCAAAACATGAGATTTTGCACTTGATTTTTTCAGCATTTCCTTTGTCATTTGAGTCAAGATTAAGTTATTCTTTGGCATATGCATAGAAGCTTGACATTTCATCATACACCATATTTCTGCTTACCTTCACCTATCATGTGAGTGGTTTCTAACATTTATATCCCTTTTTCTCAAGGGAGTACCCAATAAAGATTCTTTTTTGTTGCATTTGAATCAAGCTTCATCCTCAACTCATTTGGAACATGTACATATGCATGATAAGTTTGTCTTTTTACTTGTAAACTTCTCTTCAAGTGTAACTTGATGTACAACAATAGTCAGAGTTTTGTTCATGATGTATATAATAGTGTGCATAGCTTCTTCCCAATAACAATGACACATATTCTTCTCAACCATCAATGCTCTTATTATTTTTTGCCATATATCTATTTTTGTATTGAGCAACACCATTTTGTTATGGTGTGTACCTACATGACAACTATCATTGAATTCCATTACTTTTTAGAAAGCTAGTGAACTCATTTGACATGTATTCATATCCTCAATCAGAATATACTCATAGTTTCTGTGTATGGTCATCAATGAAAGTCAAATAAAACCTACATCCTCCCATAGATGTGGTGCTTGCAAGACCCTAAATATCTGTATGTATTATTTTTAGCACATTCTCACTAACATGCTTGTCATGGAGAAATGATGCCCTTGACTATTTACCAAATTGACATGTTGCACATACCTTTTGCATCTCTACAACCTTGAATTTGGTAGTCCATTGATAAGCTCCTTTGAAAACATCAATTCTAGTCATTACAAATTTGCATGTCCAACTCGCTTGTGTCAAATCTCTATATCAACAATAACACCTACATCTTTTGATAACATGGCTACATTTACTTCAAGAATTTTCACATTCAAGGTGAACATCCTGCCCACTTTGTTCCCTTTATCGACCAACCTTCCATTTTGTTTGTAATCTTCGACATATAAACCATCAACATTGAGCCTAACTTGTAATACTCGGTCAACTATTTATCCAATAGAAACTAGATTCTTTTCTATATTTGGAACATGCACCACATCAACAAGATTTTTTACCTTCTTGTCCTCCACAGATAATGCTATTGTATGCTCAATAGGATGTGATGTGTCATTGCCTATTTCAACATACCCAGGAACTAGCAATTTTTGCAAACTACTAAACCATTCTACATGAGTGGTCATGTGATTCAAATCACTGAATCATGGTCAAGAGTCACGCTTTACCACATAGTTTGTGGCTTGAGGTTGTTATGTGTGCAGCAAATGTACTTAACAGGTGTCCCACTAAAGCGCTGCAATCTATCTCTCCATATGAGGCTTGTCATGATTGCAAGCCATCTGTTGCTCATATCTGTGTTTTTGTTTGTTTGGCATATGCATTAGTGCCTGAACAACATCATAGGAAATTGGATGATAAAGTAGTAAAATATGTTTTTGTTGGGTACAGTTCTAAAAGTAAAGGCTATCGTCTGTATCATCCATAGACTAAATGCATTCTCGTTAGCCATGATGTTGTCTTTGTGGAAGATGCTATTCAACCATTACTTTCATGTACTAAGGAGACATCTGTTAGCTCCAAAGACATGTATGATACTTTGCTACCTCTTTTTACAGGTGGAGAGTGTAGTGCTGGTCCTAATGAGGCAACTTCTCAGCCTTTGTAGGTTTCATGTGATGATGGAGATCATGCCATTTCTGATGCGGATTTACATGATGCACTTGTTGATGAGAGAGCTGATATTGAGGAGGCAACAACTATGCCAAAATGGCTGGTGCAGACTTTGCGTGACAACAAATTAGATGCACCTCTATCATATCATAGTCGATTAGCTCTCATAGTGCCTCTTTTGCATCAGATTGCTATGCTATGACTGCATCTACTCTTTGTGATGAGAGTGAACGTGTTTCATTTAATGAAGCACAAAATTCTGAACATTGGATGGCTGCAATGCAATCTGAATATGATGCTATCATGAAAAATGGTACCTGGTCTTTATGTGACTTGCCTCCTAGCAAGAAGGCCATTGGCACTAAGTGGGTATACAAGTTGAAGTGTAAGCTTGATGGAACAGTTGATAGGTATAAGGATATGCTTGTTGAAAAGGGTTATACATAGGAAAGAGGCATTGATTTTGATGAGACTTTTGCAGCTACATGTCATATGACTACTATTTGGAGCATCTGTGCACTTGTAGCCCATCATGGTTGGAATGTACATCAGTTGGACATTAAAATAGCATTTCTGAATGGTGACTTTCATGAAGAAGTGTATGTTTTTCAACCCCATGACTTTGTGCAAAAAGGGCATGAAAACCAAGTGTGTAGGTTAAAGAAGGAATTATATGATTTAAAGCAAGCACCACGTGCTTGGTATGAGAAGATACATGCCTATCTGATTGCACATGGTTTTGAGAATAGTCCCACTGAAAGCACCTTATATGTTAAGCATGCTAATGATGTGCTTCTGATCATTGTTGTCTATGTTGATAACATCCTTTTTACATTGTATTCTGCTTCCGAATTATAGATGAGGATGAATTGATCAACTTCAAACACTAGAGTTGGCTACCAATGTTGCATAACTTGTAATACTTAAAAAATCTCTAAAAGATGATCCTCATCTAAAGCTTTGAGTGCTTCTAGTCTATGATAGAGGGACGATTCAAGCATTAGCTTATGCTCTAGAGTAGTGTGAAGGCTAGGGACAACAATTTCCATGGGTGCTATCACCTTGATGCCATATGATAATTTGCAAAGAGTAAACCCAGTAGCCACTTCATAGGTTTTCCGATAAGCCCTAAGAATAGAAAAGAGTAGTTGGTCCTAGCATTCAAGATTGTCGTGAATCAATTTCTTCATCATTGTCAACAAAGTCTTGTTTATACTTTTTGTCAAGCTTAAGAAACTCATTGGCAAAATGTGTGCCACAATAAGAAGCAGAATCTACGGCTAATGTAAAGTGAGAAAAAACTCATCAATTCAGGAGTCAAGCAACGCTAATGGGAGTAGTAGTCTTCATAGCCCAGAAAGCTACCTAGCATATCCACTAGAGATTAAGATGTATCCATTGTGAGTAGAGATGCATGGTGGGGTGATTGGACCAATAAACTCTAACTCCCAGTTCTAGAAAGGCTCCACAAGCATGATAGGCTATAAGGGAAAACATGGATGGGGTGGTGGCTAACTGGTTTTGTGGTAGGGATCAGAAGCTAACATATAGTGGCCGATATCATGTTGCATTGTAGTCCACCAAAGGTCACTCTGTAAGACTTTATTTAAGGTGAGCTTGACATTAAAATGTCTGCCCATCAGATGAGTGTGAGCCATATCTAAGATTGTTAGCACTTCTTGTACCAAAACACACGGGAGTAATTCCTCGGATGGATCCTGATAATATAAATGGCCAACAACAACCCGAAATCATTTGCTATACTAAGCCAAATTCTTCTATAATCCTTCAATGAGCCCTCCCATTTTGGGCATACATAGGCATGAATTTTAATGATGATGATTAAAGTCATTGGCTATATCTTCAGAGTTAATTCACGGAGAGCTCTACATACAATTGTCCTCCCAGCCATTTACTCCTCTCATTAATTCTATGACACATTCTATATTCTTGGAGCTTCCCAAATGGATTGACACATGAGTGCCACATGGAACTCATGTGTGAGCCCATGTAACCAAGATCTACTAGGGAGATATCGCAGTGCTCGGAGGCGATACAGATAAGAAGGAGACTTGTGGTGTGAATGAATAGGGAAGGATCTACATTCTGAAGAAGACGACGAGAGAAGTATCAGCTATTGCCCGGGTTGGTGAAGTTGCCTTATCTTTTTTCTCGAGAACACGGTTGGAGCAAGCAGCAGATGTGCATTCGATTGGGAATTGAAGGCGAGAATGAAGTAGGAGGAAGGGCTTCCTTTGGTGTTGAGACGAAGGAGTGAAGCTATCGTAACTCCAAGGCAGGGACACATTCTTCTGCCACAACGAACCTTTTGATGCCCTTGACTATTTACCAAATTGACTATTTACCAAATTGACATGTTGCACATACCTTTTGCATCTCTACAACCTTGAATTTGGTAGTCCATTGATAAGATCCTTTGAAAACATCAATTTCAGTCCTTACAAATTTGCATGTCCAACTCGCTTGTGTCAAATCTCTATATCAACAATAACACCTACATCTTTTGCTAACATGGCTACATTTACTTCAAGAATTTTCACATTCAAAGTGAACATCCTGCCCACTTTGTTCCCTTTATCAACCAACCTTCCATTTTGTTTGTAATCTTTGACATATAAACCATCAACATTGAGCCTAACTTGTAATACTTGGTCAACTAGTTATCCAATAGAAACTAGATTCTTTTCTATATTTGGAACATGCACCACATCAACAAGATGTTTTACCTTCTTGTCCTCCATAGATAGTGCTATTGTATGCTCAATAGGATGTGATGTGTCATTGCCTATTTCAACATATCCAGGAACTAGTAATTTTTGCAAACTACTAAACCATTCTACATGAGTGGTCATGTGATTCTAATCACTGAATCATGGTCAAGAGTCACGCTTTACCACATAGTTTGTGGCTTGAGGTTGTTATGTGTGCAGCAAATGTACTTAACAGGTGTCCCACTAAAGCGCTGCAATCTATCTCTCCATATGAGGCTTGTCATGATTGCAAGCCATCTGTTACTCATATCTGTGTTTTTGTTTGTTTGGCATATGCATTAGTGCCTGAACAACATCATAGGAAATTGGATGATAAAGTAGTAAAATGTGTTTTTGTTGGATACAGTTCTAAAAGTAAAGGCTATCGTCTGTATCATCCATAGACTAAATGCATTCTCGTTAGCCATGATGTTGTCTTTGTGGAAGATGCTATTCAACCATTGCTTTCATGTACTAAGGAGACATCTGTTAGCTCCAAAGACATGTATGATACTTTGCTATCTCTTTTTACAGGTGGAGAGTGTAGTGCTGGTCCTAATGAGGCAACTTCTCAGCCTTTGTAGGTTTCATGTGATGATGGAGATCATGCCATTTCTGATGCGGATTTACATGATGCACTTGTTGATGAGAGAGCTGATATTGAGGAGGCAAAAACTATGCCAAAATGGCTGGTGCAGACTTTGCGTGACAACAAATTAGATGCACCTCTATCATATCATACTCGATTAGGCTCTCATAGTGCCTCTTTTGCATCAGATTGCTATGCTATGACTGCATCTACTCTTTGTGATGAGAGTGAACGTGTTTCATTTAATGAAGCACAAAATTCTGAACATTGGATGGATGCAATGCAATCTGAATATGATGCTATCATGAAAAATGGTACCTGGTCTTTATGTGACTTGCCTCCTAGCAAGAAGGCCATTGGCACTAAGTGGGTATACAAGTTGAAGTGTAAGCCTGATGGAACGGTTGATAGGTATAAGGATAGGCTTGTTGAAAAGGGTTATACATAGGAAAGAGGCATTGATTTCGATGAGACTTTTGCAGCTACATGTCATATGACTACTATTTGGAGCATCTGTGCACTTGTAGCCCATCATGGTTGGAATGTACATCAGTTGGATATTAAAATAGCATTTCTGAATGGTGACTTTCATGAAGAAGTGTATGTTTGTCAGCCCCATGACTTTGTGCAAAAAGGGCATGGAAACCAAGTGTGTAGGTTAAAGAAGGAATTATATGATTTAAAGCAAGCACCACGTGCTTGGTATGAGAAGATACATGCCTATCTGATTGCACATGGTTTTGAGAATAGTCCCACTGAAAGCACCTTATATGTTAAGCATGCTAATGATGTGCTTCTGATCATTGTTGTCTATGTTGATAACATCCTTTCTACATTGTATTCTGCTTCCGAATTATAGATGAGGATGAATTGATCAACTTCAAACACTAGAGTTGGCTACCAATGTTGCATAACTTGTAATACCTAAAAAATCTCTAAAAGATGATCCTCATCTAAAGCTTTGAGTGCTTCTAGTCTATGATAGAGGGACGATTCAAGCATTAGCTTATGCTCTAGAGTAGTGTGAAGGCTAGGGACAACAATTTCCATGGGTGCTATCACCTTGATGCCATATGATAATTTGCAAAGAGTAAACCCAGTAGCCACTTCATAGTTTTTCCAATAAGCCCTAAGAATAGAAAAGAGTAGTTGGTCCTAGCATTCAAGATTTTCGTGAATCAATTTCTTCATCATTGTCAACAAAGTCTTGTTGATACTTTTTGTCAAGCTTAAGAAACTCATTGGCAAAATGTGTGCCACAATAAGAAGCAGAATCTACGGCTAATGTAAAGTGAGGAAAAACTCATCAATTCAAGAGTCAAGCAACGCTAATGGGAGTAGTAGTCTTCATAGCCCAGAAAGCTACCTAGCATATCCACTAGAGATTAAGATGTATCCATTGTGAGTAGAGATGCATGGTGGGGTGAGTGGACCAATAAACTCTAACCCCCATTTCTAGAAAGGCTCCACAAGCATGATAGGCTATAAGGGAAAACATGGATGGGGTGGTGGCTAACTGGTTTTGTGGTAGGGATCAGAAGCTAACATATAGTGGCCGATATCATGTTGCATTGTAGTCCACCAAAGGTCACTCTGTAAGACTTTATTTAAGGTGAGCTTGACATTAAAATGTCTGCCCATCAGATGAGTGTGAGCCATATCTAAGATTGTTAGCACTTCTTGTACCAAAACACACGGGAGTAATTCCTCGGATGGATCTTGATAACATAAATGGCCAACAACAACCCGAAATCATTTGCTATACTAAGCCAAATTCTTCTATAATCCTTCGATGAGCCCTCCCATTTTGGGCATACATAGGCATGAATTTTAATGATGATGATTAAAGTCATTGGCTATATCTTCGGAGTTAATTCACGGAGATCTCTACATACAATTGTCCTCCCAGCCATTTACTCCTCTCATTAATTCTGTGACACATTCTATATTCTTGGAGCTTCCCAAATGGATTGACACATGAGTGCCACATGGAACTCATGTGTGAGCCCATGTAACCAAGATCTACTAGGGAGATATCGCAGTGCTCGGAGGCGATACAGATAAGAAGGAGACTTGTGGTGTGAAAGAATAGGGAAGGATCTACATTCTGAAGAAGACGACGAGAGAAGTATCAGCTATTGCCCAAGGGTTGCTGAAGTTGCCTAATCTTTTTTCTCGAGAACACGGTTGGAGCAAGCAGCAGATGTGCATTCGATTGGGAGTTGAAGGCGAGAATGAAGTAGGAGGAAGGGCTTCCTTTGGTGTTGAGACGAAGGAGTGAAGCTATCGTAACTCCAAGGCAGGGACACATTCTTCTGCCACAACGACTTTATGGAATGTTGAAGCCCAGGGAATCGAACCAGGTGGCGAAGCTAGAAGATCAGATATTCCGATCCCCACGGAAAATCTGCATGAAGATTGTTTTTTGAGCATATATAGTGTAGTGTTCGACACAGATCACACAACTTGCAGAGCTAACGGGGATGTATAACTTCACATGCATAGCTCTCCAGATTACACTGTGCACACACACCATGAGAATATGTATGAAGTTTTCCCGTTCTATTCATATGCTGCCATATGATTTGCCTAAGCTAATTTTCAAATGAGGTTGAGCATTCTTGTTAATGAATTGAATACATGGAAATTAGTTAATCCACAGCTGTGCACGACCAATTCTATTGTGGAATGATGGTGGGGTTGTTAAATGAAACGGTAAGGATATATTTTGCATAGGTATGAGAAGAGCATAAAGGGTATGTAACATGAATGTGTGCACCGTAGGGACATTCGGTTGACTGAGAGGATTAATTTGTATATCACCTACAAGCTTAACTTCTTGATTACCATCAGGAGTTCACTATGTGAAATGAGAGGATTTGTATATCACCTACAAGCTTAACTTGTTGATTACCATCAGGAGTTCACTATGTTTCACAGTAAGGTTACCCTCTGATAGGTTAAAATTTGTAGGGAATGCATGGTGAAGTGTTCCTTTGCTACACGGGTTCAGATTGTACGATATCAAATTTGTAATGTTTTGCCCCATTCTCAAATATGGTAATTAAATGTATATGGATGGATTGGCACTACATCCTTGGTTCAGTAATGCAAAGAAGTAGTTTGACCTGCTTAATGCAAAACGAGATTGATGGCCTTATCTTTCCATATGAAGGCTACGCTGATGTGAGAGGTGAGAGATTCAATATGGAAACGATTCAGGGGATACTATGCTGACTATATATATGTAGGCCTTGAGAAAGTGCGTTCTTCCTTAGCCATTGTTCAGACCCATTAGATTTCTTGGAAGGAAACGTACATGTTCTAATCCCATTTCATGGTCAAATCAAAGGGATCGCTTCAAAGTTCCCCAAAATTTTGTCAACGTGAAGCTATGGTACAATACCCATTCACAAACATATAGACCTCTGACGTAATCAGAGAGTTTTTTTTTTTAATATAAAGGAAGTTCGGCATTAGCCTACTCTCCCGGACTTGAATTAAATAAAGAAAAGTACAAGAGAAGGGGACTAGTGCCCACGGGACCCCCCAAATCCCACAAAGCAGGGAAAGCTTTTACAGAGCTTAGATGGCATTACAAAGAAGGTTAATCACCCTCTCATCACCCTCATGAGGGGCCCACTTGGGTTTAAGCTTGTTATTGATCAAAAGGAGAACTTGATGATGCCTAAAGGGGGGGGGGATTTCTTACAGTTAACAATCCTTTTGCCAAGGAGGAACAACGATTTCTCAATTGACCACTCCTTGGGGGAGTCAACGAAGTTGAAAGCACATCTTTCCTGCTAGATCTTCCATAGGACCTCCCCTCTAATGGCATTCCAGAGAGTCGCAGAGCAGCCGATCACTTCTCCCAGCAGAGCTTGCTGCCAACTGAGATGTTTCTGAAGTCTAATTTTCTTTCCAACCGTCTGCCAGAGTCTGTTGGAGTTGGGGCAGGTAAAGAAGATGTGTGGAACATCTTCGATAGGCCGGTAGCAACGTTTGCACCAGGGAGGAATCCCACAAAGTTTGCTAGCCTTAAGGTAGGTCCAGATTCCATGATGAAGAATTTGCCATAAAAGGACAGACTTTTTGATTTCTATGAGGGGGTGCCAGATAGCCATGAACTTCATGTCCCACCGAAGCCGCGTCCATGATAGGCACCACTTCTTGTTGAGGCTAACCTGATAGTCAATCGTTTCTTTGATGTTCGGGATTTTTGATAGGCTATTCCCATTGTGCCATTTGAGACCAAGCGAGCTCGATGTGTCATGTCCCATGAGAAGGCGAGTTTTCTGTCGATCCCAGGCGAGACATCTGCTTTGCAAAGTGTTCCATTCTTCGTATGAAATGTTGACGCAAGGGTCAATATCCTCGAACTTGATCCAGCGGTTGGTGTCTTGTTTCCAAAGATGTTTCCATTTTTTGAAGCCTTTGTTCCATAGCTTCTTGGCATTTTGAATGTTACAAGATTCCACACTCTGGATGCCATGGATCGGAAACCAGATAGAGTCGTTTTGTCTGATACCGGCAGCCCACTTCCAATCTTCACTAATTCTTGTGTAGCTTTTGACTTTATTCCAACACTTCCATAGGGAGCACACGAGATTAGAGCCTTTCGGTAAGACGCGGATTGGGGAAAACAACAAGGTCAAGATGTCGAGATTCTTCCAATTTGGGAAACCCATGAGAGCCAACTCGTTCTTGTTTCTGAAGATCAACTTGGCCCACGAGGCCTCCCCATTGCACCAAGCCTTAATCATCCATTTGGCTGCCATTTTGTTAGCCATGCACCCAATGTCCAGGATACCAAGTCCCCTGCTATCTCTATGGCTGGTGCAGATGGACCATTTGATTTTAGGCACCCCCTTCTATTGTGATCTCCCGTCCAAAGGAAGTTTCTACAAATACTATCTAGTTTGGACAGATCTTGCTCTTTCGGTCTCCAACAAGAAAGGAAATAACTGGTAGAAGAAAGGAGGAACGTGTTGATAACCATAGCACGACCAGCAAGATTGATTTGCATACCTCTCCAATAGTTAAGCTTGTTTTCGAGTTTGGCCAGCACCCAGTTCCATCGTTGTTCCATAGCGACACCAAACCCCAAGGGGATCCCAAGAAGCCAAAAAATTTGGCCCTACGGAATGATTTGACAGCCATGATCAATGAGAAGGCCGGGCTGAGACCCCACAATAGCTCTAAAGGCGGTCTTAGAGTGGTTGATTCTGGATCCAGAGGCTTCACAAAAGGTAGCAAGACACCTCCAGAACGTCTCCAGGCTGGTACTATCATTGTGAACAAACGCGTTCATATCATCGGCAAAGAGTCTCATAGTGATCTGACTGTGGTCGTGAGGCAAACGGAGGCCTTTGATATTACCAGCTTCCACTTGGTGTGCCACAAGCCTGCTAAGACCTTCCGTGGTGATGGCAAAGAGAAGGGGAGCCAATGGGCACCCTTGTCTGATAGATCTTCTAAGTTTGATCACCTTCAAAAGTTTGCCGTTAATGTTAATTTGGGTCGATGCGTTTTCGAGAAGGGTCATGATCATCTTGGTGAATTTCTGACTACATCCAAGATCTTGGAGCGACTGCAGAATATAGTCCCATTCTAGCCTGTCGTAGGCTTTATCAAAGTCTATCTTGAGGAAGACCACATCTTGTTTAGACTCATTTGCAAATTCAAGGCCTTCCCAAATATCTATAATGGTTTCCAAAATTGACCTGCCTTTGATGAACCTTTTTGGTCCTCACTTAACCACGCTCTCAAGTGGCAAGAGATTCTGTTGGCAATGACTTTGGTGATGATCTTGTATCCTGTTTGGAGCATCGTAATAGGACGCCAGTTCTCTATTATGTTATTTTCCCCTTTTTTGTGTATTAACTTGATAATACCATTGTTGAGACAAGAAGGAAGTGTGCCAAACTTGAGCGCCTCTTGCCAAACCAGACGAAGAGGGGTGGCAACCACCAACTTGAAGGATTTAAAGAACTCATTCGTGAGCCCGTCGGGTCCCGGGCTTTTACCGGGAGGGAGGGCATCAATGACCTCAATGATTTCTGCTTCAGAGATAGGGGCATGTAGCAGGGAGCAAAGGTTGAGTGGTATCCTGCAGGGGGAAACCCTAGATATGGCTGCCATACAGTCCCTTCTATGGTGGGAGAGGGGGTTCGAGGTCCCCAGGAGTCTCATGAAGTGCCCTTCAATGATCCCAAAATTATCTTCTTCCGTATTGCATACATTGCCATTTGAGTCTAGCAATAAGGGGAACGATTCTTTGTTATGTTTCCTTTTAAGGATACGGCACATCTCTTTGGTGGGTTTGTCGGCTTTGCCAACCCACCACTCCTAGAAGAAAATTTGCAAATTTTTCCTTTGTATTTCTTCCTCGTATCTCAGTAGCGCTCTGACCTTTCGAAGACCTTTCTGGGCTTTAGCCTTTCCTTTGTTCACTGCCTCCTTGAGCCTCCAGAGTCTATGGTGAAGAGCTTCTCTACGAGCCTGTCGCACAGTCTTGAGCATCTTCCTGGATCTAATCATGATCTGTCGAGACTTATCGACCGCACTTCTCCAGCACTTGGCTAGGGACAAGCCGGAGGCGAACGCCTCCTTCCACACATCAACAATTTCTTGATGGACGGAGGGGAGAGAGAAGGTGGGCGCACTAGCATGGAACCAAGGAGCCTCACGGATCTTGTTGGAAGGTTGGAAAGTGATAACGATCGGGTAGTGATCAGAGATGGTGAGGTCAGTGCATTGCGCAAGGGACGGGTGGCCCCACTGATGAGTAAAACTGTGAGAGATGTAGCATCTATCAAGTCTAGCTTTCCTCAGGTCCTCGCCTGCTTGGAGATTTGACCAAGAAAAGCCATTCGAGTCTTTGAATTCGACCAAATCCAAGTGTAGTTTGGTTTTGTCCCACGTTTCTTTCTCCCGGCTATCGATGACCCTGCCCTTGCCCATCCATCTGTCCATAGGGTCCTCCACCATGTTAAAGTCACCACAAATAAGCACGTTGTGGGGGAGCGAGTCCAAGGAGGCCCATGTGTTCAGTCTCTCTGATTCCCTATTAGGGGCATACAAAGAAACCAGAGTAAAACAAAGAGGAGCACCAAAAGAAACAGCAATCCATCGATGGCTTTCATCTTCAATGGAGTTCTCAAGCTTTTCAAACCAGAGTTGATTAATACCGATTACCGTTCCACCGGACCCCCGTTGGTGCGCCGTTGAAATCCAAACATGGGTCGAGGAGACATGTCTAAGCCATTTTTGGAGGTCTTCTCTGTCAATTTTAATCTCTTGAATACATATAAATTATGGGTTTAGGCTAATGTCACGAAGCCATTGACCAATGATGGTCGCTCTTGAGGGGTCGGTTAGCCCTCTAGCATTTAACGAGATGATGATCATTGTCGTAGTGAGCCCTCTTTGCGGGAGGGAGCTTTGTCCTTTCTTTTCTTGGATTCATCTTTCTTTTTCGTTGGGATCGGATCCCGAATTAGCAATAGGTTCTTGTGGGGGCTTTTCCAGGGTAGCTCCATAGGTTGTTTTCCTTTGCGGGATGCCTCCTGCTGGGAAGATCTGGGCACCGCTTTCGACACCGTTTTCGGAATAGTCGATCCGATGATGGAACTTTCACTATCCATGTTATCTTCGTTACTAGTGGTAAAGCCGTCTTCTTTGCTTGTAGTGTAGCCCTCTTGGGAGGTTTCTTTATTGTCAGGGATCTCTAGGGCTTTGTCGTTGGTGTCCACCTCGAGTTGGTTCCCACCTAGGTAGTCAAAACTCATTGATCTCCTTTTCCAGATTGATCAAAGAGTTGACTCATTGAGTCTCATGCAAAGTTAGGAGCAACACGTCACTTCTAGACCATCAAAACCTTAGATAATTTACTCACAGCTAGTCTGAAACCAGACCTTCATCTCAGCCCAACTAAACTAATAATTTGTTTCGGACCAACCCTATTGCCTCCATGGGTTTACTTATGGGAAAGATGTTAGTGTTCTTTCTTGATTAACTTTTCTACAAAAAAAATTGCACAACCCTTCTCATTGGAGGGTTAGCTCATGTTCTTATTTTACTACTGGCCGGGGTTGAGGTTGTGTGCATAAGGAAGAAAGAAAGAAGTCGAGATGTTTGATGGAGTGATGTGTGTGTGGATCTGAGTGAGTGCAACAAGAGAGAGTATGAGCAAGTGGGCATGTGAGAGGGAGTAAGTGTGTGTACGTGAGAAAGAGAGAGAGAGAGTGTGTGTGTGAAGGTGGGGAAGATAGGAAGTGTAGGTGAAGGAGTATGAGATAGTGGATGACCACGAGAAATTATTAGCTAGGGGTAAAACTAAGGACCCCAAGTAACCCAAATGGACCAATTCCAAGGAGTTTGGGCAACATAGAGGCATCTAGCTGCATCTTTTCCTTGGGCATAGGGACTAAACACCAATGGGACTTATACCTTTAATGGTCTCTTAGATTAGAGAGCCACTTAATTCTCTCTTGATCAAACACTATAGTAACTTGGCATCATATAAATAATGATGCCACTTCTTCAAAGCATGGAGAATTACATACAAATTATTCTCATAGAAAAATTAATTCTTCTGAACATGTTCTAGGTTTTTGCTCTCAAAACCCACTCGTTGACCATCCTAGACTAAAATTGCTCCTATAGCAAAATCACTTGTGTCCATCTCAACCATAAACCAAGGAAGATCTATAAGTCTTCTAGGTTTTTGGGATGTGGCCATTCTATAATAGGCCGTATTTTATCAAGCTCCATCTCAATTCCACCTTATGAGACTACATGCCCAAGGTATCTAACCTCTATTTTGAAAAATTCACACTTTGATTCCTTTGCAAAGAGTGAATTTTCACTCAACATCGGGAATACTTTTCTCAAGTGTTCCAAGTGTTCCTATTCTGATCTACTATAGATTAGAATATCATCCAAAAAGTCTACCACAAACTTGCTTAGATATGGTGGTAACACACTATTCAATAGCTTCATGAAAGTGGCAGGAGCATTGGTGAGAACAAAAGCCCATATCTAGTCCTAAAAGCAATTTTAGGGACATCCTCTGCCCTAATCCTAATCTAATGATATCTGACCTAAGACCAAGCTTGATAAAATACCTAGCTTGATGTAATTGATCAGGTCTTCTAACATAAGCATTTGAAACCTATTTTTGATCGTTATCATATTTAATGCCCTATAATCTATACAAAGTCTCATAAAGCCATCTTTCTTTTTGACTAGGAGCATTGGTGAGGCCCCAGGTGACTTGCTAGGTCTAATGAAGCCCTTTTCTAAATAGTCATGAAGTTGCTTCTCTACCTTCTCATGCTAGGATACACTAAGCTTATAAGGTGGATTATAGCTAGGGTTAATGTTAGTCACTACCTCAATGGCATGATCAATGTCCCCTCTCTTAGCTGGTAGCCCTCTAGGTGAATCAGTGGGAAAATCATCTTCAAACTCAAACATAAGGTTCTTGAAAACTTTTAACTACACAACATTGAACTCCCCTAAGTCATATGAAACATCATTCACAAACTTTTGTGTCAAAACAAATGAGTTTGCAGCTCACAATCCCTGAGAAACTTTCTACTTTTGAAAGAGAAGCTCTCAAATTTTTTTTTAGTGCTCACAACATTACCAAAAGATCATTTGCACATCTTCAACTTAAGTACTAAGATGACTAAAGAAACTGATGAACTTAGACTAAGCATGCCTTGAGAAATGAATCCAAGAAGTTGGGGGTCACCCTAGATTTTTAGGAAGATGAAGATGTGCAGACACAGTCACATATAATCACTCATAGCTTGAGGTCTTAACCTCCAATGCTAATTAAACTTTGTATGCATGCTTAAAACAATACTAGATCAGTGACCTAGTTGATGGATTGGAAATCGCATACCTACATAGTGAAAAATGATTATGAGAAGTTGACAAAGTTGCACAAGTTATTGTAATAGTAGACATAGATTAAAAAATCAATAAATGAATCATAATGTGCATTGATATTGCACATAAGGTACAGAGGAGTTATTGAGGACTTCTCTCATGTCAGGATGCTACAAAACTCAATGAGAGTGTGAATATCTTCTTATTTTGCAACTAGAAGTGTGGTGTATATATACAACTTTTTCAATTTGATGGTAGTTAGATCTTCCATTGAAAATTAAAGTCATGGTATTTGGCTCACTTCAACAAATCACTAGATTCTCTCCATCTTCCCACTTTTAACTTTGACTAAAGTGAATGAATCTTTTAACCTTTGAAATCTTCAGACCATATGATAAGATATTAATCTTTCTTGAATCATGAGAAGTCTAAATGCATTGGTCAAGCTCTTAGGATTGCTCCATGCACCAATAGCTCTGATTCAAGCCTAAGATGCTTGACTCTTCAACTCTTCAACACTTTTGAAATCCAATAATAGCTTTGAACCTATTCAGCTTAACTCCATCCAATGCCTTGGTCATCATCTTTGCACATTGTTGGTGAGAAGATACACATGAGAACTCAATTTCTTTACTTGTGTTATTTTCTGTGACATAGTGATAATGCACTTCTATGAGCATGGTCTTGGCATGGTGTTGCCCTCTTAGTCCAAGGGAAAGTGCCTTTGCAACCTTACATTTTGCTCAATTTCCTTGGAGTTTATCACCCCGTACTTCTTGGAGACCACAATTTGTACCTCAAATTGGAAATTTCACGCTCTCACCAACGTACCCCTACTCTCATGCATTCACACTTACTGACCCGCAAACACTAACACACTCCTTCCCCTTTCTAGATCTGCCGATCTTCCCCTTTTATCTAGCTTTCCCTTTTTTCTCCTTTCTTTTGCACTTGCTTCCTACTTTTCTTCCTCTCCCTCCCACTCAATCACACTCACAATCCCTCTTTCTCTTCCAATCTCTTACACTCCCTGCTCATGCACCCCCTAGGCATTCTCTTCTGCTTTCTCTTTCCCACCTCCTATTACCCGCTCTCAAGGTCACTTCTTTACCTCTTCTTCCCTTTCATTCGCCCATTCACCCTCCCCCTGCAAACACGTGCTCGCGTGCATTCACTCATGCACCCGACCGCCACCTGATCATTCACACCCTCCCTCTTACTTTCCTACATTCTCTCTTTCTCTCTCTAATGCATGCCCCCTTTTTCTCATACATATACTAGCACCCACACTGACACTTAACTTGTCATGCACTCACTAAGCCCCAAGTCCTCACTCTTCCTCATGATCACACTCACACACATGCACACAAGTTTCTACTACCTTCCTCTCTATCTCTAATAACTATCTCCACTCCTCACATGCATATATAAGCACCCGTCCCCACTTATAGGCAACACATCTATGCTCCCATTCACATTTTCCCTCATGGTTCAATATGCCCTGCCCAACGCTCTCTCACTACCCGAGGTATCATCTGGTTAACCGCATTCAGTCGCTTCTATAATGTTTAAACACTGGAAAACCCATGTGAAAGCACCCTTTATCCTAGTGTGCTCACCACTATTTGTGAATTTCCATCAGTTGCGGATCGTTTTGGGGAGATGCACGAAGTTTCTTTTCCAATCTTTTAATTAGATGTGTCAGCTTCTAAACACACATATCCACGGGGAATACCTTCCACAAATCATTCACGAAACAAATATTCTCAGTGCCACATTCCGAAAGATTAGGAACGTTTCCTAATGAACAGAAATTGTGTTGTCTCCCTAGAATTCCATGCAAACATTGAAAGGCACATGAAACAATATCCATCAAGTACTTCAAAATATTTTAGCATCACATGCTATTGTTTACAGAAAATAACCATATGCTTTTAGAATTTCGGGCCAAACGAATTTGGATTCAAACAAACATTTAACTCTTCTTTGCATAGACTCTGGGATGAAGTAATGGCAACAGAGGTTTTGATTCTAAACCAAACAGGTTTACCTCTTTCAACACATGAGCCCCCTCGTTCCTTACACTCTTGAAAGCTAGGTTATGCACGTATGAGCCTTCATGTATATATATCATGGACCAATGCTCAGGAAATCAGACTGCTCCCTTGCACTCACAGTTTGCAACAACCTTGTCTGGCTGAAGGCTTCCTATGTCATGCCCCCTACTTTATTCCCTTTTGTTATAGCAAATTTGCTGAAAATCTACAACCTCAGATATGTGCACACATATGCTCATCCCTGAAGCCCATCATCATAGGCAGTTATACCCCTTTCAGTGCAAAAAGACAATCATGACTTTACTTACTTACCTTGCCATTCAACATTCGATATTCCTTTCATATGTGAGGTTCAAGCATTTCTCTCCAAATTCAAGTAATTTAGGATAGTACAATCAATATACGTGCATGTCCTACATAGTACACATTCATCTCTCAAGTAAGGTAGAGTCGCACAAACATTTTGACACACTATTTTGGACATAAAAACTTACAGATGTAACCATTCAACCTCTTAGAAAGCCTGGAAAATAGCTATTCAATGATCTTTGCAAAAACTTCATCACACTTCCTGTCGGACATACCATGAAACTATTCTGAGTAGCACCATCGGCTCCTTGCATATGACACTTTTGCATCTATATGGTAGGGTCGTCACTCAAAGCTTTCTCCAACCCGATTGCTTCCAAGATCAAAGTGGTAGCAGCCCCTTCTTCTTTGCAGTGCACAAAACAGACCACAGAAGAACAAGCCCCTCCCTTCTTCTGCTGCTCACCACTTCAGTCCGTGCACACTTGCCAAAAAAACAAAGTCTCTCCCTTCAAAAACATGACGAAGATAGAGGAAACTACCTGCCGTACTGGATGTGAGCTCCACGAGTTCTTCTTATGGCTCGGTGACTCCCCTTCATCCTTGAGAGGACATCACTTATGTATCTGGTTTCTCCCCGTCGAAGGATTCCTCCCAGCCATCTGCCTCAGATCGTAGAGAGTCCCCAGCTTCAACAGTTGAAACTTTTTTTTTTCTTATCTCTCTTGCGACTCTGTTGCTTCAGAGTTTCCTTTCGAGAGGGTTACTCCAAGTGCTACTTCTCTGGATTTGTGTGCTACTTTTCCCTCGAGGGTTCTCCTAGACCTCTTCAAAGGGCAGAGACCTTCCTTCCATCCCTGGACAGTCGCCTTCTCTTGCCCCCGCTGCCCTGTCCTCAAATGGATGATTCCTTCCACCCTCCCAGTGCTTCGACCCTCCCGTTCCAAGATTTTTCTCAGCAATCGCTAGGAAGACAGCATCCCAGCCAAGCCTCCAGTTCTCATGAATTCCATTCTTTGCATTAATTATCTAGTGGCCCAACATTCCATTGCTCTTCCAAGTAAACTTGATTTCTTCCCTCTGTCAGCAAGCTCACAAGCTTATTTCCTTTTTGAATATGCAAATTCGAAGCACAATCATCAGATCAAGCTCCTTCCTTTCATGCATGGCGGGCAGAGAAGTTGTTCTTATCCCTTCTTCTAATTTGGAGGCCCTCTACTTGTTTGACGATATATCTTTCATAGAGAGAGAGACGAGTGAGACAACGACTTGTCTGCGGATGGGCCCCTTCATCACCTGCACATAGATTGATGAGAGAAAAAAATAGAAGCAGCGGTACTCCCCTCTTGCACACAGAGCAGACGAGCTCCCCCTTGCAGCAGCACACGAAAAAACAAAAAAAAAAACTCTTCTCTTCCCTGTCGGTCTCCTGCCTCCTCTCTGTGATGGCCCGTCCCCCCAGCCACCAACAATCAAGAGCCCCCACTGAGGATGAAGCCCCCACCCCCCTCAAAAAGACAGCAACCCCCAGAGCGGCCCTCCCTTCTTCGTGGCAGAAGAAAAACCGCAGCTGCCGCCCAATGAGCAAGAGAGCGAGCACCGAATAGCCCCCCCCTTTTTGGTAGCTACTAAGATTGCCCAAAAAAAACGCCTTTCTGACCTCCCCCATGTGTGTATTTAGGGGCATTTCCCTCCCTTCTGAGCAGCCGACAGCCCAAATTTCCAAAGATAAGAATAAATCTCCCTTCCAAAACTGACGGACCATCACCCTTGAGTGACACCTGCCGATCCTCCTTTTGGTACCTATCTGCCAAGGGGAATTAATCTCCTTTTACTCCACTTCCATCTCCCTTAAGTCTCCTGCACATTCATAAAAACAAAATCCCCAAGGATATATGGTGAAACACATATTTTTTCTTTGAAAAACAAATCCCCACCAAGGTTATGTCACGCATAAATCCAAGCGAGATCGGGCGATTTCCGGGTCAACATATTCCCCCCTTCTGCTCGCGAAGTCGTCCCCGACGAGCCAAATATGTTCCTGCACTCAAATCATCCACCATGTACTCATCACTCAATCAAATACAAATTTTTACCTTGCATGCCTATTCTCTTCTTCCTCAATGTAGCACCTACAATCATTCTCATCCAATCATCTAATTAGTACCAAAATATAATCAATACACTTACCATCTTTATCCATCTTCTCGCATCTTCATTGCCATGTCCACCTATCTACAAACTCATCAAATGTATTAGATCATTTTTTCATCAAACATAATGTCAGAATGGAAAGAACACATACACATCACTCACATCACACATGCAAGCTCGTCACACACAATATAGATGCAAGCAGAAGACATGTCCACATTCCCTCTCGTCACTCTTTTCGACTGTTCGTTCAACACGGCACGAGTCTCTATTCCACATGCATACTCAACACACTTTCCACACACACCATATATAATAAAAAACCATTCCCCACTTCTGTTTTTGATACTCTTCCCGACCACACGATCGCTTTCTTGATTCCTTTTTCTCATGTCTAACCGAGTTCTCTCGTCAATTTTTCATTCCCCTTCTACCTAGGGTTTCCATTACCCGCTTTCCTTCTCATTGGCTCTCTTTTGTTTCTTTGCTTTTCAACTAAATTCCATGCTAGGCCACCACCACACCTCCCTAACTTGATGGATACACGACAAGGACCACTCAAGCCTAACATGAGCTCACCTCGACAGGACCACTCATCATCGATGCGATTCAGGACTTCTCAAGTTGTCATACCACCTAAGAGCCAAACTGAACACTTCCCAAAGGTTTACAAACAAACAAGGTACCTAGCACACTTGGATCCCTCGAGTCCAAGTCTTCCACAAACACTTCGCAGCCAAAATCCTAGCCGAGCTTAAGCTTCGATTCGACATGCCTCATCTGGAGTCCACACATTCCCATATCCCCACAACACATACACATACCCATCCGAGCATATCATGCTCTCTGGCCTCTCTTCTGTCTCCCCTCGAGCGAGGAATTTTTCTCATTCATTTTTTTTTTCACATTTCTCTCTTTTTTTCATCATTTTTTTCACATATTTACTCACACTTGCCGGCCTACGCCGAAGCTGGGTGCGACTCGTGGCCCTGACCACCCGATCAGGTTTGTTCCACCCATCTACCAACCCGACACACATACGGCTAGCCCTATGTGAAACCGACATCGGTTCGTGGCTTTGACCACCCGGCCAAAGTGGGTCCACCCACCTATCGGCCCACATAGGCGCGTAGCCACACGCATGTTGGAGATAGATGTCTGCGGAAGCACGCGAACAACACAAGGAAGAAGAAGAAGCTTGGAGCACAAACACACAATACTGAATGTATTACTAGAGAATGTACAAAGATAAGTAGCCCATTAGGGCAATAGGCGTATATACAAGCCGGGGGAAAAAAACCTCCTAAAGAGGGAAAAAAGTGCCCCGGCGGTCCTAGAGTGTTCACACACATCACTACCTAAATATATCAACAAATCCCCCCTGGGAGTGATGCAGTGAACAAGGAGTTGGCACTCATGTATAAGGAAGTGCCAAGCTATGTGGAAATCACTCCACAAAAGGAAGTAAGCCCAAAGCTTTGCGAAAAGCTTCAAACTTCTCCCTAGGGAGAGCCTTCGTGAAAAGGTCTGCAATGTTCTCCTGCGTGGGCACATATGCCAAGCTAATCTCCCCAGCAGAGAACCTCTCCCTGACATAGTGATAGTGCACCTCAATGTGCTTAGTGCGAGCATGGAACACAGGGTTCCTCGCAATTGCCAATGCGCTCTGACTGTCAGTGAAGATGGTGGTGGCAGAAGACTGGCCAACACCCAAATCAGCCATGAGGCGTCTGAGCCACACACACTCAACAATTGCTGTGAAAGCTGCCCTATACTCAACCTCACAACTGGAAGTGGCCACAGTAGGCTGCTTCTTGCTCAACCAAGAGATACATGAGCTACCAAGCATGAAGCAAAAACCACTGGTGGACACACGAGTGTCATAGCAACCAGCCCAATCTGAGTCAGAAAAAGCATGCAAATCTGGCGATAGTGATCCCCCCTTGGGATAAAACAACCCAAGTAGCCGAGTACCACTCAAGTAGCGAAAGATGCGCTTAACTGCTTTCCAATGCGTGACTCCTGGGCAATGCATAAACCTGCTCATCTGTGAGATAGCAAACTGAATATCTGGCCGAGTAATGCATAAGTAAATCAAGCATCCAACAGCCTGCTGATAGAGAACAACATCAAATGCATCTCCAGCATCATGAAGACTCAATCATAAACCTGTCTCCATAGGAGTGGCAATAGGCTTACAGTCCTCAAGGCCAAAACGCTGCAATGATGTGTCAATATATTTCGTTTTACACAAAGCCATTCCACCATCAACGTGCATACACTGAATGCCCAAATAGTGGTGCAAATGCCCCAAATCAGACATCTCAAATGAGGCATGCAAATCAGCCTTAAAAGCATCAATATGTGTCTCAATAGGTCCATTGAGCAGCATGTCATCAACATAGACAACAATGATCAGAAGCACATCATTAGCACGTTTAACATATAAGGTGCTTTCAGTTGGACTGTTCTCAAAACCATGTGCAACTAGATAGGCATGTATCTTCTCATACCAAGCACGTGGTGCTTGTTTTAAACCATATAATGCCTTCTTTAACCTGCAAACCTGGTTTTCATGCCCTTTCTGCACAAAGCCACGGGGCTGAAAAACATACACTTCTTCATGCAAGTCACCATTCAGAAATGCTGTTTTAATGTCCAACTGATGTACATTCCAACCATGATGGGCTGCAAGTGCACAAATGCTCTGAACAGTAGTCATACGGCATGTAGGTGCAAAGGTCTCATCAAAATCAATGCCTCTTTCCTGTGCATAACCCTTTGCAACAAGCCTAGCCTTATACCTGTCAATTGTACCATCAGGTTTATGCTTCAGCTTGTATACCCACTTAGTGCCAATGGCCTTCTTGCCAGGAGGCAAGTCACATAAAGACCATGTACCATTCTTCATTATAGCATCATATTCAGATTGCATAGCAACCATCCAATTTTCTGAATTTTGTGCTTCATCAAAAGAAACAGGCTCATTCTCATCACAGAGACTAGATGCAGCCATAGCATAGCAATCTGATGCAAAGGAGGCACTATGAGAGCCTGAACGAGTACGATATGACAAAGGTGCATCTAATTTGCTGTCACGCAAAGTCTGCACCAGGCATTTTGGCATAGTTTTTGCCTGCTCAATATCAGCTCTCTCATCAACAAGTGCATCATGTAAATCTGCATCAGAAATGGAATGATCTGCATCATCATATGAAACTTGCAAAGGCTGAGAAGTTGCCTCATTAGGACCAGCACTAGCCTGTCCACCTGTAAAAAGAGGCATCAAAGTATCATACATGTCCTTGGAGCTAACAGATGTCTCCTTAGTACATGAAAGCAATGGCTGAATAGCATCTTCCACAAAGACAACATCACGGCTAACCAGAATGCGTTTAGTCTGTGGATGATACAGACGATAGCCTTTACTTTCAGAACTGTACCCAACAAAAATACATTTTACTGCATTATCATCCAATTTTCTACGATGTTGTTCAGGCACTAATGCATATGCCAAACAACCAAAAACACGCAGATGAGCAACAGATGGCTTGCGGTCATGCCAAGCCTCATATGGAGTGATAGACTGCAACACTTTAGTGGGACACCTGTTCAGTACATATGTTGCACACATGACAGCCTCAAGCCAGAAACTATGTGGTAAAGCCTGACTTTTGACCATGCACCTCGCCATCTCCATGAGTGACCCGTTCTTTCGTTCAGCAACTCCATTCTGTTGAGGTGTATATGGCACTGTACACTGGTGTTTTATCCCACGTTCAGCCAGAAATGCATTAAAATCTGAAGACATATATTCCCCCCCTCGATCAGAACAGAGGGTGTCCATTTTACATGCTGACAGATTTTCAGCCAAAACCAAAAACTGTTTGAAGCACATGAACACTTCGAACTTTGCTTTGAGTGGATATACCCATGCATGCCTGGAAAAATCATCAATGAAAGTCACGAAGTAAAGGTAATTTCCAAAAGAGGGTGTCTGCATAGGACCACAGACATCACTATGTACAAGCTGCAATTTCTGCGTAGCCCGAACTGAACCATCTTTTGGAAACAAAGAATGCTGCATTTTGCCCAAAATACAGCCTTCACAAACATGTTGTTTTCTAGGTGCCTCAAGTTTGGGCAAAGAGGACACCATTTCAGATTTCTGCAGGCATAACAAACTAGCAAAATTCAGATGACCAAAGCGTGCATGCCAAAGCTTTGCATCGGACATAGCCTGAGAATCATGAACTGCACATGCCGAATCATTCACAGATCTTTCATAGTCTATGAGCTTATACAACCCACGACATAAAATGCCAGAAACAATAATCACATCGCCATTTGAGAGATCATGGACTGTACACCTGTCATCAACGAATTTCACAACCAAGCCAATCTTGGCTAATGCAGAAAATGATAACAGGTTCTTTTTGATCCCTAGCAGAAATAAAGCATCTGACAAAGTGAAAGAACTACCATCAACAGTAGTCAGAATGATCTTACCAACTCCCATAACAGGATAAGAGGAGTTATTGGCGCATGTGACAGTATTCCCTGTAGGGGCAGGCTCGAGTGAAGAGAAGAAACTGCGCTGCGAGGTAATATGTTTGGTCGCCCCACTGTCAAAGTACCAAACATCTGAGTCTACTGCAGACATGCACTGATCATGAGAAGATGGGTCAAAACTGCAGATAGTAGTAAACGCCCATTCTTCTTCCTGCACAAGATTTGCAGACTCTGTTTTTGGTGTAGAGGCCTCTGCAACAACCATTCTAGCCTCTTTCTTCTTTGCCTCTTTAGCAGCCAGTTTTGGACAGTTCTTTATAATATGATCATTTCCTTTACAATACTTGCAGAACAATTTCTGCTTTTCTGATTTCTTCTCATCTTTATCCTGGTTCTTCGATTGTGCAGCATTTGCAGATTTCTGCTTACTAGTAGAAGAGCTCCATTTTCCTTTGCCCTTCTGACTAGCCAGGAAAGCTTGATCTGCAACACGCATAATGGACCTGTTCTGCCTGGACTGATCTTCCTGCAACAAAACAGAGACTAATTCCTCAAATGACAAGGCATTCGGATTGCCTTTCATCATCAACCAAAGAGTAGAGGCAAAACTCTGATATGAATTAGGAAGACCATTCAGAACGGTCTACACAAGTGAGCTATCTGGTATAACGTCATCAGCAGAAATCAATTGTTCCTTCAGGTCTTTGATCTTTGTAAGAAAACTGTCCATAGAATCACCTTCATTCATGTGCTCACTCTCCAACTGTTTTCGGAGGTAAGCAACACGAGCCTCATTCCTAGCCTGGTACAAAGTGGTAAGTGTATCCCAAGCATCCTTTGCTGTTCTGCAAGAGCGAATGTGAGGAATAATGGCACGTTTGACGGACAAAGCTATCAATGCATGTGCCTGGGCATCTCTGCCATCCCAACGAATCTGCTCTGCAGTAGGTGCAACAGAAACAGCAGCACGAACAGGAATCTGCGGAATATCATCTTCGACACCATCTTCATCAGCTCCAACACCTGTATTTGCAGTACCTGTCGTTACAGGTGCAGTACCTGTCGTTACAGTATTTGCATATAGTCAATCTGGGATGTGAACTTTGTCTAGAACTGTGCTTAGTCTTAACATAATTTTAATTATGTTAGTAGCCTCGAGGATTGATGTTTTGGCGCACATCCATAGAAACTAGATGGGAATGTACGTTTGACTGGATGCCTCGAAAGCCGAAGCTACATAGTCTCAATTCTCAAGACGTGTTCATCGGAGGCCAAACCTCATCTGAACTTGACATCCTAATTATGCAAGAACTCATGTTGGATGGGACGGTCACATGGAGATATAGATAGTATTTTTGAATATGTGTGAATGCCTTTTTGTCTAAGACATGCAAAGAAATAAATGCATGTTCTAGTATTTACTACAGGAATCGGAACTTTTTGTGAGTTTTATATGGAAACGATAGTTGAATGAATTATAGATGTATTCATCCCTTTGCTTACAATAAATTCAAACGAACTCTTGTGTCTTTCATAAATTAATGTTATTGGCGTGGTTGTTTGATGGTTCATATAGTGAGAAGATTGAATAATCTATAGAGACTACCACAAAAAGATCACAGTTCTAGTTCGATGTGCTAAGATCCTACTCTTAATATTCACATTCAAAGGACATTATCTTTTGATTTTCATTCTACTCTTCTTTTGATGCTGATTGATAGAGATCTATTGGTATGATCTCAACCACTATTGTGAGAGAGTACTTTGGAGTCTTCCATAATCATAAATCACTTCATACATAAAATACGTGTCCTTCATATGTTTTCTTTGATGCTCATCGAGCGTAAGTATATCTTCACATTACCATGAGTGTAACTATTTTATGTTTTACATTTGAGAAATTAGATGACCTTTAATATGTATGAACTTTGATAGAATTCATGATAATTTTCAACGATGAGATGTTTTGTAGGAATTCAACGGTAATGATGATTTGATTGTGGAAGATCGAAGATTGGATGATGAAGCTGAAGGTACTGAGATTGAAACCGAGAACAAATCGTTTTTCACGAATCCTCTTTTGTGATGCAACAGTAAGAAGATTGGTCCTTGAGATTGAGAGTGTGATTGTGATTACAATTACGAATATGTAATCATGTGATTGAGATTGAGGTTGAGATTGAGATTGAGATTCTGAGTGAGAGTGTGAGTATGAATTCAATTGAGATTGCTTGGGGGTGGTTGGGTTGTTGAAGCTTCGTTAAGAAGCTATTTTTTAAAATTATTGTATCAAAAAGCATGAAGCTTCATCTTGATGCTATTGAATATATATTGCAACATTTGATTCATGAACATGGATCTAGAAGATATTGATGTATTTGGAATCTGACATCTTCAAATTCACAAGATAAGATTTCTCTCTATTAATATATATAAATTTTTTATTTAAACACTTTGTTTGTTTTGTTCCTTTGATAATGAGACTAATATTGCATATGTCTTTTGTATATCCGAGTGCTCCTCTTGATGAGTTTGATGAGAAACACTACACCCATAATGAAGAAATTCCTCCTGTTGGGATAGAGGAAGCATTGGTGAAGGACCTAAGTACCTTGGGTAAGAATATCTCAATTCATTCTTTACTTTGCATGCAGGGTAGTATCAATAACAAGTTGGTTAAGATTTTACATGACGATGGTAGTTCACATGATTTCATTTCACATTTATTAGTACAAGAACTTCAATTAAAAACATTTCCTTCCTTGTATAAAGTGAAAGCTTCATTTCAAGGTAGTCATTATAATGTAACATGAGAAGTGCAAGATCTTATGATTAGCATAGGCCCATATGTAAATGCATGAATATTTTTAATTCCTCCTTTCTAATCTTACGATGTTATACTTGATGTGCCTTTTCGTCATCATTATAACCCGCACATTGACTACCATACACATTTTTACTTTGAATTTAAAGGTCACATCATTACTTTGTTTGCACACCATGATTTTCAGCCACATTTATTAGTCATACTCAAGTAATACGTGCATTTAGGAAAAGATTTAATTCATGCATTTTTTTTGTCAGTGTCATCAAAGAGTATACTCATACACTTCCTGATGCACATAAACCTTTCATGAATACTTCTAAGGATTGTTTTATGTTTGAGTATCCTTCTGAACTACCACCATCTTGAGGATCCTTTGACCATAGCATAGACTTAGTCCCTAGTAGTTGTCCTCCTTATAAAGCACCTTATAGATACGGCCACTACACCAAAAGGAAATATAGAAAACTAAGTAAAAGACCTACTACAAAAAGGACTTATACGGCCTAGTTCTTCCCCATTTGGAGCACCAGTTCTCTTAGTAGAGAAGAAGAATAAAACTTATTGAATGTGCATTGATTATAGATCCCTTAACAAGATCACAAAAAAGAATGGATACCCTATTCCTTGAATAGATGATCTCTTAGATAAATTACAAGGAGCTCGTGTCTTTAATCCATCTCAAATCGGATTACCATCAGATTCATATGACACAAAGTGATATTTTTAAGATTTCATTTAGAACTCAAACTAGCCATTATGAATTTATGGTAATGCCTTTTGGACTTATTAATGCCCCTGCTACATTTGCACAAATGATGAACAACATTTTTCTTGATTACCAAGCTTTTGTTCTTGTACTCTTCATTGATATACTTGTTTACAGTAAGAATGATACTGAGATGAGAAGCATCTTAAAACAGTTTTTGATTTACTATGAGAGAACACACTTTATGTTAATCCTAAAAAGAGTTACTTCACTACAACATATCGAGGGAATACCGACGGTCAGTATACCGACAGTCAGCTGTCGGCGTCGGAATGACCCTCGGACAATTTGGGAAAGCCGCTTTGCCTTGGAAAGACTGCGTCGGTATAAGCATCGGTAATTTGCTGGAATTACCGATGCTTATACCGATGCCCTCTTTTTAACCGGGCCCAAAACCAAAATTTGTCATTCTGAGCATTTTGAATCTAGATCTTCTCCTGTCGGGTTTGCGCGCGCCAATAGCAGATCTCTGTTTGTCACCATTTCTCTCTCTCTCTCTCACTCTCTCCCTCTCTCTCTCTCTCTCCCTCCCTCTCTCTCACTCTCTCTCCCTCTCTCTTTCTCCTTCCCTCTCTCTCTCTCTAAACAGACCTCTATCTTTATAGATCTAAAGTTTTGGTAAGTAGATCGCACATATTGTAGCACTCTTTTTTCTTTTTTTATGTTTTTGCTTTACTAATATGTTCTCTGTTTGGTTTTGTAAGAGATTTTGTGATCAAATCTTTGGAAATTCGACGAAGGAGAACTTCAAGTGGATTTTGACGAGCTCGATTCAAACAATTCTCTCTCTCTCTCTCTCTCTCTCCCTCTCTCTAAGCACACCTCTATTTTTATAGATCTGACGCTTTGGTAAGTAGATCGCACATATTGTAGCACTCTTTTTTCTTTCTTTATGTTTTTGCTTTTCTAATATCTTCTCTCTTTAGATTTGCAAGAGATTTTTGGGATCAAATCTTTGGAAATTCGACGAAGGAGAACTTCAAATGGATTTTGACAACCTTGATTCAAAAAATTACATTGATGTAAGTGAGACATATATCACTCTTTTTTCTTTCTTTATGTTTTTGCTTTTCTAATATCTTCTCTCTTTCGTTTTGTTTTCGATTGAGAGAGAGAGAGGGAGAGATATATACATATACATGCACACACACAATGCATATGCATACACACATGCATATGCATACACACATACACAATGCATATGCATACACACATACATAATACATATGCATATACATACATGCATATGCATACACGTACATGCATGCATATATATGTATACACATACATGCATATGCATACATGAATGCATATGCATACAAGCATGCATATGCATACATGCATGCATATGCATACATGAATGCATATGCATACATGCATGAATATGCATACATGCATGCATATGCATACAAGCATGCATATGCATACATGAATGCATATGCATACAAGCATGCATATGCATACATACAAGCATGCATATGCATACATACAAGCATGCATACATGAATGCATGTGCATACATGAATGCATATGCGTACAAGCCTGCATATGCATACATGAATGCATATGCATACAAGCATGCATATGCATACATGCATGCGTATGCATACAAGCATGCATATGCATACATGAATACATATGCATACATGAATGCATATGCATACATGAATGCATATGCATACAATCATGCATATGCATACATACAAGCATGCATACATGAATGCATATGCATATACATGAATGCATATGCATATACATGAATGCATATGCATATACATGAATGCATATGCATATACATGAATGCATATGCATATACATGAATGCATACACACATGCATATGCATACGCATACACACATACACAATGCATATGCATACACACATACACAATGCATATGCATACACACATACACAATACATATGCATACACATACATGCATGCATATATATGTATACACATACATGCATACATATATATGTATACAGATACATGCATATGCATACATACATGCATGCATGCATGCATATATATGTATACACATACATGCATATGCATACACATACAAGCATGCATATTCATACATGAATGCATATGCATACAAGCATGCATATGCATACATGCATGCATATGCATACATGCATGCATATGCATACATGCATGCATATGCATACATGAATGCATATGCATACAAGAATGCATACGCATACAAGAATGCATACGCATACATGAATGCATATGCATACATGCATGCATATGCATACATGAATGCATATGCATACAAGCATGCATATGCATACTTGTATATGCATATGCATACTTGTATATGCATATGCATGCGTGTATATGCATACATGAATGCATATGCATGCTTGTATATGCATACATGAATGCATATGCATGCTTGTACATGCATGCTTGTATATGCATATGCATGCTTGTATATGCATACATGAATGCATATGCATGCTTGTATATGCATACATGAATGCATATGCATGCTTGTATATACATATGAATGCATATGCATGCTTGTATATGCCTATGCATGCTTGTATATGCATATACATACATGAATGCATATGCGTACATGAATGCATATGCATACATACATGCATGCATATGCATACATGCATGCATATACATACATGAATGCATATGCGTACATGAATGCATATGCGTACATGAATGCATATGCGTACATGAATGCATATGCGTACATGAATGCATATGCGTACATGAATGCATATGCGTACATGCATGCATATGCATACATGCATGCATATGCATACAAGCATGCATATGCATACTTGTATATGCATATGCATGCTTGTATATGCATACATGAATGCATATGCATGCTTGTATATGCATACATGAATGCATATGCATGCTTGTATATGAATACATGAATGCATATGTATATGCATATGCATACATGAATGCATATGTATACATGAATGCATATGTATACAAGCATGAATGCATATGTATACAAGCATGAATGCATATGTATATAAGAATGCATATGCATATAAGAATGCATATGCATATAAGAATGCATATGCATATAAGAATGCATATGCATACATGAATGCATATGTATACATGAATGCATATGTATGCATGAATGCATATGCATACAAGCATGCATATGCATACAAGCATGCATATGCATACAAGCATGCATATGCATACAAGCATGCATATGCATACATGAATGCATATGCATACATGAATGCATATGCATACATGAATGCATATGCATACATGAATGCATATGCATACATGAATGCATATGCATACAAGCATGCATATGCATACATGCATGCATACGCATACAAGCATGCATATGTATACATGAATGCATATGTATACAAGCATGCATATATATACATTGGATGAGATGAGATCTTCACATTGCATCAGTTGGGATCTCCACATACACCTTGGGGTGCACATGATCATGACGACTCCAAGATATATCATATCCGTAATGGAGCTCCAGTTATGGATGCGGTTGGAAAGTCAATGCGTCAGCGCATTCGACAACTCTGCTCCATCGAATTCGGTCATTCAGTAATGTTAAAATGGACCGAACAGGATAGGGACTCTAAAAATCATATCACACAATGCATATATGAAGAGTACAGGCCAGCACCTGGGAATCCTATTGTGAGTTCCGAATGGATTCAACATATGGCATGCGAGGTGATGTCTCATCGATGATCGGAAGCTCGCGATGCTTTTAGAGCAGGCTTACCGAAGCCTATATGGCTAGATGTCGAAGAATGGGAATCGATTCAGGATGAGCAGCAACATACTCCTGATCAATATCAGCAACAGAGAGATGCGGCGGCCACATGTTTAGATACGGTTGGAACGTCACATTTAGGTAGCGGCGGATATGACAGTATGCGCTGCCAATTTGTAAGTATCATGTTAATTATTGAAGTTGTTTGTGTTGAGCACATTATGTATGTTCATCTAACATTTTGCATATTTATTATAGGAGTTGGCAGTGGGTCGTCCTCCGACGCTAATTGAAGAATCATATGGATATCGACATGGACTGGCTGGACTGTTACAATACTTAGAGGGACGCGGTGCAATCGTCTCATGGGAGAATATTCTTGATTAGGTAAAGTTATATCTTGGTTTCATGTTTTTATTTGTTGTTTATAAATGTCATGTTATTTGGTCTTATTTTATACATATGTTTTGTTGCAGGATTGTAGGTGTAAATATTTTGATCAATGCCACAATTTTCTATCACACTCGCATACAGCAATGATGTAACATAATTTTGTATTCGATTCCTATATGGAAGTGTTTTGTCACATTGCCACAATTTTGTATTACACTCCTATGTGGCAATGATGTACCATAATTTTGTATTCGATTCCTATATGGAAGTGCTTTGTCACATTTTGTATTCGATTCCTATATAGAAGTGCTTTGCCACACTTTTGTACATTTTTCATTTATGGAATATACAACTTTCTATACATGATTCATTGTTCATTTTTGCTCATATAAGTTTATGTTTTGGTTGCCATTAGAGTACATAACACATGTACTCAGTTGGGCAGAGTGTATTGTCTTTTGCTAAACAACATCATGCTGTAGCAAAAGACAACACACTCTGCCCAAAAAAATTTGTGCAGATAGGGTTGTCAGTATATGCGTTTGTAGCTCCAGTATGGATGTCGGTATAGGCATCGGTACACCTAGTGCGGGTGCCGGTATGGACGCCAATATCAGCGTCGGTAATACCGATGCCTATACCGACGACCATACCGGCGCTTATACTGGTGCCCATACCGATGCTTTCTTTCCGATGCGTATACCAACTCTAACACCGACGTCGCGAAGAAATCCCGCCCGTACATTTGCCTTGATAGCAGCCTCGGTATACCCTCGATATGTTGTAGTGCTTCTTTCAATGTAAGCTAGAATATCTAGGATATATTATTTCAAGTGAAGGTGTGCATGTGGATCCAAAAAAGATTAAAGTTAGAGTAGAATTGCCTACACCACAATTAGTCAATGATGTTCGTTCTTTTCTTGGATTGTCTAATTTCTATAGGAAATTTGTTCGAAATTTTTCTTATTTAGCATTGCCTCTTATCTTGTTATTGAAAAAGAAAATAAGATTTGCATGGGGAGTTACCCAACAACAATCCTTTGAAGAACTCAAACATGCACTTTCACATGCACCTGTTTTACAGTTACATGATTTTTCACAACCCTTTCATGTTGTTAGTAATTCTAGTGGTTCAAGAATAGGTGTTTTTTTACTGCAAAATGATCATCCTATTGCATTTGAGAGTAGGAAGCTTAATCGTTGTGTTAAACAAAGAATTATTGGATTGTTAATTTATCAATGTGTTAATATGTTTTTATGTTTTTGATATAGCAGTTGAATGTTTGTGAGGAGCGTGAAAGGTGTGAAAGGGTGGACATCAATAATCTGATTTATAATTTATATAGTTTGTAAATAAACCCATGTCGAGGATTCTATTGTTAAAAATAGATAGAAAAGTAGTGGTTAGAATAAGGATCACTGTAGAGCGTGATTTTTGTTATTAAAAGCAAAGGCTCTGTAAAGAAGAGACCAACTTTTAGTTTCATGCATGCTTTTTGAAGCCGCTCTCATGTAACCACTATTTTCCACATAATCAAAAAATCCTATAAATACATGCACTCTATGGGCTGTCGAAACAGAGTGCATGGGATGGGGGGGGGATTGCACCCAATACTTTGTTCTGTCTCATCTCTTGGCATGTCTATTTTTCTGTGTGTTCTTTTGCATTCGTAACCTTTGTGTGCATGTGAGCAAGATCCTGATAACAAGATCTTGGTGCGCTATGCTATTTCTTGGTCATTGTCTTTATACAGACAGAAATAGGTATATGGATTTCACAAAGGCAATATGCCTTGACTATGCTTCAAAAGTATGGTATGGCTGATTGTAAGTCGATTTCCATGCCACTAGATCACAATCTCCAGTTGGATAGTACATCAGGTGATGCATTGGAAAACGCTATTATGTATAGGAAAACTGTGGGAAGTTTGATATATCTCATAACTTTACAAGGCATGATCTAAGCTACACTAGTGGACTTGAAAGTCAATTTATGTAGGTTCCTAGGAAACCACATCTATATACGTTGAGATGGGCTCTACGATATATAAGTGCTACTTTGGATTATGCATTGTTTTATGAAGTTGGTGCACAATTACAGGTTCATGGATGCAACAATGCAGATTAGGCTGGTAGTATTCCAGATAAAAAATCTACTAGTGGCTTTCTCTTCTCACTTGGGAATGCAACTATACCATGGAGCAATAAGAAACAACCCACTCTTTCTTTGTCAAGTATAGAGGTTGAGTATAGAGGTGCTCTAATGGCAACATGTGAAGCATCATGGATAGAGATGCTACTTGTAGATGTGTGGCATTACCAAAAAATCTATCATCATCTATCGTGATAATCTTAGCAACATACATTTAGTGCAAAATCCTATTTTTCATGCTAGAACAAAGCATATTGAGGTATATTAACATTTCATCCAGAAAAAGGTATTAGGAGGTGATATTGATCTTGTTTATGTAAGGACAGATGAGCAGTGTGTTGATATTTTCACTAAAGCCCTTGGAGTAGAGAACCTGAAGAAGTTTTGGAATGCTTGGATTACAAGACATGATGATCAGCTTGAGGGGGAGTTTTGAGATATCAAGCTCAACATTGATGATTGATGATGAAATGTATCACTTTTCATTTCTTTGACATGTTTAGTGGTTATGTCAATATATGTCAAGGATACTCCATTGAGCATTAATAGATTTATCTATCAAGAGTGATGGCGTATTTTTTTCTTGCCAACGCACTCATTCATGGGCATTAGGATTTTCCTTATATACTATTCTTTATATATTGCGCTAGTTGTTCTATGGAGGAGATACATTGAATCTTCATGGATTTAGTGATTCAGATTATGCAACAAACTTGGTTGATAGAAAGAGCATAAGTGGAAATGCCTTCTTCCTAGGCAATGGAGCTATTTCATGGAGTTCCAAAAAGCAAAGTACGATCAGCTTATCCTCTACAGAAGCTGAATACAAAGCTCTCACAACCTCAGCTTGTGAAGCTATTTGGCTGAGAAGATACTCGGATGAGATTGGTCTTGGTGAAAACCAACCTACAACCATTCATTGTGATAATGTCTCAGCTGAATCTTTGGCAAAGAATCCAGTCATGCATCAACGAACCAAGCACATTGAAGTGAGGGAGCACTTCATCAGAGAGAAGATACAAAGTGGTGATATCATCTTACACCATTGCAACACAAAGGAAAATGTGGCTAACCTCTTCACTAAAGCTCTCGGCAAGGAGTTGTTCATCAAGCATAGATCATCACTTGGCATGATGGAGCTTCCCTTAAGGGAAGGAAGTCATGAGTAAGGGAAGGCTCATCATGCATCTTCACCAAATAAGGGAAGGCTCATCTTCATATGCCTTTAGCAAGCATTTTATTTCAGGTTCTTATTATTTTGAAGATGTTGGACTTGAGGGAAGGTGTTGGAATATGCAAGTCTACATCATCTCTTCAAAGTATTATTATAGGTTGAACTCTTTATTAAAGTTCATTATATTCTTAGAGTGATTTGTTATGTTTTCCACATCAGCCATAGTCGTGAATAAAGCATATTTGAAGTCAATGCCAAGTTGGAAAAGTGTTCCTATAATTTAGGAAAAATTTCAGGACAGCAGCACACCTTTTTTGAAGGTAGTTTTGCACGGATCATATCTCGCTAAGCGTGCATCCTTTTTGGTTGATTCAAAAGGTGAAATGTTCTGCATAATATCAGGTATCAGATCACCAAAAATCTCCCACAAATTCATCTCCAAACTCAAGTTATGCTGGCTGTAAGTTGGTAGGTAGAGAATTGGCAGATTGTTGAAAACGGCTAGTAGGCCAACTTTGAAAGCTTGTATCTTGAGCTACGTACTGGGTCATCTCAAAATGGTTTTTTCAGCAAACTTGTTCTCCATATCATGGAGAATCTCCATCTAAAACAGTTTCACCAAACGCCCACTCATTAGAGAGTTATGCCTATTTAAACAGAGGCTTCTGAGCATTTTTGGCAGACAGATAGAGGGCTGGAGTTGAGAGACAATCGACTCATTTTTTGTAGTTGTGGAGTGCATCCTAGGGACTGAAGTGGAGTGGTGTATACCGCACACTCTTGAGCATTATACATTGGCTTCATGTGTATCATTGAGCTCATTTGATAGTGTTATCAGCTTTGTTCTTTTCAAGTAGTTTGAGCTTGAGTTAGCTTCTACTACTGAACTTTGTATTCTTGTTGATTTAAGGATTGCTCACTTATTTGTCTCTCATATCTCATCTCATATATTCTTTGAGAGTGTGTTTAAGCTCAGCTCCTCATTTTTTCAATAAGGATTACTGTAGACTGCAATTTCTATTATTAAAAGCAAAGGCTCTCTACAAAGGAGACCAACTTTTACTTTCACGCACGCTTTTCGAAGCTGCTCTCATGTAACCACTATTTTTGACATACTCCTTCCCAAAACCAAGAGAGAAGAAAAAACAACACATGTCCAAGAGGGGCCAGAATCGATGTTTCCCTTGCCCCCCCCCCTTGCACAGAACAGACCACAGAAGAACAAGCCCCTCCCTTCTTCTACTGCTCACCACTTCAGTCCGTGCACACTTGCCAAAAAAACAAAGTCTCTCCCTTCAAAAACACGACGAAGATAGAGGAAACTACCTGTCGTACTGGATGTGAGCTCCACGAGTTCTTCTTGCGGCTCGGTGACTCCCCTTCATCTTTGAGAGGACAGCACTTATGTATCTGGTTTCTCCCCGTCGAAGGATTCCTCCAGCCGTCTGCCTCAGATCGTAGAGAGTCCCCAGCTTCAACAGTTGAAACTTTTTTTTTCTTATCTCTCTTGCGACTCTGTTGCTTTAGAGTTTCCTTTCGAGAGGGTTACTCCAAGTGCTACTTCTCTAGATCTGTGTGCTACTGTTTCCTCGAGGGTTCTCCTAGACCTCTTCAAAGGGCAGAGACCTTCCTTCCATCCCTGGACAGTTGCCTTCTCTTGCCCCTGCTGCCCTGTCCGCAAATGGATGATTCCTTCCACCCTCCCAGTGCTTCGACCCTCCCGTTCCAAGATTTTTCTTAGCAATCGCTAGGAAGACAGCATCCCAGCCAAGCCTCCAGTTCTCATGAATTCCATTCTTTGCATTAATTATCTGGTGGCCCAACGTTCCATTGCTCTTCCAAGTAAACTTGATTTCTTCCCTCTGTCAGCAAACTCACAAGCTTATTTCCTTTTTGAATATGCAAATTAAAAGCACAATCATCAGATCAAGCCCCTTCCTTTCATGCATGGCGGGCAGAGAAGTTGTTCTTATCCCTTCTTCTAATTTGGAGGCCCTCTACTTGTCTGACGATATATCTTTCATCGAGAGAGAGACGAGTGAGACAGCGACTTGTCTGCGGATGGGCCCCTTCATCACCTGCACATAGATTGATGAGAGAAAAAAATATAAGCAGCGGTACTCCCCTCTTGCACACAGAGCAGACGAGCTCCCCCTTGCAGCAGCACACGAAAAAACCCAAAAAAAACTCTTCTCTTCCCTGTCGGTCTCCTGCCTCCTCTCTGTGATGGCCTGTCCCCCAGCCCCCAACAGTCGAGAGCCCCCATTGAGGATGAAGCCCCCATCCCCCCCCCAAAAAGACAGCAACCCCCAGAGCGGCCCTCCCTTCTTCATGGCAGAAGAAAAACCGCAGCTGCCGCCCAATGAGCAAGAGAGCGAGCACCGAATAGCCCCCCCCCCCTTTTTGGTAGCTACTGAGATTGCCCAAAAAAAACGCCTTTCTGACCTCCCCCGTGTGTATATTTAGGGGCATTTCCATCCCTTCTGAGCAGCCGGCAGCCCAAATTTCCAAAGATAAGAATAAATCTCCCTGCCAAAACTGACGGACCATCACCCTTGAGTGACACCTGCCGATCCTCCTTTTGGTACCTATCTGCCAAGGGGAAGTAATCTCCTTTTACTCCACTTCCATCTCCCTTAAGTCTCCTGCACATTCATAAAAACAAAATCCCCAAGGATATATGGTGAAACACATATTTTTTCTTTGAAAAACAAATCCCCACCAAGGTTATGTCACGCATAAATCCAAGCGAGATCGGGCGATTTCCGGGTCAACACATGGTAGATTGGATTAGTTGTAAGATGTAATGAACTAACATTGTACCCTCAAATGTGAGGAGTGGAGGACTTGAGACCTAAATCAAAATACAAGTTCTTGGACCACATTGCTTCTTGAATTGCATTGGCTAGTCCTATGTATTCAAATTCAGTTGATGAGAGTGCAACACTAGGTTGCTTTTTTGAAGACCATGAGATAAGTTTTGTACCTACGAAGGTGAGATATCGTGACATACTTCTCCTATCCTCTTTATATCCTAACCAATCTACATTAGAGAAGAGTTTGATATCTATATCAGATGTTTATGAGTAATACAAACCTTCATTGATGGTTCCCTTCAAGTATTTGAGTATCCTCTTAGCTGCTTCCATGTGAGGTTTCCTAGGAGTGTGCATAAATTGACTGAGGACACTTACACTATAACGAATGTCCACTCTAGTCAATGTGGCATAGTTCAAAGTATCGTGAGAAAGGAGATAAGCAAGAATGATATTCTTCTTCTATTCCATAAAAGGAATATAGAACAATGACCTAATACAACAATACAACTAGTGCAATATATAAAGAACATTACATAAGGAAAATCCTAATGTCCATGAATGAGTGAGTTGGAAAGAAAAAAATGTGCCATCACTCTCGATAGATAAATCTATTAAAGCTCAATGAAGTATCCTTGACATATATCGGCGTAACCATTATACATGTCAAAGAAATGAAAAGTGATGTGTCATCCTCGATCATCAATGTTGAGCTTGATATCTCAACACTCCCCCTCACATTGAACATCATGCCCTGTAATCCAAGCATCTTTTGAAACTTCTTTAGCTTCTCTATTCCAAGTGCTTTAGTGAAAATATCAACAGACTTCTATCTGTCCTCACATAAAGAAGCTCAATATCACCTGCTAATACCTTTTCCTTGATGAAATGATAATTTACCTTGATATGCTTTTTTCTAGCATGAAAAATAGGATTTTATGCTAAATATATGTTGTGAAGATTATCACAAGAGATGATGATATGTTTTTTTGTACTTCCATACATTTGCAAGTAGCATCTATATCCATGATGCTTCACATGCTGCCTTTAGAGCACCTCTATACTCAACCTCAATACTTGACAAAGCAAGAGTGGGTTGCTTCTTACTGTTCCATGTAATGGCTGCATTTCCAAGTGAGAATAGAAAGCCGCTAGTAGGTTTTTTTATCTAGAATACTACCAACCCAATCTGCATTGGTGCATCCATGAACTTGTAATTCTACACCAGCTTCATAAAACAATGCATAATCCAAAGTAGCACTCACATATTGTAGAGTGCATCTCAAAGCATCTAGATGTGGTTTCCTAGAAACCTACATAAAATGACTTTCAAGTCCAATAGTGTAGCTAAGATCATGCCTTGTAATTGTGAGATATATCAAACTTCCCACAATTTTCTTGTACAGAGTAGCATTTTCCAATGCATCACCTGATGTAGTATCCAACTTCAGATTGTGATCTAGTGGCATGGAAATTGACTTACAATCAGCCATACCATACTTTTGAAGCATAGTCAAGGCATATTGCCTTTGTGAAATCCATATACCTATTTCTATATGTATAAACTTAGTGACCAAGAAATAACACAACATACCAAGATCTTTCATGTCAAATTCCTACATAAGAAGTTGATTTACCTCTTTAATTCTTTCTTCATTATCACCACCTACAATCAAGACATCAACATAAATAGCCACAATCATGATGCCATCATCAACCATCCTTGCATATAATGAAGTTGGAAGTATTGTTTGGTGACACATCAAGTCCACTCAAAACATGAGATTTTGCACTTGATTTTTCAGCATTTCCTTTGTCATTTGAGTCAAGATTAAGTTATTCTTTGGCATCTGCATAGAAGCTTGACATTTCATCATACACCACATCTTTGCTTACCTTCACCTATCATGTGAGTGGTTTCTAACATTTATATCCCTTATCTCAAGGGAGAACCCAATGAAGATACTTTTTTTTTTGCATTTGAATCAAGCTTCATCCTCAACTCATTGGAACATGTACATATGCGAGATAAGTTTGTTTTTTTACTTGTAAACATCTCTTCAAGTGTAACTTGATGTACAACAATAGTCGGAGTTTTGTTCATGATGTATATAACAGTGTGCATAGCTTCTGCCCAATAACAATGACACATATTCTTCTCAACCATCAATGCTCTTATTATTTTTTGCAATATATCTATTTTTGTATTGAGCAAAACCATTTTGTTATGGTGTGTACCTACATGAAAACTATCATTGAATTCCATTAATTTTTAGAAAGCTACTAAACTCATTTGACATGTATTCATATCCTCGATCAGATCTCCATGTTTGAATATACTTCCTTGTTTACTTTTCCACCATAGCCTTAAAATTCTATAAGTGAGTGAACACCTCTCTTCTCTTTCATGAAATATACTCATAGTTTCTGTGTATGGTCATCAATGAAAGTGACATAAAACCTGCATCCTCCCATAGATGTGGTGTTTGCAAGACCCTAAATATCTGTATGTATTAGTTTTAGCACATTCTCACTAACATGCTTGTCATGGAGAAATGATGCCCTTGACTGTTTACCGAATTGACATGTTGCACATACCTTTTGCATCTCTACAACCTTGAAATTTGTAGTCCATTGATAAGCTCCTTTGAAAGCATCAATTTCAGTCTCTACAAATTTGCATGTCCAACTCCCTGGTGTCAAATCTCTATATCAACAATAACACCTACATCTTTTGTTAACATGGCTACATTCATTTCAAGAATTTTCACATTCAAGATGAACATCCTGCCCACTTTGTTCCCTTTATGGACCAACCTTCCATTTTGTTTGTAATCTTCTACATATAAACCATCAACATTGAGCCTAACTTGTAATCCTTGGTCATCTAGTTGTCCAATAGAAACTAGATTCTTTTCTATATTTGGAACATGCACCACATCAACAAGATGTTTTACCTTCTTGTCCTCCACAGATAGTGCTATTGTATGCTCAATAGGATGTGATGTGTCATTGCTTGTTTCAACATATCCAGGAACTAGCAATTTTTGCAAACTACTAAACCATTCTACATGAGTGGTCATGTGATTCAAATCACTGAATCATGGTCAAGAGTCAGTCTTTACCACATAGTTTGTGGCTTGAGGCTGTTATGTGTGCAGCAAATGTACTTAACAGGTGTCCCACTAAAGCACTGCAATCTATCACTCCATATGATGCTTGGCATGATTGCAAGCCATCTGTTGCTCATATCCGTGTTTTTGTTTGTTTGGCATATGCATTAGTGCCTGAAAAACATCGCAGGAATTTGGATGATAAAGTAGTAAAATGTCTTTTTGTTGGGTACAGTTCTGAAAGTAAAGGCTATTGTCTGTATCATCCATAGACTAAACGCATTCTCGTTAGCCATGATGTTGTCTTTGTGGAAGATGCTATTCAGCCATTGCTTTCATGTACTAAGGAGACATTTGTTAGCTCCAAAGACATGTATGATACTTGGCTACCTCTTTTTACAGGTGGACAGTCTAGTGCTGGTCCTAATGAGGCAACTTCTCAGCCTTTGTAGGTTTCATGTGATGATGCAGATCATGCCATTTCTGATGTAGATTTACATGATGCACTTGTTGATGAGAGAGCTGATATTGAGGAGGAAAAAATTATGCCAAAATGGTTGGTGCAGACTTTGTGTGACAACAAATTAGATGCACCTCTATCATATCGTACTTGATTAGGCTCTCATAGTGCCTCTCTTGCATCAGATTGCTATGCTATGGCTGCATCTAGTCTCTATCATGAGATTGAACCTGTTTTGTTTGATGAAGCACAACAAGAAGGCCATTGGCACTAAGTGGGTATACAAGTTGAAGTGTAAGCTTGATGGAACAGTTGATAGGTATAAGGATAGGCTTGTTGCAAAGGGTTATACATAGGAAAGAGGCATTGATTTTGATGAGACCTTTGCACCTACATGTCGTATGACTACTGTTCGGAGCATCTGTGCACTTGCAGCCCATCATGGTTGGAATGTACATGAGTTGGACATTAAAATAGCATTTCTGAATGGTGACTTTCATGAAGAAGTGTACGTTTTTCAACCCGGTGACTTTGTGCAAAAAGGGCATGAAAACCAAGTGTGTAGGTTAAAGAAGGCATTATATGGTTTAAAGCAAGCACCATGTGCTTGGTATGAGAAGATACATGCCTATCTGATTGCACATGGTTTTGAGAATAGTGCCACTGAAAGCACTTTATAGGTTAACCATGCTAATGATGTGCTTCTGATCATTGTTGTCTATGTTGATGACATGCTGCTCAGTGGTCCTATTGAGAAGCATATTGCTGATTTTAAGGCTGATTTGCATGCCTCACTTGAGATGTATGATATTTGGCATTTGCATCATTATTTGGGCATTGAGTTTATGCACGCTAATGGTGGAATGGCTTTGTGCCAAATGAAATATATGGACACATTATTGCAACATTTTAGCCTTAAAGACTGTAAACCTATTGCCACTCCTATGTAGAAAGGTTTACGATTGAGTCTTCATGATGTTGGAGATGCATTTGATGCTGTTATATATTAGTAGGCTGTTGGATGCCTGATTTACTTATGCATTACTCTGCTAGATATTCAGTTTGCTATCTCACAGATGAGCAGGTTTATGCATTGGCTATGTGTCAAGCATTGGCAAACAGTTAAGTGCATCTTTCACTACTTGAGTGGTACCCGACTACTTGGGTTGTTTTATCCCAAGGGGGGATCACTACCACTAGATTTGCATGCTTTTTCTATCTCTGACTCGACTGGTTGCTGTTACACTCATGTGTCCACTAGTGGTTTTTGCTTCATGCTTGCTAGCTCATGCATATCTTAGCTCAGCAAGAAGCAGCCTACTATGGCCACTTCCAGTTGTGAGGCTGAGTATAGGGAAGATTTCTCAGCGAGTTTTGAGTGTGTGTGGCTCAGATGCCTTATGACTGATTTGGGTGTTGGTCAGTCTTTTTCCACCACCATCTTCACTGATAGTCAAAGCGCATTGGTAGTTGCCAGGAATCCTGTGTTCCATGCTCGCACTAAGCACATTGAGGTGCATTATCATTATGTCAGGCAGAGGTTCTCTGCTAGGGAGATCAGCTTGGCATATGTGCCCACGCAGGAGAACATTGCAGACCTTTTAACGAAGCTCTAACTAGGGAGAAGTTTGAAGCTTTTCACAAAGCTTTGGGCTTACTTCCTTTTGTGGAGTGATTTCCACATAGCTTGGCACTTCCTTATACATGGGTGCCAGCTCCTTGTTCACTGCATCACTCCCAGGGGGGTTTTGTTGATATATTTAAGTAGTGATGTGTGTGAACACTCTAGGACTGCTGAGGCACTTTTTTCCCTCTTTAGGAGGTCCCCCCCCTTGTATATATGCCTATTGCCTTAACGGGCTACTAATCTTTTTACATTCTAGTGGTAATACATTCAGTATATGTATTGTGCTCCAAGCTTCTTCTTCTTCCTTGTGCTGTTCTCGTGCTTCTGCAGATGTCTAACTCCAAGATTTCTTTGGAATTTGTTGTGGCCTCTTTGGCTTCCCCTACCTCCAAACTATCCTCTACCTCTTGCATGATTTTGATGTTGACCTTGGTCTTGGTTACTGTTTCTTCTTCCACTTTCAAAACCACTACCTCTACCTCTTCCTCTGCTAGAGTAGAATACCTACTGAGAACTAGGTTTTCCTTGGGATTTTGAGTCCTCAACAAGATCCTTTTAATTATTAGCATGGATACCAAATTAGCAAAATTTGGAATATTTTCCCTCGTCTGAATAGAAGTTCTGAATTGCTCATATGCATCTCATAAACCACAAAGGCACACTTCCATCTTATCATCATCATCTACATTCAGGTTGATAGATGCAAGTGACTCACATATCCTTTTAATTTTTAGGGTGTAGTCACTTACCCACATACTTCTTGTCAGACATTGGTCTATAGAGACCATTTCATGTGTGTGTGGGACGAGGGCTAGTTAGCCAAGGTCCTAAGCTCGGGGGTATATCCTAAGGTATTTGATGGTTAGTGGGGATGAGTGTTGCATGCTGGCCACATGGCGATGCTAGATCATTCTAGATCACATCTATTTTAGATACAAGAGGATATGAATGGATGGGAGGAGAGTGGCACACACATCATTCACATGTCTTCTTTTGAGGAGAGCCTCACACTTGGTATCAGAGCATGCAAGATCTTGTTTTTTTTTTTCGGACCATCTTTGTCATCCTCATGAAGTTTTTTGATTCGCGTTTGTGCTCTTCATGAAGTTTTCGGAGGAGTTTTTTCCCATCGAAGACTGCTTGTAATGATAAGAAAAGTTTTTTTTAGAGTGCCATAGAACCCCACTTCCGTACTGTACGCAAGGATCTGCAGAGCGCAAGTTGATGGCGTCCATGTGGTGAAGATGTTAGCATGCCAGCCACGAAGTGAGGCTTGGTGATTCATCAGACGTCCAACGTCCTTGATTTTCCAAAAATCTCGCTGCAGCCGCTGAGCAGAGATTTTACTCCTCTCATATTAGCTAGCCGATGGACTTATTTTTTTATTTTCTTCTATTGAATGTAGCAGTTGTCTCAGTGCTGCTCACTTTAGAGACAAGCGATAACAAAACAAAGTGTTTGTTGTTAGAGATACTGGTCAAGAGTTTATTTATAGCACCTGGCTTTGCAACAGTGCATGGGGGATAGTATCCAAATTTGTGCGCTGTGTGGGCTTGGAGAGGCGTTACAGTGACAAGATCGAGGTTGCTTTGGGTTGCCATGGCTAAAAGCTCACCAAAATAACCAAATTGGTCACAACTTGGTCAAATCTTATCCAAATTTGGAGTTCTTGGGCTTGTTAGAAAGCTCTCTCAGAGATCTCTCCAGGGAGTGCTAGAAGCCATACTTTGAGTCCAGATATTGCCTACAACAGAGGTTGGAAGTGGACTGTTCTTCATCGAGCATCATCAATGAAGCACTTCTTGAAGACATATGCGATCCACGAACCAAAGGGAGTGGATATTCTATTCTTTCCTCTTCAATTGGAGGCTTCATGTGTATCAAAAGAACTTGAGATAAGTATTTAGCCAATATTTGGTTGATTATTCTGTTGATTGTGCATATTAGAAGTATTCTTGCATTACGCGTAGAATGATGTGTGTGCCACTCTCCTCCCATCCATTTATATCCTCTTGTATCTAAAATAGCAGTGATCTGGAATGATCTAGCATCGCCATGTGGCCAGCATGCAACACTCATCCCCACTAACCATCAAATACCTTAGGATATACCCCCAAGCTTAGGACCTTGGCTAACTAGCCCTCATCCCACACACACATAAAATGGTCTCTGCCTAGACCAATGTCTGACATTGGTCTAGGCAGAGACCATTTTATGTGTGTGTGGGATGAGGGCTAGTTAGCCAAGGTCCTAAGCTTGGGGGTATATCCTAAGGTATTTGATGGTTAGTGGGGATGAGTGTTGCATGCTGGCCACATGGCGATGCTAGATCATTCCAGATCACTGCTATTTTAGATACAAGAGGATATAAATGGATGGGAGGAGAGTGGCACACACATCATTTGCATGTCTTCAGATTGCATGGGTTACCTACATCCATAGTCTCAGATAGGGATGTCAGATTTACAGGACATTTCTGGAAGTTTGTATTTGACAAACTAAAAGTGTCACTAAAAATGAGTAGTGGTGATCATCCACAGATAGATGGTCAGACCGAGAGGGTCAACCGAATTCTAGAGGATATGTTGCGGGCATATGTGTCTGAGAGACAGACAGATTGGGATAGTTATTTGCCACTAGTAGAGGTTGCTTATAACAATAGACCTCACAAGGTGACTTGGATGTCTCCTTTCGATATGAACTATGGCATGAATCCCACTGCTCCCAGTACCATAGGAATGCCTAAGAAGTTTCCTAGTGCTTCTGAGTTCTTAGCGAATCTCCAAGCGAACCTTGAAATAGCTAAAGCCAAGATGCAGCAAGCAGCTGATAGAGCAAAAGAGTATGCTGATAGGAAAAGATCTCCTAGATCTTTTGAGGAAGGAGACCGAGTCTTTCTTCAGGTACCAACTAGATCTACTTCATTGTCCACAGTGAAGATTAGTAAGCTATCACCAAGGTATTGTGGACCTTGGAAGATAGTAAAGAAGTTGAGTGATGTTGCATACCGGTTAGAGCTTCCTCCAGATTGCAGAGTCCATCCAGTTTTTCATGTCAGTAAACTAAGAAAGTATATTTCTAGGGAGGAAAATCTAATAGAGGGTATTGTTTCTTTGTAGGAAATCGATAGAGCAGATCATTCTCCAGACAGAATACTAGATAGGAGAAAGAAACGGTTAAGGAATCATGTCATCCAAGAGTATTTGGTAGCTTGGAGAGGATTACCACTTACTGACTCTACTTGGGAATCAGTAGCTCTGGTTCGCAAGTACTTTCCCTCATTGATCATTGAGGACAATGATCTTTAGAAGGGGAAGAGAGTGTCAGACATTGGTCTACAGAGACCATTTCATGTGTGTGTGGGACGAGGGCTAGTTAGCCAAGGTCCTAAGCTCGGGGGTATATCCTAAGGTATTTGATGGTTAGTGGGGGTGAGTGTTGCATGCTGGCCACATGGCGATGCTAGATCATTCCAGATCACTGCTATTTTAGATACAAGAGGATATAAATGGATGGGAGGAGAGTGGCACACACATCATTCACATGTCTTCTTTTGAGGAGAGCCTCACACTTTTTTTTCTCCACTGTATGTAGCTCCTTCTTGAGTTGCAATTTTCGTGCCTTTGTATTGGTCTCATACAATGTGATCAAACTGTTCCAGACCTCTTTCAATGTTTTGGCATCCTCTATGTGCCTAATCATTCATCCTATATGCTAGCAGACAACAAATACATTACCTTTCATGCTTCTTGATACTATTCTTCATATACTCTTAACTAGTAGGCAATCCAATTCCTATCTGGCTACGAAGATTTTTATTCTCTCCTTTGATGTACTTCCAGTAGCCTTTTCCCATCAAGAATTTTTTCATTTGGAGAAGTTGTTCTTGTCCAACTTATTGCTTATAACTTGACTCATTCCATCAAAATTTTCCATTTTTGTAGCAATTCACAACACAACAAAGACACTAAAAGCAATACCTCTACTTGAACACTGTCACATTGACGTGAGATTTTAATCTTAGAAAAACATAGTTTTCGTGTATCAACAGTACACTAAATGACAAATTTTGGATTAGAAATATTTGAGTGTTGCCAAACAAAAGGCAAGTTACAGTACACTAAATGACTTGAAATTTCGAACCTACTTTTTCAATGGGCCGCATGTTGCAGGCTCAAAATGGAGCTTTAGATGGCTCCAAAGCAGAATTTGAGAAAAACTAGAGACCCTAAAGGGATAATACTAAAAAATAAGTTGATGCCTTCTACCTTCACACCAAATTTCATAGCAATCTGAAGTCATTTATGAAGCTCACATTATCCATGCCTTCTCACGTACTACTCATCGTTGACCTTCTCCATGGGCTCTCTAGAGCCACACTAGCTCTAATAACATGTCAAGACAAAGGAGATAAGGATAAATTATCTTCTTCTTCTTTTATTACATAAAATGAACATAAAACAATGAACTAATGCAACAAAACAACTAGCATAATGTCCACGAATGAGTCATTTGGCAAGAAACAAATGTGCCATCACTCTTGGTAGATAAATAGTAAAGCTCAATGAAGTATCCCTGACATATATCGGCATAACAACTATACATGTCAAAGAAATGAAAGGTGATATGTGTCATCCTCAATCATCAGATGTTGAGCTTGATATCTCAACACAAACTACCCACTAAACTCTGATTACTAGTTATGTCTTCAATTCGCTCTGCTTCATGAACACTTGGCTTTTGATTCATCTCCATGGGTGTATCTACAAACTTTGAGTTCTCCATCTTGAACTTAGCAAGAATATCTCTGATATATTTGTTTTGTGTGAGATACATACCCTTTTTTGTATACACTTCTTCTGACCCTAGGATGGATGTGAGCTTCGATAGGTCACTGGTTTTGAATTCTTCTTTCATTTGAAGTTTGATCCTCCTTATTCCTTCAACATGATTACCTATGATTATTATATCATCAACATATACGAATCCTCCACTTTAGCTTTACCTTTGGATTTCCAAGAGTCAACTTCTCTCCTTGGAGTTTTTTTATCATCTTTCGAGTAACTTAATGCTTCAAGTGTGTGGTCATTGTTTCTTAACAGAGTTGGAAAGTCTTCCTCTAGTTCATAAGGTAGCTTGACTCTCTTGCAATTTTCTTCAAACCATGACTTGTTTTCATCAAACACAACGTCTACACTTACTATGAATCCTTTTTCGCTTGGATATTATAGTCTATAACCTTTTTGGTTCAGGTCATAGCCTATGAACACACATTTGTGTGCCTTAGGGTCCAATTTACCTCTTATCCATGAGGGAATGCATGCATATGCAATGCACCAAAAGATCCTACATGTTGAAGAATCACTCACGAATTTGACATACAGACAGACATAAAGATAAAGAAAGATAAAGAGAAGCAGAATCAAAGTATTCAAAAAATCAAAGCCTTAGTGAAGGGACAAATTCACGACTATAATGTACAGCGTAGAAACTTCCAGAATTAGAGTTTGTTACAACGGATCAAAAACTGTATATATATATGAGATAGGAAGAAGAAAAAATAGAGGAAGGGTAGAGAGAGCATAAGTGTGCGTGAGTAGAGCGCGTCATATGAATAGAGCGCATATAGAAATCAAGAATAGTTCTAGAAGACGCCAGAGATTGCATATGTAAAGATGAATAACAGAAACCTGAAATGTCAGGTATTCATCTGAGAGAGATGGTGGGAAGAAACTACTCAGTATAGGAGAGTTTCTATAGCTTGAGCAAGAAGAGGCCAAGCTAGTTTTGTACACATCTTCTCTAATCGAAAACACATGTTCATGTGGAAGTTTGCGCGCATTCTTTGTATATGAAGAAATCTGAGTATTTTCATGTTACAGTATAAAGTTAGTTAACAGTTACAATTTTCTCAGTAAACATCTTTTCCGATAGAACAACGAAGTAGATCTCGCAGAATAATGTAAAGTTGTGTATGAGAGATAGCTTATCTTGTAGCTAGACTTCTCTACTATCAGTTCATCAAAGATTTCGGTGAAATGGATATGTACACACAGTACAAAGTCTGACCGAAAAGAGGCACTCAGAACTGGTGAAGTTTTTCCTTAAACTTCAGAAAGAGTTCATTCAGTGGAGGAGGTTCACGCATCACTTCTTTACTTCATGTATATTCACTTGAAGTAATTACAAATAGAATTGTGGTTGATTCCGATAAGATTCCGGTATAATTACGATGATAGTCCGGTGACAGTTCGGTGAAGTTCCAGTGGAATTTCAGTAAATTCAAAACAGAGTCTTATATGTTTGAGTGACAGAAACTTTGCTAAGCTACTGTTGATTATAGAGGTGTTCTAATATCACTCTAGCTTAGCCAACTTCAATGGCGCGGCGAATTCCGCAGGCTTGACAAGGTTCGAGTCTTTGTCGTGTCATCAACAAGTGGTATCAGAGCAGTGAGATCCAACAAGTGGTATCATAGCAAAAAGATTCTCAAAGAGCAAACGGAAGTAAAGACACAAGAGAATTCGAAAAACTTTCATAAAGAAAGGTGAAAGCTAAAGAGATCGATAGCAAACGGCATCAAGAAGTGTTCCAAAGTCATTCTCAAGGTAAAGGTTTACAAAAGGTAAAATTCTTTAAAGATACACTCACCAGAAGAAACAAAAACAAGAAGATTATGGCAGATCATGTTTCAATTGACAAATTGGACAGAGATAATTATCCCGCATGGGTAATGCACATGGAAGCCTTACTTATGAGTAAGGACTTAATGATGTATGTGACCGGAGAAGAAAAGAAGCCAACCTTTGAAGACAGTAGACAACCAAAGGAAGAAGAATTAGAAGCCTTGAAGCTGTGGCAGAAGAAAGATGCAACGGCAAGAGCTTACATTTATAATACCGTTACAGATCATCTACTACCGCACATTAGAGGTCTGGAGAAAGCTAAGGACATATGGAGTGCATTGGAAGATCATTTCCAAAATACTACGAAAGCTAGGAAGGCTAGCTTATGGTCGGAATTCACAACGTTCAAAAAGAAGTCGAATCAAAGCATTAGTGACTATGTTACTAAGATGAAGGATCTAGCAGATAGTCTTGGATCCATAAATGAAGATATCGAAGATCATAGATTGATAGCGCAAGTCTCACAGGTTTGAGAGGAGATGAAATGTGGAAACCTTTCCTACTCTCAAATGAACTTTCTTTAAATCATTTTGTACCAGATTTAAATCAGTTGCTTGGTTTGATGCTCACATATGAGCAAGACCTGAAAGGAGATGGAGATAAAGGTAAGCCAAAAGATGAAGAGTCGAGTTCTCAGGCTTATTATGCAAGAGGTAAAGGCACTGGTAGAGGAAGAGCAAGAGGTCTTGGAAGAGGAAGAGGTAGTGAGAATATCAACAAGAAGGCTTGCTGGATTTGTGGATTAAGTAATCATCTGGCTCATGATTGCTGGCATAATTCCCAAGGATCAAGTCAGAATCAGAATAACAATAGCAGAGGCAAAAGCGAAAGATATCAAAGAGGTAGACAGAATCAAAGAGGAGGCTATGGTAGAGGTGGAGCAAGAAGTTGGGGACAGAATCAATCCTACAACACCACCTATAACAACTACGCAAATGACACACAGAATGAAAGTCATACATCATTGATGATGAACTCAATCGGCACATCAGATAATGAAGATCTAAAGGTATTTTACATTGATTCTGGATGTTCCAATCATTTGTCAGGAAATATAGAACTGATGTCAGAATTGGAAAAGGGTAGTTCCAGTCATACTGTTCAAACAAGTGACAATACGAGACATAGTGTACATTCAATTGGAAAAGTGAAATGTAAGAGTGGAGCAGATTTGCTAACCAATGTTTTGTATGTTTCGACAATACCAAAAAATTTGATTAGTGTGGGACAGATAGTTGAGAAAGGTTTTCAGGTTAGATTTACAAATGAAGGAGTATTTGTAGAAGATCCCGAGAATGGATATAATCAGATCATCTCTGGTAAGAAAGAAGGTAGACTCTTTACTTTAAGAGTACAAGGGAACATTGGTCAAGCGTTGCTCACACATGGTAAAAAGGTGATTACAGAACTTGATCTCTGGCATAAGAGATTAGGTCATTTTAATGAAAAAGGAATTAAAGCTATGATTTCAAATCAGCCAGTATTGGGATTACCGAATGTACAAAACCAACATATGATTCATAAGTGCGAAGCATGTCAGATGGGAAAAGCCCACAGGTTACCTTTTAAGAAGAAAGGATTCAAACATGATGAAGTACTTGAACTCATTCATACAGATGTATGGGGTCCAACAAAAGAAGGATCAATCAGTGGCTCAAGATATTATGTTTAATTCATTGATGATGCTACAAGATGGATAACGTTATATGTTTTGAAGGAAAGATCAAAAGTATTTGAAACCTTCAAGCATTTTCATGCATATGCTGAAAGACTTACAGGACGAAAGCTTAAGAGACTGAGGTCTGATGGAGGGGGAGAATTATTTTTCCCAAGAGTTCAATGATTATCTTTGGCATGCAGGTATTAAGAGAGAAATAACCTGCAGGTATACACCACAACAAAATGGTGTAGCAGAAAGAAGAAACTAAACTCTAGTTGAGTTTGCACGAGCTATGCTCAAAGAAAAGGATTGTCCAAATTATCTTTGGGCTAAAGCTGTAAATACAGCTACATACTTGGTAAATAGATTACCTTGTACAGTGTTAGCTATGAAAACTGTTGATTCCTATGCACTAACACATTTCTATTCTAGCCAAAAAAATGTTTGGTTGCAAATCTTTTGTAGGAAGGTCGTGGTTATCAGGAACGATATAGGACATGCATATAAGGCTTTAACTGCTATGAGCATATGCAACATGGAGGGCATTCCCTTGATGGAGTGACATTTACCTCAATCTTGAAGCAGGAGAAGCTGAAGAGGGGTAGCAGCTGGATGTTAGCAAAGCTATGCAGGATATGGAGGAGAAAAAACAACATTAGGAACTTGAGGTTGGATTTAATATTTTGGGGTCCATGATGCAAAAGTTTGGCATATATCTTGATGGCCGATATTATGGAAGCATGATTGACTTGCTAGCAAGGGCGGGAAATTATATTCTAGTTGAGGACATGTTGGAGAAAATATTGAAACTTGCTGATTATACTCTGTGGGTTAGCATATTAAGGACCGGTCACAATATGTTGGATTGGGGAAAACAAGGAAGGCCAATGAAGAGATCAAAGAATTCACCAGAGTTGGATTGAGGAGGATAATGCTAGTTTATTGGTACAAGACTTATGGACAAGGAAGCAGCTTGGGATGTTGTATTGTGAATATTGATATGGATGCCATTAGATGAAGTTAATAGATAACTTTTCAACTTCTTCTCGAATCGACCTCTCCTCCCAAATCCTATTCATATTTTCTACATCTAGATCATCTACCTTCTTCGACAATTCATTCTTCGTCCTTTCTAACTCCGTTCCGAACGCATCCAACCTATCCAACACCGCTTTCAGCTCTTCCTCCATTTTTCCTACTTTCGGGTCCTCTAGTTGTCCTCGCATCTCATCGTCTTTCCGATTCAACCACCTACCAAGCTTGCTACTCAGCCTTGCATTCTCTTTCTCTACCCGTCTCACTTTCTCATCGCTCTCTCCTTGGGCACTTTTCATTCTTTCTAACTCCATGTGGAACTCCTCACATGCCTTACCCGCTTGATCACTATATCAACGGATTATGCTTTGTACCTTCTCAATTTCATGCTCCATTCCTTTGACTCTCCTCATCAGGGTTATCCCTATCTCTTGAGGGCTCTTCTTCAATCATGACATGGTAGCAGTCTATCATTACCCGACCAGTTCTAATGTCCAAGACTTCTTTTCTTATTTTCTTTCCCCTTCTAACCCCGCTTTTAGGCTGAAGTGTTTGGATTTTTCTTTTTAAGTTGTTGTTATCCCCCTTTAACTCTTTATTCTCACTTTCCACCGATCGCATTTGCTTTTCCCAATTTCCTAAGACTTCTGCCAATTTCACTTGATTTTCCTCTATTCTCTCCATCTTGACCTTATCGCCATCCCGCTCCACATGCAGCCAATTGACTTGACATTCTAGGCTCTTCACAAGCTCTACCAAGCCTCGGTCCGAAGATCCAGTGTCCTTGCTCTCACTTGCTCTTGCGGTCTCTGTCGACGAAGTAACTCCACTCTTGTCAACTTCCACATACAAAGAGGATAAACACCTATCGGATTGATTCATTGCGACCTTTACGTCAGTCACATCTTTTGAGCCACACACTTGCTCGCATAGTCTCTTTTTCCCGCAGTCCGCACATGTGGGGACAAAATCTAGCGGGGTGCATACACGAGGGCAATATTTGGCTATATGCCCAATCTGCTCGCAACACCAGCATCTCACATAATTTGATATCGGGCCAAACCGCCGACCTCGGTTCACATGATGTCTCATGGTCGGACTAGAATATATCCATCTCCTATTTTGTCCAAAATTTGTTTGCGTCATGTTGGCCTTTTCAAAACCATAGGCTTGCCTTTGTTGGGCCATAACTTCAATGAAAATCAAAGCAGATTTGGGATCGTGCCACACGATTGGGGCACCAAGCGAACTCGTAGCACTCTCTATGAGATGTGCTAAGCCAATTCCCGGCAAACACACCAAAATGAAAAGCCTCTTAGTCCAAGGGAAAGTGCATACACACAATGATAAGTTTACCCGAACTTGCTGATACTAGGTCAGTTTGGGTCTCCTAAGTCCACAATTTCACTCCAAAGTATTGATGGAGGATACGGGAAAATACATGCAAAAAGGGGAAACCAACTCTAGTGGTTATCTCTCGGAACCTCCCTCTTTCCTTGCTCACACCTTCCGAGTCCACTTAGTTCCTAGTTCTCTCTTTCACTCGCTCTCCCCCACTTCCCTTTGCTTCATTTCTTTTGCCCACACACTTATCCTCTACACACTCTTGTCCTCCTACACTCAAGCTTACACACTGACATGAATTAGCACTACCTTTCCCTTCCCCTCATGTACTCTTTCTCACTCACATTCTTCCCTTTACCTCCTGCACAATCACTCGCTCACACACACTTATGTTCAAGCACACTTGCAACTCTCATGTTCTCAAGGCTCAAACATTCATCTCACTCGATTACAACCTCAAACTCTCATATACACTTTCTTCTTCTTCCTCCTTTTCTTTCACCATTCTCTCTCTTAACCTATGCGTTCCTGGATACATATTCCATTCTCTTTATCTTATATGCGTATGTTCGCAGATACATGGAAACACATCTATTTTTCTTGTCTATCCTATATTACACACAAGACAAAGTGCAATTTCGAGATCACTGTCTTATACACACTCCCAAACGTCAAATCCTCTATCATTTACCCTTTTCTACTTAAAAGTGTGCATCCATTGCTGCAGGAATACGATTGCTTCCATTGAACATCCTAACTCCATGTGTTTCCCATGTTACGGTACAATTGAGCATGAATTGACAGAGAGATTACTTAAAACTCAAAATCATTGCGAGAGACATAAAAAAACAACCCCTTCATATTTCATTTTTCCCATGGGACACTAGTGGTACACCCATGTTCCAACCATGGTTGGCACACTTTCAAGTTTTTACAAGAAATAAAGGGTTTTTTTTCTTTAATATTTATGTTCATTCATGTTCAGCCCCCCTTCCCAATTTTCAAATGGGTGCTTATAAGATTTACCCCATTCATTCTACGTCCCTTGACCATGAATGCGATACCTTATAATCACCTATTCTCTCCCACAATTGGACCATCTGCATGGAAACAAACTTTAGCCTTATCCTCCTGTCAATCCCGTTCTTTCAGAGAAATAATTAAACTCACATGGAACAGAAAAAAACGTCAACTAAATGAAACTAAAACTAAAACACATTTTGCTTCTGAAAATGTTTTAGCGCTGCGTAGTTCTTCTTCCTATTGTTCCTTGCCTTTGCCCCTAACAGCATAGACACACCACATACCTTCTGCTTCAGAGCAAATCCATGTGTAGGATTCATCAACAAGGGAAAATCTTACTTAATCATGTGAGAACTAATACCTGTAGATTCCCCTCTAGATGGGTTGATAGCTTTCTTTCCCCCCGATGTTCATCTAAAACATGTTGTTACAGGGCACAAGAAGGCCAACCATAATATCTGAGGCTTCCGAAAATAGATTTTGTCAACTTCAAAATAAGTTTAGAATCAGTATCATGCTTCCATAATATGAACCCTTAAACATATACATACCGCATCAACTTCCAACATTACAAGAGCATCCACTGCATAGCTTCCCCTAAGAGCAACCCTTGTGGCATCAATTTTGGTGTTGTCTTTTCACCTTTAATTCCTTTGCCCATGGAGCAGCACCCCTCCTAAATTCATTTCAGCAAGTGTGGCTGTCGCACCAATAGCTGCATTCTTTTCCTCCATCCTTGTGTATCTTTAGCGTAATATCTTCCCATCAATTCTCCACCTCACATAATGAACTTAGGAACCCCATGTTGTATATGCAAGAATCGAAATATACTGCACAAGAATGTCTCTGTATCAAGCTACAACTGCGTACTGCGCTACCATCGATGGCTCCAACCGGTAGGGAACAAAATGGAAACTCCTTCCAGTAGGTCCAAGGCTGCTGCATATAGATTTGCATAATTTTTTCTCAATAATTTCTGATGCCTCCTTCCGTATTGCACATCCTATCACCCTCTTCTTCTTTCTCTTGAGCCGATCCTCTCAGTCATGATAATGATGAAGAGAGAGAGTTCTTTTCCCTGCCCTTTCCGGTTCTTCTCTGTACCGTCTAAATGAAACCCGAAGAAAAAAATCTTGACTGTCGAAAGTTGCAATCTTCTTCAACAGATCTTCTGTCTCCTCTAATATTCTATCTTTTTTTGCTCTGATTATTTTTTATATGACTCTTACTCTCTCATCATCCGGGGCATTTGAGCTTCCTCAACATCTGTCGGCTTTCTCTCCCAAACTCAAGAAACTTGTCGTTGATGTCTTCCTTTTGTATCCATCTGCATTGAAATATGTGGCGTGGTAGAAACATAAACATCATCATACTACATAATTATGCATGCTCAAATGGAAGATCCTGAGCGTTCTGCTCATGACATCACATCACATGGGCTATCTCAACAGAATAGAACATTGTGGTCACTGTATAGGGAGCGAAACACTCTCAAAGAGCTGTAAGTGGATCAAAAGCGGGTAGAAATTACATAGAAACAATATGATATTGCCTCCTTGGCGTCCGACAAATTCTACAAAAACAGTGCTAACATCAGAATAGAACTCCAACATTCGATTAAGTTGAGAGTTCCGTCCAGATTTAGTTCCAATCCAGAGTGCCTTCCTAAAGCTCTGCCTTGGAAAAATGTTCCTTGGCCGCCTACCAAAGAGTGCTGAGAACTCCTCTCTCCCGACATTATAGAGACTATTTGCAGCAGCGTACAGGCCTAGGCTGCCTAGAATGACCACCTTTCCATCCTTCAGACCAGGTCCATCATCCCCTCGCTTGCAGGGCTGCGCAATGTTCCATGACCTCCTCTTTCGATCTTGTTGCCACCTCAGATAAATCTAGATAGAAGGCCACTATCCCCTCCTGACATCTGACACACCCACGTTCCCCACTTCTCTGACACTCCCCGTGCAAGTTAATGGGGCATACTCCTCCTTCCAAAGTTTTTCCTGAACAAAAAACGAGACTCTTGTTTTTTTTTCTTGCTTTCTTGAGAGTCGATTCTTTGGAGAAGGGAGGAGGTTCCCCTCGAAACAGAAACAAAGATGAGTCATTTAGAAGAGGAGAGGAAGAAAATGTGGGTTCGGTTCCATCAAGTGGATGATGAGATTTTTCGACTCCAAGGCAGTGATGAGCGAAAAGAAGAAGGGATAAGGGATTTAGCTTTGAAGCTCGAGGCATTAAGAGGTGTAGTAATGAATGGTGGCCTTCCAAACCATCTCGCCTGGCTAGAGGACAATATCAGCAAGCTGTTGAATCATGTGGAATCTCTGCAAGGCAGAGGATGGAGATGAAAAAGAAAAAGATGATATGATGGATGCCGGTGAGGACGGCTTGGGTCTGATTAGGGTTTGTTTCGTGGGATTGTGAATCAGAGACGTGAGGATGGATGGACCAAGTCTGTGGTATGCTTAGGACCAAAGTGGCCTTTTTTGGGGTTTTTAGGTCGACAAGGTAATTAGTGTGTGCGGGTTTCGAGAGGAAAAGTTGACCATGGCATTAGTGGCTGGATTTTGGTTTGAGTAGCGACAGAGAGGAGATATGTCTCATCAGGATGTCCATGGGGGGATATATGTGTGCGTGTCGTGAATGGTTGGGTTGGGAAAAAATGTCCTTTCTTTTGTCTCCTAATTCTCGAGATGTGGAAATTGAAAAAAAAAAAGGGAAAATATATATATATATGTTTGTGTATGTGTGCATGTGGCTACGCGCCTATGTGGGCCGATAGGTGGGTGGACCCACTTTGGCCGGGTGGTCAAAGCCACGAACCGACGTCGATTTTGCATAGGGCTAGATGTATGTGTGTCGCGCGCTGCATTGGGTTGGTAGATGGGTGGAACAAACTCGATCGGGTGGTCGAGTCCACGAGTCGCATCCAGCTTCGGCGTAGGCCGGCAAGTGTGAGTAAATATGTGGAAAAATGATGAAAAAAGGAAGAGAAAAATGTGAACAAAAGAATGAGAAAAATTCCTCGCTCGAGGGGGGACAGAAGAGAGGCAAGAGAGCATGATGCTCGGATGGGAATGTGTGTATGTGTTGTGGGGATCTGGGAATGTGTGGACTCCTGATGAAACATGTCAAATCGAAGCTTAAGCTCAGCTAGGGTTTTGGCTGCGAAGTGTTTGTGGAAGACTCGGACTTGAGAGATCCAAGCGTGCTAGTTACTTTGTTTGTCTGCAAACTCTTCGGAGGTGCTCATTTTGGTTCTTAGGTTGTGCAACTACTTGCGATGTCCTGAAGCATGTCGACGATGAGCGATCTTGTCGGAGTGAGCTCGTGTTAGGCTTGAGTGGTCTTTGCCGCGTGTCCATCAATTTAGGAGAGGTGGTGGTGACTTTGCATAGGATCTAGTCAATGAGCAAGAAAAAACGAGAGATAGACAAGAAGACAAGCGGGTAGTGGAAACCCTAGGTAGAAGGGGAATGAAAATTTGGAGAGAGAACTCGGTTAGAAATGAGAAAAAGGAATCAAGAAAGCGATCGTGTGGTTGGGAAGATTATCAAAAACAGAAGTGGGGAATGGTTTTTTGAGAATGCATGTGGAATAGAGATTTGTGATGTGTTGAATGAATAGTCTAGAAGAGTGTTGGGAAGGAAATGTGGTTCTGCTTTCTGTTGGCATGGGTATGTTGTGTGCGACAAGAATGCATGAATGATATGGGATCATGATGCGTGTTCTGAGTATATCTGTGTGATGTGGATGATTGATATGGTTGTCTTTTCATTTTGGTCGTAGATATTAAGATTTAATGAAGAAAAGTTCTAATGTTTTGATGAAGTTTGTAAACAGGTGGACATGATATGTGGACATGCAAAATGGCATACGAGTTGGTAAGTGAAGTGACTGATTTTTTATGACTAATGGATGTTGATTTAGTGTCGTTGCAGGTATGCCAGTGGAAAGAGGTAGAATAAGTATGAGGTACGTGAATATGCATTGATGCATTGTCGATGACTTGGATGATTTGAGTGCAGGTACCAAATTGGCTCGTCGGGGACGACTTCGCAAACAGAAGAGGGCAGTATGTTAGCTATGAAAACTGTTGATTCCTATGCACTAACACATTTCTATTCTAGCCAAAAAAATGTTTGGTTGCAAATCTTTTGTAGGAAGGTCGTGGTTATCAGGAACGATATAGGACATGCATATAAGGCTTTAACTGCTATGAGCATATGCAACATGGAGGGCATTCCCTTGATGGAGTGACATTTACCTCAATCTTGAAGCAGGAGAAGCTGAAGAGGGGTAGCAGCTGGATGTTAGCAAAGCTATGAAGGATATGGAGGAGAAAAAACAACATTAGGGAACTTGAGGTTGGATTTAATATTTTGGGGTCCATGATGCAAAACTTTGGCATATATCTTGATGGCCGATATTATGGAAGCATGATTAACTTGCTAGCAAGGGCGAGAAATTATATTCCAGTTGAGGACATGTTGGAGAAAATATTGAAACTTGCTGATTATACTCTGTGGGTTAGCATATTAAGGACCTGTCACAATATGTTGGATTGGGGAAAACAAGGAAGGCCGATGAAGAGATCAGAGAATTCACCAGAGTTGGATTGAGGAGGATAATGCTAGTTTATTGGTACAAGACTTATGGACAAGGCAGCAGCTTGGGATGTTGTATTGCGAATATTGATATGGATGCCATTAGATGAAGTTAATACAAAGAATCGACTCTCAAGAAAGCAAGAAAAAAAAACAAGAGTCTCGTTTTTTGTTCAGGAAAAACTTTGGAAGGAGGAGTATGCCCCATTAACTTGCACGGGGAGTGTCAGAGAAGTGGGGAACGTGGGTGTGTCAGATGTCAGGAGGGGATAACGGCCTTCTATCTAGCTTTATCTGAGGTGGCAACAAGATCAAAAGAGGAGGTCATGGAACATTGCGCGGCCGTGCAAGCGAGGGGATGATGGACCTGGTCTGAAGGATGGAAAGGTGGTCATTCTAGGTAGCCTAGGCCTGTACGCTGCTGCAAATAGTCTCTATAATGTCGGGAGAGAGGAGTTCTCAGCACTCTTTGGTAGGCGGCCAAGGAACGTTTTTCCAAGGCAGAGCTTTAGGAAGGCACTGTGGATTGGAACTAAATCTGGACGGAACTCTCAACTTAATCGAATGTTGGAGTTCTATTCTGATGTTAGCACTATTTTTGTAGAATTTGCCGGACGCCAAGGAGGCGATATCATATTGTTTCTATGTAATTTCTACCCGCTTTTGATCCACTTACAGCTCTTTGAGAGTGTTTCGCTCCCTATACAGTGACCACAATGTTCTATTCTGTTGAGATAGCCCATGTGATGTGATGTCATGAGCAGAACGCTCAGGATCTTCCATTTGAGCATGCATAATTATGTAGTATGATGATGTTTATGTTTCTGCCACGCCACATATTTCAATGCAGATGGATACAAAAGGAAGACATCAACGACAAGTTTCTTGAGTTTGGGAGAGAAAGCCGACAGATGTTGAGGAAGCTCAAATGCCCCGGATGATGAGAGAGTAAGAGTCATATAAAAGATAATCAGAGCAAAAAAAGATAGAATATTAGAGGAGACAGAAGATCTGTTGAAGAAGATTGCAACTTTCGACAGTCAAGGTTTTTTTCTTCGGGTTTCATTTAGACGGTACAGAGAAGAACCGGAAAGGGCAGGGAAAAGAACTCTCTCTCTTCATCATTATCATGATTGAGAGGATCGGCTCAAGAGAAAGAAGAAGAGGGTGATAGGATGTGCAATACGGAAGGAGGCATCAGAAATTATTGAGAAAAAATTATGCAAATCTATATGCAGCAGCCTTGGACCTACTGGAAGGAGTTTCCATTTCGTTCCCTACCGGTTGGAGCCATCGATGGTAGCGCAGTACGCAGTTGTAGCTTGATACAGAGACATTCTTGTGCAGTATATTTCGATTCTTGCATATACAACATGGGGTTCCTAAGTTCATTATGTGAGGTGGAGAATTGATGGGAAGATATTACGCTAAAGATACACAAGGATGGAGGAAAAGAATGCAGCTATTGGTGCGACAGCCACACTTGCTGAAATGAATTTAGGAGGGGTGCTGCTCCATGGGCAAAGGAATTAAAGGTGAAAAGACAACACCAAAATTGATGCCACAAGGGTTGCTCTTAGGGGAAGCTATGCAGTGGATGCTCTTGTAATGTTGGAAGTTGATGCGGTATGTATATGTTTAAGGGTTCATATTATGGAAGCATGATACTGATTCTAAACTTATTTTGAAGTTGACAAAATCTATTTCCGAAAGCCTCAGATATTATGGTTGGCCTTCTTGTGCCCTGTAACAACATGTTTTAGATGAACATTGGGGGGAAAGAAAGTTGTCAACTCATCTAGAGGGGAATCTGCAGGTATCAGTTCTCACACGATTAAGTAAGATTTGCCCTTGTTGATGAATCCTACACATGGATTTGCTCTGAAGCAGAAGGTATGTGGTGTGTCTATGCTGTTAGGGGCAAAGGCAAGGAACAATAGGAAGAAGAACTACGCAGCGCTAAAACATTTTCAGAAGCAAAATGTGTTTTAGTTTTAGTTTCATTTAGTTGACGTTTTTTTCTGTTCCATGTGAGTTTAATTATTTCTCTGAAAGAACGGGATTGACAGGAGGATAAGGCTAAAGTTTGTTTCCATGCAGATTGTCCAATTGTGGGAGAGAATAGGTGATTATAAGGTATCGCATTCATGGTCAAGGGACGTAGAATGAATGGGGTAAATCTTATAAGCACCCATTTGAAAATTGGGAAGGGGGGCTGAACATGAATGAACATAAATATTAAAGAAAAAAAACCCTTTATTTCTTGTAAAAACTTGAAAGTGTGCCAACCATGGTTGGAACATGGGTGTACCACTAGTGTCCCATGGGAAAAATGAAATATGAAGGGGTTGTTTTTTTATGTCTCTTGCAATGATTTTGAATTTTAAGTAATCTCTCTGTCAATTCATGCTCAATTGTACCGTAACATGGGAAACACATGGAGTTAGGATGTTCAATGGAAGCAATCGTATTCCTGCAGCAATGGATGCACACTTTTAAGTAGAAAAGGGTAAATGATAGAGGATTTGACGTTTGGGAGTGTGTATAAGACAGTGGTCTCGAAATTGCACTTTGTCTTGTGTGTAATATAGGATAGACAAGAAAAATAGATGTGTTTCCATGTATCTGCGAACATACGCATATAAGATAAAGAGAATGGAATATGTATCCAGGAATGCATAGGTTAAGAGAGAGAATGGTGAAAGAAAAGGAGGAAGAAGAAGAAAGTGTATATGAGAGTTTGAGGTTGTAATCGAGTGAGATGAATGTTTGAGCCTTGAGAACATGAGAGTTGCAAGTGTGCTTGAACATAAGTGTGCGTGAGCGAGTGATTGTGCAGGAGGTAAAGGGAAGAATGTGAGTGAGAAAGAGTACATGAGGGGAAGGGAAAGGTAGTGCTAATTCATGTCAGTGTGTAAGCTTGAGTGTAGGAGGACAAGAGTGTGTAGAGGATAAGTGTGTGGGCAAAAGAAATGAAGCAAAGGGAAGTGGGGGAGAGCGAGTGAAAGAGAGAACTAGGAACTAAGTGGACTCCGAAGGTGTGAGCAAGGAAAGAGGGAGGTTCCGAGAGATAACCACTAGAGTTGGTTTCCCCTTTTTGCATGTATTTTCCCGTATCCTCCATCAATACTTTGGAGGGAAATTGTGGACTTAGGAGACCCAAACTGACCTAGTATCAGCAAGTTCGGGTAAACTTATCATTGTGTGTATGCACTTTCCCTTGGACTAAGAGGCTTTTCATACAGCTTTAGATGGAATGACCCCTTATGAAGCTTGGTGGGGAAAGAAACCAACACTTGATCATTGCAAAGTGTTTGGATCAGTAGCTTATGCTTATGTACCATCACAACTCAGACATAAGCTTGAACACCAAAAGCAGAGAAATATGTGTTCGTCGGATATGATGAGAAGCAGATGGGCTACAGCTTATGGAGTCCTCTAACAAAACAGTTTACTGTTTCCAGAGATGTTACATTTGATGAACAAAAAAGTTGGTATGCAGATCAAAGTCATACAGCTGAAGAATTTGAAGAAGAGGTAAGAAGAAAAGAGAAGGGAAATCAATTGTGCAGGTGAATAGAGATGAAGATTATATGCAAGCAAGTACGTCCAAAAATGGATTAACAAGAAGGAATGAAGAAATTCCTATATTTGATGAAGAAGTGTATTCAAACACTTATGAAGAATGTGAACCAAGAAGGTCAAGCAGGACTAGAAGACAACCAGAAAGGTATTCTTATGATACTTCGTACATAACTCAGAAAAATTATGCATATATGGTCAAAGATGATGAAGAACCTCAGAACTATGATGAAGCTAAAGGCAAGAAGCAATGGGAAGAAGCAATGGAAGAAGAGTTCAGCGCACTGGAGGAGAACAAGACATGGGAGCTTGTTCCTAAACCAAATGGTAAGAAAGTAATTGGAAATAAATGGGTTTTCAAAGTTAAGAAACTTGCAGATGGAAGGATAGCCAGATATAAAGCTAGACTGGTTGTCAAGGGCTATGCTCAGATGCATGGCATAGATTATGATGAGACGTTTAGTCCGGTGGCAAGGATGTCAACCATAAGGACAGTGATTGCTATAGCAGCATCAAAAGGATGGAAGCTAAGTCAGCTAGATATAAACAATGCATTTTTGAATGGATATATATCAGATGAAGTCTATATGGAACAACCTGGAGGGTTTGTAAGTTCCAGATACCCAAATTTTGTTTGCAGATTAAGAAAAGCACTTTATGGATTGAAGCAAGCTCCAAGAGCTTGGAATTATAGACTTGTGAAATATCTCAATGAACTTGGATACCAAAGTTCGAAGGCAGATGCAAGTCTACTCATCAAGAGAACAGAAGAAGGTATGATCTACATTTGTATTTATGTAGATGACATTATAATCACAGGTACATCAGATGAAGGAATCAAGGAGGTAAAGAGATTACTTGAAAAGGAGTTTAAGATCAGTGATCTAGGAAAGTTATCATACTTTCTTGGAATGGAAATCACATACACAGATCATGGTGTATATGTTTCGCAAGAAAGGTATCTCCTAAACTTACTGAAGAAGTTTAACATGGAGAATTGCAGAGGAGCTTCAACACTGCTTGAAGTAAATCATAAACTCAGTAAATATGGTGGTGCAGAGTTTAAAGATATGAGGAAGTATCAGTCGTTAGTAGGAAGCTTAATTTATGCTACACTAACAAGACCTGATCTTAGTTATGCAGTGGGAGTTCTTTCACAGTTGATGCATTGTCCGAAGGATCAACATTGGGTTGCAGGACAAAGAGTTCTTAGATATATCAAAAGAACTATAAAGGAAGGATTATTTTATCCTTATTCGTCAGATATAAAGTTGAGAGCATTCAGTGACTCAGACTGGGCAGGAAATCAAGATGACAGAAGATCAACACATGGGTATATGATATACCTAGGAGATAAGCAGTGAGCTGGTGTTCGAAGAAACAACACATAGTGGCTTTATCGACAACATAAGCCGAATATAAAGGACTTGTAGAAGTAGCTAAAGAAGTGATATGGATGCAGACCTTGTTCAAAAGCATGGGTATTGACCAAGGTATACCTATCATACATGGAGATAATATGAGCTCATTGTATCTTGCAGCAAATCCAGTATTTCATGCAAGAACAAAGCACATAGAGATTCAGTATCATTTCCTGAGGGAAAAGGTGATGGAAAAGGAGCTAGAAATAGTATACACTCCGACAAAAGATCAGATTGCAGATATTTTGACAAAGAGTTTGGATGGAACAAAGACAAGCAGATTCAAAGAAATGGCAGGTATAAAAGAAAGAAAAATATATGAAAGAGAGGAAGATGCAAATTAGTGATTGAGGGGGAGCTGTTGAAGAATCACTCACAAATTTGACATACAGACAGACATAAAGATAAAGAAAGATAAAGAGAAGCAAAATCAAAGTATTCAAAAAATCAAAGCCTTAGTGAAGGGACAAATTCACGACTGTAATGTACAGCATAGAAACTTCCAGAATTAGAGTTTGTTACAACGGATCAAAAATTATATATATATATGAGATAGGAAGAAGAAAAAATAGAGGAAGGGTAGAGAGAGCATAAGTGTGCGTGAGTAGAGCGTGTCATATGAATAGAGCACATATAGAAATCAAGAATAGGTCTAGAAGATGCCAGAGATTGCGTATGTAAAGATGAATAACAGAAACCTGAAATGTCAGGTATTCATCTGAGAGAGATGGTAAGAAGAAACTACTCAGTATAGGAGAGTTTCTATAGCTTGAGCAAGAAGAGGCCAAGCTAGTTTTGTACACATCTTCTCTAATAGAAAACACATGTTCATGTGGAAGTTTGCGCGCATTCTTCGTATGTGAAGAAATTTGAGTATTTTCATGTTACGGTATAAAGTTAGTTAACAGTTACAGTTTTCTCAGTAAACGTGTTTTTCGGTAGAACAACAAAGTAGATCTCATAGAATAATGTAAAGTTGTGTATGGAAGATAGCTTATTTTTGTAGCTAGACTTCTCTACTATCAGTTCATCAAAGATTTCGGTGAAATGGATATGTACACACAGTACAAAGTCTGACCGGAAAGAGGCACTCAGAACTGGTGAAGTTTTTCCTTAAAACTTCAGAAAGAGTTCATTCAGTGAAGGAGGTTCATGCGTCACTTCTTTACTTCATGTATATTCACTTGAAGTAATTACAAATAGAATTGCGGTTGATTCCGGTAAGATTCCGGTATAATTTGGTGACAGTCCGGTGACAATTCGGTGAAGTTCCAGTGGAATTTCAGTAAATTCAAAACACAGTCTTATATGTTTGAGTGACAGAAACTTTGCTAAGCTACTGCTGATTATAGAGGTGTTCTAATATCACTCTAGCTTAGCCAACTTCAATGGCGCGGCGAATTCCGCAGGCTTGACAAGGTTCGAGTCTTTGCCGCGTCATCAACACTACAATGGTCCAAGCTAGGTATTCTTCCATTCTATGCCCCATATGGATATATGCCATCGAGAGCCTGATGGTAGTGTCTCTACCAAATATGTGCTAGTAGATATTACCTTTATGCACAAGTAGTTAGGAAGTTTTTTCTAATTGAGCATGGACCTCCTAGCCTCCACAATCTTCTCTCTCCCACTCCATTATGCTCAAGAATGTATCTGGTGGTGATTTCTCTTTTGATTCCTCTCTCTTTGAGATAAGAATCAAATTCATTGGAGAAGTATTTTTCCCCTCCATCTGACCTTCATCTCTTTAGGGTTTTACTTGTTTGAATCTGCTCATAATTTAAATACTTTTTAAAGCATATGAACAACATCTTTATGCTTCATGAAATATATTATAGTCCATCTACTTCAATCATCTATGAGTGACACATATTACCTTGATCCAAAAATTGACGATTCTTTGCTTAGACCCCAAACATCTGTGTAGAAAAACTCGAACAGATCTCCATGTATGTAGCCTTTCTTGGTGAATGGTTACCTATGTGACTTACCAAACTGACATGCACCACACTTGCATATCATGTGTTGCTTTGATATATTGTGTAGTCCAAGTACACTCTAATCTCTACTGATTTGTTTGAGGTCTCTTTATCCAATGTGAGCTAGCCTCTTATGCCAAACCTCTAATTATGATACAATTTGAGTTCCATAGTTGAAAAAGGAAATATTCCTCATGTCTTGGAGCTCAAATGTGAACAACATACCTATCTTCTCTCCCTTTGCTATCTTCTTGAATCTATGAGATGGGTCCTCTGCTTATGCTCCATGCTTGGTAAATCTCACCTATAGATGGTAGGCACATAAAGTACTCTGCTTAGTAAGCTCATGTTATCGTTAGATGCCTTCACATTACCTATCCTCTCAATTGGATGTCTTTTTTCATCTCTTGTTTGAAGTTCATGTTTGTTCTTTGGATCTTCCAAGTCTTAAAGTAGAGCCACATTTTTTGCCACATGATTTGAGCATCGTGAATCTATGTAGAACACGTTCATTAGAAGTAGCTTCCTTCATTGTCATGTTCATGAGTAAAACTAAATCCTCTTGAACTTGATCATATTTATAGTTGTTGTAGTCTCTCCCTCATTTCTATCCTCCTTGATAATTTGTTTTGTATGAGTTGTAGTTGTATCCATAAGATTTATTGAACCTACCTCTTGAACTTCCATAGTTTCCTCTATTGTATCCTCTTCCTCTTTGATTCCTTGGGTTCTTGAAGTAATTCTCTATGATGTGATCTCATAAACCACATATGGCACAAGGTGATGATATTTGAGCTCTCTCCCTATCTTTTCTACCTCCTTTGCCCCTTCATCCCAGGCCTCTACCTCCACCTCCAAAATTGGCTTGAGAGGTACTTTCTTCATCATTTGGTTTCTTACCTTTCCCTTTTTTGTCCTTGCCTTTATTCTTATCTATATAGAGGGCAGAGAATTGGCTACCTTTCTAGTTCTCACCATTCTTCATAAGCTTTGCTTGATGTGTGAAAAGTTTCCTCGTGAGTGCATTTAGACTAACCATGCACGAAGAAATGGATCTAAGAAGTTTGGGGGCTCACTGACACTTTTTAGAAAGATGAAGATGTGGAGACACAATCACATATAATCACACATACCGTGAGGTCTAAACATGCGATGATGATAAAACTTTGTGTGCATGCTGAAAATAGTCCTAACTAAGTGATCCAAATGATGGATTGGACATTGAGTACCTACACACTGAGAAATGATTATGAGAAGTTGATAGAGTTGCACAAGTTACTATAACAATAGATGAAGACTAAAAAATCAATAGAAATGAATAATAATGTGTATTGATATTGCAAAGATGATAAAAATCAGTTATGGAGGATTTGTCTCGGTTCCAAATGCTATAAAGTACACTCGATGAGAGTTTGAAGAATGTCTAAATTCTCTACATATCATGCGACTAGAACTATACTTTTTTCAATTTGATGGTAGTTAGATCTTCCACCTTAAAGATAATCCTAACTTTTAGGTCCATTTTGACTTTGAATTCAAAAGAAAAGTCATGGAATTTGGCTCCCTTCATTCATCACGAGATTCTCTCCATCTCACCACTTTTAACTTGGACTAAAGTGCATTAATCTTTTAACCTTTGAAATCTTCAAACCATATAATAAGATATTAATCTTTCATGAATCATGAGAATTTGAAATGCATTGGTCAAGCTCTTAGGATTGCTCCATGCACCAGCAAGGCACCATCCAAACACTTATGTGATGCATCATTCTTCCTCTCCTAAAGATGTTATAGTAAGATCCAAACATGGATTCTAGCCATAATGATGTCTATGGTCTATTGTTGCACAAGGCTCATGCACACATCAATGAACGGGCACTACATAAAAGAAGTCCAAGTCAAGTTGTAATTCAACCCAATTTCTCAATCCCAAATAGTGATTTTTATCACTACCATTGTATAATAATCATAACTTTTCTAGTTTAATGCTCCATTTTTTTGCTAGCCAAGGAGTCTTGAAGCTTGAGGAGCTTAGGTAGAGTTTACCCACTGAATTTCATAATTTTGGAGCTTTTTGGGTACTTCAAAATTGATCTAAAACCTATTTTTTAACTATGCTAGACACTAGGCCAAGGAGCACACTTGAGGACGAACATGTGATGGTAAGAGTGTTGAAGGATTGATGTTCGAAGGTAGAATTTGTGATTTTCATTAGTTTTTTTGCCATTTTCATCCATTTTTTGCATTATCTTCTTCTCTACCACCTTCTATCACCAAAGACACACATCATCATCTTCAATTAAAAGGAAAAAATCTCTTTTTTCCATATCTACCCACCACCCCTCACTTCCTTCATTTGCATGAGAGGGAGGGAGGGAGGGAGGGAGGGAGGGGGAGAGAGAGAGGGGGAGAGAGAGAGAGAGAGAGAGAGAGAGAGAGAGAGAGAGAGAGAGAGAGAGAGAGAGAGAGAGAGAGAGAGAGAGAGAGAGAGAGAGAGAGAGAGAGAGAGAGAGAGAGAGAGAGAGAGAGAGAGAGAATGCATGTGTTATTGTTTTGCTAGTTTTTAGTGATTTGTTGTAGATTTTAGCTCGACCATCATGTCTAGGATTGGACATAATTACATATGTGTTTTTTTTGAGGATTGTGCAAAATGATCTGATCTTTCGTGATAGACTCAAAAGGATGGATTTTTGCAAATGCATGTGCAACATGGCATAGACCTCCCCAATTCCATCTCATACACTAGGTGAACTTTAAATTTTTGATTTTTTTGGATCTATTGCGATAGAGAAAACTCAAGATAGGTGATAGGTGACTGGCTCAGACTATGCCAATAGACCCCATCTGTCATGAGGGACCAACCCATTGTGACATCCTAGTCCATCATGATAGAACAACCTAGATGGACCTCTACATCATGAGAGGCCAACCATATGTCATAATAGACCACTCCATCAGGATAGACACTCGTCTATCACGACATACTAAAGAACAAGATAGAGAGCCCCTATCGTGATAAAACCCCATTTATTGTGATATACCAATCCCACAAAAAAATGAAGGATATAATAGAGACCTTGTATCATGATAGATCCTCATCTATCGCAATAGAACAACCCCACAATAGACCAAATAGACAATGGATACTCGTGTATCGTGATAGACCAGTCTCTCATGACACATGAGACTATCATGATAGAACTACAGTCCATTGTGATAGACAACCCCCAAGATAGACTGCTCTATCATGACACACCCCCGCCTATCAGGAGAGACCACTCACATGATAGAACACTAATGCAACATACCAATTACATGACATATTTTAGGGTTTTGATTTTTTGGCTTTGTTTTGGTCTATTTCCAAGTTCTTTTGGTAAATTAGAAGAAGTACAAGGCTAGAGTGAAAGTGGGTGAGACTCTTACAAGGGGGCTAAGCCAATAGACAAACACTTGGGAGATCTTGCTAGCTACTTGGAGCAACACATGTGACTTGAGGTTGGCAATTTACAGACCCGCTTTTCTCAATTCTAGCTTACGCTAAGCGCTTAATGCTTGTAATAGGGCTTAGGGTGACAAAAGGGAAACTATATAGGAGATATAAGGGAATCAAGTGCAAGACTCAAAAAAACTATAGCCATGAGAAAACCTAAGAGCAAAAGAACATAAATTGAGGATTCAAGATCAAGTTGATTAACTTCGTTTGGAACACTCATTAAAAGAGAATCTTAAAGAAAAGGGAGAAACAAGAATTCAAGGTTAATTCTTGAACCTTAGATTGGGAAAGTACCTTGGAAAGGTGGATCGTTAAATCCTAAGGGCATCGGAAGCTAGTACCAACCACACTGCCAGGTCTTGGACTAAGCAGTTAGGAAATTACCCATATGGTGACAACCATGACACTTGTGAGCTAGATAGCTCGTATAGCATGGAGAGATTGACTCATAGAAATAGGGATACCTAGCTAGAGGTGCTAGAAGGGCATTACAAGTCACAATTGGAAAATATCGGAACGAATCAATTAGGTGCTTGCATCTATGAAGACAGTTAAGATCAATAGTAAAGTTGAGAAACCTAGAGCATCCTTATGGCCTAGACCATCTAGTAGTTAAATTTGAGAATGGATCATACATAGATAAGTAGAGGAAGTTGTACGTGGTTAATAGTCACCCTATAAGGTCAGAGGAATTTGAGAATTTTCTCCTAGAGTCAAAAGTCAGAGATTCAGAAGAGGATGATCTAGAGGAGATTCTATCCACGCCTACGAAGAAATCTAACTTCCCTAGAATCATAGCCCCAACAAAGATACCTTAGGATAATGCCATCATAGAGCCATATGTTAGCATGGCTATTGAAGAGGTCCTTTGGAAGTTTAAGTGTAAAAAACCTCATATTAAGCAAGATTTCTTGGTGTATGAGTTCAAGGATCCAGATGTTCAAGGGGAACACACCTAAATGAGTCATGATTTAGAACCAATGTACATAGTCTCTGAGTGTAGTAGATAGACCCATTTCTTGCAAGGCAAAAATATTTTCCCCCTACATAAACCCTTTGCTAGTGTAGATCAAGAAAACTCCTTAGATTTTAGAGAGAGAAGAGAAGAGAAGCTCCATAAGTAAGTTTCTTATACAACCAAGGGAGAGGTAGGTCAGAATGAGGTAGAAGTAGACCAACAAGAGAGAGGACTAGATGGCATACATCACATGGAGATTATGATGATTTTCCTTTATCTAGAGAAAGGGAGCACTCAAGAACATTGAGACCCTCACACGTAGCTAAGACCATGAAGAACTACTTTGATGGCACATGAGATCCGTATGACCATGTGGTGGAATTCAAGTAGCCGTTGAGAATGGAAAAAGTAGAGGAATTGTTCACTTAATACAAGGCATTTGAGCTAACTTTGACGAATACATACCTAGCATGGTTTCAACCCTTGCAATGAGGTCACTCTAGAAACATCACCTAGCTATTGGACACTTTGATCACTTAGTCCTCCAAGAGTGGAATATTGGCACAACACTACATCCTTGATCCATAGTTTTAAGAAGACACTCCAAGAGAGAGTAATTTTGGCACGGTGTAGACTCAAGAATCACAATATTTTGAGTCCAAGAGCTACCTAGAGAGGCTGAACAAGTGTCATTCTTTTTAGATGGTCTCTTGAGTGCAAATCCATGATCATATGTGTACTTGAAAGAGACAAACACCCTAGAATAGTGTGTGAGAATGTGTGTAGACATAGAGGATAACTTAGGAGAAGAGCGAGAATTGTCCAAGATTTCAAAAGGATCAGAATGCTTGACTAGTGTCACATCAAAGCCTACATTGTCAATAGAGGAATCAAGTGAGCTACATGCAAAAGCTAGAAGTAAACTTAAAGAATAGGCAAACTGAGAAAGCCACTATCAAACTATGCTATACATGTAGTAGTGAACACATGGCAAGTGCTTGCCCCATGAAAAACTAGAATGCTTTAGCTCTAGGTTCTTATTACTATATGATAGAAAAGAAATACACAAACCATATGGAACAAGATTGCCCTTACAACAAGTAGGTAATAAGAAACTATCAACAACGATATATTTATTAGAATTTGTACCAATACCAGCCATACTATAGGCCATAATAGAGTTACCAGCCAAAGTACCAGGCCCAACCTAGGCCATTGCCAATTCTAATAACCAACACCCTTTGCCAATGTAATATTAGTCAATTATTGGGCAACTAAAGAGAATCTAGATAAGAACTTAGTACCAATTTCTCCATTAATCACTAAGAATGATCCCAATGCAAATAGTTTTGACTCATCTCATGAAGAGAATGTCTAGACCTACTACATCAAACCCTAGAACATACACACCCAATGCAAGAATGTAGTTGGGAACCTAATTATGCCAATGTCAGGTACACGAGTCCCAACCTTAGACCCCAAGTAAGACAAAGGAGACATGAGGCCCCTAGAGGATCGTGCTACATATGCTAGGGAGGTCACTTCATATGTGAATGCCCACATCCCCTGTTGGTGCATTTTACCCAAGCCTACATGCTTGATATATTTGATATTATCCTCATTTGTAAGTCACATGAGTAGTCATGTGAACACCTCTTGTAAAAGAGTACATTTTATCTCTTGTAAATGGAAAAAGAAAAAAGGAAAAGGATGGCTTACCTCATCCATGATGTAAAAGCAAATTCGTGGCTCCAACTACCAAAATCATGAATTTTTGAGCTGAGGGAATCTCTCCTAACTTTGGGGACCACTTTTAGGTGGAGCCATTCGAATTCGAATTCAAAACTCCCTCCAAGAATAGCTATAAAAGGAGCAAGAAGGAAGAGGCGATTAGCAAGCCTTGTACATGACCACTTCATGTCATTTTGTAGAGATTGAAGAGCTTACTCCATAGCTCTATCATTCTACTCCCATTGTGCAAAGATTCATTGCCAATGTGGTTGTAATCATATGTGAATCTGTACATTTATCATCATCTACTTCTCTGTTTTGTTCTCTGCTATACTCACTCAGAGCAGTAACTTCAGAAGGTCATATCTCGCGTTCTACTGATCCTTTTTCAGTGTTTTAAAGTGGGTTGGATAGCTCTTACTGTCTAGGTTGTACGTATAAAATTTCATGGTCATTGTATAAATAATTGGGGAGATATATGCATTTTACTGCTCACTGGTCTATCTCTGCAGAGCCCCGAGAATTATGGGAATGTTCCAGAAATTGATGAAACTTGTTCTCAGTGCTCAGTCCATCATTTGAAGTGTTTTAACTTGGATTGGGAAGCTTGCTAAGTCTATTTGCTATGCCCAAGAGGAATTTTTCAAATTGTTACCAGGTTGAGAGCACTGTTCATTTTTTTCAGCAGGTGTATGTCCAAAAATAGCAAGTTTTGGGAGCTAGTCATTTCACAACTAGTCTGTCTTGACTTAAACTTTTGGGATACATGTTCCAAAGTACTTGGCTGATCTTTTGGTGGATTTAGGAAGCTCAAAGGGTCTACTAATCAACTCTGAAGTCTCAGTTGGCTGGTGTGAAGCTGGTTGTAGCGGCACCTACTCATCTTTGGATTGATATATTTAGGTAGTGATGTGTGTGAACACTCTAGGACCGCCGAGGCACTTTTTTCCCTCTTTAGGAGGTTTTTTTCCCCCGGCTTGTATATATGCCTATTGCCCTAATGGGCTACTTATCTTTGTACATTCTCTAGTAATACATTCAGTCTTGTGTGTTGTGCTCCAAGCTTCTTCTTCTTCTTCCTTGTGTTGTTCGCGTGCTTCCACAGACGTCTAACTCCAACAATTGGTATCAGAGCAGGTTGTCTTCTTCTAGGGCGCCGTCGACACTCCTCCGTTTGCAGTCTCAGATTCGCACAAAATTTGGTGAGCATACTCAGGGTATTTCTGAGATCAAAACAGCTTTGCTATGTGGTGCCGAAATCGTGATCTGAGCTCGTTTCGACCTCCGAACGCACTATCGCAGCGCTTGTGCAGGCTATTTCGTCCTTTTGTGCCAAAGGTATATACCAGTTTCTGTTCGCCAGTTTAAGCGTCTCGAAGTCTGCTACAGGTCTAGCAGAACTCGTTTGGGCAGTTCCGTTCAACTTTTTGAGATACAGTCAATTTTCTGCATCAAGGTATTTTAGTCACCGGCCATGGCTGAAAGCAGTGATGTATTCCGTATGTTGGCTATTGAGGATAAGTTGGATGGTACCAACTACCCATTATGGGCTTATATGATGCGACATGTATTGGTTGCAAAAGGACTGTGGAACATTGTGCAGGGTGTTGAAAGACGTCCTGTTACACCTGCGACTACAAGTACTACAAATACAGGTGATGGAGGTGCTGGAGCTGATGAAGATGGTGTCGAAGATGATATTGTGCAGATTCCTGTTCGTGCTGTTGTTTCTGTTGCACCTACTGTAGAGCAGATTCGTTGGGATGGCAGAGATGCCCAGGCACATGCATTGATAGCTTTGTCTGTCAAACGTGCCATTATTCCTCACATACGCTCTTACAGAACAGCTACGGATGCTTGGGATACACTTACCACATTGTACCAAGCTAGGAATGAGGCTCGTGTTGCTTATCTCCGAAAACAGTTGGAGAGTGAGCACATGAATGAATGTGATTCTATGGACAATTTCCTAACGAAGATCAAAGATTTGAAGGAACAGTTGATTTCTGTTGATGAGGTTATACCAGATAGCTCACTTGTGCAGACCGTTTTGAATGGTCTTCCTGACTCATATCAGAGTTTTGCTTCTACTCTTCGGTTGATGATGAAAGGCAATCTGAATGCCTTATCATTTGAGGATTTAGTCTCTGTTCTGTTGCAGGAAGATCAGTCCAGGCAGAACAGGTCCATTATGTGAGTTGCAGATCAAGCTTTCCTGGCTAGTCAGAAGGGCAAAGGAAAATGGAGCTCTTCTACTAGTAAGCAGAAATCTGCAAATGCTGCACATTCAAAGAACCAAGACAAAGATGAGAAAAAATCAGAAAAGAAGAAATTGTTTTGTAAGTACTGTAAAGGCAATGATCATATCATAAAGAACTGTCCAAAACTGACTACTAAAGAGGCAAAGAAGAAAGAGGCTGGAATGGTTGTTGCAGAGGCCTCTACACCAAAAACAGAGTCTGCAAATCTTGTGCAGGAAGAAGAATGGGCGTTTACTACTGTCTGCAATTTTGACCCATCTTCTCATGATCAGTGCATGTCTGCAGTAGACTCAGATGTTTGGTACTTTGACAGTGGGGCGACCAAACATATTACCTCGCAGCGCAGTTTCTTCTCTTCACTCGAGCCTGCCCCTACAGGGAATACTGTCACATGCGCCAATAACTCCTCTTATCCTGTTATGGGAGTTGGTAAGATCATTCTGACTACTGCTGATGGTAGTTTATTTCTGCCAGGGATCAAAAAGAATCTGTTATCAGTTTCTGCATTAGCCAAGATTGGCTTGGTTGTGAAATTCGTTGATGACAAGTTTACAGTCCATGATCTCTCAAATGGCGATGTGATTATTTCTTCTGGCATTTTATGTCGTGGGTTGTATAAGCTCATAGACTATGAAAGATCTATGAATGATTTGGCATGTGCAGTTCATGATTCTCAGGCTATGTCCGATGCAAAGCTTTGGCATGCACGCTTTGGTCATCTGAATTTTGCTAGTTTGTTACGCCTGCAGAAATCTGAAATGGTGTCCTCTTTGCCCAAACTTGAGGCACTTGGAAAACATGTTTGTGAAGGCTGTATTTTGGGCAAAATGCAGCGTTCTTCCTTTCCAAAAGATGGTTCAGTTCGGGCTACGCAGAAATTGCAGCTTGTACATAGTGATGTCTGTGGTCCTATGCAGACACCCTCTTTTGGAAATTACCTTTACTTCGTGACTTTCATTGATGATTTTTCCAGGCATGCATGGGTATATCCACTCAAAGCAAAGTCTGAAGTGTTCATACAAGAGTCAGGCTTTACCTCATAGTTTCTGGCTTGAGGCTATCATGTGTGCAGCATATGTACTGAACAGGTGTCCCACTAAAGCGTTGCAGTCTATCACTCCATATGAGGCTTGGCATGACCGCAAGCCATCTGTTGCTCATCTGCGTGTTTTTGGTTGTTTGGCATATGCATTAGTGCCTGAACAACATCGCAGAAAATTGGATGATAAGGCAGTAAAATGTATTTTTGTTGGGTACAGTTCTGAAAGTAAAGGCTATCGTCTGTATCATCCACAGACTAAACGCATTCTGGTTAGCCGTGATGTTGTCTTTGTGGAAGATGCTATTCAGCCATTGCTTTCATGTACTAAGGAGACATATGTTAGCTCCAAAGACATGTATGATACTTTGATGCCTCTTTTTACAGGTGGACAGTCTAGTGCTGGTCCTAATGAGGTAACTTCTCAGCCTTTGCAGGTTTCATATGCTGATGCAGATCATTCCATTTCTGATGCAGATTTACATGATGCACTTGCTGATGAGAGAGCTGATATTGAGCAGGCAAAAACTATGCCAAAATGGCTGGTGCAGACTTTGCGTGATAGCAAATTAGATGCACCTTTGTCATATCGTACTCATTCAGGCTCTCATAGTGCCTCCTTTGCATCAGATTGCTATGCTATGGGTGCATCTAGTCTCTGTGATGAGAATGAGCCTGTTTCTTTTGATGAAGCACAGAATTCAGAAAATTGGATGGCTGCTATGCAATCTGAATATGATGCTATAATGAAGAATGGTACATGGTCTTTATGTGACTTGCCTCCTGGCAAGAAGGCCATTGGCACTAAGTGGGTATACAAGCTGAAGCGTAAACCTGATGGTACAATTGACAGGTATAAGGCTAGGCTTGTTGCAAAGGGTTATGCGCAGGAAAGAGGCATTGATTTTGATGAGACCTTTGCACCTACATGCCGTATGACTACTGTTCGGAGCATTTGTGCACTTGTAGCCCATCATGGTTGGAATGTACATCAGTTGGACATTAAAACACCATTTCTGAATGGTGACTTGCATGAAGAAGTGTATGTTTTTCAGCCCCGTGGCTTTGTGCAGAAAGGGCATGAAAACCAGATGTACAGGTTAAAGAAGGCGTTATATGGTTTAAAGCAAGCACCATGTGCTTGGTATGAGAAGATACATGCCTATCTGATTGCACATGGTTTTGAGAACAGTCCAACTGAAAGCACCTTATATGTTAAGCGTGCTAATGATGTGCTTCTGATCATTGTTGTCTATGTAGACAACATGCTGCTCACTGCTCCTATTGAGAAGCATATTGCTGATTTCAAGGCTGATTTGCATGCCTCATTTGAGATGTCTGATTTGGGGCATTTGCATCACTATTTGGGCATTCAGTTTATCCAAGTTGATGGTGGAATGGCTTTGTGTCAAACGAAATATATTGACACATTATTGCAGCGTTTTGGCCTTGAAGACTGTAAGCCTATTGCCACTCCTATGGAGACAGGTTTACGATTGAGTCTTCATGACGCTGGAGATGCATTTGATGCTGTTCTCTATCAGCAGGCTGTTGGATGCTTGATTTACTTATGCATTACTCGGCCAGATATTCAGTTTGCTGTCTCACAGATGAGCAGGTTTATGCATTGCCCAGGAGTCACGCATTGGAAGGCGGTTAAGCGCATCTTTTGCTACTTGAGTGGTACTCGGCTACTTGGGTTGTTTTATCCCAAGGGGGGATCACTACCGCCAGATTTGCATGCTTTTTCTGACTCAGGTTGGGCTGGTTGCTATGACACTCGTGTGTCCACCAGTGGCTTTTGCTTCATGCTTGGTAGCTCATGTATATCTTGGTTGAGCAAGAAGCAGCCTACCGTGGCCACTTCCAGTTGTGAGGCTGAGTATAGGGCAGCTTTCACAGCGACTGTTGAGTGTGTGTGGCTTAGACGCCTTATGGCTGATTTGGGTGTTGGCCACTCTTCTGCCACCACCATCTTTACTGATAGTCAGAGCGCATTGGCAGTTGTGAGGAACCCTGTGTTCCATGCTCGCACTAAGCACATTGAGGTGCATTATCACTATGTCAGGGAGAGGTTCTCTATTGGGGAGATCAGCTTGGCATATGTGCCCACGCAGGAGAACATTGCAGACCTTTTCACGAAGGCTCTGCCTAGGGAGAAGTTTGAAGCTTTCCGCAAAGCTTTGGGCTTACTTCCTTTTGTGGAGTGATTTCCACATAGCTTGGCACTTCCTTATACATGAGTGCCAGCTCCTTGTTCACCGCATCACTCCCAGGGGGGATTTGTTGATATATTTAGGTAGTGATGTGTGTGAACACTCTAGGACTGCCGGGGCACTTTTTTCCCTCTTTAGGAGGTTTTTTTCCCCTGGCTTGTATATATGCCTATTGCCCTAATGGGCTACTTATTTTTGTACATTCTCTAGTAATACATTCAGTCTTGTGTGTTGTGCTCCAAGCGTCTTCTTCTTCCTTGTGCTGTTCGCGTGCTTCCGCAGACGTCTAACTCCAACAAACTCCACCCACATCAGTGGCCATCTAGGTGGTCACTAAAGCACACACACTACAACAATCCGAATAAGGAAACTTATTCAATTGAAAGAAAACAAGGAGAACTATTGCTAGTATAGTCCTATATTCCTTATTCGGTTGAGTGTAGAATTCCTCCTTCAATCAGCAAATACTCATAGGATTTCTTGATAAAGATTCAAGAAGAGAAGTGGGGTAGAACACACATGACATCCCCACCTATTTAGAAGATAGTTGATCTTGATGATCAATTTCCTCAAGTCATTCTTTGAATCTATGGAGGGTAGGAAGAAGAATACTTGTACATGATAGATGCTAATACTCATGAATGAAACGAATACAAAAACAATGTATTGTTAGCCACACAAGTAGATCCCAAAATCAAGAAAAAGAAGTGAAAAAGAATCCCTACACACATGAAGAAGAAAAACCCTTGTATGAAGTACCTAAGAGCTTCAAGAAATATGAGATCGAAGATAGGAAAATCATGGTAAGAATTCCAAGAAGAGAAGTTCTGATGGGAGAAGCTTACGATAATAAAATGTAGACTAAGAAAGTAGTAGTGATGATATTAGATGGAGAGGAATGGAGTACATACATAGGAGATGGCTTGAGTGTTGAAAATGATCAAGAGTTAACCAATCTTTTACGAGAGTCTAGAGGTGTTTGCTTTGAATTATAAGGATTTGAAAGGAGTGGATCCAGATATATGTTCCCATAGGATCTCCATGATGCCAAAAGCCAAGCCTTAGAAAAATCCCTATACATATGATGCCACTTATGCAATAAAAATAAAGGAATAAATCCATAGGCTGATAGAAGTAAGATTTATCTATGAAATTGAGCATATAGAATGGGTATCCCCCATCATTGTAGTCTCCAAGAAGAATGATAAGTTGCATGCCTTATGTTGCTAGGATACCAGATAGTTATCCGCTTCCTATCACCGAACATTGATTAGAGCATGTAGCACACAAAGAGTTTATAGCTTCCTTGATGGAGTTTCAGATTACAATGAAGTAGCCATTACCCATAAGGATCACCATAAGATGGCTTTTGCAGGGAATCTTTGTAGTTAGTGTGATGCTATTTGGGCTCACAAATGCACCTGCTATATTTCAAGGACTCATGTGTCATCTGTACAAAGAATTCTTACATAAGAATTTAGAAGTTTATGTGGATGACGTGTGCATTCATTCCCACATACAAAAAACTCATATCCTAGAAATTAGGCTGATTTTCGATAAATGTAGAGAATACGAAGTATGTATCAACTGAGAAAAGTGCATATTCATGGTGAGAGAGGGCAAGATTTTAGGTAATATTCTATAAAAAAATGGAATATCGACAAATGAAGATAAGATGAGAGCCATAACACAATTGTTGAGACCTAAAATTGTTAAGGAAGTATAAGTATTTATGGGTCACTATGGATGCAAAGAATAGCAACTATTTCTAAACCCAAAGAAGTGCATATTTATTATGAGAGTGCAAAATTTTAGGTAATATTCTATCAAAAAATGCAATATCAACAATGAAGATAAGGTGAGAGCCATAACATAATTGTTGCAAGGTGTGTCAGATGATCTTAGTGATGCATATTTGTTCAAACTTAAAGTAATTCCACATTGGGCAAAACAATTAGTACAATACAGATATATGGACCCAAAAACCCTACAATAAGAACATAAGAGAAAGAAATAATCATCTCAAAATTTATCACATACTCGTATGAAGTATCTATGAACAAGACAATCAAGGTATCTTAACTTGTTGTGTGGACAAAGAAGAGCATGAAAAATGGTTGCAATTAGCACACATAGGTGCACTAGGGAAACGCTACTCTAAGTAATGAACCCTACATACATTGAGGTGATTAGGAGTATATTGATGGACTATGGATGTAGATGTCTACAAGTTGCTTAAGGACTATTCATATTTTAATAGCAAACCCCTTATTGAACATGTAACTTTGTATCAAGTGCTGCTAATATGATATTGAAGTATTCATCTAGCTAACATCTTGAAAATGAAGACCTTTCCTTGACAAAAAACATTAGCTCAACAAAGGAGTCTAGAAGAAGACGCAGAAGACTATGCACTCATTGGTGATAGTCTATATAAGCATGAAAGAGATGGATATTTAAGACTACAAATACATGAAAGTTATTATTTGAGGATACTGGAAATTTCGCATGATGTGTTGCAAGTGGATACTTTGGACCTGATTGTGTGATCAAATCCATACTATTTTTAGGTCTTTGGTGGCTCACACTTCATATGAGTGTGCATACCTATGTGAAACATTGTGACACATGTTAGAGAGCTCAATATCCTATAATATAGCATGAGACACAACTAAGGCTCATGGTTGGAGGATGTGCATTCTCCTAGTAGGGTATAGACTTTGTAGCTCCTATCAATCCCCGACTAGTAGTTGCCATGCAGAGTACATCATTGTAGCCACAAAATATCTTACCAAATGGGTAGAAGTGAGAGCCACCAGAAAATGATGCACAAAAGATAGCTAGATTTTTTTTTTTTGAGGATGTATTCATGAGATATGGACCTCCCATAGAATTGGTGATCTATAGAGGAGCCCATTTTTTGAATGAATTGATTGAATATCTATTACATAGATATTCAATCAATTGATGATCGATAGAGGAACACATTTTTTGAATGAATTGATTGAATATTTCATGGTGATTAAAAAGAAATTAACACCATATCACCCACAAGAGAACTAAGTTGTAGAAGGTACTAAAAAAGTTTTATGTAATTTATTGACAAAAATTGTATAAAAAAACACTCAAATTCGGATAAACAACCACATCATGATATTTGGGCATATTGACTGGCCTATAAATGGTACTCAATGCCACTCCCTTTCATATGGTATTTGGCCAAAAATGCATGTTACCATTAGATTTTTTGATACCCATGCTAAGAAAAGTACAAGAGCATCAATGGAAAGGCAATGAGTTATCTTCCATGATAATGGATTCAAAACTTCTAGAAGAGACTAGATTGAGAGTAGTGGCAGACATATATGCAACAAAGAAAAGGAAAAAGGGCTTACTTCAATGCACATGCAAAGAATTTCTTGCTAGCCTGGATCCCCCTTCCCATATCATCTACCTTAGGGAATTCTAAGTTTACTCTCTTTTATGCTCCATCTAAAAGTTAAGCCATTGTAAACAAGCTCCTAGTCCTTGTGCAACAGATCTCTCTAGGAGATCCCTCAACAACAAGCCCTAGTTAGAGGCCAATGGATCACTTGGCTCTCCCTATCAAAGAGTACCACACAAGAACTTTCATGATTTCAAGAAAAAATTCCTATTGAGGACCCCCTAAGGGTAGGACATATATAATCAATGTCAAGTCGCATGAGTTTCAAGGACTAGTAGGTCCCCTTAAAGATGCAAAATCTATTTGTGAGTCCAAACTTGAATTCGATAATTTTTGGGGGAGATTTTAGTTCTTCTCTTAGGAATTTGAGGACCTCCAAAAATCAAAAGAGCTACATCCCATATGGGATAAAGCAAAGCAAGTAAATTATTTTGCAACACCACTATTGAAGCCAAATTTTTATCAATCCTACTCTTCGATCCATATGATACAGATAGGAAGTGATAAAGACATGCCAGGCACCTTCGTACTTCCTTGGCTACTCCTTGATCAATCTTTAAAGAAGTTCAAATTAACCCACAAGCTTGTGCATGAAGCATTAAAGATGTTCAGGATGCATGTTCCTTTAGATAAATAGAACTTGATTCCCAATGAGATGAAGGAAAGCGAAGTGGTCAAGTTAGCTCAGATGTTTGTCATCACATCTAACTTGTCTATCGCTCTTCAAATGTGCATGTAGTATTTTACTTTCCCCGGTGAAGACCATTTTATGAAACCCCATAAGAAAATATAGTTCAATGTGTACCTATCCTAAAACATGTCCCTAAGGATTTATTTGCCCCATTGATTCATAGATTGTTTGTATGGTGCCGTCAACAGATGGATTCATAAGTAGGTTCTCAATGGGTGCTCTGCAATAAGAAAAATTGTTTATGTGTGTTTAATGTATGACATCCCAATGGAAAGGTCATTCACACATGTAGAACTATGAACGTTCAAAAGTGGAAGAGGTTCCACTTCACATCAGACCAAGAGAATGCGAGGTAGCATACCATGCCTCTAACCCACAAATACCTCATCCTCCGCTCAACCTTCACTAATAGCACCATAACTGGTATTATCCCCTATTCATGTAAGAATCTCATGACCAATCTCCCTTGATGGCTAAGGTGAGATCACACATGAACAACCAATTGATGATCCCTCCCCACACCCCACCCTTCCTACCCCAAGCCACCACAATTCCCTATTCCCCCTTCACCAAGATGCATTGACATACATGCTTTCCTACACCCTATTCCCATTCCCCCCACATTTTCACCTCCTCCCCAAACATTCATGCATGCCAATATAGTATTCTCAACATTCAACATGGACAACATGGTCTCACAAATGTTCACATGGAAACACGTTAGGAATATGTTTCCTTAAGCCAACACAATGATCACTTATAGGCATAGGTGACATCCCTACAAGCACAAGTGAAATCCTTACTGAGTGAAAAATGCATCATTAAATGCTACCCACACCACATTACAAGAGGCTCACATTGACCTAGAGGCACGACTAGAGAGAAAGGAAAAAGAAGTTTTCACACAATTAGAAGAGAAGCTGTGAGTGCAGATGGAGCACAATGTTAAAGTAAGCCTGAATATGGGCATGCTTCACAATCATCTCATAGGTGCTTGAGAAGAAAACATTGGTTGCGCAAACAAAGTTAGGAAAAATTCAAAGCAACGATGGAAATGATGGCTCCAACTCTATTTAGTCCATCTCGATTTCAAGTCATCTTCTTATGCCATAAATTCCATTTTGGAAGATTAGACAAATTTGTTGACAGCTCATGACAAACTCATGGAAGAACTAACACTCCTAAAAGAAGTACAGTGCACACAACAACCACCCCCACCACTAGTCGAGTGAATCACCTACAAAATATCAATAAAGACTATGAAGCAATCAAAGGATCCATGTCAACAAGTGATTTATATGAATAAGCAACTTCAACAATATGAAGTCGCTCTCAAAATGGACAGGGACAAACAATGATCCTAATGACTAGAAGTTCGAATGGAAGAACAAATTGTCTATATCCTAATGAATTGTATTTATGAAGAGGAACATGAGCCACAACTAGCAATCGGTGGGATGCTAACTGAGGAAGGGCCAAATGTCTTTGAGACATGGGTAAAGGAAATTGGAGAAATAGGAAAGAACCACTCGAATCATGTGGAAGTACAACAAGCAACTCTAACATTAATCAAAGATCATATTAATAACGCTTTTTTATTCTAAACATGTCCTTGTTGCCAGTCTTACACTAGCATCATCAGGATTAAAACCTCTTTTAGACAACAAAAATTTTGTGGTTGCGGTTCAGACAAATCGTGTAACACACAAAAAACCTTTTGCATGCGCTGTAATCTCCTAGAACAGTGGATTTAGTAATCCCAATGATTGTCCATAGAGCTTGGTGCGTACAAGAAAATCAAAACGAAGTTAATCATGATGCGTCAAGAGCCCTTTTTAAATTAAAAGTATGAACATATTTCATCGGGCCTTTGCACTAGCACATGAAGAACAACCTGCCACAAACAAGAACCAGCAAAAAATAAAAACAAGTCGACTTCCCCCTTTTTCGATGCAATCCCCTCTTTCTTCAGGATGCCCTCCCCTTTTTTTTTTTCCTCCGCGCACCTGCATCCAGAGAACAACAAAAAAACAAGAGAGAACCGTTTTCCCCCGTTGCCCTCGCTGCCACACACTTCATGTAGAAAAAACAACAAAGACAAAGTTCCTTTGTTCTGCATGCAAAACAGAAAGGGGAACAGCTTGTCAGACAAAAACGGAAAGTTTCATAGGAGTCTACATATAGTCTGACCCTTTTTATCACTATCTTGAAAGATGCCAATGGTTTTTGCTTGTTCAACAGTGCTTTTATTACACCACCAATATTAACCCATGGTGCAAGCTCTTAATAAATATATTTGAAGTAGAAGGATAGAAACACTGATTCCCTACAGTATTATTTGCAACATTTGCTTTCAAAGTACTTTGATTGTATGAAGCCACAGATTCCCATGCTAAAATTCCACATTGATACGATGGCCACATCTCAACAGTGCGTGCATGCCAGAAACGAGCATCCATCCATTTGTCAGTACCATTAGAGCCACAACTTTTATACCATACAGTTGGATCATTCGGTGGAGTAGACAACGGCAAGAACCAGAAAAGAGAAAATGAAGCGGACATTGCATTTGCTCATGATAGATCCCCTACAGTGCTGAACGATGTCACGGCAAGGTGGAAACGACAACATTCTCCGTTTTTAAAGCCCCCAAATACTTCCCATCAAACACCTAATCGACTCTTCAAGTACCTGCAATCAAACATATTCTCTTGCCCAGTAGAAACATATTAGTGCATAAAAACCAACCATTTCTTGGGCTAACATACTCCCCTCTTCTTATTTGCGAAGTCGTCCTCGACGAGCCATTCTTGCTGCAATAAATCAAAACAGCCATGAAAATGTCAGTGTACAACTAGTTGCATACCTTTCCATCGAGCCATTACTCCAACGGAACCTACACTCAATGAAGCTATTAGTGCTAAAAAAATCACCCATGGATACATACAAATCAGTCACTTCCAAATGATCCAAGAACATGCACATATATGCAATTCCATTTCAGCCATGCATCAATTTGCTCATACATTCCATTATGAAAAATGGTCTCAACCAAAATAACACATGCATACCTTTCCATGTTTTACACATGCAACTACCATTGCGGAAAACAGAAAAGAAAATACCGAAATAAACAACAACAACTGAAATGAATCCAACAGGACATGCAAAAATACCCAAAATGCATACCCCATTATTGCATCTACTATTCGCTATGTACAATCATTCCATGACTAGACACTTCCGAAGAATCCCCATCGTCGTCCTACAAAAGCCATCGAAACTCGAGTGCAAGTGACGACATACATCAGAACCCTAGAGTGTCACACATACTGGAAAATCCTCGGATAAAGCACACAAGTTATAAAGCAAGACCGTTGCATTACCTCGCTAAAGCCTCATCCATAAGTACATATAGAATATCCGTGCCTTCAAGAATGTTGATTCAAAGTGAGCTGATCTGTCGCAAGCCAACACATACCAATCACACAAGAAAATAACGTTCCCTTCCAGGCGATCATCGCCCTCTCCTCTCTCTCTCTCCCCCTCAGGAGTGGGGAATAATTTCATAGGTAAATTTTATTTATTTTCACACGTTGGCCTGCATTGACACTGGATGATATTCGTGGACCTGACCACCCGATCAGGTTGATTCCACCCATCTACCAATGCAATGCAGCGCACAACACACAAACACACAATGATAACACATAACATATATCAGCTAGCCCATAACGAAGCTGGATGCGGCTCATGGTCGTGACTACCCAGCCACGATGGCTCCACCTACCTACCAACCCGTTATGGCGCGTAGCTAAGACACAAACATATACCTTCCAAGCCTATGGCGAAACTAGCTGCGGCTCGTGGTCCTAACCACCCGGCGAGGATAAATCCACCCACCTACTAGCCCACCATAGCGCATTGGTACGATCACAACAACACAAATTTTTTCTTTTCTTTTCTTTTCTTCGTTTTTTTTTTTTCATAGTTAATTAGTTCACCCAAGTCCTGAGAATTAGGGAGAGGAAGAAAGGGACTTTCCCACTTTTCCCACACATGCATGCAAACATATACACACTAGCCTTTGACAGATCAACCACCTCTTCACTCCATTCTCTCAATTACAGACACTACATATGTATTCATCGATTTGACTTTTCACTAGGTAACATCAGCCGGCTATGCCTTAGTCCCTCGTATACCTATCCTTAGGTGTCCTAGAATGTGAGTCTCCGGGATGTCTCATGTAGCCTCACATCGTACTCGCATCCCGACAACTTCCCTAGGGTGAGTCAGGCTCAACTTCAGGAGCTCCGTCATCACTCCCTATTGTTAGCACATCTGCCCAAGCCCACATGATATCGTTTTCCTTGTTAGGCATTTCCCTCGAAGGATCGAAATAGTAATATCGATCTCCCGCCCATCCTACATGTCGAGTCAGGTATTCCTCAAAACACTCAATGTAAAATGCAACACCCAAACCCTGGTTTATAAAGCATACCAGCCAATGCGCTTCCTCAACATCATATTCCGTCTCAAAGTCGTCGACATCTATGTCCATGCGGGTGAATGTTTGGTCTGAGAAATATATCCTTAGCTCGTACAAATAGAGTTGCGTTATTTGATCTGCCATTTTGTTACTTAGCTCCTAACAGTCTCTGAGCAACACAAGAAAAATAATTAGAAGTCCAAGATTTCTTGAGCTAGCAAGGAAGAATATTTATGACACACAAATCAGAGCTTACATATGCGCATATATATATATATATAACTATACATGTATGTACAAGGAGTCTACTACGTCCTTCTGTTGGATCTCATCTGGCTTCTCCCGTCTTAATATCACTTGAAATATGGTTTAACTCTAAGCGCGTTAACCTTCACGGGAGCATATTCTTCTCCTAAATCTTGAATTTGCATGGAACCATTGGAGTTGAGTTCCACCACCTTAAACGGTCCTGCCCATCTTGTCTGTAACTTCCCTGGGAATTTATAATATTTACTATCGTAGACTAGTACCAAATCCCCTTCTTGAATCGCATGGGTCTTGAGATTCTTATCATGCCTCTCCTTACGTCTCTTCTGAATAGCTTCCAAACTTTGCTGTGCGAGGAGTCTCTTTTCTTCCAGCTTGACCAGTTGTATGTACCTCTCCTTTAATGACTCTTCCTCTCCCATCCTGGCTTCGATAGCCACTCTTAATGTTGGAACTTCTTTTTCGATGGGAAAGATGGCTTCCTCGCCATATACTAGAGAGAACGGAGTGCTCTTAGTCGTCACTCGGTAGGATGTTCAATACGCCCACAAAGCTTCCAAAAGTTTCTCATCCCAGTCTCGCCTATGCACAGCTACTGTCTTTGTCAGAATCTGTTCCAGAACTTTGTTGGTGACCTCCACTTGTCCATTCGCTCTCGGGTAATATGGAGTGCTTTTCCTATGTTTGATTTTATATAATTCCATTAATTCTTCGATCAGTTCGTTGACAAAATGGGTTCCTCTATCACTCACTATCTCCAACGGGCATCCGAATCGAGTGATAATTTGTTCATACAAAAATTTCGCTACATCAACAGCTCGGTCAGTCTTCAGAGCTTTGGCTTCCACCCACTTGGTAACATAGTCAGTACAGACCAAGATATACCTATTGGATCTTCGTCGTGAGGGAGGATCAATAGGCCCCACAAAATCAATTCCCCATTTCTCAAAGGGCTTAAGAGCGAGCACCGGCGTGAGAGGAGCAGCATGTGCTAATGTGGGTTTGCCCATTCGTTGGCATCTGTCACATTTCTTACAGTATGTGTGCGAGTCTTTGAGCAGCGTTGGCCACCAATACCCAGCCAATAAAATCTTTCTTGCCGTCAGCTCACCAGCAAAATGCCCACCGCAGGGTTCATCATGCAATGCCCTCAAAACTAGGGCTGCTTCTTCTTCCTTGAGACACCTCCGATAAATGCTCTCATGAACAAAATATCGATAGAGTTGCCCCCCAATGATGCTATGGTGCTTCGCCAATGCTAACAGTTTTTGCTTCTCTCTCTTGCTTGCTCCTGGCGGATATTTAGTAGTGCACAAGAAATTCACCAAGTCGGCATACCAAGGTACTTTAGCTTCAACCTGGAATAGATGCCCATCGGGAGCATCGTCGGGCACACCAGAGATTGGCTCCTCATTAACAATTCGAGATAAATGGTCGGCCAATATATGCACTTTGCCTGGTCTGGTTACCACTGTGAACTCAAATTCTTGGAGAAGTAGCATCCACCTCATCAATCGCCCTGATAGCTCGGGTTTATTAATGATATACTTAAGGGCTTCATGATCCACATAAAACATAAAATGTTTTCCCATCAAGTAATGCCGATACTTGTTCACCGCAAAGATCATCGATAGGCATTCCTTCTCTGTGGTCGTGTAGTTCCTCTCAGTGCTATTCAAGTTGCGACTTGCGTAATAAATAGGGTGGTCCAACTTCTTTTCATCGGCTTGGCATAGTACTGCTCCAACCGCAGTATAAGAAGCGTCGGTATGCACATGGAATTCTTTCGTCCAGTCGGGTGCTACCAAGATTGGTGCATTTATCAATTTATTTTTGATCAATTCGAATGCAACTTGACACTCTTCCGTCCATTGGTATTGTTGGTCCTTCCTCAAAAGATTCGTCAGTGGTGCCGCTAAGGATGCAAAGTTTAATATAAACCGTCGATAATAATTAGCATGCCCCAAGAATCCTCTGAGTTGCCACAAGTTTTGCGGAGGTGGAAGTTGTCCGATCTTTTCCACTTTATCCTCGTCAACCGCAATCCCTTTTTCGGAAATCACATGTCCCAAAAGCAATCCTCTTCGTACTCCAAATGTGCACTTTTCAGGATTTAATGCGATGCCTTTTTCGATGCTTCTTCTTAAAATAGCTTTGATCCTCTCCATCATGTTTTCATCATTGCCTCTGATTGCAAAATCATCGAGGAATATCTCCATCCAATCCTGCAAATAGTCTTGATAAGCAGCTATCATTGCTCTCTGGAATGTGGCCGGCGCATTGCATAATCCAAATGGCATCACACGATATGCATACGTACCCCATTCTGTGGTGAAAGTAGTTTTTGATTGATCCTCTTCATGGATTTGGATTTGGTTGTACCCACTGAAACCATCCAAAAATGAGTACAATTTATGGCCAGCTACTCTGTCCAAGATTTGATCGGTAAAGGGCAAGGGGAAATGATCCTTCTTTGTGCGCTCGTTCAACTTTCGATAATCTACGCAAATACGGATTTTCTTATTTTTCTTCGGAACAACTACAATTGGTGATACCCATTCACTGGATGCGATGGGATATGAATCCTGCTTCCAATAATTTAGTCAATTCCAACTTGATCAATTCCGAGTAGACTGGATTTGTCCACCTAAGTCGTTGACATATTGGTCGTGTGCCTTCTTCCAAGTCTATATAATGTTGGCAGATTCGGGGATCAATTCCTCTCAAATCACTGTATGACCATGCAAAGGCCTTGCCAAAATTTTTGAGTGTCATTTTAATACAATCTCGTACTCCATCTGGTAGCTCTGACCCCACACTCAAGAACTTTTATGGAAAAACTTCCCATTTTTCCACCTGAGCTTCTCGCAAATATTCCTTATTCCTTGATGACGTTGTGATTGGAATGTGCTCTCCGATCACGCGTGCATGGTTGGCCAGTAAATCATTGTTTTGTTCTCTTTCAACCGCACCCAATTTCTTAAGTTCAGCTTTTGCAATGGCTTCCCGCACTTTAGTTTTACTTTCCGCTTCCTTTTCCGATTCTCGACTTCTCTTTAGAATCTCTGCTTCTAGCATTCTAACTCTTTCTCTCAACTGTTGCACTTCCATTGCCGGAGCTAACTCTAGTTTCAACTCTTCTCTTGAAGTTCCCTTCTCCAGGGATTGAGTAGATTTATTTTCCTTTGCGTCTATACTCAACATATAGCAGTCAAATTCACTTGTATGTGTCAACCATCCCAGCAACTCCTGGTCTGAATCGTCGTTATAGAGCAATGGATTTTGATACTCTCCCATCTTCGTATCTTGATTCTTAAAGAGCTGCAAGTTGAACCCGTCTTGAAGCAGATTCTTGTAGGTGTCCGTGTTCAAGGAAAACCTAGCTCGTGCAATCTCGTGCCTTGCTTTCTCCTTCTCCTTCTTTTCCATCTCATCGACTATTATTGTCTTCTTCTTGTTGCTCGAGGGTGGGGATACTTGTATTTGAATCCGATCAGACTTTGGCCCTATTGAAATAAAACCTGTGCGCCAGTCATGCACACATTCGGCTTGCACCAGCCATGGCCGTCCAAGTAGGATCGAGAAGGTAGCCTCTGAGGTCGTTGGTCTTACTATCAGATAATCAACTTTAAACTCTAGACCGCCCACAACTGTGCTTACATTCTTCAAAAGGCCCACAGGCTTTACTTGTGTTTGATCCGCCATTCTTAAAGACATCGGCGTCTCTTCCATGTGGTTGAGGCCCAAAGCTTTCATCATGAACTCAGTCATCAGGTTGACTGCGGCTCCACTATCTAACTGAGCACCGGGGACTGCATATCCTTTAATCTCGACCGTCACAGCTGGAGCATTTGAGTCGATTTGCGTCGTAATACAATGAATGATTCCTTGGACATCTTTATCTTGTCTATTTTTATCTCGAGCTTTCCTCGGCTTCTTAATATATTCGTTGTAGAATTGTTTCCTATAAGCAGGTGAACATTTTAGCAATGTGCCAATATCCAGCGTGACTTCCGTGTCAGCGAGCAACTTTACAATATCTACTTCTTCCGAACTTTGTCTTTCCTTTCTAATCTTAGGAGCTTTCAATCTTTCAGGGAATGGTGCTATGCCCGGCACAAACTCCTTGGTCACTGGTAGAAGAATCTCTATCTCTTCCCCATCCTCAAGCTCTTGCTGCTCAGCAAATCCTCCAACTTGGTTTTCTACCTCTTCACGCTCAGCGATCTTCTCTTGACTCCCTTCTTCACCTTCGCCTCCTGCATTCTTCTTCGAATACTCTTGAGTCCTTGTGACTACTGCCACAGTTGGCTCTTTATGCGGTTTCTTGGCTTCGTAAGCATCCACAAAGTGCATTGACGAGCTAGAGCCTTCTTGAGGGTTCGGTGTCTTGAACACTACTCCGATCGTAGGAACTTGCTCTTGAGCTCTCGATGTGGAATGCATCTGAGTATCAACATAATTCGAGGACCCTACTGGTCCTTTTTCCTTGCCGGCGGCAGCTCTTCGTTTTGGACAATCTTCATCAAAGTGGCCCTCTCCACTACAGTACCTACATAGTGGGGTATAGTCAATTGGTTTCTTTTCGTTTGGACATCTAGATTGAGTATGGCCAAAGCCATGACATCTCCAGCACTGGATTGGACCATCTCTTCTTTGATCACGTGCGGCTCCTCTTGGATAGTCTCCTCCTTGACCCTGAGCACCATATCCATAAGTCGGTCTGTTTTCCCAACGAGATGTAGGTGGGACACTTTGAGCGGGCAATCCTGTGTAAGGCCTTTCTCTTGTATCTCCTGATTTCATGGTCCTCTCTTCATAGGCTCTCTTGTTGTAACATCGGTCCTCCGTGTGATTTGTTCTTCCGCAAAAAGTGCAACGCATCCTAGGTGGTGATCTATCTGTGAATACTCTCGAGACTGTAGGGCATTCTGAAGCCAAATGGCCGTAACCATGGCACTTTCCACACCATGTATTTGATCGAAACACTTGATTCGGGTTTGTTGTGACCTCTGGTTTTACTGTGTATGTCTCCTGAGTCATTGTGGTAGCTTTTATAGCTTGCGTGACCAACTCCAATATTCGTTCTTCAGTTAGCGCAGGTTTTACCTCGCCTGGCGTGCTAGTGGCAGCTACAAAAGCTGGGGTCGTCAAGGCGGGACTTCCTTGGCCAAGATCTTTCATCGGTATGTTTCCTGGGCCTCCCATTGGCTCGTATAAGAGCTCCATCTTCCTTTGTTGGCATAATTGTACTTCCTCCCAAAGCCTCGCTTGTTCCTTAGCATCCATTAAAGTCGTAGGTCTTGTCAGGCTGATATGCTGCTGTGCCGTAGGATCTCTCAATCCCGAAATGAATCTTCTTTTCAATGTCTCATCGTTCGGGGCATTCGCGCCCATCTTTCTTACCAATGTTTCCATTCTCTGAATGTAGTTATCGATGCTCTCATTGACTCCTTGTCGCAAATAATCCATTTGTTGGGCCAATCTGTCTTGGAAGCCTTGTCGTCGAAACTTTGCCAAGAAGGCTTCCTTGAGCATTTGATAAGTTCCGCGCTCTTGTGGTGTCAAATTCCCATACCAATTGGCTGCCTCATCACGGAGAATAGCCGGAAAAATCCTCAACCTTTGATCCTGGTCAACTATGTCATTGGCGTCACAGGTAACCTCAAACAATTGGATAAAACTATCCGGATCTTCATCCCAAGTACCTGAAAACTTGGTGAAGTCCCCCAAGTGAACTGAAATCCGCTGAGCCATTTCGAACAGAGGTGTGATGTCGATATCACTTCGATCCCAAAAATTTAGCACACGTGGCTTCAGGATCCCTCCTTCAAACTTCCGCACTTGATTCGCGACTCTCCTACGGGAGTACACGTTTTTGGCTGATTTCTTCGAGCCAATCGAGGTCCACTCACCTGGCGGTTCCCACCTTCTCCTTTCTCTTTCAAGGGCTCTTCTCTGAGCGCGTTCCTCTCTTTGAGTTTGTGTTGCTCCTGACGATGAGCTCCCCTCGCTCATGTACTAGATCTTGGGGTCCGCAAGCTCGGCCAACCTGTGACGCTAGGCGAACCTATGGCACTCTCTTATAGAGACGTGCCAAGCTATTCCCGGCAGACGCACCAAAATGTTTAGCCTCTTAGCCCAAGGGAAAATGCATACACTCAATGATATTTTGCCTAAACTTTGTAATGCTAGGTAAGCTTTTATCACCCTAAGCCCTCAGTTTCACTCCAATGTATCCTTGGGGAAGACGGAAAGATACGTGTGCAAGTAAGTATTCAACCCCAATGATTCCTTCTGACAACCTCCCTCTTGCACATTCTTTCCACATGTGATTATGCCGACACACATTTACCTCTCTCTCTCTCTTGCACTTCTCACTCTTCCATACACTTTCTCTCACTTATGCACTCTTCAAAACACACCCCAAGAATCACGGTACACTCACTCACTCAATCACCCTTTTCACATCTACACTCACACACATAGTCTCACGCTCACGTACTCACACCCCACCGTTCATACATATACCCACACATACATATATCTGACCGTACCCTCACCCAACTAGCAACCCTATACACCCCAAGTGCACCCACATAACCACCGTCTTACTCACGCTCTCCCTCTCTCAAAATCGCATGCAATCGGAGCTACAAATTTCTTCCTCCCATTCTCCAACGTTGAATTCAAGCTCTCATAATCCCTTAAATCGTGTGATGATTGATATTTGCCTTTTACCTCGCCTTTTAGGGTCAGCTAGAACTTTGTAGGAAGCACAACATTTAGCACATGAATGTGTTCATATTACCGAAGAGACCCCCCCTCCCCTTTTTATCCAATAACGCTTTTTTATTCTAAACATGTCCTTGTTGCCAGTCTTACACTAGCATCATCAGGATTAAAAGAGGTTAAAACCTCTTTTAGACAACAAAAATTTTGTGGTTGCGGTTCAGACAAATCGTGTAACACACAAAAAACCTTTGCGCATGCGCTGTAATCTCCTAGAACAGTGGATTTAGTAATCCCAATGATTGTCCATAGAGCTTGGTGCGTACAAGAAAATCAAAACGAAGTTAATCATGATGCGTCAAGAGCCCTTTTTAAATTAAAAGTATGAACATATTTCATCGGGCGATTCGTCTTAGTTCCTAAATAGTGCACGTATGCCATGTAAATGAATTCATATATTTTTTTCTCTAACCTCAATCATTGCTCTTATAGAGTTCCTTTCTGTTTTTCTGCAGAAATACACTCATACCTTAGTCGCGAGCAAGAAGTATCCGATTTTAGGCTATTGTTTGCATGTTGATGGCATGAGAGAGGCATCAGCTAGGCTTATTGGGGTCGGGATTCTTCACTCTGAGAGCACCCATCACCTCTAAGGTAGAAGGGGGGTGGACTTCCTCTCTGTTTATTGCTATTTCGCCCAGGCAGACTTTCTCCTCAGAGAGGTATTCTCATGTATCACCTCTAAAGCAAAGAGGAAATTCCTCCGAGTAGACTCATGTCCGCATTAACTATTCTTGTAGGAAGACCAGCCAATTCTTCACAGGGATAATAGTACAACTACTCAGGTGTCCCTCTTTTGATATCAGTTACAAAATAGTAGGTATGCCCCTTTGTGTGACATACAAGACACATGACTCTGATGTTGATGGAATGCCCCAATGCAACCTCGCCTCCATCCTTTAGCTCGTGTGGGGCTGCTTTGTCATTTCCCATTGCTGAAAATGATGAGACTTCTATTTCTAACTTGAAAAGCTTTCCTTGCTTTCTTCCTCTAGCAACCACTTTGTAGGAATTCTTTGGATATTTAATGAGGCATTACTGGCCTTCAAACTCTATTTTGAGTCTCTTCTCAATCATAGCTCCAACTGAAAGTAGATTCTTGGTAAGCGATGGTACCAAGAGAACATTGCCGAGTGTCTTTTTCTCTCCCGTTCCCAATCGAATGGGTATGTCACCTTTCCCTGCAATGGAATTTGGAGTACTATTTGCTGTAAAGATAGTACCATTATGACTCTTCCTCTACCTCTTGAGGAAGGATGTCCTCTTTCTTGGAAAGATTGATTACCTTCATGATCTTGTCGATCTTGGTTGTGAGTGGGCTGATGCCACCCTCTTCCTCTTTGTGTGTTGAATCTTCCTCTTCCCCTTGATGAGAAGAGTGCTTTGCCATTTGATGTTGATGCCTTTCCTCCATCCTGTGTTGACTTTATTGCAGCCTACCTTTGATCTTCATCTCTAAAAATTTGTTCCATCTCCTCAAGAGATGGCTTCTCCCTCAAGATGATGAGGCCTTGAACTAAGCCTTCATATCCATCTTGCAATCCATGGATGATGATTATAGAGAGCTCGTTGTCAGACATCTTATCTCCAACAACCACTAGTTGTTGATGTAGATCCTTGACTCTCTTGATGAAGCTTGAAGCATCCTCTCCTTGCTTCCTCGTACAATTTGTAAGTTCAGCCCTCAATGCCACTTGCTTCGAGGTGCTCCTGGACTCGTAGATATTCTTCAATGTCTCCCATGCCTTCTTGAGAGTCTTCACATCAAGGAGATGGCTGAGAATGTCATCTTTGACACTCAACCTTATCATATGAACTGCAAACATGGCCTTCTTATCCCATTTGGACAATTCTTCTTCACTTCCAGTCGGTCTATCCATCGAAATTAAATCCCAACAATCTTGAAAGAAAAGTAAGGACTCCATCTTTACCTTCCATGTAGCATAGTTGTTGCCATTGAGTTTCTAAACTCCTAAGTGTAGGTTGTGGAGACTTGGTGCCATCTTCAACTCCAACAAGTTGAATCGAGACTCTTCCCTTTACTCAAATATGCTCACACTAGGCACTTCTAACCTAGGTGCTCTGATACCATGAAAAAATGAGGAGCTGAGCTTAAACACACTCTCAAAGAATATATGAGATGAGATATGAGAGACAAATAAGTGAGGAATCCTTAAATCAACAAGAATACAAAGTTCAGTAGTAGAAGCTAAGTCAAGCTCAAACTACTTGAAAAGAACAAAGCTGATAACACTATCAAATGAGCTCAATGATACACATGAAGCCAATGTATAATGATCAAGAGTATGTGGTATACACCACTCCACTTCAGTCCCTAGGATGCACTCCACAACTACAAAAAATGAGTCGATTGTCTCTCAACTCCAGCCCTCTGTCTGTGTGCCGAAAATGCTCTGAAGCCTCTATTTAAATAGGCATAACTCTCTAATGCGTGGGAGTTTGGTGAAACTATTTTAGATGGAGATTCTCCATGATATGGGGAAATACTTTGCTGAAGAAACCATTTTGAGATGACGCACGTAGCTCAAGATACAAGCTTCCAAAGTTGGCCTACTAGCCGTTTTTAGCAATCTGCCAATTCTCTACCTACCAAATTACAACCAGCATAACTTGAGTTTTGAGATGAATTTGTGGGAGATTGTTCGTGAGCTGACACCTGATATTATGGAGAACATTTCAGCTTTTGAATCAACCAAAAAGGATGCACGGTTAGCAAGATATGATCCGTGCAAAACTGCCTTCAGAAAAGGTGTGCTACTATCCTAAAATCTTTCCTAAATTATAGGAACACTTTTCCAACTTGGCATTGACTTCAAATATGCTTTATTCATGACTATGGCTGATGTGGAAAACATAATAAATCACTCTAAGAATATAATGAACTTTAATAAAGAGTTCAACCTATAATAATACTTTGAAGAGATGATGTGGACTTGTATATTCCAACACTTATTCTAACCACTACTTTTCTAACTATTTCTAACAATTGAACCCTCTACGCGGGTTTATTTACAAACTATATAAATTATAAATTGGGTTTTTTATGTCCACCCTTTAATGCCTTTCACGCTCCTCACGAACCTTTAACTACTATATCAAAAACACCAAAACACATTTATGTAATTCCTCCATGAACATTTCCATGCATGTGTTTTTACATGGAACATGCTTATTTTCGTTCAGTGATGGAACATGTGACTGGCCATCCATGTTTATTTTTATTTTATCAACTAAGGTTAGTTGTGTTTTCAAGTGAGGGGCATGTTATGAATTATGGAATGTGTGGAAAAAGGAATTATTGGAGTGTTAATTTATTAACACTCCAACAATGTGTTTTGGTGTTTTTGATGTAGCAGCTGAAGGTTGGTGAGGAGCATGAAAGGCATGAAACAACGGAATCAATAATCTGATTTATAATTTATATAGTTTGTAAATAAACCAATGTAGAGGGTTCTATTGTTAGAGTTAGAAAAGTAGTTGTTAGAATAAGGATCGCTGTAGACCATGATTTCTGTTATTAAAAGCAAAGGCTCTCTACAAAACACTACAACATATCGAGGGAATACTGACGGTCAGCATACCGACGGTCACGCGTCGACGACGGTATGACCCTCGAAAAATTTGCGAAAGCCGCTTAGCCTCAGAAAAACTGGGTCGATATGAACGTCGGTATAGGCGTCGGTAATTCACTGGAAGTTACTGACGCACATACCCACGCTCATACCGACGCTCGGTTTTAACCGGGCTCGAAACCAAAAATTCCTCGTTTCGAGCATTTTCAACTTAGATCTTCTCCTATCGGCTTTACGCGTGTGAACAATAGATCTCTGTCACTCTTTCTTTCTCTCTCTCTCTCTCTTCCCCTCCCTCTCTCTCTCTCTCTCCCTCCCTCTCTCTCTCTAAGCACACCTCTATCTTTCTAGATATGAAATTTTGGTAAGTAGATCGCACATATTGTAGCACTCTTTTTTCTCTTTTTATGTTTTTGATTTTCTAATATCTTCTCTCTTTAGTTTTGCAAGAGATTTTGGGATCAAATCTTTGGAAATTCGACAAAGAACAACTTCAAGTGGATTTTGACGACTTTGATTCAAACAATTACATCGATGTAAGTGATTGTTTTGTTTTCGATTGACATAGAGAGAGAGAGGGAGAGAGAGAGAGAGAGAGAGAGAGAGAGAGAGAGAGAGAGAGAGAGAGAGAGAGAGAGAGAGAGAGAGAGAGAGAGAGAGAGAGAGAGAGAGAGAGAAGAGAGAGAGAGATACATATACATACACACTCACATATGTATAAACACACACATGCATATGCATACACACATGCATATGCATACACACATGCATATGCATACACACATGCATATGCATACACACATGCATATGCATACACATACACATACACATGCATATGCATACAAACATGCATATGCATACACACAATCATATGCATACAAACATGCATATGCATACACACATGAATGCATATGCATACACACATGAATGCATATGCATACACACATGAATGCATATGCATACACACATGAATGCATATGCATACACACATGAATGCATATGCATACACACATGCATACACACAAATGCATATGCATACACACATGCATACACAATCATATGCATACAAACATGCATATGCATACACACATGCATGCATATGCATACACACATGCATGCATATGCATGCACACATGCATAACACAAATGCATATGCATACACACAATCTATGCATACAAACATACATATGCATACACACATGCATATGCATACACACATACATATGCATACACATATATATATGCATACACAAATGCATATGCATACACACAAATGCATATGCATACACAAATGCATATGCATACACAAATGCATATGCATACACACAAATGCATATGCATACAAACATGCATATGCATACACACATGCATATACATACACACATGCATATGCATACACAATGCATTTGCATACACACATACACACATACACACATACACACATACACAATGCATATGCATATGCATACACAAATGCATATGCATACACACAACTGCATATGCATACACACAAATGCATATGCATACACACATGCATACACAAACATATGCATACAAACATGCATATGCATACACACATGCATGGATATGCATACACACATTCATACACACAAATGCATATGCATACACACAATCATATGCATACAAACATATATATGCATACACACATACATATGCATACACACATACATATGCATACACAAATGCATATGCAATAGACACAAATGCATATGCATACAGAATGCATATGCATACACAATGCATATGCATACACAAATGCATATGCATACACACAATCATATGCATACACACAATCATATGCATACACACATGCATATGCATACACACATGCATATGCATACACAATGCATATGCATACACAATGCATATGCATACACAATGCATATTCATACACACATGCATATGCATACACAATGCATATGCATACACAATGCATATGCATAAACACACACACACACATACACAATGCATATGCATATGCATATGCATACACATATGCATATGCATACACAAATGCATATGCATACACACAAATGCATATGCATACACACATGCATACACAATCATATGCATACACACATGCATGTGCATACAGACATGCATGGATATGCATACACACATACATGCATATGCATACACACATGCATGCATATGCATACACACATGCATACACACAAATGCATATGCATACACACAATCATATGCATACACACATACACACAATCATATGCATACACACATACACAATGCATATGCATATGCATACACACAAATGCATATGCATACACACAAATGCATATGCATACACACATGCATATGCATACACACATGCATATGCATACACACATGCATATGCATACACACAATCATATGCATACAAACATACATATGCATACACACATGCATATGCATACACACATACATATGCATACACAAATGCATATGCATACACACAAATGCATATGCATACACAATGCATATGCATACACAATGCATATGCATACACAATGCATATGCATACACACATGCATGTGCATACACACATGCATATGCATACACAACGCATATACATACACACATACATATGCATACACACATACATATGCATACAAACATACATATGCATACACACATACATATGCATGCACAAATGCATATGCATACACACAAATGCATATGCATACACACAAATGCATATGCATACATAATGCATATGCATACACAATGCATATGCATACACAATGCATATGCATACACAATGCATATGCATACACAATGCATATGCATACACAATGCATATGCATACACAATGCATATGCATAGACACATGCATATGCATACACACATACATATGCATACACACATACATATGCATACACAAATGCATATGCATACACACAAATGCATATGCATACACACATGCATACACAATCATATGCATACACACATGCATACACAATCATATGCATAGACACATGCATATGCATACACACATGCATGCATATGCATACACACATGCATACACACAAATGCATATGCATACACACAATCATATGCATACACAAATACACACAATCATATGCATACACACATACACACAATCATATGCATACACACATACACACATACACAATGCATATGCATATGCATACGCATATGCATATGCATACGCATATGCATATGCATACGCATATGCATATGCATACGCATATGCATATGCATACGCAAATGCATATGCATACTGTTGGCTGCATACGAGAAGAAGCAAGTACGAGCATACAAGCAGATCTAGCACTAAGGCAACCTTTTATGTTTTTCAAAACCACTACACCATTTAAAAGTGATTCTCATCACTAAAAACCCCTGTAAATACCATTTTCACCTTTTTGTAGCTCCATTTTGTACAAGCCGAGGAGTCCTCGAGCTTGAGGAGCCTTAGAAGTAGTTGCCTGCCAATTTTCATAATTTTTAGATCTCGTTTGAGCCTTCAAATAAGCCCTAGAACCTAATTTTTAACTAGGCCGGACACTAGGTCTGGACAGGGCCAAAGCTAGTCAAAAACTATAAATAGAGCTAGAGAGCTCATTTTTGGGGAGCTTCTTGTAGTTTGAGCTTGTATGAGAACTTGGTTGCAATAGAAGTGATTCCATTGTCTTACTCTCTTTATTCTTGCCGTGTGTGCGCGTGTGCGTGTATGTGTGTGCATGCTTGTGTGCTTCTCACTCACGCACTTGTGCTTCCACTTGCTCGTGGTCTTCATACCATCCTCACGTCTTCCCGGATTGACATTAAAGGAGGTGCTACTCATCACTGAGCTACACCAAATTTTTGGCGCCGTTGCCGGGGATCGAGCTTTGAGGACGAGCGTGTGATGGTAAGACGTAGAGAGGACGCGTTGGAATGGTAAGTAGTAGGTAAATTTCTGATTTTTCTCCATCTCCATCTCCATCTTCACCTCCTTCTCCATCTCCACCTCCACCTCCTTCTCCACTACATATTCCCTCTTCCTTATCATTCCCTCATTTGTTGTGTGCGAGTTTGAGAGAGAGCGAGTGTGTGTGCTTGTCTTTGTGTGTTTTTTGCATGTTTCTTGCAGGTGGCAGCTCCATCATCATCTCCAGCAAGCTCAGCAGGTACAGAATTTGTCTGCACAGTCCCCGAGGCGTTGAGCTCGAGCTATCGCGACACTCCGAAAATTTCACCCAATCACGATTCTGAGTGCACCACGACACTGCCCAGGCCTAGAGCTCCCAGGATCACTAGACAGAACAGAAAAATTCACCATATCCCGACCTATCGCGACACCTCACGACCTATCGCGACACCTCACGACCTATCGCGACACCTCGCGACCTATCACGACACCTCACGACCTATCGAGACACCTCACGAGCTATCGTGACACCTCACAACCTATCGCGACACTTCGACCTATCGCGACACCTCACGACCTATCGCGACACTTCGACCTATCGCGACACCTCACGAGCTATCGCGACACCTCACCACCTATCGCGACACCTCGACCTATCGCGACACCTCACGACCTATTGCGACACCTCACGAGCTATCGCGACACCTCACGACCTATCGCGACACTTCGACCTATCGCGACACCTCACGACCTATCGCGACACTTCGACCTATCGCGACACCTCACGAGCTATCGCGACACCTCACCACCTATCGCGACACCTCGACCTATCGCGACACCTCGACCTATCGCGACACCTCGACCCGACCTATCGCGATACACGGCCTTTAACGCATGAAAAGTTAGGGTTAATTTTGAGTGAATTGAAGGGTAGTTGAGCTTAATTTTAGGCACCTTGGTATAACTTTAGAACCTTGGAAGTGGGCAAAAGGCCTAGAAACCAGAGAGGGATCTCCTGAACCCTGAGAGCCTGTTTTGACCCTTTAGTGCCTGAATGGTCATAACTTGACCATACGAACTCCGATTGATGAGATTTTGATCTTGTTGGAAAGCTCGTTGAGAATCCTACGTGGACCTCGACTGGTTTTTGTAAGAATCATACGCGGAGTTTTAGAACATGCATTTTTAAGTTGACCTTTAGGTGGAACTAAGTGGTCCTCAGATTCAGGGGGTACAGTGAACTACTCCAGGGGGACTAAAATTATTGATGTGTGTCTTTCAATTACTTGTGGCAATAGAGCTATACTAACGGGTGAGCTTTTGCAGGAACTTTGTGTGCACTCAAGGCAATCCAAAGCAAGCTAGCAAGGGTGAGTACCAAGCTTGGGAGAAGGCTTCCTGGGCTTGTGTAGCAGTCTGGTCAACCAGCTAATTGAGGTTGGAAGATCTCTCAACCCTCCTTTGTCAATTCCTAGCCTAGGCTAAGTACGACTTAGGTGTGGTAATTAATAGGGCAACGTTAGGCACGAATCAAGTCCAAGAGTATTAAGCAACCAAGTGCAAGAAGTAAATAGGTCGTAAGTGCGAAAACCCTAAGGGACAAAAGGTAAACGGGAATCGATCACTTATCAAGTGCGGAAATTCACTTAAGTACTCCTGACGACGCGATTTTAGACAAGACCATAAACATAATATTCAACTCAAAAGAACAAAGTGAGTGGTGCAAATTAACTTGCAACGAGAGTGTGCTTGAGTCCAAGGGGGTAGATAAATCAGGCATATGAACCTTAGATCAGGCAGACACTTAGGCCGGGACAGACAAAGCCTCAGATCTTCTGAAGCTAGTGTCAATCACACTGCCAGGTCTTGGGCCCAGCAGTTGAGTGATTACCCATACACTCCTAGATCAGAAACCAGTGATTCTGAGATGTCCTATCACATGGAGAGACCAGTAGGTAGTTCAGGGTTGGCTTATCTAGAAAAGCCAGAGGGACCTTACAAGACTCAATTGGAATACATCAGGACTAATCGTCTAGGTGCTCGCATCTACAAAGACGGACTGAGAAGATCGGTGGTCCAGATTAAGAACCCCGATCAACCCCATGGATTAGACCACCCGGTAGTCAAGTTTGAGAATGGAGCATACCTAGATAAAGAGGGAACTATATATGTAGTCACCACTCTTCCTGATAGAACTGATGAGTTTGGAAATGTGATTGCGGAGACCGACATGGGTGATATAGAGCAAGGGAACTTAGAGAGAGAGCCAAGAACTCCCCGTGGTAAATCTGTCTTGACTAGAATCATGACTCCAGAGTGGATTCCACAAGATAATAAAAGCATAGATCTGCTTTTAAATCGAGAAACCGATGAGGCTTTTTGGAGATATAAATCTTCTCAACCTCAGGAAGTGAGTGCCCTCACAATCTATGAGTTTAAAGACCCTGATAGCCCAGGCCAAGTAACCTACCTAGACAATGCATCAGAGAGAATCTTCGTGGTCACTGAGCATGGCAGACATGCCTACACATGGAAGGGTGAATTTGTTTTTCCCCAACCAAGGTCTAATGTGTCCTTTGGTCACCAAGGAGCTGGGACCTCCCAAGCTCATGGGGCTCAAAGAGATAGAAGTAGAGACAAACCTGAGGTAAGTTTTGCCAACTCCCTGGGAAGAGAAAGGACGGGAACAGAAAGGAATAGAGTGGAACCTGAGAGACATAGAACCCCATGGAATCAAAGGAATATTGATGATTTTCCTTTGCGAAGGCCGAGAGAACACACTAGGACCCTGCGACCAACTCAACTGGTGAAGTCCATGAAGAATTATTTCGATGGCACGGGAGACCCTTATGACCATGTGGCAGAATTTCGGCAAGTATTGAAAGCTGAACAGGTAGAGGACCTATTCACACAATATAATGCTTTCGGTCTAACTCTTAGGAACACCGCCCTTACGTGGTTTCAACCACTAAATGAGAGGCATTTCAGAAACATAGACCAGCTCTTAGAGGCATTTATTGTTGAGTTTTCTAAGAGTGGAATCAGGCATAACACCTCCTCACTAATTCACAGCTTCAAACAAACACCTCAAGAGACGGTCAGACTAGCTGGAAGAAGATTTAGACAGTACCTGGAGAGATGCCCGATGCCGGAGTTACCCACACCAGCCAAACAAGTGGCCTTGTTCCTAGATGGATTGTTGAGCACTAAGCTCAGGTCATATGTGTACCTGAAGGACCCCACAACGATAGAAGAGTGCGTGCGCATGTGCATAGACATTGAGGACAATCTAGGTGAGGAATTAGAACTATCAAAAATCTATAAGGATTCTGATAGCTCTAGTAACCTGACATCTGGTCAATCCACATCCATTGAGGAACTTGCAGAGAAGGTAGCCCAAAAACTAGGTGTCTCTAGCAAGCAAATTCTGAGATTTGCCCCAGTTAAGCGGTGTTACAATTGTCGCGGTGAACATATGGCAAGTGTATGTCCCATTATGGCCCAACCCCAGGCGAATCCTAGTAGCCAGTACTGCACCATAGAGCGCAGGTACACCAACCACACTGCACAAGACTGCCCATATAACAAACAAAATGTTAGGCAAAATTATCCTCAGCCATATCCACAACATGGTAGATACCAGAATCAGTACCCATCACCACAATACAACAGACCACAACAAACTTATCAGCCACCTTATCAAGGGCAGCAGAGACCTCAACCAGTCCTAGTGCAGCAACCCCCTACGCCAACCAATGTGATCCCAGTGAAATATGCATCTACTGAAGAAAATCCGAATAGAGCCATAGTCCCAGTCACCCCATTGCTATCAGAGAGTGATCCAAGTGACCATAGTTTTGACTCCACACATATTGATAGCCCACAGGCTTACTACATGCAGTCACCCGAGCATAACGAGTCATACTATTATGAGGACCCAAGTGAAAATAGTGGGGAACCTGAGTATTCTAATGTCATGTACACAAACCCCAACTCTAGACCTCAACCTAGGCAGGTACGACCCCCATTTCCTAGAGGACCATGCTTCAGATGTCAGGGAGATCACCTTATACGTGATTGTCCACTACCTGCCCTGACACAACCTCAACCAGTAACCATTCAGGGTTTCTGTCAAGACTGCGGGAAAGAACATCTCCTACGAGATTGCCCAAAGAACCCTAATAACATGCCTAAAATCACTCCTATCAATGTCGTTGGGTTAGTTGTAGACTCCACAGGGAGTGTGACTTCCACTGCACCTGTGCAGGTGATCACAAGAGCCCAGGCACTTCAACAACACCAAGGTGTTGGTCAGGAAAAGAGCCCCGAGGTGAGTGAAACAGAGAGCATAACCAAAAAGAGGACCAGAGCCTGGAAGGATAGTCGTGAAAGGATGCAGAGGCAATGGGCAAAAAAGATAAACGAACTTGAAGAAAGCTTGAGAGAAACCAAGGCAAAAATCACAGAGATCACATCTCAACCGCACTCCCACACACTTCCACCACTACCATCCCCATCACCCTCCATTTCTCCACCCTCTAATACACCCCACGTAACCCACCCACCACCCCGAGTAGGATCAGTATTAGCTGACCCCACTCCGGAAGGCTTGGACATGATGTTCAAGGCCTATCAGGCTCGACTTCAAGAAGGGCCAACAGCTGCAAACCTAGACAAGAGTTACCCTAGAGCAGATTTAGAGATTGAACGGATGAAAATGTGCATGAAAATGGTAGAACAAGCTCAAGCTATACTTGAGACTAGTCAAAAGTTCAATCAGACAAACTCTGTCAAGCCGGATTTGCATTTCCAAGGCTTACTAGAAAGATTAGAGCAGTTGGTAAACAAATCACAAGTTTCTTTACCTCCACAGGCTCAACCAGTTGTTGAAAGAGGAAGCTCACCACCAATGGGAGCTTATGTTCCTAATTCCACGGATGCTGGAATACCTCCTTCAATTCAACAGTACTCTCAAGAGTTCTTGCGGGAAATACAAGAAGAGAAATGGGCCAAGGAGAAGGGTGATTCCCCTCCTATTCCTGAGATTGATGATCTTCATGATCAATTTCCCCAAGACATTCCGTCTATCTATGGAGATCAAACAGAGCAACAAGAGGATGAGAGATTAGATTTTGAATCTAATTCTTTACAAGAGTTGCCTCATTTCACAGGCCCATGGGAATCTGAATCTCTCCAGATCAGAGCTCCCACAATATTGGTGAGAAATGAAGACTCAGTGATTCCCAAGAACACTTATGTTGTGAAGAACACTAAGGTTCAATGTCATCTCACTGTAGAGGAGCTGCTCAAGGCAAAACCGGAGCTCTGGAATCATGTGAAGGATCAGGTTCTAGAACTTGAATCCAATACACCAAAAGTAGGCTCTAAGCAAAAAGTACCAGGGATACCTCTCGACAAGATAGGAGATATGAGCGAAGGTGAAGAAGGTAACACTTATCTTCCGATCACCTATCAAGGTTACACAACCAAAGCAATTGTGGATTCGGGTGCTGGTGTTGCTATTGCGACCACCTCCTTGTGGAAGCGATGGGGCAAACCCACCTTAAGACCAACGAGAATGAAACTTCAAATGGCAGATGGTCATTTTGAAAGACCTCTCGGATTGCTTGAAGGGATAACTCTAACCACTTGTGGTGTAGAGTTTGAACATACATTTGCTATATGTGACTTTGAGAAAAATAATGTCTACGAGATGATCCTAGGAAGACCCTTCCTACGACAATTGCAAATAGTATAGGATTGGGGAACCAACTCCTTGTACTTACAGCACTTAGGGGTCACCACCAAGGTCAATTTGAAGGATTACACCTTCAGAGATGTACCACCCCTACAGTGGAATCCTATCCACAAAGCGAAAGAAGATTCTATCTCCGTGCATTCTGGAAGTTCACCCCTGAACCATCCTGGCTACATGAAGATACTCACTTGTGGATGTGCAAGGTCGCGGAGGAAGAGGAAAAGCGCCTAAAAGCGAGAGAAGAAGGAACTCCCCCAGGAGATAGACCAATAAAAGACCCAGCCTATGCACCGATGATATTTCCAGATGAGGAATTTGAACCTCATGGTTGGGCAGAAATCTTAGCTACCATGGACATTGCAGTCAATGAAGAACAATGGACACCTCATTGTGATGAGGAGGGTTATGATATTTCAGTGTTCATGTGTCAGCCCTTGTTGGAAGAGTGTGATCCTAGTGAGTTCATAGAAGAAGAAGAGAATGACGATGATCTAGAATCCATTGTGATGGATACTTACTTTGACTCAGAGGAACACTACTTAGAAGACATAGGAGTGTTAACCCAAAAAGAAGAAGAACCCCTTGCGAGTATTAAAACGATAAATTCAAAGAAAGGAAGTGAAGGAGGTCAAAAGAAAAAGAAAAGGAAAGCAGTGAAACAAGAAGAGGAAGAATCATTGTTTGAAGTACCAGAAAATTTCAAGAAATATGAAGTGGAAGACCGGAAAATTTTGGTACGAATGCCTAAGAGAGAGGCCATTATGGGAGAAGCATATGACACTAAAGAAAAGACCAAAAAAATTGTAGTGACCATTGAAGGGAACGAAGAGCGATGTACGTACATAGGAGACGACCTAAGTGCAAAAGAAGAATTAGAGCTTGTAGCTCTATTAAGGGAATATAGGGATGTGTTCGCATGGCACTATAGAGACTTGAAAGGAGTAGATCCAGAGATTTGCTCTCATACGATCCGATGAGCGCTGATGCCAGGCCCACCAAACAAAAGCCCTACACATATAATGACAATTATGCAGCCAAAATAAAAGAGGAAATTGACAGGCTGATTGAAGCTGGATTCATCTATGAGATTGAGCACACTGAATGGGTGTCCCCCATTGTAGTGGTGCCCAAGAAGAATGGGAAATTGCGAGTGTGCATTAACCTTAAAAAGGTTAATGCCGCTACGATCAGAGATAGCTATCCACTTCCAATCACCGAACATCTATTGGAGCGTGTTGCAGGCAAGGAAGTTTATAGCTTCCTTGATGGATTTTCAGGTTACAACCAAGTAGCCATTGCCCCCGAAGATCAACACAAGACGGCCTTTGCCACAGAATGGGGAATCTTTGCATTTCGTGTGATGCCATTTGGGCTCACCAATGCACCTGCAACATTCCAAAGGCTCATGTGTCATGTCTTCAAAGAGTTCTTGCGAAAGAGCTTAGAAGTATATGTGGATGATTTATGCGCTCATTCCCAAGAAAGAAGTTACCACATCCCTGAGCTCAGGCAAATCTTCAACAAGTGTAGAGATTATCGAGTGTGTTTGAACCCAGGGAAGTGTGTGTTCATGGTACGACAAGGTAAGATCTTAGGTCACATTGTTTCTAAGAATGGAATTTCAACAGATGAAGACAAAGTAAGAGCAATAGCAGAGTTGCCCAGACCAAGGAATGTTAAAGAGGTACAAGCCTTTATGGGCCATTGTGGATATTACCGTAGGTTTATCCACATGTATGCCATCATAGCTAAACCTCTTTATGGGTTGTCAACAAATTTTGAGTGGAGCGAGGAATGCGAGACTTCCTTCAACGAGCTGAAGAGACGTTTGTGCACAGCACCAATATTGACTACTCCAGATTGGAGCAAACCCTTTCATGTCCATGTAGATGCCTCCAATCATGCAATAGGATGTGTGCTAGCACAACCCACAGGTGAAGGAAACCTAGATTTGCCGATAGCATATGCTAGTAGGCAATTAAATGCAGCTGAACGAAATTACACCACAACGGAGAGAGAAGGCTTAGGCATGGTATATGCTGTAAAGAAGTTTAGACACTATCTATTAGCCAATAAGTTCAAGTTTTTCACTGATCATCAAGCTTTACTATATTTGGTCAATAAACCTTGCAATACAGGCCGCTTAGTAAGATGGTTCCTCTTACTAATGGAATACGAATTTGAAGTTGTTGTCAGGAAAGGTAGGACCCATCTTAGGGCAGACCATCTTTCTCGCATCACTTCCGGAGAGCCACCGCAAGGAGTGTCTGATGAATTGCCCGATGCTTATCTGTTCAATTTAGAAGTTGTTCCTAAATGGGCAAATAAGTTGGTACCAGTCCTAACCTTCGGGCCTGCAAATAAAAATGTTAAAACAAGCAAAGAGGAAATTGTAAAATCACTAAAGTATCAAATATTGGCCGGAAGTATGTACAAGCAAGATACCGAGGGCGTATTAGCTTGTTGTGTCGAGGATGATGAACATGCTAGTTGGTTGCAACAAGCCCATGAGGGACTGCTAGGAAATCACTACCCTAAACAACGAACATTGCAGAATCTAAAACGTTTAGGAGTGTATTGGCCTAGCATGGACAAAGAAATACAAGAGTGGATTCACAATTGTCCAGTGTGCCAGAAGAGACCCCCAGTGGAACATGCCACTCTTTATCACGTGTCATTAATCCCAGATTGGAGTGCTCCATTGGTCGAGTTCATGAGATCGGGAACATTACCCAATCAGGGTAGTCTTGCAAGAAAACGGAGCATGGAGCAAGAGGCTCAAGACTATGCCTTAGTAGGAGACAACCTATATCGAAGAGGCAAGGATGGTTACCTAAGACTGTGCGTTCATGAATCAGACTATTTGAAAGTCTTAGAAACTGCTCACAGCGGTACTGCAGGCGGACACTTTGGGCTTGACAGAGTAATTAAGACCATTCTATTTTCAGGACTTTGGTGGCCCACTCTTCATATGGATGCACATACTTATGTGAAGAGTTGCGACACATGCCAACGTGCCCAATATCCGATAAGAAAAGATGAAATGCCTTTAAGGCCAATGATGGGAGGACGTGCATTTTCAAAATGGGGTATAGACTTTGTAGGTCCCATCAACCCCCCAGCTAGAAACTCCCATGCAGAATATATTATTGTAGCCACAGATTACCTTACAAAGTGGGTGGAAGTAAAAGCCACGACAAAGAATGATGCTCAAACGACGGCTAAGTTCTTATTCGAAAATGTGTTCACTAGATATGGGTTACCAATAGAGTTGGTTAGTGATAGAGGTACGCACTTCTTGAATGAGGTCATTGAAAATCTCCTTCAAGAATTCATGGTGATCCATAAGAAGTCTGCCCCCTATCACCCACAAGCTAACGGACAAGCCGAGAGCACGAATAAGATCCTATGTAACGTATTGACGAAACTTGTAAATAATAAACGCTCTGATTGGGACAAACAACTTCATCATGCTGTTTGGGCATACCGAGTTGCCTACAAAACGGTACTCAATGCCACCCCATTTCAGATGGTCTTCGGACAGAATGCGGTGCTACCATTAGATTTCCTAATTCCAGCTTTACGAGTAGCACAAGAGCATGAGTGGAATGGACATGAGTTGTCCTCTAGGATCTTTGATCTAGAACGTTTAGGTGAGACGAGGCTACGAGTAGCAGCAGGCATCTATGCTGCAAAGAAACGACAAAAGGCATACTTTGATGCCCATGTGAAGGATAAGGGCTTGAAAGCAGGAGATCTAGTTTTAGTCTACACATTGAAACAACACGCAAGAAAGCTAGAAAAGAGAGGCTACGGACCTATGATCATCAATAGGATCTCCACGAGTGGAGCAGTACAACTAGCCACTTTAGAGGGGGATGTTCTCCCAAACTATATTAGCGGATGCAGAGTCAAGCTGTATCAGGAACCCCTCACAGAGGAAATGCTAAATCGACTCAATACTGCTAAGCAACGTAAAGAGGAAGAAAAACGAATTCGAGAAGAAGCACAGGCAGAGGCCTTAGAGCGTATCAGACGAATGAAGTTGAGGAGACAAGGGAGGGATCAGCCTATGACTGACACTCAAGAGTCTCCAGGCTATCACATGGCCATGTGTGAGGCTTCAGGTGAACGTACCCATAAGATAGTGGACTGACGACCTTTTGTGACCCTAGAAATAGGACAAAGAGACAGCACAACAAGCGTGAGAGCTTTAATTGATTCAAGAGCAGACACAAGTGCAGTTTGGCTTTCTTATTGCCAGCAGCTGCAATTGGAGGTAAAACCCCTAGAAGCATATCTGATAGGATTAGGAGGTGTTGAAACCCCTTGCATGGGAGAGGTGGATCTTCCCCTCTACATACAAGAGGTCCTCATGCCAGCAAAAGTGCTAGTGTGTGAAGACGAGGATCTGACCGAACCTCTTGTCTTAGGCCAAGACTGGATCTATGATCACGCAGTCAACCTCAACCTAAGAAGTGGACTTCTTCAGGCTTGGGTAGGCCAAAGCCGTCTCACGATTGAATTAGAAAATCAAGCACTCAAACCAATAGAACAGGCACCAACTCCTGGTCCCTCCAGGAATCCACATGAAGATAACAATGTTGTGCTTGTCCAAACTTCTATGGTGCAGAGGAATGTCAATCTTACTGAAGGTTCAGGAGCCAATAAAGAGTTCCTAACTGATCCAAAGAAGATTCTAAATGAGCAGACCAAACATCACTCTACACGAAGGAGGCTGCTGATCAAGAGGCAGGAGCGCCAACCCGTGCAACACAGAGCACCTCAGGGCGCGAAGCAGATCTGGATACGCAAGGATGGAAAACCCACAACTCTAATAGCAGACTCTCAAGAAGACAAGAAACGAGCCTCACCGTCAAGGAACGAAGTGAAGAAGCCCCCTAGGATAACCCCTAGGCATACCATTTCTATTTGGGTCCCTAAGCGGTCAATGAAGGCTACCCCTAATGCTAGACAGATATGGGTGCCCAAGGCTTGCTTACAAGCCCAAATTACTTCACCTTCAGGCACTAGGATGAAGCAACTTTCACAAGCACTCGTGGCCAACAACTCAGAAAATGAAAAGATACCTACACCTCTCACTATCCCCACTCCCATCAACCCTAGGAATGCCTGGAAATGGGTACCCAAAAGGTCCCAAATACATCACACTCTCATACAGAAATCTTCACCTGTCTTTAGCTCTAAGAGCTACGACTCCTCTATCAAAGTGTGGAGAATTAAACTGTGTACTAAACCCCCTGACCCTATTTTGTAAATCCGTCCACACTAACACAGGAGCATTCCGAGCCCATTGCATAACCAAAGTATGCATCTAGGATGACACTGACCTTTAATCACCACTCACACCTATCACAAACACTTCACCACTAACCACTGACCTCCGGGATTGTCATGTTAGTATTGTGAAGGGAACACCATTACATCTTGTTTCCTATGCAACACTAATGTGCCTTTCGTCTTCCAGCAGATAAGCAACCTACTCTCATGGCAACAGCGGCAGGCACAAGCTCTCAGGCAGGATCTGGTTCTCCAATCAATTGGGATGCCATGCCGGTGGAGGCCCCACCAACAGCTCGACCTGAGGAGTTCGTGAATGTGCGGAGGATTCCTATTCCAGATCCACCAAACGGCCTAACCGAAAGAGTAAAGGGGCATTCTCACTGGTTCAATGAGATGCCAGGAGATTTGGGAGACGCAGATCACATCTGGGAATCCAAGATGGAATGTGGAGGAGTGTGGTGGACCTTCCAGTTCTTCTCACGAGAATTCGAAGCATTGCAAAATGCAGCTCCACTTCAAGATATCTGGCAAAAAGCAGGATTACAAACTTATTTCAGTGCAGCTCTGCCTAAACCAGATTTCCTCAGGTGCTACTACCTAATTGCCACGCTGAAGCCGACAGGGGATAAGGATCATTCAGGCACATTCTGGGTGCCCTCCTTGTCAAATCTGGAGGAAATGAGGAAGTTCGAATTGAATGTGACTTTAATCAGGGAAGCACTTCAGATGTATGGCACGCATGTACCTTCTGACCGCGACCCCTTGATACCGGAGTCGATGAAAAGCAATAGAATCAAGAAACTAAAAGAAATGTGCACCCTCACCCCCAACATCGCCATACCTTTGCGGATGTGCCTCCAACACTTCGCATTTCCCGCTCAGGACCGTTTCACTCAACCTCACAAGAAAATAGGGTATGGGCTATATCTAGCAGAGACAGGAAGCTTGCCCATTAAGATGCCGGTATGGATCTTAGATCAAGTGTATGAGGCAGGTAAGCGGGGTGTGAGGAAGCCCACTTTACATGGTTGTTGTGCGCTGACAAGAATCATCTACAGATGTCTTGCATATGATGTGCCAGTTGCCCGAGCCCTAAAGTATGCACAACTGGAGCTGTTCAAAGGGCGGAAGTCAGGGAGCCAGCCTGCAAAACGAATGCGTGGATCGCTCTCCCAGGTAACGATCCCTCAAGAAGCCACGACCGAAGCTTCTCCCTGACCAGAAACTTAGGTCACACCTTTCACGATCCATCTTCAAGGAGCTCAAGCTAGGGAAGTGGTACAACCCGTTCCATCCGCCCCTCCACTACCTACCGATGCAGAGTTTGCATCTATGGCCACCTTCACAGAAGATCCAAACTTCGATTTTGAAAGATTCCTGCAGACGGTCCCCCTATCCGACAGTGAAGATTCCCCTGACAATGTTGATCCGGGTGCATCAGTCCAAAGAGAACAGCCACGGGGCGAGACCAACAGAGTACATGGGGAAGAAGTGGCACAACATCCTCAGGACCCAAATACACAAGTTCAGGAAGGGGCACAAAGAAATGACCCAGAAGACAGTGAAGAGGAGGCCCCTGCCTACACAGCACAACTCAGACGGCTGTACAAGACAATCAAGCAGGTACAGAGAAGGCATAAGATGACATAAGAGGCAAACAGAGCTCTAGTGAACCAGATGCTTCAAACCGAGAATGTCGACTCACATTTTGTGGAATCATTGAATCTATTGGCAGAAACATGTGGGATCGGGGAAGCATTGAGGACAATGGTCTATCAAGAAAACCCTATCTATGATCAACGAAGGATTGATACACGGCCACGACGCGGGAAAATGATTCAAATGGAAGCCTCTACCGCCTTGCCTACTATAATTTCAGAGGATGTTCACATGACGAGCCCAAGTCCCACTGACGAACAAGAGGTAATTACACACGTACCATCTCCACCACCACCTTCCATCCACCCTTCAGAACCCTTCTCCACAATCCCTTCGGAACAACCGATATCCACCCATCATGAAACCATTGTACACACCTCCGTTTTTACATCCTTCCCTTTACCCACATCCAGCACTTCCACCCAAATTTTTGAACCTCACACCGGTCATCCGGCCACCGATCAAACCATAATAGGTCACCCTTCCTATCTCCCCGCCCTTGGACAACCACTTGCCAATAGCCAGACCTCATCCCATCCTTTTCCATTCACCCACACCCAAACCCTATCCACCACTCCCCTAGCAACTGCCTCACACTCAACCCAAGTCACACAACCCTCATTCTGGACAAACCTTGTAAATATACTCCAACAGGTGGATAATTATAATAAAAAGTCCCTTTCCCAACCCCACTCCCCCACATTCACTACCACCACTATCACACCACCCACCATTCCTGTATTCACAGTGCACGAATCACACACTCTCACGTCCGATCCCATGGACATCTCACCATCCACAGGATCACCCACCACCACTGCTATTCCAACATCACCACGTATCATTTCACTCACGTCGCCATTTCCAAGCACTGTAGGCACAACATCCACTTTTCCCTTTCCCATCCCCCAACCCCTTGCATCTTCCACCTTTACCCCTGCACCCACTTCATTTAGTCATGCACTCAACACCATGCTCAAAGCTGCCGCCCAACTTAAACAGGAATACAGGTTACTAGAAGAAAACAATAAAGAACTCTGTACTTTGTCAGCCCATCTCGAGGCACGTGTCACTGCCCTGGAGTTATCTAATACGGAATTACAGCAGGAGGTGACTACCCTCCAACAATATCAGGTGGAGCTCGAGTCCACACATACAGAGAAGAGTAGGGTAACTGAAGAACAACTTAGAGATCAGCTAGCCCGTAACGCTAGACTACAACGAAACATGGCTCTACTCCGACGCCATTTAGCGGCTGCCCAAGAAGAAAACAAAAGACTACAGCAACAAAATCAAGACAATCTCGAAGCAGCCATGGAAAATACTCCAGGGGCACCCATCGACCCGACCAAATTTCAAGCCATCCCCTCAGAAACCATACAACAAATATTAGAAACCTATGCCACTCTCCTAGAAGCACATGATCAGCTTGCTGACCAAGTCAAAGACCTACAGAAAGCCCAAGTGCCTGCACCACACCAACAAGAACCTAAAGAGATGGCCAACGCTGCAACCTCACCAGAGCCGGAATTATCAGTAGCCAGTGAAGTACTAGAGCTACGTCAGCAGGTGGCCGAGTTAAAAATTAAGTTGCTACAATATGAACGACCCCCCTCCCCACCTGATCAGCCAAGTGAAGAGGAGACTATTGTTATTCCGGTGGAAGAAACATTCGAAGATAATTATGAGCCACAACCTCTTCCAGGTGGCAGGATCACTGAAGAGGGACAGGATACATATGAGGAACCCCCGTCCGCATGGATGAAGCAGGTAGAGGAGATTCTCTCTCTAACTGCCAATCTTCTAGGATATTCTAAAGATCAAATTTGTAACAACCCAATCTCCAAGAAGGGCATGCATGGGTTTTCTACGTGGGGAATCTTTCTAGAAGGGTCATAAAGGTGAGAGACACTATCCTATAGTATGAAGAAATATTAAAAAGGGGTTTAGGAGAGTGTTCATATGGACATCTCCTAATTTACAAAAATAAGGTATTTTCATGAGGGCTAAAGGATGCCATAGCATTATGGGCAACCCTTAGAGTAACACTCCTCCCCCTCCTAGACTTTGTCGTCCTCGACAAAGCTAAGAGAAGAGCATACATAGCTGAACCGACCCAAGGTAGAGTCTTTCAAGTCTGAAAATCTGCAAGTCTTCAGTCTGCAAGGCTTCAAACAGCAAGTCTTCAATCTTTAGAGCTAAGCGACACAATCCCCTTGGGGGGCAGTCAGCCCAGCATTCCTCCCATTATGCAGTCTTTGGTTAGGCTGGAAATGTCTCTTCAAAAGCTCCCAAACCTGAAATGACATACAAAAGAGCAAGTAGGCTGCATCTCAAAAATGAGATAAACATTCACTTCAAATTTAGTTTCCACTTCAGGTGCATGCTCCTCTTCTGCAAGACTTTTCTTCTAGAGAGAAGTCCTGAAAATATGATTGTTCCTACAAGCTTTTCATCAAGGAGGAAGATAAATGCACAAACATAGGTGGTTTAAATGAGTCAGCGGCCTTCCAATCCAACACGTGTAGCACTTCTTGGTGGGGCTTCAAAACCTGCAACTTCAAGAACTAACAAAAAGCACATATGATTTTAAAAACCAAACATCAAATGAAGCAAGGAGCATCCCAAAGCCTGCCATTAACTCATGTAACTGGTTTTCCCCTAGAGAAGTCCATTATCTACTCCAACTGATATCAGGCCCCAAACTCAAACATGAACCCGAACAATGTCAACCATATGAAACCACTCTCGTCTTTTCCATAAGTGAACACAAATAGTCATGGCCAAACATATGAAGATAGCAAGCAAGTTGTGAGCTTCCAATAGTAGTAGCCTTCTACAAAAGATCAATGAACAATTCTGAGCCATCATCAACTTCTGTTTTCAACCTTTTAAAACTCACGATAGATTCCTGATGCCAAATTAGTAAGAAGAAATTCATCTCATGTTGGAAGAAATAAAAAACAAGCCCAATGCATCCAAGAACACCAAAAACATTCAACCTTCCCACTGCTTTCTAATAATAACCCCGAGTTGAACAATAAGGCAATCCACGAGGTAGAACCTATCAAGAAGTATTTAACACGCATGGTCATTGATAGATTTTCAATACCTATGGGTGACATGCAACAGCCAACAAGAATGCCTGCTTTAGCCAAGTGATAAGATAAAAAACAATTTCCTATTTAAGCACTCCTAGCATTCCAACGTGTCCCTGCAATTGTGAGCTCCCCCAACCTTGGAAAGCATTCTGAACCTACCAAGATCAAACTGAAGTATGTTCTTTAAGCAGGGCAATCATAAAATCGGCCAAAATGAGCATCGACTTCTCACTGCTACCCTTGTGCAAAAAAGAGTTTTTTCCGAGTCTGTTGGCAACAACCCTATCACGAGGAATCAACTTATATAAAAATCAATCACTCATTATAAGAGACTGGAACATGAAGCATAGCTAAGATGAGTTGGCATGATCATCAAACCTGTGAGGATTAAAGAAAAACACATCATTCACAAGAGCATCTATAGGAGTCCCAAGGAATTAAAGCTAAGTTCTGCATGTGTTGGCCTACACTGTATTAAGTGACATTGTAAAACCAAAGAATTTCTTCCCTGGCAAAAAACAATTACTCAAATCTTTGTGCATTACAAGACATGTCTGAATCTACTGAGTATCTCCCTCTAGTTAACAGCTTTAAGATAACCTCAAGCAAAAAGATCATATATGTAATGAATGCATAGATATGAGGTGTCTAAAAGAGTCAACAATCCTCAAGCCCAACATGTGCATTATTCCTTGGTGGTGGCTTCAAAAACCTTCCAAAGACCATGAGGGAGTGTGGAGCCTATGGTTAGCCGCACAAAAGAACAGGTTATCTTTTAGGAAGAAGCTCCAAGAGCTTCCAAAACATGCGAAGACCTTTCGATGCTAGTCAGGAAATATATTTAATTGCATAACCTTACTGCAAGCATACATCACATTCTAGCTTATAGTGGCCCTAAGAGAAAGTGCATGAAGAGTGACCATGTTTTGAATTGAATAGCACCAAGTTCATCTACATGGGCAGCTACCATTTGCAATATCTAAGAACAATTTTAACACCGTGAGCATGTTGACAAGTAGAATAAAGGATGAGTGTGTAGTATGGTTCTTTAGGCCTCATGCAAGTATTACAAACCATATTTCCTTTATTCTTTAACGTGCGTTATGTGGACCCATATGCATAAGAGTGAATTGAACAACTACTGGAGTTGATGCAATGCCATTGAAGCACATGTGAACTTGTAGAACTCAAGGTGCAGAGATGTTAGGTCATATAGGGTAGGAAACACATACTAAGAATCACCCTCGATGGTATAAAAGATCAAACGTTTATTCTTGATAGACCTATGATGATTGTCGAAAGCGTACATCATAAATGGATGTTTCACCATGCCATCATGAATCATAATCATAGAGAGACAGTATCAAGCTTGCTTGTGTAGCACCTAAATAAGACACAGGCTATGCATCAAGGAATTTCCCTTACACATCTGCTTAGCCTTCAAAACCATACTGCCCCATTTGTCAGCGCTCTCACCTATTCACAACATGAATAGAAATTGAAACACATAGAGATCTGGTTGAAGATAAAGCTTATCGACCAGAACTCCCCATGATACATGTGCGATAAACTTCAGGGCCCCAATCGTGCACAATCCATCCAAATGTGGGACCTATGTCCTGTAATGCAAAGCTACAGTCAAACAAAAAAGGTCATCGAGTACTGCCAATTAGCAGCCAAAAAACCGTTTGTTCTCAACATCAACTATTTTCATCAATTGCGTAGAGTGATAAGGGTTGTGGATACAACACCGTCAGAGGTAGTTACACACCATGCCCACTGTACCTCAGGCTCCAATTCTCCTTACCCAGAATTATACTTGAAGCTACCCAGTAGACAATTATATTGCAAACTAGAAAGACATCTACATGGTTGTTATCATTCATATCCATGATCAAGGCATCCTAGAGGTCACTCCCACGGACACACCCAACCTCCTTCTCTAGCTTCATTCATATGGGTAGATACGAAAAACATCAAAGAACATTCCTTTAATATATGGTTTATAGATAACATCACGATACTGTAGTAGAGACCATCATGGTTTGAATGCTTCGCTTTTAGAATATGTACGACTGTGTAAAGATAATTCCAACAATTATGATTGTAAAAGGGAAGAGAGTATATATGCAGCTCCCATGGCCTCCTACCTATGGTTCGTATCATGTAATGACACAATGTAGAATTGTACCCAATGTTCACTAAAATGACCTTATGCATGGAAAGAAGAACACCACCCAATACTCGGGAACAACAAAACTTCAAAGAACTTAGTTCGCAATTATGCAGACTAGTACTCTCATCATATCTGAATTCCTTGGTTTGGGCATGTCTTCAAAAACTTCAGATATTGGCCTCTTCGTAATGGTGGGAAAGGCAACATATCTTTCCATATCTATCAATGAAACTTGTATATAAGAAAAACAAACTAAACCCAACATTTAACAAAGCGATGGGAAAATAAAAACGGCTAGGTCAAGCCTACACTTCCTTGAATTAACATTTGTATTACAGCATTATCTGCCACCGACCGCTTGTGATTGGGATGTAGGAGAGTGTTGGTGAAAAATCGTAGTGTGGACTTTTGAGGGAGGTAACATTATGGTCATAAGAGACAGAAGAACAACATAACCACATATGGTTTGATATTACCATTAGTATGCCAAAGACATCAAAACATAAGGTAAACATGAGGGAAAGATTGAGTGAGAAGTATCCGAGGACAGAGATTATCAATTTCAATATCCACATTGAGACGTGCGTTTCATAGCTATCACTAAAACACATTACCCATTTATATCACGGTTCATATCACTATCCGAGGTAGTAGCATGGTATGAGATTTTAATAAGACCTAGGAAATTTTTAGCCATCAACCTTAATCTGTGGCAATCAAGAAGCAAAGCCTGTGCGGTAATGGCATACATGGGGAAGTAGTTGACTGCCCAGATGTGTGTGTGGCCCAAGAAACTTGCAATTGCAAAGTCTTGTCCAACAACCAGACTTAAGCTTTCGATGCTTCTTACCCAGCGAGTTGCACTTTGATAATGACGACGCTCAAGGAGTATTCTTAGAGCAGATGGTGAGGGGGAGCATGAGGATGCTCGACCCTAAGGGCACCAGAATGAGTCCGCGCAGGAGAAAAGAGAAGCTAAAGCCCTGTCGTGCATGAGCAGATGGCCACGAATGGTGAACTCGCATAGAGATCCAACCGCAAAGTGTAGCAACCTCTGAGACAGAGCGAAATGCTTGGCAAGTCCAACCCCAACATGGAACACGGCGATGGCAGAGCAACAGAGGCACTTCAACCCTTCAAGATAATAGTGATGGGGAAGCACCAAAGGTGGACGCTGCCACAGAAGTGAGACGCACAGTTGGACGGAGGGAGAACTGAGTGTCTCCCACAATGAGAGATGAAGGGAGGGAAAGGAGGAGGTTCCCCCCACCTTCCAAAGCACGGATCTGCCGACTCTTTCAGAGGAGGAGAGATAAAAGGAGAGGAATAAAATTATAATGCAACCCCAGACCTCCAGCTTGCATGCGCAAGGTGCAATGAAGAGACTTAACTCCAAGCGTTTGAGCATTTCCATGCACCTGCCCAATCTCTATCCAAAGGAAGCCCACGATCTTCGAAAATGCATGCACATTAAATGGAGGAAATCTTACGCATTCATACAGAAAAATAGCCTTTTCCTATTCAAATTCTCGTGATCTCAAAAATATGGATTCCCCTTTTTTTTTTTTCTATGTTTACTTAGAAAAAAGAAATGGGAAGTGGGAGGGAGCGGACGGGGACACTCACCCACCCACTTAACATTAAATGAATAGGACAGATGGAGATGATGCCAGATTCGATGTGTATGAGATAGAGAAAGAGAGAGAGAGGTGAGAGGATGTTCGTGTGCGACAACAAAGAAATGAACTATTTTACTAAAAAAAGTAACAAATGAGAGGTACCCTAGGCCAACCGAAGGCCACACGTATTCATCCTTCTCCAAGTGTCAAGGTGCATCTCACGAAATATGGACACGCAAACTTGGAAAAACCAACGGCTAAAGGCCGACGTCCCCGGCAACGGCGCCAAATTGTTGAGAAAAGGGGAGCAACAAACCCTAACCGCCTCACATGGAAGTGAGAGGTTTCTCCAAGCTGGGGCAAAGAATGAGAGGAGAGGTTCACCCACGCTCATGGAGTAATGGCAACAATGGCCAACGTCACAAGGAGCAAAGGGGAACATCCTCCCAACCATGCACACACACATGCAAATCCATACACCAAGACCAACGCCATTGCACACAAGGAGGCAAGAGATTAACAAATGACACCTTCTTCCATTACCAAAATGGAGGCCAAGGCCATGGCCAAGGGACCTCCTCTTTACAAGAAGTGAGCCTCTACTTATAGGCTTTGCATAATTCCCCATGTGCTCATTTGGAAAAGTCAAAAAGGTGATTCTCTCTCTAACTGCCAATCTTCTAGGATATTCTAAAGATCAAATTTGTAACAACCCAATCTCCAAGAAGGGCATGCGTGGGTTTTCTACGTGGGGAATCTTTCTAGAAGGGTCATAAAGGTGAGAGACACTATCCTATAGTATGAAGAAATATTAAAAAGGGGTTTAGGAGAGTGTTCATATGGACATCTCCTAATTTACAAAAATAAGGTATTTTCATGAGGGCTAAAGGATGCCATAGCATTATGGGCAACCCTTAGAGTAACACATACACACAAATGCATATGCATACACACATGCATATGCATACACACATGCATATGCATACACACAATCATATGCATACAAACATACATATGCATACACACATGCATATGCATACACACATACATATGCATACACAAATGCATATACATACACACAAATGCATATGCATACACAATGCATATGCATACACAATGCATATGAATACACAATGCATATGCATACACAATGCATATGCATACACAATGCATATGCATACACAATGCATATGCATACACAATGCATATGCATACACACATGCATATGCATGCACAATGCATATGCATGCACAATGCATATGCATACACACATACATATGCATACACACATACATATGCATACACAAATGCATGCGCACATACATATGCATACACACATACATATGCATACACAAATGCATATGCATACACACAAATGCATATGCATACACACAATCATATGCATACACACAATCATATGCATACACACAAATGCATATGCATACACAATGCATATGCATACACACAAATGCATATGCATACACACAAATTCATATGCATACACAATGCATATGCATACACAAATGCATATTCATACACACAAATGCATATGCATACACACAATCATATGCATACACACAATCATATGCATACACACATGGATATGCTTACACACAAATGCATATGTATACACACAATCATATGCATACACGCAATCATATGCATACACACATGCATATGCATACACAATGGATATGCATACACACATGCATATGCATACACAATGCATATGCATACACAATGCATATGCATACACACATACACACATACACACATACACACTGCATATGCATATGCATACACAAATGCATATGCATACACACAAATGCATATGCATACACACAATGCATATGCATACACACATATGCATATGCATACACACATATGCATATGCATACACACATATGCATATGCATACACAAATGCATATGCATACACACATTGGATCAGATGGGATCTTCACATTGGATCAGATGGGATCTTCACATTGGATCGGATGGTATCTCCACGTACAGCTTGGGGAGCGTATGACCATGATGACTCCAAAATATATCACATATGTAATGGAGCTCCAGTCATGGATGCAACCGGAAAGTCAATGCGTCAGCACATTCGACAACTTTGCTCCATAGAATTCGGACATTCTGTAATGCTAAAATGGAGCGAACAGGATAGGGATTCTAAAAGCAATATCACACAATCGATATATGAAGAGTATCGGCCAGCACCTAGGAATCCTATTGTGAGTTCAGAGTGGATTCAACATATGGCACACGAGGTGATGTCTCATCAACGGTGGGAAGCTCGCGATGCTTTTAGAGCAGGCTTACCGAAGCCTATGTGGTTATATTTTGAAGAGTGGGAATCGATTCAGGATGAGTAGCAACATACTCCTAATCGATATCCTCAATAGAGAGATGCGGCGGCCACATGTTTGGATAAGGTTGGAACATCGCATTTAGGTAGCGGCGGATACGACAATATCCGCTACCAATTTGTAAGTATCATGTTAATTATTGAATTTTTTTGTGTTCAACACATCATGTATGTTCATGTAACATTTTGCATGTTTATTATAGGAGTTGGCAGTGGGTCGTCCTCCGACGCGAACCGAAGAATCTTTCGGATATCGTCATGGATTGACTGCACTGTTGCAAGATCTAGAGGGACAAGATGCAATCATTTCATGGGAGAATATTCTATGATTAGGTAAAATTATAGCTTGGTTTTGATTTTTTAGTTGTTGTTTAATAATAAATGTCATGTCAATTTGTTTCATTTTACACATGCTTTGTTGCAGGTGTAAATGTTTTGATCCCCTTACGTATATGCTTTGCCACAATTTTGTATTACACTCCTATGTGGCAATGATGTACTATAATTTTGTATTCGATTCCTATATGGAAGTGCTTTTTCACATTGCCACAATTCTGTATTAAACTCCTATGTGGCAATGATGTACCATAACTTTGTATTCGATTCCTATATGGAAGTGCTTTGTCACACTCTTGTACATCTTTCATTTATGGAATATACAACTTTCTGTACATGATTCATGGTTCATTTTTGCTCATATAAAATCATGTTTTGGCTGTAATTAGAGTACATAACACATGTACTCAGTTTAGAGTTGGGCACAGTGTATTGTCTTTTGCTAAACAACATCACGCTCTAGCAATAGACAACACACTTTGCCCAAAAAAAAATTGTGCGAATATGGTGGTCGGTATAGGCGTCGATACGCGCAGTAGAGTCGTCGTTATGGGCGTCGGTACGCCCAGTAGAGTCCTCGGTATGAGCGTCGATATAAACGTTGGTAATACCGACGCTCATGCCGACGTTTATACCGAGGTGCATACCGACATTTATACCGACGACCATACCAGCGTTATCTTTCCGATGCCCATACCGACCCCAACATCGAGGTTGTGGAAAAATTACGCCCGTTCAATTTCCTTGGTAGCAGCCTCGGTATACCCTCGATGTGTTGTAGTGCAAAAGAGACCAACTTTTACTTTTACGCATGCTTTTCAAAGCTGCTCTCATGTAACCACTATTTTCGACATAATAAAAAATGTTGATATATTTAGGTAGTGATGTGTGTGAACACACTAGGACCGCCGGGGCACTTTTTTCTCTCTTTAGGAGGTTTTTTCCCCCCTTGTATATACGCCTATTGCCGTGATGGGCTATTAATCTTTGTACATTCTCTAAAAATACATTCAATATTATGTGTTATGCTCCAAGCTTCTTCTTCTTCTTCCTTGTGCTATTCACGTGCTTTCGTAGACGTCTGTTGGAAGAAGCCAGAGGCATAGAAGACGCGGAAGCATGTAACGACGGAGCACGGAGCCAATCGAATCTTTTTTCACAGAATTATCTTTTCAAATACTTTCCAAAAACGTCCAAGAGTGATTTTTATCACTATTGTAACATATGTAACATAGAAAACCCCATTTTGTAATCCATAGCTCCATTTTGTGCAAGCCGAGGAGTCCTCGAGCTTGAGGAGCTTAGGTAGAACAAGCGTATCAATTTTCGTTATTTTTAGACACCGTTTACCCTTCCAAATAGCATCTAGGACCTAATGTTTAACTATGCCGGTCACTAGATGTGAAACCGGTCAAAGCTAGTCTAGAAACTATAAAAAGAGCTAGAGAGCTCATTTTTGAGGTTAGCTTGTTGGAGTAGAGAAGAGCTTAGAGCTATTTTGAGCTTGTAAGAGTGCTCTTGAGTAATAGAGTTAATTTCTCACCTTCCATTGTGTCTTGCTTGTCTCTTCGTAGTGTGTGTGTATGTGTGTGTGCATCTTTGTGCTTCTCACCTTCACTCTCACTTCATCTCACATTCACGATCTTCATATCACTCCTATCTCTTTCGCGGATTGACATTAAGGAGGTGGAGCTTCTTAACGTGGTTCTCACCATTGTGCTAGAGCAACACCAAATTTGGCGCCGTTGTCGGGGAACGAGTCTAGGACGAATGTGTGATGGTAAGAGTATAGCAAGAAGTGGCGTTGGAAGGTAAAAATTTCAGTTTTTGTTGTTGTTTTTACTTAGTTTTTAGTGTTTTTCACCTCCCCCACACTCCATCTTCATCACCGCATCATCATCTTCATCTCCAAAAAAATCAGAAAGTTCACTATATCCACCCATTCTCCTCATTTCCCCTCATTTGTGCATGCGAGAGAGTGAGAGAGAGCTTTTGTGCTTGCATGTACTTTTGTGTTCTTGAGTTTTCTTGCAGGTACAGTGCTCCAGAGCATCAGGAAAGCTTGGAAAAGGTAAAATTTTCAGTTTCTGTCAGAGATTTCCGACTGTGTCAGACCATCGCGATGGTCTGCCAAGTGCGGAATTTTTGGTAAGCGACCACACCACGGGATAGGCGACACAAGCGCACACACGAATCTACAGACGCGTCTGCAAAATTCCCATTTTGGTGGACCATCGCGACGGTCTCAGACCATCGCGATTGTGTCACACCATCGCGATAGGCTCACGCCATCGCGACGGCTCGGCCGGACCATCGCGACGGTCTCACGCCATCGCTACGGTTCATTTGGACCATCGCGACGGTTCGCGGACCATCGCGACTGTTCGGTTGACCCACACCATCGCGATTGGCTCACGCCATCGCGCCGACGGTGCCACGTGGCAAGCTAGACGATCGCGACGGTTCACACCTCACGCCATCGCGAAGACACCCTTACACCATCGCGACAACTCGAATTTTGGACCATCACGATTGGCTCAAGCCATCGTGCCCTGATCATCGCGATTGACTCACGCCATCGCATCTGTGACCATCGCGACCGTTCATTTTGGACCATTGCGATTGTCCACGTTGACCGTTGACTGACGCCATCGCGATTGTCCGCCTGATCGAGCCATCGCGATTGCTCACTTTTGGACCATCGCGACCATGCACTTCAGACCATCACGATTGTTCACCTTCACGCCATCGCGAAAGTCCCAGACCATCGCGATTGTGCACCCCCATCGCAAATTTTAGGGTTTCATTTTTTAGCCAATTTTGGGCCTATTTTTGGGAAATTTTTGGGTGATTAGACTCATAGGAGACCCCTTAGCTCATATTTGGAGAAAAACCTGTTTGTCAGTTTTTACCCCCCAGGGCCTGAACGGTCATAACTTTTTCATCCGAAGTCCGTTTTTTGAGCTATTTTTAGATAAGCTATTTTGAGGTTGACCTAGTTTGGGACTAGAAAGCCAGGGGGCAAGCATTAGAAAGTTGGGCAAAAGGGAAGGGACTTAAAAGGTGTATATACTCAAGTGCTTGATCATCCAACTATGAATTGGTCTAATATTGGATTTTTCCAGGTCTAGCAAGGGCAATCAAAGGCAACCAAGGCAAGGCAGTGAAGGGCATAAAGCTTGGGAAGCGCGGCTTCTTGGGCATCAGAGCAACCAGAAAAGCTGACTCGAGGTTGGAAGATTACTCAACCCCCTCAGTCAATTCTTAGCTTAGGATAAACGTTAGCATTGTGGATTAAAGACGATAAGAACGCCTCAAGTTCAAGAGATTAAATTTATCAAGTCCAAGACTAAAGATAAAGGTGTGTGACACGAAAACCTAAAGGAAAGAACATAAGTCTGATGGAACGAGAACTCGAAAGTACCACAGAAAGTCGAATTCCTGACGCATACATTAAGACAAGAATCTAAAGAAATCTAAAAAGAATCAAGAAAGTAATAACAAAGAATCATTGACGATCTGAGCGTGTACTGAGTGTACAAGGAAGAAAATTAATGAACCTTAGATCGGGCAAACATATAGGTAAGTCAGACCGACGAAGCCTTAGATCATCAGAGGCAAGTGTAAGAACTACTGCACGATCGTGGGCTCAACAATTGAACACTAGTTATCCCTACGAGAGCTCAGATACTAGTGATTCAGAAATGGCATTTAGCACAGAAAGACCAGAAGGAGGGTCGAATGTAGCCTATTTAGAAAAACCAGAAGGACCCTATAGAACGCAACTAGAGTTTCTCCGAACCAACCGATTAGGTGCTCGCATCTATGAGGATGGTTTGCGAAGGCAAGTGGTGCAAATGCACAACCCCGATCCACCCATTAGATTGGAACATCCAGTGGGTGAAATTCGAGAGAGACGTGTACATAGACAAGGAAGGAACAATGTACATCTTAAGTACGCAACCAAACAATACCAACGAGTTTGGCGTGATTCAGCCAGAGACGGAAACTAAATCTCAAGGAAAAGAACCATTAGAAGAGCCTAGAACACCTAGAGGGAAATATGTACTGACATGAGTACTAATCCCAGAATGGATCCCTCAGGACAACAGAAGCATAGAGTTGTTTGTAAATAAAGAAACTGATGAAGCCTTTTGGAGATACAAGACAGAACTACTTAGTGAGGTAGGTATCATCACGATATACGAGTTCAAGGACCCGGATACACCTGGAAAGGTTGTATACCTGGATGAGACTTCAGAAAGAGTCTTTGTGGTGCCTGACCACGCTAAAAGCACATACACATGGAGAGGTGAATTGGTATTCCCTCCATCTAGAACGAACATGAATACAAGTCAACAAGGGGCAGGAACATCCTCAGCCCATGGAAATCAAAGAGAGAAAAATAAAGAAAGACCCGAAGTAAGCTTCACTCATCCCATAGGGAGAGATAGAACAACCACGGACACTAATAGAGCGGATAGACAAAGAGATCATGGAATACCAGGTGGTAGAGATGATTTTCCTCTACCTAGACCACGTGAACATGCAAGAATATTGAGACCCACTTAGTTAGTGAAATCCATGAAAAATTACTTTGATGGGACAGGAGATCCCTATGACCATGTTGTAGAATTTAAGCAAGTGCTAAGAGCAGAACAAGTGGAAGACATGTTCATGCAATACAATGCATTTGGGCTAACGTTAAAGAATACCGCTTTAACTTGGTTCCAACCATTGCAACAGAGGCAATTTAGAGACATCCATCACTTTTTAGAGTCATTCATCACTGAATTCTCTAAAAGTGGGATTAGACATGACACGTCTTCATTGATTCATAGCTTCAAACAAACCCCTCAGGAAACAGTTAGACTGGTAGGATGTAGGTTTAGACAATATGTTGAACGATGTCCAATGCAAGAGCTACCCTCACAAGCTAAACAAGTGTCATTGTTCCTAGATGGCTTGTTAAGCTCTAAACTACGCTCCTATGTGTACCTAAAAGAACCAAGAACGCTGGAGCAATGTGTAAGAATTTGTATAGACATTGAGGACAACTTAGGAGACGAGTTGGAACTCTCAAAGGTCTATAAGGACTCAGATTGTTCGTCTCTAGCTTCCACAAAATTGTCTAACTCGATAGAAGACCTAGCAGAAAAAGTGGCCCAGAAACTAGGAGTTTCTAGTAAACCTAGGATACTAATGAACAAGCGTTGTTACACCTGTGGTGGTGATCATATGGCAAATGTGTGTCCCAATGCACCACAACCACAAGCCAACCCTAGTGGCCAATACTGTACAATTGAGAGAAGATACACGAATCATACGACTCAAGACTGCCCATACAACAAACAGGCAGTAAGACAGAACTACCCGCAAGCATACGCACAACCAGGTAGGTATCAAGGCCAATACAATGCTCAGCCTTATTACTATAGGCCTCCTCAGAACTACCCATACCAGGCTCAACAGAGACCTCAACCTGTCTTAGCTCAGCAGCCATCCCCACCAGCGAATGTCATCTCAGTCAAATATGCTGCTGCAGAAGAGAACCTAAGCAGGGCCTTAGTGCCTTCTTCACCTTTGATCACAGAGAGTGACCCGAACTCAAACAGTTTTGACTCCACTCATGTAGATAGTCCACCCGCATATTACACGGAGTCACCAGAACATGTGGAGACATATCATTATGATAGTCCACCAGTGGAACCTAGTTGGGATCCTGACTATGCTAATGTGATGTACACAAACCCAAATCCACGGCCCCAATAAAGACAACAAAGACCACAGGGCCCTAGAGGACCATGCTTTAGGTGCCAAGGAGACCATTTCATAAAGGATTGTCCACATCCTCCGATAGCAGGACAATCACCGTACTATAACATCCAAGGCTTTTGTGCCGATTGTGGTAAAGAGCACATCATAAAGGATTGTCCTAAGAACCCAGTTAATGCTTCAAATGTGACACCGATCAATGTGATAGGTATTGTGAACAACGCAGATGGATCCAACCCTACATACGTGCCTATCCAAGCTATCACAAGAGCCCAGGCGCTCTTACAGAACCAATAGCTTAATCAAGAGAAAGCAGCTGGAAGTAGTGAAGTTGCAGAATCCAGCAGTAAAAAAACAAAATCTTGGAAAGATTCTAGAGAAAGAATTAAGAGAAAATGGAGTAAAAAGATAACTGAGTTGGAAGGAAGTTTAAAGGAATCTAGAGCCAAAATCCTAGAATTGACTTCACAGGAATTGAATCAAGAGAATCCAGCTCAGAAATCAGGATCAGTTTTAGCGGAACCCATACCTGAGAATCTAGACATGATGTTTCGTGCATATCAGGCTAGATTAAAAGAGGGACCTCTAGTAGCTGAAATGAGTAAAAACTACCCTCGAGCTGATCTAGAAATTGAGAGAACTAAACTTTGTATGAAGATGGTAGAATTAGCACAAGCTTTGTTCGAAGCCTCTAGATATCTTAATTGGAATAACATGGCAAAACCGGAACTACACTTTCAAGGACTAATGGAGAGGATAGAATATTTGATTGATAGCAAAGAGAAAAAGGATCAGCATAAGAACCCCATTGTCCCAGAGACACAGGAAAGGACTGTACCATCCCTGTCCCAAGTACCCAATACAGAAAGTCAAGACAATTTGTCTTCCATACATAGGTACTCACATGAATTTTTGAGAGAAATACAAGAAGAGAAGTGGAGAAAAGAACAAGGAACCCATCCTCCTATTCAAGAAATAGATGACTTGCAGGAGCAATTTCCACAAGACATCCCCTCTATTTACAATGAGGTAGAGGAGGAACAACTGAGTGAACACACAGCTTTTGAATCTAATTCTTTACAAGAATTACCTCAGTTCACAGGACCTTGGGAAGCAAAGTCTATTAATATGAGAGCACCCACGATAATAGTGAGGAATGAAGAATCAATAATACCTAGAAACACGGAAGTGATCAAGAATACCAAAGTACAATGTAACCTCACTCTAGAGGAATTGTTAAAGGTTAAACCAGAATTGTGGAAACATGTAGCAAATCAATTCCCAGAGCTTGCTACTACTCCCTCACAAATAGGATCACAAAATAAGGTACCAGAGATATCCGTAGAAAAGATTGGAGATGTAAGCGAAGGAGAGGAAGGTAACACTTATCTTTCGATAACCCATCAGGGCTACACCACGAAAGCCATCTTAGATTCAGGAGCCGGAGTAGCCATAGCTACCACCGCTTTATGGAAACGTTGGGGTAAGCCAGCATTAAGACCCACCAGGATGAAGCTACAAATGGCTGACGGACACATAGAAAAACCATTAGGCTTACTAGAAGGAATATCTCTCACCACTTGTGGTGTAGAATTTGAGCATACTTTCGCCATTTGTGATTTTAGTAAAAATCACGCTTACGAGATGATATTGGGACGACCATTCATGCGTCAGTTGCAAATTGTACAAGATTGGGGAACTAATTCTTTGTACTTGCAACATTTAGGAGTGACTACCAAAGTCAATCTTAAAGACTATTCACATAGAGACGTACCCCCAATACAATGGAATACCATCCATAAGACACCAGTAGAGACGGAATCCGTGCACTCATTAGAGTCAGACCCTTCATGGTTGCACGAGGACACTCATTTATGGATGTGTAAGATAGCCAAACAAGAGGAAGAAAGGTTAGAAGCAAGGACCTTAGGTGCAGAACAACATCCAAGAACCCTTCAAGACCCAGCTTATGCACCTGTAGTATTTCCAGATGAAGAGTTTGAACCCCATGGTTGGGCAGAAATCCTAGCAACCATGGATGTAGCCATCAATGAAGAACAATGGACACCCCACTGTGACGAGGATGGCTATGACATTTCTGTTTTCACGATAGAGCCAATCATGAGTGAATCAATTTTAGAAGAGTGTGAACCTAACACTGATGCATTTGAGGAGGCAAGCGATTTCGATTTAGAATTAATTATCATGGACCCACCCTTTGCATCCAAGGAAGAATATTTCTACGAGTTAGAGACTCACCCTCAGAGACACCAGGAAATTACGAATGAGGTGAGGTTAGCCACAGAAGTGACTACTAAGAGTAAAGGAAAGAAAAGACAGAAGAAAGAAACCATGTCAGAAAAAGAAGAATCTTTGTTTGAAGTACCCGAGATTTTCAAGAAATATGAAATCGAAGATAGAAGAATCATGGTACGCATGCCTAATAGAAAGGTGAAGGACAAGTATATGATAACCGAGAGAAAACCAAGAAAGTAATAGTTGCCATAGAAGGAGAAGAAGAAAAATGTACGTACATAGGGCATGATTTGACAGCTGAAGAAGAAGAAGAGCTAGTTGCCCTATTGCGTGAATATAGAGATGTGTTCGCTTGGAGTTACAAAGATTTGAAAGGAGTAGATCGAGACATATGTTCTCATAGAATCCCTATGACTTCAGATGCAAAACCTACGAAACAGAAGCCATACACGTACAATGATAACTACGCTGCGAAGATTAAAGAAGAAATAGATCGTTTGATAGAAGCAGGATTCATTTACGAAATTGAGCATACCGAATGGGTATCCCCCATTGTGGTTGTGCCCAAGAAGAATGGAAAATTGCGTGTGTGTATTAACCTTAAAAAAGTTAATGCCGCCACGATTAGAGACATTTATCCTCTTCCTATCACAGAACATCTATTGGAAAGAGTTGCGGGCAAGGAAGTTTACAGCTTTCTTGATGGATTTTTAGGCTATAATCAAGTAGCCATTGCTCCAGAAGACCAACACAAGACGGCATTTGCCACCGAATGGGGCATATTTGCATTTCGTGTGATGCCATTTGGCTTAACAAATGCACCCGCCACTTTCCAGCGACTCATGTGTCATGTTTCTAAGGAATTCTTACGCAAGAGTTTGGAAGTTTATGTCGATGACTTATGTGCACATTCGAATGTCAGGCAGACGCATATCCCCGAGTTAAGACAAATATTTGACAAATGTTGAGAATATCAGGTTTGTTTGAACCCAGAAAAATGCGTTTTCATGGTCAGACAAGGCAAAATTCTAGGACACATTGTGTCAAAAAATGGAATCTCTACGGATGAGGAAAAAGTGAAGGTGATTGCAGATCTACCTAGGCCGACGAACATCAAAGAGGTACAAGCATTTATGGGTCATTGTGGTTATTATAGGAGATTCATACACATGTATGCAATCATAGCCAAGCCTTTGTACTCTCTTTTAACCAACTTTGAATGGAGAGATGAATGTGAAAATTCATTCAATGAACTTAAACGACGCTTGTGCTCAGCACCTATATTGACTACCCCAGATTGGAGTAAGCCATTCCATGTACATGTGGATGCATCCAATTACGCCATAGGATGTGTGTTAGCACAACCCACGAATGAAGGTAACATAGATCTCCCCATAGCTTACGCGAGCAGACAATTGAACGCAGCAGAAAGAAATTACACCACGACGGAACGAGAAGGATTAGGGATGATCTACGCGGTAAAGAAGTTTAGGCACTACTTGTTGGCCAACAAATTCAAGTTCTTTATAGATCATCAAGCCCTATTGTACCTAGTCAACATGTAACACAGGACGACTAATACGTTGGTTTCTATTACTCATGGAGTATGATTTTGAAGTAGTAGTCAGGAAAGGAAAGACACATCTTAGAGCTGACCACCCTTCGAGATTAACCTCAGGAGAAGCTCCTCAAGGAGTAGTGGATGAATTACCAGATGCATATTTGTTTAACCTTGAGATAGCACCAGAATGGGCTAAACCAATAGTCCCTATTTTGACATATGGACCCAAGAATCCTAGGATAAGGATCACAGAGGGAGAGATTACCAAATCTCAAAGATATCAAATCATAGCAGGAAGCATATATAAACAGGATAATCAAAAGATTCTTGCTTGTTGTGTAGATGAATCAGAACATGCAAATTGGTTGCAATTAGCACACGTAGGTGCATTAAAGCAACATCATTCGAAACATCGAACACTACAGACTCTGCATAAACTAGGAGTATATTGGCCTTCGATGGAAGCAGATGTCTACAAGTTATGTAAAGAATGCCATGTTTGTTGTGAAAGACCACCAGTAGAGCATGCTACATTATATCACATGTCTCTCACACCAGATTGGAGTGAACCTTTAGTGACATACTTGAGGACGAAGACCTTCCCTCAAGGAATGACCTTAGCATGACAATGCAGTCTAGAGCAGGAAGCTCAAGACTATTCACTTATTGGCGATAATCTATACAAAAGAGGACGAGATGGATATCTAAGACAATGTGTTCATGAAAGCGATTATCTGAGCATACTAGAGACTGCACACCAAGGTGTTGCAGGAGGTCATTTTGGACCTGAAAGGATAATCAAAGCCATCCTCTTTGCAGGATTATGGTGGCCCACTCTTCACATGGATGCTCATACCTATGTTAAGAGATGTGATGTGTGCCAAAGAACTCAGTTTCCTACTCGTAGAGATGAAATGCCATTGAAACCCATGATGGGAGGACGTGCATTTTCTAAGTGGGGTATAGACTTTGTAGGACCCATTAACCCCCCTGCGAAAGGTACACATGCTGAATACATTATTGTTGCGACAGATTATCTTACGAAATGGGTAGAGGCAAAAGCCACAAAAAAGAATGATGCACACATGACTGCAAAATTCTTATTTGAGAATGTCTTTACAAGATATGGATTGCCTATAGAGTTAGTGAGCAATCAAGGAACTCACTTTCTAAACCAAGTCATTGAATATTTGTTACAGGATTTTATGGTGATTCACAAGAAATCCGCACCATATCATCCTCAAGCCAATGGTCAGGCTGAAAGCACTAATAAGATCCTTTGTAACGTACTGACGAAACTTGTGAACAACAAACGTTCAGATTGGGACAAACAGTTACGCCACGCTGTTTGGGCATATCGAGTGGCCTACAAGACCATACTCAATGCAACTTCCTTTCAGATGGTTTTTGGTCAGAATGTGGTGCTTCCTTTGGACTTCTTGATACCGACCCTTAAGGTTGCACAAGAACATCAGTGGACCGGCCATGAATTATCAGTTAGAATAATGGACTTGGAACGATTAGGAGAAACCAGGCTAAAGGCAGCAGCAGGAATATACGCAGCAAAGAAACGACAGAAAGCATATTTTGATGCACATGTGAAAGATAAAGGCCTAAAAGAAGGAGATTTAGTTCTAGTGTATACGCTGAAACAGCACGCACGGAAATTAGAAAAGCGAGGTTATGGACCTATGATCATTAACAGACTCTCGACAAGTGGAGCAGTACAATTAGCCACCTTAGAGGGAGATATAATGCCTAATTACATTAGTGGCTGTAGAGTCAAGTTATACCAAGAACCTCTTACTGAGGATATGCTTAGACGACTCACGTTGGCAAAGAAGCGTAAGGAGGAAGAAAATAGAATACGAGCTGAAGCTCAGGCAGAAGCCATAGAACGCATTAAGCGCATAAAGCTAAGAAGACAAGGACTAGGGAGAGAACATTATAACCATCTGGAAACTACACCCAGATATCCCATGGCCATGTGTCAAGTAAAGTCAACCACTCATCCTAGTATAGTGGACAGGAGACCATTCATTACAGTAAGGCTAGAGCACGGCTACCCTTGCCAAGAACTCAGGGCTCTAATTGACTCAGGTGCTGCGACTAGTGCAATTAGATGGTCCCACTATAAGGATTCAGGAATAGAAATGCGGCCAATTGAGGCATACCTCATAGGGCTAGGAGGCATGGAAACCCCTTGCATGGGTGAGGTGGACCTTCCTATCCTCATTAAGGATGTGACCATGACAGCGAAGCTACTAGTGTGCCATGATGACGACCTGATAGAACCCCTAATCCTCGGCCAAGATTGGCTATACGATCACTCAGTGGACCTAAATCTTAGACAAGGCTCCTTACAGATTGGAACCTTAGATCAAAAGCAAGTGATACCGCTTGACTTCCCTAACGGCATTCCAACTGAGGTTTGTAACCCTAGACCCTATGAAATACATGCGACGGAAGACCGGAAGATCTTTGATCAGATCAGTCACGTTACGTCTACACCAACCCACTCGGGCTTGGCTATGGACAGTTGTCAATCAGAAGGACGACAGGAGATCTTTCCTGGGGCTTCCTGCAAACTAGAAGGGGCAGCTACCCAACCGCTAGGGCAGATGGACACAATCAGCGGTCAGGTGGGTTGCATCAGCGGATATATGGGCACAATACCCTGCGGTGCTCATCCTTCCAAACTTGCTGCGGACTGGCCTAGATTAAAGATAAATAACGAATCACTTCCTAATGGGCAGGTCACGCAAGTGTTGGATCTCCCTTCTTTTCCAAAGAAGAGCGTCCACTGGACCTCTCAAACCCAACCACGAAGGAGTCAACCACAATAGAGGAACCCAAACCGACGACACTATCAGACAAGGCAAAGAAAGCAGCAGTATCAGCATCACAGAACAAGTGGCACGAGACAAATATGGGTGCCAAAAGGACAACAACCACAAGCTATTGGCAACACTGTAGACGAGAACAAGACAAAGTTTCAACAAAAGTAGAGTCAACATCCAAAGTCCCCTCGATCTTCTTCTACAAGTACAAATACTCGACAGATTTGGATCGCCAAGAAATACCTTATCCATAGACCCACACCCACGCAAATTTGGGTACCCAAACAATGTATTATAGCCCAACCCTCTAGCCATGTAATATATACCCCTCCGAAATCTTTCCATCCCTCAATACCACCAAACCCGATACTACTTTTTGTCCCTCAGCAGAAACTCACCACCCACTCCAAGACTCTTAGGAAATGGATACCGAAACGTATCCAGACGTCTTCTTGTACCCCCTTATCTAACAATTCTCCCACCCCGTTTAAACTACACCCTTGTAATAATTCACCCTCAACTAAACCTTGTATGAATTCACACACCATAACCCCACGCCCCGCATAATAAAAGCTCATCAAGCAATGTATGCATAATTTGACCATGTAGGCGTCTAGAGACCTGCATTAGTTTTGCAAATAATCACTCCACTAACCACCTCACAACACCTGGCTACACGGGTTACACATCGGTTATGGAAAGGGATTGCGGTCTCACCTTAATGGGATCATAATTAATTTCCATACTAATGTGCTAATCTTTTGTAGCAGATCTTTTCCATTTGCTCGTCAGTCATCATGCAAATCGAAGCAGGACCATCAGAAGCTGGCCCAAGCACACCAATGGCCAATATTGGAGAATTACTCACGGAATCTCATCCGACGATGCAATCACCAGAGTTTCAAGGTTTTCCAGGACCCATGCCAATCGACGATCCTCCTAGAGGATATACCGAGAAGATTCATCGTAACTCTCACTGGTTTCAAGGCCTAGCAGGACCATTAGTAGATGCTGATTTCATAATTGAGGCCAATTTGGCATTTGATCTTCGCACATGGGCCAAGTACCAGTTCTTTTCACGAGAATTTGAAGGACTACAGAATACACAAGATTTAACGCACGTTTGGGCACGAGCGGGATTTACAGAATATTTTAGTGACCCTCTGCCTAAACCCGATTTTTATCGATGCTTTTACCTAGTAACCACCTTGACAGCCTCAGAGAACAAGGATCTACCCGGCACATTCATGTTACCATCCTTGGTAAATGATCCTCCATTCAAAAGGTTTTATTTGTCTAAAGATTTAATTCGCGCAGCTCTGAAAATACATGGAACACACACTCCGACGGAGCGAGAACGGCTAGTCCCAGAGCAGATGAAACGTGGTGACGTTACTAAGTGGGAGGACATTTCAGCTATAACCCCTGAGCTCTCCAAGCCATTGCGGATATGCATGCAGCATTTTGCTTTCCCAGCTCAGGATCGTTTTACCATGCCCCACAAAAGAATCTGGTTTGGATTATACTTAGCATGTACTGGACCTCAAATGGTTGATCTAGCTAGCTGGATAATTGATCAGCTCTATTTGGCACAACATAGATGGGAGCGAAAGAAGGTCATCAATGGATGTTGTGCACTTACAAGGATTATATATATGTGTTTGGCATATGATTTACCCATAGAGCGCGCCATGACGAGTGAGGAATTGAAAGCATTCAAAGGGACCACTAAGAAGGCTAGAAAGTCGAGCAAAGGTAGAGCAGGAAAGCGGATGAGAGGCACTATCCCGTGCTTACAAGTCCCGGAATCACCCTCACCACAACCATCTCCAGAGCAGTCACCAACCGCAGCCACTCCCACGGTACCACCAATTCGTATACGGTTATCAAGACCAGTTACGCCGGAGGGCACCACCAGTACTGTTGCACCTCAAGCAGCCACTGCTCCAGAACCTACAACCACGGCAGCAGAAGTTCCCACCACCATTGGTGCGGAAGCCTTCTCTTTTCCAATACCCCATTTAGAAGCAGAACAAGGAGCGCCACTAGACACAACGTTTGATTTTGAGATGCCCGATGCATTCTCCAATGAGTTCCAGTTTTCAGAAGGACAAATGTTTTCTCAAGAATTTGAAAGGCCCAGCTATCCCACCACACCCCGGGATCAGCCACAAGGACAGATCGTGTCTAGCTCTGATGACGAAAGAACAGCAACCGATGACGACGAAGGCGACGACGAAGCTAGCCAGGGAACTCAGGAATCCCAAGAGCATGAACAGACAGATGGCCAAGGCCAACAAACAAACACACATGGTGATACAAGTACCCATGAAGATGAAACTTACGAAGCAGTAGCTTACACACTGGCTATTAAGAAGCTATATAGAACTATCGAAAACGTTTGGGCGCGGAAAAAGCTGACTGAGGAAGAGAGTCAAGCCATAATAGAACAGGAACTTATCACAGGCGGATTCGAAGACGCATACATCAAAGGATTCTGAGAGTTAGTCAAATCAGTAGGCTCCAACGAAGCCCTCAAGTACGTGCAAAGAAAGCCACTACCACAGTTTGACCCCCGCAGAGTACGACTACTTTCAAAGCCCGGCGAATACATTCGTGTACCAACAGGAGCATAGTCTCAGAACAAGCCAGGGAGGCACACCTCGTCCCTGAAAGTTCGTTGGCAGCAGAAACCATCCTTGTAGATTCCCCACCCCGCGCTACAACTGTACATACCTCAGTAGTCACTGAAGTACCGACCACCCCAACCGCTCCTCCATCACCGCCCGTCCATCCAGCTTCCCCTCTTCACCCTCCTTCTCCTCGACCAATATCTTCTATCGCTGGTGACGTAGCAAAAATCGTCTTTACGGCCACTCACCCCACAATTCCCGCACCCACTAGACCTAGCCTACCCCCTCACACACCCACCTTTCTATCCAGCCCATTCCTCCATCCATCTTTCCCGTCCTTCCCCACACATCCACGACCCCTTTTCCCATTCCCACCGCCATTAACCTTCTCCCCCGTCTCACCTCCCCGACCCACTGTAACCCCTCTTTCGCCTTTCCACCCAGCTGCACTAGCCAGTCCCCCTGTAGATTACTCCTCAACCTTTGTAAATCCTGTATTTACACCAGCACAAGCACCCACAGTCACACCCATATTCATAGTCACCGCACTGGACACGTCCAATGACATGGACATCTCACCACCCACTGCACCATCACTCACTTCACTCACGGCACAAACATATTTAGGCACCTCACAATTTTCCACAATCACCACAGCATCCACCTTCCCACCCCCATTCCCCGTTCCCTTTGCATCTACACCCACTGCATCTTCATTTAGCACCCCATTAATACTATCACCCACTGTAGATAATGCATTTCAACAAATGTTCATGTGTATGACGCAAGTAAGAGATGAGTTCACATCTCTTGGAAATAATTATCAGCAGCTGCAGAGGACAACCAATGACTTACAGTCACAGCTTAATTTATTGTCTATTGAGAATGCCTCACTGAACAGCCGCTACCAAGAATTACGAGAGGCCTATCATACATTAGAACTAGAAAATGAAGAAAAGACCAAGGAAGCCACTGCTGACCTGGATAACTTATTAAGAGCCCAGACAGTCTGCAATGCAATGCTAACACGAAACATGGGCTTACTCAGAAGACATCTAGCAGCAGCAAAGGAAGAAAACCAGCGCTTACAGGACCAGAATCGAGAAAACTTAGAAGCAGCCCTAGACCATCCAGACCAACCACTCAGTCCTAGTCGGTTCAAAGCCATTCCCTCAGACTCGATGAGGATGCTGCTAGAAGATCATGTAAGACTGCTAGATGACTACGACCGCATGAACGAGGAGTTACAGAAACTCAAAGAAGATCATAAATTACTCCAGTTACGAGCACCGGCACACCAAGACATACCAGCACCTATGGACCCCTCTCCTGACATATTAGAGGAACTCAACGCATTTTACGGGCCCAGGTATCAAACCTTGAATCAAGGATTGCAGTATATCAAGCACCACCAAGGCCAAATTCCCCACCTGAGCTACCAGCTGAGGAAGAAATTGTCACCATCCCGGTGGAGGAAACGTTTGAAGAGGCGTACGAGCCACAACCCATCCCAGGCGGACGCGTCACGGCCGAAGGCCAGATGACTTACGAACTCCCGACCCCCGCGTGGATGAAGACTATTGAGGAATTTGGGACAACGCACTCAGCTAGAGTAGAGGTACAATTACATGCCATGGCGATGATCGAAGAAAGAATTTTACAGTCTCCATTCTTTGCTCACTTGGCCCCGCGACGATACATATCTGGGCATGAGCTACAGTATAAACCGTATTTTATGTTAATGGCCGAATACCAGTTAGCCATTAAGAAAGAGACAAGTAAGAAACCATCACATGCGACTCAATTCGAGGAGGACGATCTACCACTTGATGCGCAGCAAGGAGAGATCTATCAACCAGAGTGGCACAAAGATTTACTACAGAAGTATCCAGAAATGATGAGTACATGGGTAAAGGCACCTTTGCATTTAAAGTACAACCCATGTTGGGGACCAGTACCACGACGCCGCTCCTGGACAGCCTTTGCAATTAAGGTACAAAACAATAAGCAGTGCCAGGATTGGTTGAATTACCCCTATTTTAAGCCACCCATTGGGTTACCAACTGTAGGCTACATGATGGCTACAATTCGCCACTGGCTCCCTAGATTAAAGCATATGGACGATATAGCGGCGCATATGACTGTCAAAATCTTTGACATGATGCAAATGATTTTTAAAGTCTTCCGACGCGTGAAGGCACCTCATGTAAACACCCCGGGTTTTGAGCATGGCAATTTTGATCTGGTATATGATATGAGTACAATGCCATTGCTATGGGTGTGTTATGCCTGGCATTGCAGAATAAAGTATCTACCGACGTGCTACAAGCAGACGTTCGAAGAGATGTTCACAACCGGCTTCTGGGAATACCATTCAGAGGTATTCATAAGCAGGCCTACACATTTATTACACTTATTTGCCTGTGAACGAATGGTCTATTCCACACACTATCAACTCCCGCCACCGAAAGAACCGCAACCAATAGACTGGGAGAAACTCGAGGCCGATCTGGCCAGAGGCATTCGTATCTCCGAGCACACCCTCGCTCAAGACCTCCTACAGAACTATATTCGGCAGACCTCACAACAAGGTTCTGTCAGGGACGACAGAAGCGAGAGGGAGGGGGGTGTTGGAAGCAGCCAGAGGCATAGAAGACGCGGAAGCATGTAATGACGGAGCAGGGAGCCAGTTGAACCTTTTTACAAAGAATTATGTTTTCAAATACTTTCCAAAAACCTCCAAGAGTGATTTTTATCACTATTGTAACATATGTAACATAGAAAACCCCATTTTGTAATCCATAGCTCCATTTTGTGCAAGCCGAGGAGTCCTCGAGCTTGAGGAGCTTAGGTAGAACAAGCGTATCAATTTTCGTTATTTTTAGACACTGTTTACCCTTCCAAATAGCATCTAGGACCTAATTTTTAACTATGCCGGTCACTAGATGTGAAACCGGTCAAAACTAGTCTAGAAACTATAAAAAGAGCTAGAGAGATCATTTTTGAGGTTAGCTTGTTGGAGTAGAGAAGAGCTTAGAGCTATTTTGAGCTTGTAAGAGTGCTCTTGAGTAATAGAGTTAATTTCTCACCTTCCATTGTGTCTTGCTTGTCTCTTCGTAGTGTGTGTGTATGTGTGTGTGCATCTTTGTGCTTCTCACCTTCACTCTCACTTCATCTCACATTCACGATCTTCATATCACTCCTATCTCTTCCGCGGATTGACATTAAGGAGGTGGAGCTTCTTAACGTGGTTCTCACCATTGTGCTAGAGCAACAACGTCTAACTCCAACAATTGGTATCAGAGTAGGACGTCGCTTCATCTAGGGCGCCGTCGACACTCCTCCGTTTGTAGTCTCAGAATTGCACGAATTTTGGTGAGCATACTCAACTTGTTTTCGAGATCAAAACGGCTTCGCTTTTTGGTGCCGAAATCGCGATTTGAGCTCGTTTCATCCTCCGAACGCACTATCGTAGTGCTTGTGCAGGCTATTTTGTCTTTTTATGCCAAAGGTATATACCAATTTTTGTTAGACAATATGAGCATCTCGAAGTCTGCTACAGGTCTATCGGAATTCGTCTGGGCAGTTCTCTTCAACTTTTTGAGATATAGTCAATTTTCAACATCAAGGTATTTTAGTCACCGGCCATGGCTGAAAGCAGTGATGTGTTCCGTATGTTGGCTATTGAGGATAAGTTGGATGGTACCAACTACCCGTTATAGGCTTATATGATGCGACATGTGTTGTTTGCAAAAGGATTGTGGAACATTGTGCAGGGTGTCGAAAAACATCCTATCACACCTGCAACTGTTACAACTGCAGGTACTGAAGCTAATGCAGAAGGTGTTGAAGATGATGATCTTCTGCATATTCCTGTTCGTGCTACGATTTTTGCTGCACCTACTGTAGAGAAGATTCGTTGGGATGGCAGAGATGCCCAGACACATGCATTGATAGTTTTGTCTGTCAAACGTGTCGTTATTCCTCACATTCGCTCTTGCAGAATAGATAAGGATGCTTGGGATACACTTAGCACATTGTACCAAGCTAGGAATGAGGCTCGTGTTGCTTACCTTTGAAAACAGTTGGAGAGTGAGCACATGAATGAAGATGATTCTATGGATAGTTTCCTAAAAAAGATCAAAGACTTGAAGGAACAGTTGGTTTCTGCTTATGAGGTTATACCAGATAGCTCACTTGTGCAGACTGTTCTGAATGGTCTTCCTGATTCATATCAGAGTTTTGCTTCTACTCTTCGGTTGATGATGAAAGGCAATCCAAATGCCTTGTCATTTGAGGAGTTAGTCTCTGTTATGTTGCAGGAAGATCAGTCCAGGCAGAATAGGTCCATTATGCATGTTGCAGATCAAGCTTTCCCGGCTAGTCAGAAGGGCAAAGGAAAATGGAGCTCTTCTACTAGTAAGCAGAAATCTACAAATGCTGCACATTCGAAGAACCAAGACAAAGATGAGAAAAAATCAAAAAAGCAGAAATTGTTTTGTAAGTACTATAAAGGGAATGATCATATCATAAAGAACTGTCCAAAACTGGCTACAAAAGTGGCAAAGAAGAAAGAGGCTGGAATCGTTGTTGCAGAAGCCTCTACACCAAAAATGGAGATTGCTAATCTTGTTCAGGAAGAAGAATGGGCATTTACTACTGTTTGCAGTTTTGACCCATCTTCTCATGAGCAGTGCATGTCTGCAGTAGACTCAAATGTTTGGTACTTTGATAGTGGGGCGACCAAACATATTACCTCGCAGCGTAGTTTCTTCTCTTCACTCGAGCCTGCCCCTACAGGGAATACTATTACATGTGCCAACAACTCCTCTTATCCTGTTATGGGAGTTGGTAAGATCATTTTGACTACTGCTGACGGTAGTTCTTTCACTTTGTCAGATGCTTTATTTGTGCCAGGGATCAAGAAGAACCTGTTATCAGTTTCTGCATTAGCCAAGATTGGCTTGGTTGTGAAATTTGTTGATGATAGGTGTACAGTTCATGATCTGTCAAATGGTGATGTGATTATTGCTTCTGGCATTTTATGTCATGGGTTATATAAGCTCATAGACTATGAAAGATCTGTAAATGATTTGGCATGTGTAGTAAATGATTCTTAGGCTATGTCAGATGAAAAGCTTTGGCATGCACGCTTTGGTCATTTGAATTTTGCCAGTTTGCTACGCCTGCAGAAATCTGAAATGGTGTCCTCTTTGCCCAGACTTGAGGCACCTGGAAAACATGTTTGTGAAGGCTATATTTTGGGCAAAATGCAGCATTCATCCTTTCCAAAAGATGGTTCAGTTCGGGCTACTCAGAAATTGCAGCTTGTACATAGTGATGTCTGTGGTCCTATGCAGACACCTTCTTTTGGGAATTATCTTTACTTCGTGACTTTCATCAATGATTTTTCTAGGCATGCATGGGTATATCCATTGAAGAAAAAGTCCGAAGTGTTCATGTGCTTCAAAGAGTTTTTGGTTCTGGCTGAAAAACTGTCAGCATGTAAAATGGGTACCCTCTGTTCTGATCAAGGGGGGGAATATATGTCTTCTGATTTTAATGCATTTCTGGCTGAACGTGGGATAAAACACCAGTGTACAATGCCATATACACCTCAATAGAATGGAGTTTCTGAATGAAAGAACATGTCACTCATGGAGATGGGGAGGTGTATGGTCAAGAGTCAGGCTTTACCACATAGTTTCTAGCTTGAGGCTATCATGTGTGCAACATATGTACTGAACAGGTGTCCAACTAAAGCACTGCAGTCTATCACTCCATATGAGGCTTGGCATGACCGCAAGCCATCTGTTGCTCATCTGCGTGTTTTTTCTTGTTTGGCATATGCATTAGTGCCTGAACAACATCGCAGAAAATTGGATGATAAAGCAATAAAATGTACCTTTGTTGGGTACAGTTTTGAAAGTAAAGGCTATCGTCTGTATCATCCATAGACTAAATGCATTCTGGTTAGCCGTGATGTTGTTTTTGTAGAAGATGCCATTCAGCCATTGCTTTCATGTACTAAGGAGACATCTGTTAGCTCCAAAGACATGTATGATACTTTGCTGTCTCTTTTTACAGGTGGACAGTCTAGTGCTGGTCCCAATGAGGCAACTTCTCAGCCTTTGCAGGTTTCATGTGATGATGTAAATAATTCCATTTCTGATGCAGATGTACATGATGCACTTATTGATGAGAGAGCTGATATTGACCAGGCAAGAACTATGCCAAAATGGCTGGTGTAGACCTTGCATGACAGCAAATTAGATGCACCTCTATCATATCGTACTCGTTCAGGCTCTCATAATGCCTCTTTTGCATCAGATTGATATGCTATGGCTGCATCTAGTCTCAATGATGAGAATGAGCCTGTTTCGTTTGATGAATCACAAAATTCAGAAAAGTGGATGGCTGCTATGCAATCTGAATATGATGCTATAATGAAGAATGGTACTTGGTCTGTATGTGACTTGCCTCCTGGAAAGAAGGCCATTGGCACTAAGTGGGTATACAAGTTGAAGCGTAAACTGGATGGTACAATTGACAGGTATAAGGCTAGGCTTGTTGCAAAGGGTTATGCACAGGAAAGAGGCATTGATTTTGCGGAGACCTTTGCACCTACATGTCGTATGACTACTGTTTGGAGCATATGTGCACTTGCAGATCATCATGGTTGGAATGTACATCAGTTGGACATTAAAACAACATTTCTGAATGGTGACTTGCATGAAGAAGTGTATGTTTTTCAGCCCGTGGCTTTGTGCAGAAAGGGCATGAAAACCAGGTGTGCAGGTTAAAGAAGGCATTATATGGTTTAAAGCAAGCACCACGTGCTTGGTATGACAAGATACACGCCTATCTGATTGCACATGGTTTTGAGAACAGTCCAACTGAAAGCACCTTATATGTTAAGCGTGCTAATGATGTGCTTCTGATCATTGTTATCTATGTTGACGACATGCTTCTCACTCGTCCTATTGAGAAGCATATTGCTGATTTTAAGGCTGATTTGCATGCCTCATTTGAGATGTCTGACTTGGGGTATTTGCATCACTATTTGGGAATTCACATTATGCAAGTTGATGGTGGAATGGCTTTGTAAAAAACAAAATATATTAACACATTATTGCAGGGTTTTGGCCTTGAAGACTATAAGCCTATTGCCACTCTTATGGAGACAGGTTTATGATTGAGTCTTCATGATGCTGGAAATGCATTTGATGCTGTTCTCTATCAGCAGGCTGTTGGATGCTTGATTTACTTGTGCATTACTCGACCAGATATTCAGTTTGCTATCTCAGAGATGAGCAGGTTCATGCATTGCCCAGGAGTCAAGCATTGGTAGGCAGTTAAGCGCATGTTTTGCTATTTGAGTGGTACTCGACTACATGGGTTGTTTTATCCCAAGGGGGGATCACTAACGCAAGATTTGCATGCTTTTCTGACTCTGATTGGGCTGGATGCTATGACACTCGTGTTGGTGCATTTTACCCAAGCCTACATGCTTGATATGCTTGATATTATCCTCATTTGTAAGTCACATGTGTAGTCATGTGAACACCTCTTGTAAAAGAGTTCATTTTTATCTCTTGTAATTGAAAAACGAAAAAGGAAAAAGATAGCTTACCTCATCCATGATGTAAAAGAAAATTCGTGGGTCTAACTACCTAAACCCACGAATTTTTGAGCTGAGGGAATATCTCCTAACTTTGCGGATCACTTTTAGGTGGAGCCATTCGAATTCGAATTCAAAATTCCCTCCAAGAATAGCTATAAAAAGAGCAAGAAGGAAGAGGCGATTAGCAAGCCTTGTACATGACCACTTCATGTCATTTTGTAGAGATTGAAGAGCTTAATCCATAGCTCTATCATTCTACTCCCATTGTGCAAAGATTCATTGCCACTGTTGGTGTAATCATATGTGAATCTATACATTTGTCATTATCTACTTCTCTGTTTTGTTCTCTGTTATACTCACTCAGAGCAGTAACTTCAAAAGGTCATATCTCGAGTTCTACACAACCTTTTTCAAGGTTTTAATGTGCGCTGAATAGCTCTTACTGTCTAGTGTCTGCATATTACTTTTCATGGTCATTGGATTTACAGTTTTGGAGATATCTACATTTTACTGCTCTCTGGTCTATCTCTACAGAGCCCCGAGAATGATGGGCATGTTCTAGAAATTGATGAAACTTGTTCTCAGTTCTCAGTCCATCATTTGAAGTGTTTTAACTTGGATTGGGAAGCTTGCTAAGTCTATTTGCTATGCCCAAAAGGAATTTGTCTAATTCCTATCAGGTTGAGAGCAGTGTTCATTTTTTCCAGCAGGTGTATGTCCAAAAATAACAAGTTTGGAAGCTAGTCATTTCGCAACTAGTCTGTCTTGACTTAAACTTTTGGGATACATGTTCCAAAGTACTTGGCTGATATTTTAGTGGATTTAGGAAGCTCAAAGGATCTACTAATCAACTCTGAAGTCTCACTTGGCTGGTGTGAAGCTAGTTGTAGCAGCACCTACTCATCTTTGGATTGCATCCACCATCTCTCTTCACAGCTTGTGTGTCCACTAGTGGGTTTTGCTTCATGCTTGGTAGCTCATGTATATCTTGGTTGAGCAAGAAGCAGCGACTATTGAGTGTGTGGGGCTCAGACGACTTATGGCTGATTTGGGTGTTGGTAAGACTTTTGCCACCACTATCTTCACTGACAGTCAGAGCGTATTGGTAGTTGCAAGGAACCCTGTGTTCCATGGACATACATTCAGTATTGTGTGTTGTGCTCCAAGCTTCTTCTTCTTCTTCCTTGTGCTCTTTGCGTGCTTCTGCAGACGTCTAAATCCAACAAAAAATTCCTATAAATACATGCACTCTGTGGAATAACGAAACAGAGTGCATGGAGATTCCACCCAATACTTTGTTTTGTCATGTTATCAAGATCTTGCTCATGCATACACAGAGGTTAAGAATGCAAAAAAACACATTAAAAAATAGACACGCCAGGAGACGAGACAGAACGCAGTATTGGGTGCAATCTCCCCCCATGCACTCAATTTTGACAGTCCACATAGTGCATGTATTTATAGGAATTTTTTATTATGTCAAAAATAGTGGTTACATGAGAACGACTTCGAAAAACATGCATGAAAGTAAAAGTTGGTCTCTTTTGTAGAGAGCCTTTGCTTTTAATAACAAAAATCCGCATCTATAGTGATCCTTAGTTGGAGTATTAATTTATTTATGTATTAATATGTTTTGGTGTTTTTGACGTAGCAGCTGAAGGTTCATGAGGGGGCAAAAGGTGTGAAAGGGTAGACATCAATAATCCGATTTATAATTTGTATAGTTTGTAAATAAACCCGCGTAGAGGGTTCTATTATTACAAATAGTTAGAAAAGTATTAGCTAGAATAAGGATTGTTGTAGACTGTGATTTCTGTTATTAAAAGCAAAGGATCTCTACAAAAGAGACCAACTTTTACTTTCATGCATGCTTTTTGAAGCCGCTCTCATGTAACCACTATTTTGAACATAATAAAAGATTCCTAAAAATACATGCACTCTCTGGATTGTCAAAATAGAGTGCATGGGGGGAAGATTGCAACCAATACTCGGTTCTGTCTCGTCTCTAGGTGTGTGTATTTTTCTGTGTGTTTTTTGCATTCGTAACCTCTTTGTGCGTGCTTCAATAGAGTGATTTTGTACTTAACTAAATATTGATAATATTGAGTACCTATGCGTGTAGTAGTGACATCATGATCAATTATTTTCTCAAGAACCAAGATTTCAGATTGTTCTTCAATTAATGGAGGGTCATCAAGAAGTAGAGTGAGTGGTAAAGTTCCTTTAAATGGTTTAAGTAAACTAATATGAAAAGATTTATGTATATTCCAATGAGTTGGTATATCTAATATAAATGAATTATCATTGATTCTTTGTATAATGCAAAATGGTCCATAATAGCATGGTGCAAGTTTAACTTTAGGGTGCTGCAAAATATTTTTGAGACATCTTTTAATGATATGCAATCACACAATATCATTTTCCTTGAATTCCTTGGCTAATTGTTTTGTATTGATATACGTGTGTATCACTCTTGACTTTTCCTAATATGATTGAACATCGTGAAGTTCAAAACGTGATCTTTAGTAATAGAATCAACCATCAGAATGTCCATTTAGGTGAGTGACATGGGAGTGGGAAGCTTTTTTCCATAAACAATTTCAAAAAGTGCACGACTAGTAGTGGTGTGTGTGGTGTTATTATAAGCAAATTGAAGCAATGACAACTTGTCACCACAGTTACTGGGATTATCTAATGAATAACAACACAATATATCAAGAATAGTACTAATTGTAGCCTCACTTTTTTCATTACTTTCGAGATGAAATGGAGAGCTAAAATCTATTTTAGAACCAAAATGTTGAAATAAGGCAACCAAAAAACGATTAAAAAATCTAACATCACGATCAGATAACATTACTTTAGGAAATCCATGATGTGGGAAAATGTATTCAATGAATAATTTTGCACCCTGAGGTGCAGATAAAGCTTTTCTACAAGAAATGAAATATGGATATTTACTAAAGCTATCAACTATTGTCCAAATCATATCATTATGTGATGAAGTGATAGGAAGACCTATGATAAAATCCATAGAGATTTGTTACCATGGTTCGTTGGGAATGGGAAGTGGCATTAATAATCCAAATGGTTTACCATGATGACATTTTACATGCTGACATACAATGCATCAAGAAACATAATGTGCAATATCTTTTGCCATGTGTGGCCAAAAGATAAAATCTTTGCAAGCAGAAATCTTTGCAAGCAGAAATAGTGCTCTGTATGCCTCTATGACCCATGTAAGATGGTCCATGCATTTCTTTGATGAAAAAAATCTTTCAAAGCTTGGGTTATGCATAGACTATGTTGAAAATAAAGTAAACCATGATGAAATGTATATTGTTCATCAGATAAAGATGCACCATTGTTGAAGTCATGCAATACAAATCAGATGCATAAGTGGAAATCATTTCTTCAAAAGAATGAATTTGGATGGCAGAAATATTATGCAAAAGAACAGAATGGGAAGGAAAACGGCTAAGAGCATCAACTACACCATTAGGTTTACCAGGTTGATATTGGATCATGGGTTGGAAATTTTGAATGAAAGACGCCCATTTAAGATGTCGATCAGAGATTAAGGGCCGATTTAATAAATTCTCAATAGCATGTTGATTGGTTTTGATTAAGACTTCATAATCGATAAGATAGTGTTCCCAAATTCGCAAAGCATGCACAATCGCTAACAATTATTTATCATATGTACTATAATTCTTTTCTGAGGGCTTAAGCTTCCTTCTCTCAAATGCAATAGGATGATCATTTTGCATTAAAACAGGACCTATTCATGAACCACTAGCATCAGTAACAACATGAATGAGTTGTGAAAAATCAGGTAACTGTAAAGAAGATGCATGTGAAAGTGCATGTTTGAGTTTTTCAAAGGATTGTTATTGGGTAAGTCCCCATGCAAATTTTATTTTCTTTTTCAATAACAAGGTAAGAGGCAATGCTAAATAAGAAAAATTTTGAACAAACTTCCTATAGAAACTAGATAATCCAAGAAACGAATGAATGTCATTGACTAATTGTGGTGTAGGCCATTCTACTATAACTTTAATCTTTTCTGGATCCACATGCACACCCTCACTTGAAAGAATATGTCCTAAATATTCTAGCTTACATTGAAAGAAGTAACTCTTTTCAAGATTAGCGTAAAGTGTGTTCTCTCGTAGTATGCAGAGTGTCACTTATGCAATGCTCTAGCGTTGCACCCAGTGTGCAATCATCGCTAACATAGTTGCTAAAAGTCGACACAAATAGTGGCGAATAACATATGCATCGCTTATGTAATGTGTATTGTCGCTTATTTGATGCAAAAAATATATTTTTTTATTTCTCTTCTGGAGGATTGTGTATGTGATGCTATCTGAGGCCATCTTTGCATAGGTGACTTTCCTTGTTTTTTTTTGCAATCGGGGCATCACTATGCCCCCTTTATTCTTGTAGTGTTTGGAATATCTTTACTCGTTTGAATAGAATTTTTGAACTACTTATATGCAACTCGTAAACCACAAAGGCAAACTTCCATGGTATCATCATCATGTACATTCACACTGATAGATGCAAGTGACTCAAATATGCTTTTGATTTTTAGGGTGTAGTCACTTACCCACAGGCTCTTTTTCTCAACTGTATGTAGCTCATTCTTGAGCTGCAATTTTTGTGTCTTTATTTTGATCTCATACAATGTGACCAACCTGTTCTAGACCTCTTTTGATGTTTTGGCATCCTCTATGTGCCCAATCATGCTATCCTGTATACTAGTAGACAACAAATACATTACCTTCCATGCTTCTTGATTCCATTTTTTATATGCTCTTAACTTGTCTGTAATCCGATTCCTATTTGGTAACTGTGAAGCATTTTCATTCTCTCCTTTGATGTCCTTCTAGTAGCCTTTTCCCATTAGGAATTTTTTCATTCTGAATCTCCAAGCATGGAAGTTGTTCTTGTTGAGCTTATCGCTCATAGCCTAACTCATTCGATCAACATTTGCCATTTTTGCAGCAATTCACAACATTGCAAAGACACTAAAAACAATACCTCTACTTGAACACTCTCACACTAACATGAGAGTTCGATCTCAGAAAAACATAGTTTTCGTGTATCAACAATACACTAAATGAATCAAAATTATGGATCTCAAATATTTTAGTGTTTCCAAACAAAAGGCAAGTTAGATTACACTCAATGACTTAAAATTTTGGACCTACTTTTTCAATGGGCCCCACCTTGCGGGCTTGAAATGGAGATCTAGATGGGCCCAAAGCAGTAATCTGAGAAAAACTAGTAACCCTAAACGAATAACACTAAAAAATAAGTTGACACCTTCTACCTTCACACCAAATTTTGTAGCAATCTAGGGTCGTTTGTGAAGTGTGCATTCTCCATGCCTTCTCATGTGATCTTCATTGTTGGCCTTCTCCACAAGCTCTCTACAATGACACTGGCTCTAATACCATGTCACAAGAAAGGAGAAATGGAAGAATGATCTTCTTCTTTCTCTTCTATTACATAAAAGGAATATACAATAGTGAACTAATGAGACAAAAAAAACTAGTGCAATATATAAACAACAGTACATAAGGAAAATCCTAATGTCCACAAATGAGTGATTCGGCAAGAAACAAATGTGCCATCACTCTTGGTAGATAAATCTAGTAAAGCTCAATGAAGTATCCTTGAAATATACTGGCATAGCCACTATACATGTGAGAGAAATGAAAAGTGATATGTGTCATCCTCAGTCATCACATGTTGAGCTTGATATCTCAACACAAACAACCCACTAAACTCTGATAACTATTTTTGTCTTCAATTTGCTTTGCTTCATGAACACTTAGCTTTTGATTCATCTCCATGGATGTATCTACAAACTTTGAGTTCTTAATGTTGAACTTAGCAAGAATATCTTTGATATATTCCCTTTGTGTGAGATACATACCCTTTTATGTATACACTACTTCCAATCCTAGGATGGATGTGAGCTTCCATAGATCACAGATTTTGAATACTTCTTTCGTTTGAAGCTTGATCCTCCTTACATGATTACCTATGATTATTATATCATTAACATATACACATAGGTATATGTCTTTAGACTGATTCCTCTTATTGAAGAGTGAAGGACCTACTTTTCTAACCATGAATCCTTTATCCTATGAATAGGTGACTAGCCTATGATTCCGAGCCCTTGGGGCTTGCTTCAAACCATATAGGGCCTTCTTGAACTTGCATACATTTTCAAGGAATGATGAACGTTCAGAACTAGGAATTGGAGCCATATATACCTCTTGAGATATCCAACCATTTATAAATGCAATCGTTACATCCACTTGATAAATATTCCAATTATTGGAGGCTCTACTGCTCATAGGCACTTTCATAGTTGGTGTTTTTGCCATAGGTGGAAAAGTTTCTTCATAGTCAATCACTTGTGTTCGTGAGTAACCTTTGTCCCTAAGTCTTGCTTCATACATGTTGATAGTTGCATCCGAGTTTTTCTTTACCCCTTATATCCACCTTGATCCTATGATCTTCATGGATGAAGTCTTGGGTACCAGCCCCCAAGTATGGTTTTCTTGTAGGGCTTCAATCTCTTCCTCCATGGCATTCACTCTCTCTTTTGCTTCCTCATAAGATGAGGGCTCCTCAAAGTTTGAATTGTGTGCTAAATAGATAGAGTGTTTAGTGACCAGTGATGTGTCATAGCCATACATTTCTGACTTCTTCTTTTCTCTACTTGACCTTCTAATGGTTTGTTCAGAGGATTCACATACATCCCTCAACTCCACTTTAGCTTTACCTTTGGATTTCCAAGAGTCAACTTCTGTCCTTGGAGTCTTCTGATCATCTTCAGAGTCACTTAATGCTTCAAGTATGTGGTCATTCTTTCTTAGCAGAGTTGGAAAGTCTTCCTCTAGTTCATAAGGTAGCTTGATTCTCTTGCAATCATCTTTAAATCATGAGTTGTTTTCATCAAACACAACATCTCCACTTAATATGAATCCTTTGTTGCTTGGATATTATAGTCTAAAACCTTTTTGGTTCAGGTCATAGCCTATGAGCACACATTTGTGTGCCTTAGGGTCCAATTTACCTCTTATCTATGAGGGAATGTGTGCATATGAAATGCACCAAAAGATCCTACAATGGTCCAAGCTAGGTGATCTTCTTCGATTCTATGCCACATATGGATATATGCCATCAAGTGCCTGATGGTAGTCCCTTTACCAAATAGGTGGTAGTAGATATTGCCTTTACACACAAGTAGTTTGGAAGTTTTTTCTCATTGAGCATGGACCTTTCAACCTCCACAATCTTCCCTCTCCCACTCCATTATGCTCAAGTGTGTATCTCGTGGTGATTTCTCTTTTGATTCCTCTCTCTAAGAGATAAGAATCAAATGAATTGGAGAATTACTTTCCCCCTCGACTTGACCTTCATCTTTTTAGGGGCTTACTTGTTTGAATCTCCTCATGATTTAAATATACTAAAGAATATAACCAACATCTTTATGCTTCATGAAATATATTATAGCCCATTTCTTACAATCATTGATGATTCTTTGCTTGGTCCCCAAACATCTATGTGGACAAGCTCCAATAGATCTCCATGTATGTAGACTTTCTTCGTGAATGGTTACCTACGTGACTTACCAAACTGACATGCACCACACTTGTATATCTTGTGTTGCTTTGATATGTTGTGTAGTCCAAGCACAGTATGATATCTACTCATTTGTTTGAGGTCTCATTCTCCAATGTGAGCTAGCCTCTTATGTGAAACCTCTAATTATGATAGGGTTGGAGTGCCATTGTTGAACAACGAGATATTCTTGTTGTCATGGAGTTCAAATGTGAAAAACCTACTTGGCTTCTCTCCCTTGGATATCTTCTAAAATATGTGAGATGGGTCCTCAACTTATGCTCCATGCTTGCTAAATCTCACCTACAGATGGTAGAAACATAAAGTAATTTTCTTAGTAAGTTCATGTTACTTTTAATGCCTTCACATTACCTATCTTCTCAACTGGATGTCTTTTGTCATATCCTATTTGGATTTCATGTTTGCTCTTTGGATCTTCCAAGTCTTAGAGTAGATCCACATTTCTTGCCACATGATGTGAGCATCATGAATCTATGTAGAACACATCTTCATCCAAATTAGCTTCCTTCATTGTCATGTTCATGAGTAAAAGTAAATCCTCTTGAACTTGATCATATGTATAGTTGTTGTAGTCTCTCTTTCCTTTGTATCTTCCTTGATGATTTTTTTGTAAGATTTGTTTTATCCATAAGAGTTATTCAATGTGCCTCTTGAACTTCCATTGTTTCCACTATTGTATCCTCTTCCTCTTTGATTCCTTGGGATCTTGAAACTTTGAAAAACCACATATGGAACAAGGTGATAATATTTGAGCTCTCCACCTACCTTATCTACCTCCTCTTCCTCTTCCTCTTGAGCCTCTACCTCTACCTGCAAAATTGGCATGAGAGTTACTTTCTTCATCATTTGGTTTCTTACCTTTCCCTTTTTTGTCCTTGCCTTTATTATTATCTATATAGAGGGGAGAGGATTGCTTACCTTTCTTGATCTCACCATTCTTGGCATAGCTTTGCTTGATGTGTGAAAAGTTTCCCCATGATTGTGTTGAAGTCATATACTTGCATGACCATGTAGAGGTCCATAACTGTGGTGAAGGCTTCCCATTTGTCATCAACTTTAATCCCATTGATGAATTGCCTCAAAACTTTCTCCTCCTCAATGATCTCTCTAATGCTCCCAAGTTGATATGCAATGTGCCTCATCTTGGTGAGAAATTCAGTCACACTTTGCTTGGGCATCTTCTTGAGTGTTAAGAACTCCATCCGTAGTTGATTCTTCCTCACTTTGGTGCTTGAGGAGAATGCTTCCAAAGCATTCCATTTTTCTTGGGATGTCTAACAATGCATTCAAACTTTCTTTCTTTGCTTGAGTTGGTTGGCCTTTGCATTTGGGTATTGACATTATCTCATCTCTTGAGATGTATCCATATACGATCCTTATAGATAAGCCTTCAACGTTTGATATATCTAAACACACATTTTAGCACTTATCAATGCTTAGTCTTACGCCTATGCATAAATTGACTCAATTGGAAAACTACATACTATATGTTAAGCCTTATGTTACATGCATATATCAAACATCCCACAACTTGCTGATAAAGAGAAGTATCAAATACATCATCTACTTCCTCAATTGAGAACCTAAATCCTATTTCCGTTGGTGTTGATATGGGCACAAAATGCTGAAATACTTTCTCAATATACTTTCCTTGATGCACAACAATTTTTCCCTCAATGGATAAAAACTAGATACCAAGATAATGATCCGAAATTCCAATCAAAAGTGTGTTGTGAATCGACCATAAGCATGCCAATTTTCTCATCGCATGACCCATCCAAGATAATGTCATCAACATAAAGAACAAAAGCTATAAGATCAGCCCCATATTTGCATACATAAAGTGTGATTTCAATTCTATTACATGTAAAAACAAGAGCAATCAAGTGATTATGGATCTTCTCATACTATGCATGTGGAGCTTGCTTAAGTCCACACAAAGCCTTATGCAAGTGGCAAACCATATGTGCATGAATTTTGTTGGAAAATCCAAGAGGTTTCTTCACATAAACCTCTTCTTGCAAATTTCCATTGAAGAAAGATGTTTTTATATCCAATTGATGCACTTCCCAACTAGTATGGGAAACCAATGCATTCTTAGAATGAATGATAGTCATGCGCGAGGTAGGTGCAAAATTATCCTCATAATATATGCAATATTTTGGTGCATAACCTTTTGTATTTATTCGAGATTTGTATCAACCAACACTACCATCCAACTTTCTTTTAATATTGTAAACCATCTAACTACCGATGGGATTCATACCTTTTGGTAATTCATATAACTCCCAAGCACGAAATCAAATTTCTCTTGATAGCTTGTACAAACAATGCGTTCTTGAGAGTAACCATACCTCTATTTGTAGTCATATGTTGAATTTCTCCAAATCCAATAATAGGATAAGAAGCATTGTTGGGACATAGAACAGGTCCTCCCTTGGGTGCATCTTTCAAAGATGCAACAAATCTTTTGCATGAAGTGATATGATTTGAAGCACCACTATCAAGAAACGAAACCAAATCAACCTCATTCAAAAGCATACATGTAGAATGTGATGATTAATCATAATGATAGGTAAGAATTACACACGCACAAACATCTTGAGAAACATTATCTCCATGCAATAGATGTATTCTCAACAATAGACATACCCAATTGTTTCTTCTTTCCATTATGCTTGGCAAGCTTTCTACATTCATCAATGGTATATCCAGACCTTTGAGAGCACTTGCATTTCTGATTTATTTTCATATCATAATAAACACATGAAGAAGTGTAATAGGAAGAGTTAGCCTTTGGTTTTAATGAGCCCAAAGCTAAACCATACTTGCTTTTTGCCTTTTTTGTAATAGTCTAAGCGTCTATGTTCCCTCAAGTAAATCACTTCTATTCACCCTTGATTGATCTTCTTGCAAAAGAAGAGACACAAGCTTATCAAAAGTATATATATGTGGATTACCTTTTCCAACCAAATAGTTATTTGATCAAATTTTTTCAAGTTCTATTTAAAATCCTTAATGGATGTAACATATACATGCACTAATTCATTTCAGCCATGCATACATCTTTAAGTTGCTTTCTCAACTAAGAAAGACATGCTTCATTATGCATGTCATACAAAGGCGAAATTTTATCCCAACCTTGTCTTAAAGTAGTGCATAACCAAATGTGTGGAATAATTTGCTACATCACAGAAAGGGAAATCAATGCATGAGCTTGAGCATCATTTCCATACCATTTAATTTCCTCTTGTCTATGTAGAGAAGGTGTGGTCTATTGGAAGTTAAGATGTATTTCAAGCTCAAGAGTGTGGGAACATGCCCCAAACTTTAGATTCCACATCATCCACAATCAAAGAAGGATGATTTCCAGAAGTTGGAGGCATCAAATCATGTCTCTCATGGGAATATTTTGATTAGAGAAGAAATAACTCATCTCTTCATGTGATTGGACCTCACTTTTTGACATGTATATACTTTTGATTGGTTAAAGAGGCTACTATCTGATCTCTTAAACCTCTGATGAGTTGTATTATGACTTAAAGTCCTGGAAATGTGCCCAAGCTACCCCCTTGCTTAAGCACACCTCCTACTAGCTGTTGTCTACATATTTTGTAGAGATTTCACTTTTACATACTCTATCTCTCTAGATGATTGTCCTAGATCCCTTGATCTTGTAATTGTTGTTGTACCTTCATTACCAATCCATTTCTAATGATTTTTGTCTTTTCAAAAAGCTTATAAGTTCTAATTTGAGTAGTATAAGTCTCAGGATCAGTGCCTATACAAGTTGAGAGGAAATGCATAGAAGAATGTCTCTCTAGTTAGCTAATGCTCTATGAAGAGGTCAAGTTATCTATTTTATTGAGCTAGTTGAGGGATCATACAATATCTGAATGGAGTGATTTTTCTCTCATTCGAGAGTCCTATAAGTCCAGTTTCGTACGAATTTTCGTTTTCGTTCTATACATGTACTTAGAGAAATGTAGAAAATAGAGATCCTATGTCTGAAAAACATCAAGATCCTATGAGTATTCATTTTCTTTCATTGTGCGCATAGGAGTGTCTATCCTCCAACATGGTCACTATACATGAAAAATATCATGAATCTATGCCAACTAGTTGCAGAGTGGAAGAGTTGTATGATCGCTTGTCGACGAGTTCCATTATGTTCCACAGTTGGTTTGCAACAAGAACATACTTCATCATGTAAGACCACATTGATAGTTGGTCCCATCAAGCTTATCTTTAGCTTTAAGCATGCCAAAAAAGTCACTGTTGCTTAGCATTGCACCATAGAACAAAAAAAAGGAACCTTGGAGCTTCAACAAAGCTAAAATGCAACTTGAAATGCAGCTCACAAATTTTAACTTTGATTGTGAATTTGGTTTGACAATGGCTTCTAAAGGTGGTGGGATCCTAATGAACATGTCCGAAATTATCTTTGAGCATTGAACTTTATATTTTTCTGTTCGGAACCGATTTGTATTATCAAAAATGTGTGTGGTGGCAACAAAGAAAATAGCACGTTCAGAAGGATCTCGACTTGATTTGATACCACTATTGGATGTGTGAGTGAGTGAGGGAGCATGAACATAAGTACACACAAGAGTGAGGAACAAGATTGAAGCATAGAAACATCCAATGGCTAGAAGATCTCTCTGTTGATAGATGATCAATAATATGAAAACAAGTGACGTGAGAGCTATAAATGAGTCCTTAAGTACAAAGTCCCACTACATATGAGTATATCATTTGTGGTTACATAGGAAAAAACCTCTAGCGAACGCTAGAGGTGCCCATGTATGCTTCTCGATGGACACACAAGCGTAACAATCGCTATCTTCCCCAAGATATCTTCTCGATCGAGCTAATTTGGGGGATAGTGGAAATATGTTCTCAGAAAGGGGAGGGGTGTAAAGGTTCACGATGGATTATATCTATTACCGTTGTAGATTTTTCTTTTGATTTCTTTGTAAAACTTTCTTTATCAATCTTCATGTGGATAATAACAAAGCGTTTTTTATGTATTTCTGGAAAATCTTGCTCCTTTGACGTGCTTTTCTTCTCTATTCTCTTAACGGTTAGATATGTTTTTGTAAACCACATCGCGATCATGAGCGATAGCACCATTCTCTTCCGCAAACTCAATAGAAATGTTAAGTTTAGAATTTATCTTTATTTTTTCTGTTGAATTCTTAATGTCCGGCACATCTTTTGGCCTTATTATTTTACCAAAAGTACCACTATTACGTTCCAAATAGTTTCACCAAAGGACGGCGAGGTTCAGGAACATCATGTAAACAGGTAATTTTCACGGATTGTCCATACAAGGGTTGAATTTTAAGTACCATATAAATATGCATGTGCGCGTGCATCATCAAGGAAAATTGTTATGTTTCCTATTGTGATGTGTGTTGCATTGTAGGGAATTATCACATATGCTCTTGAAGATTGCAATTCATCATGCTTGCAAGGCCCCCTCTTTGAAAAGCCACTCGTGGAAAGGATAAGACAAACAGAATAGATTACCAATGTTGACTCTAAATACTTGCAGTGCTAGGTATGAGGACGATAGAAGACCCAAGAAATGACACACAGCCTCACGAAGCCAAGCGTGATGATAGTGCCACGGTGCAATTTGAAGAAAAATAGTTCGAAGAGGCAGATTATATTATTTGAAATGATAACTGACAAATAATTAAGACTGAGTTTGCTTGCTCTCCATATTTGAGCCGTATTGACTTAAAAATTGGAGTCGAAGATCAAAATACCATTTACAGTGAAAGTAAGGCTGTAAACTATGGGATACACAATTCCTGTCGGATATCAGTCATTCTCTAAGTATTCTCAGTCGCTCTCTAAGTATCCGTGGTGTTTGTGTTAGGACGGATTGTCTAGCTCCTCGTTTTTGTCTGCTACTATCCGTAAGAGCGTTGCTGCCTTCTGCTTAATCGACTGCTTACAGGCCACTTGCAGCACCACAACCAGTTTTCCGGGGATGGCAGTCTCTGATACTGCGTGGCAGAAATTAAAAGCCGTCGCCGATGGGTGGCGGCAAAGCTTGATGAGGATGGTAATGACCAGCTCCGTGGAAGTATCCGACAGTCGCAATAACTTCTTTTGAAGCGTACTGATTAGTAATGTAGAATGATTGAACACGTTTGGACAGCCACCTGAAGAAGAGATGAGGAGTTGCAAGAGCAGAAGTGCCTTCTCAGTTTCATGCACCCATGCAGGCATGTCAACAGACGACGGACTTTGGGAATCCGCACGGGAATTCAGTAAGCCGAGAAGTATCTCCACAGCTCCTTCTGAACTACAAAGGTCTGCGATTCCTGGTGAGGAGATACACATGGAATACAGTGAGCTTAGGGCGGAGGCACGTTGGCTTGACTGTATTTGAGCATGTGAATGAGATCTGGGGAGCGCAAGAGTACGGAGAAGTTCCTGCACATTACCATTGGCCACAGGATGAGAAATACAGAGCGGAGATTGATTTAGTGTGGAATCTTTCTTACAGCCATCGTCTACTAGAAGATTGGATGGAATGAAAGGCGGAGATGAAATGGCAGAAGCTCCGTTTGGAGACGATGGAATGAAAGGCGGAGATGAAATGGCAGAAGCTCTGTTTGGAGACGATACAGAGGGCTTAAGGTTGCTAAGTAGAGGCAAAGCGAGCCGCGGCGGGCTGAACTGAGCGAGAACAGCCTTCCACTTCTTGTAGGCGCAGGTACGACGCTTGATGGAGGTAGATGATGAGCGAGGAGAATCAAGGTTCGCAATTCTGTTGAAAATGTCAACATCCGGACAAGACATGTTCAGAGCTGCGTTGGGACGGCGAGAGGCGGAGGACGAGGGGCTGCTGTACGGCAATTTATTGTAGGTGCCAGACACGAAGAGAGTCAAGCACGTCACCTGATAACAACAAGAGCCTTGTGCAACTTGTGTTGGATCTTGACGCAGGTAAGATTAAAGAAGTTCTGCTCTTCGCCACGCCTGCACTGTCAACAAGATGAGACAGAAGATCAGATGCAAAGCTACAGTTTTTTCTGGATCTTGCCTGAGAGCTGAAGATGGTTGTTCTGTGAAATTTTTTGATGGCTGCCTTTCAAACTCTGGATACTTATTGTTGGAACTGACAACAGTTTCCAATCGTCCGAGTGAAGGTGGGGATTCTTTGAATTCCGTCGGTCAAGAAAGTGGTAGGAAGGCTTGAGTGCAGAGGTCGCCAACTGTTACAGAGCAACTGAATCAACTTTCAAAATTCCAAGCTCTGAGTGCTTCTAGTTAGAGGCCAAAAGTCAAGCAGACCTGGACGGTAGTTGAATCTCATTCCCAGCTCTCGGAATCAAGAAAGTAGAAGATGTATTCCAAGTCAAAGTCGGGCAATATTCTTGAACAAATTCGTGCGACCCGATTTACTCATTTGAGATATATAATGCGCCTAAATATCCATTAAGGGTTAAAAGTCAATATTTCACGTATTTAAGTACTATATGTACTGAAGATGAGAAGAAATTATGGCGCAGATTATGGGAAGGTATGCACGGTATGAAAATCTTACCCCTAATCGCATTCCGTTCACATTGTGTTAAGGACTATGCTAGTTATAGAAAGATGGAACACAAAGAAGTAGAACATCTTTACAAATCATCACTCCAGCCTTCGCTCCAGAAAGTGCACAAAGGTAAAGGCAAATGTACTTAAATCAAAATCCTACGTATCTGTGAAAGAAAAAAATCATGATTCATACAATTTTTTGAGCAAACCCATTACAAACCACAAATCCTGTTACGACTCGAGGAACTATGGGATTTCATGTATTCTGTTTGTCACATAACACGGTGATTCCCTACATTTGTAAACAGGGTTACGCTACATGTGTAAACATGTCACCTTGTCTGCATTCTGTTCGGTGGATACGGCGGGATACAAAATGGTTCGCCTTTTGACTAACAGGTCATAAATCATTGGACATTGCATAGTCATTGGATTGTTTATCTGTTTTGTAATTTTTGTACAAGAGCACTTGTGTTTGAAAGAATAGTTACTTACTTATGAATTTATGCTTATTCATTGTTTCCGAATACAGGTACATGCACATCCTTCCATAAGTACGTATATGGGCCATCTTTTACGTAAGTTTTTCTCAAAACTGATAGACTGCTTTTTTGCTTTTCTTGCAATGAAACTCTGTTGCTTTGGAATAAGGAATACTGGCCTTAAATGCAGGCACTTCAAGACTTATAGAAGGAAGGATGTTTGGGGATAGATTGTACCTAATCATGCCTCTATCTCTATAGTCATGTCTGTTGTTTTATTTTTTCAATACACATTTTGGTTGGCAGTTTTTGCATTGTATACATGCATGCATTTGAGATTTTTTGCACTGTATACATGCATGCATTTGAGGTTATCTGCATGTGAAGGTCACCATGTAGAACTTGTATCAAGCCATTTGTGAAAGGCTGCAAGTGGGTTGAGCATACAAACTTGCGAAAGCATATGTTGAAACTTGGAAGAACCTGCACATTGACTTACACCTACTCACCCACTCCTGATCAACTCCCAAATATCCTTTTATTATGACCAAAATTGTGACCAAGGCACAAAACTTAGTATTACCTTTGTCCTTATTGGCACCTTGGCTCCATGGCTCCGTTGGTGCCCTGGCTCACCATCAATTCAATTATCTTGAAACGTTTTGACCATTAAGTTATGTGCGTGTGCTGTGTCACTACTCTTAAGTATATTTATTTACTTCTACCCAAATCCAATATCTACCATTCTACATTCCTAAGACTTACAATTCTTTTCGTTTCTTAAAATAGACTTTCTTCCACATTCACCCTAGCTCTTTTGAGTCTATAAAGGATGCATCCACGCAATTCTATTGATGATTTCTGAGGTTCATATCGACCCAACTTAATTATTTAGCAACAACTTGATTTTTTTTCTAAAAATGTAATAGTGGTGGTAATATGAATGGGAGAAAGGGAAATTCAGTGTGCTTAGTGTTCCACTTAGTAGGTCAAGGATCATGAAAATTTTGGAAAATGCATACTCCAACGAAATTCATATTAGTTGTTTACTCATCATTTATTTATTTCTTCTCATATACTTGAACGCATTTCTTCCTAAAAATAAACATAGGTATACCAACCAGCTTTTATGATGATCGTAAAAAGTAAGTATCCTAGTCTTTTCTTGTAAGAATCTATTTTCGAGACTAATTAAAATTGGATTTAAATACATGCATTTCAAGACCACTCAATGTTTCTATATTCTGTGCACGCCTCCATGTGAGCATGTTCCCATTTATACAAATACGCATCTGAACATCACTCATATCTTCTGTGTGTAATTGATCGTTATCTATATGTTGCATGACAGGAATACGGCCCTTCAAACAACCTTCATTCTCCATAGCATGCGATGAATGAGCAAGGAAGTTCCTCGTCACACTGTAGAGATGAGCAAGGAAGTTCCTCGTCAGAGAAAAAAAATGCCTTATGCATTTCAAATTGGATACAGGTTAGTTGCTTGTGCATCCTAATGATTACCAAAATCAGAATGTGGACTCTACAAAGAATGGTACTAGTCACTAGACTAGATGTGTGTTGCCATTTAGGGACACGATGTAGGAGTCTTGAAAGCAATATATTTTTCTAAATTGGAGCTAACTATACTCCCACAGACTAGAATCTACTTATGGGCACCTATCAATTCACGAATCACCAAGTTTGATAGCCACAATAATCAATGTTGGGATAGCTATGGCATATCTGCTTGGTGCCATGATCTGTAACCTAAAGGCAAGAGCCAATACATATTGGTTGTCAACATGAAGATCAAAAAGAACATCTTAAGCTCGAGTTAGCGAAATATCTCATGAAGCTTGAATTTAGAATGGTCAGTATGTAGCCCGTAACTAACACTGGATAGCACAACCAATAAAAAACGAGAAAGAACTTAGATGGTCTATAAAACAGTTAGAAGATTGAACACGAGAGATTTTGCAAACATAAACAACACCTAATTACCTTAATAATGCAAGTTATTTCACTCCAAATGTTCACTCCTACTATGATAACCAATGCATCCAAGAAAGAAAAGTTATTGCATTTGAAGTATAAAGGTCTACCTCTCTTGATCCCTCTATCCCACTCATCCCAACTATGCTCTTCCTCATTCTCAAGTAAAAACCCTTTTAGAAAATGAGCTCCAAACTGAGACCAATCTAGAGGAATATGTTTTGCTTCGTTTAGACTCATCCACCACTTGTATACATGTGGTCCAAGCAAAAGCCTCACATTGAGCACTCTATACTCAGGTGGGTTTCTTTTGGGTGATGCAAGTCAATCCACTTTTGGAGAAAAGTGTTCTCTTCATCCTTGTTTTGGTCTCTATCATCCCTTGTGAAAGTAGGTGGCTTCAATTCCTTAAGCAAAGGTGTATCTCTAAAATGCTTATCCTTATAAGAAATCAAGTATTAAAAATGAAAGAAAATACCCAAATACACTTCTTTATAGTTCTTCAAAGCTTTGGAAGAAAATTTGGAAGGTCCATCCAAGCTTTTCATCGCTATTCATGATCCCCTCCAGGCATGAAAGTGAATTTGAAATGTCTGGTTGCCAATTGGGCGCTTTGAGAAGCAAGAATATCATCAAAAAACTCTTCAATTTTGCCAAAACATACCAAATTTTGCAAAATTTGGCTTCTTCCTAGTCCTCTCTAGAGAATAAAAGGATTTGCAACACCTGAGAACATCTTCAAACTCTTGCTAAAAATTTGAAAAAAATAAGATCTCACCTTCCTTCTTCTTCAAGTTGGATATTCTCTTCCTTTTCTTTCTCTCAGTAGAGAAGCACGAGCAGCATGTTTTTAATCCCAAATATGTGGCATGAGAATTCTAAAGACACCTCTTTATGAAGATTCAACTCCTTCTTCCAACATCCAATGAAGAGGAGGGAAAGAGAAGGCTGCCCTCTTGTGGGAGTAATTTCTATTGCTCCTCTCGCATGGCAAGCGCTTCCGTCGGCTACTCTGTGTTGTGTTTTGGCATCATCATTTTCACTATTTTTGTCTCAAGATGTACGCTCGGATACAAATATGGCATCCCTCCATGGACCCTCACTGCCCTTCTGCATGAATAAGGGCTTAGCACAAATCACGAGAAATGTCTACTATATTTAGACAAGGGAAAGTGATCGAAAAACTAATGAAACTCCCAACCTCACAACCATATGAATAGCCTTTCTCTTAATCCATGCACCCACAATATGAGTGCCAAGCAACCTCATGCCCTCAACCTCCAATAAATGTGCTTCACACTTAGAGGTGTCCTAACAGATTCAACCAAATTCAAGAATATTCGATTGAACAATGAACTCAACAACTTGAGGAAAAAAAACCTAGTATAAATATAAATGATTATATTATGAAAATCAAGGAAGTGAGTGATGCATTGGGATCCATAGGTCGCTACATACATGATGCTAACCTAGTTGCATACACCTTGAATGGGCTTAGCAATGATGAGAAGTGGAAGGATTTTACAACATCTGTGTATGTCAAAGACACTCTTCCCGACTTTGCATTTTTGGTGGCCTATGTTGTATGGCTTCCACAAGGCTAAGTGCTTGAAGGATGTTCTTCATGTTCCTACAATAACAAAGAATCTTGTTTCTATGGGTCGAATGATTGAGAGAGGTTTGCAAGTCACATTCAATTAGAAAGGATGCTTTGTGGAAAACTCTAAAGAGGCATACACATTGATAGCCAAAGGTAGGAAGAGTGAAGGCTATTCATCTTGGATATGAATCCTAATTTCAACCACAAAACCTACTTCATATATGGAAGTAGGAAGGTAGCAGAATTGGACCTATGGCGAAAAAGCCATGGTCATATCAATGCCTAGATATTGAAGGATATGAATAGGAAGAGGCTACTATTAGGATTACGAAACCTCTATTATCAAATTTTTAAGAATTTGTGTGAGACTTGTCAATCGGAGAAGCAGTCTAGGTTGCCCTTCAAGAAGAGCAATTATGTAAGCGATCATCCACTTGATCTCGTCCATACAGATGTTGGGGACCAACAAAGGATAATTCAATTGGTAGTAATAGGTATTTTGTAACTTTCATTAATGATTGCACAAGGATGACTGAAGCATAAATTAGATATCTTTTACTACTTTAAGAAGTTCAAAGATTTTTTTGTGAAGGAATGTGATAGGTATTCCAACTGGTTACTGCCAGATTGAAGGGGAGAATACTTCTCCCATGAGTTCTCTGATTTTGAGACAAATTGAATCAAGAGAAACGTGCAGGTACACACTAAAACCAAATGGTGTGGTAAAGAGGAAGAATAGGTACATTGTAGTGTTCTAGGCCATGATGAGGGGGAAGGTATGCCTATTTGACATTGGACTGATGCAACAACCACAATTATATGCATGATGAACAGAGCTCCCACATTAGGGATACATGCTACCATAGCCTATGAATCTTGGTATAATAGGAAGCGAGACAAAATGATTTATCTTTTCCATTATCGAGAGATTATGCTTAAATTAAAGGGTCTAGATGATTTCCAAAAAGTATAAGGGTTTTTTAGAAGGCTTGACAAAGCCATTAAGCTTGAGTCACGACGTAATGCTCCTAAAACTTTAGAAGACACTATCAATTATGCTCAATTGTATGAGGATAATAGTCATGTTTCCATGGACATAGACCGAACGTTGAGACCCATGCAAATGACTAAGTTCAAGAAACAGGTAGTTCCAAGTAAAAACAAATTCATAGTAAAAAAACCTGGAGGACCTAGACTTACCACATATTACTTTGAAATGGCCAACAAGGATAACTCATGTTTTAGGTGTTTATCTCCTAACCACTATGAGTGGAATTGTACAGTATGTAAGGGGGAAGATAAGAAACACGGAGCAAGGAGCAATACAACCTTAGAAAAAGGCAAAAAAGTAGTCCACCTTTTGAAAACACTTCTTATTTATGGTAGCTTTAGCTGCAAAGAAGTGGAAGTTATGCATTATCATGTCAAACATACATGTTGTTTAGCTCAATCTATGTGGTCACAACACTTTGGGCCCAATGATTTGTTTAAACTTCATGGTCATGTAAACAAGACTATAGTGGAAATCATGATTAATGATTTTGCAACTCATAACCTCATTAATTATGCTCCAGTCAAAAATCTTAAAATTCCCCAACAACCTATTGCACATAAATACATTGTACCTATGATGCAAGGGAATGATAAAAGAGTATGGGATACTATGGTATCCAATTTGGAAATCAAGATGCAAGGATATGTTGATCACTTGAATTACCAAATCATGAATATGGAAGGAACAAACTTAGTATGGGGCGAAGAAGGGCTATGGGGTTTAGGGGATACACTTAAACATAGCTATCAAAACAATACTATTGAATTTGTTAAAGAAGGAAGTAATTTTTGTATTCAAGGTGAAAGAGATGTACCAAATACACCTCTTATTTCATGCATGCAATTAGATACTTTATTTGATTCAATGATGTATATGAAATTTATGCTTTATTTGTTTTAGATGTTCATCAGCTTGTTGGTCATTATGACATTTCATATGTATCTATTTTTTATCATAATGTAACTAAAGAGAGGACTTTCTATTACTCTTTTTTACATGAAAATGTAGTTAAAAGTTTTAAGCAAATAATGTTTGAACATAAAGATGTATTTCCTCTTGACTTAACAAAAGGATTACCATATACTAGGGAAGACACTGACCATGGCATTGACTTATTTTTTGACACTAAACCCATTTGTAAGCCTCCTTACAAACTTAGTTGAGCACAATGTTAAACGTTGTTCTAACTGTCAGAAGTGCGTTTAAATGTTTATGGGGTTCTTGGGAGTGGTAGGGGTCTGTTAGACAGAGGCCCTATACTTGGTTCCCAAACTAACCAGTCATATACAGCAATATACGGATGCACAGAACTCTATTAAGACTCTATCACGCTTAGGAGCCTTACAGTTCTTGATCAAAACCCGTCCAAAGTGTACCGAATACACTAATTGCTATACTGTTCTATACATAAACTTACTGAAATACCAGAGGTACTAGCAGTAATTCAACCTTTACCGAATAGGTACAAACAATCAGACGACACCGCAGATATAGAGAACTCAATAGTTTTAGACACACAGTATTGAAGATTCAGTACGCAACTTAGGAAGACCCTTAATGTAACTTCATCTTGCCGTATGAAAATAGAGCTAAACACTGAAGACAATACAATACAGATCCGAATACCAGAACACTACCACAACTACACAGACTTCTTCAACGACTGGCAGAACATTCCAAGAAAGAGTAATACCACGATACGCGTAATTAACACAATAAGCGCAATAGAGACTCGCCAACGAGTCACTCAGACAACAACCCAGCGATGTACTGGATGTCGAGAAAACTCACAACCACAACAGAGATCGATAGACACCAGACACGAATATGCACAGTATACTCAGAATACTCAGAAATCAGGAGCAAACACTACAGCAACGCTCAGCTCAATCACCCAGACGGACAGTCTGGTGATTCCACGAATCGTTACTTTAATTACAACCCAAACAAGTGGCGATAATACAACACAGAAATGAAACACGATACTCCAAATTAGATCACCCAGACGGAGAGTTTGGTGATTCCACGAATCGTTACCCGCGCGTCTCTTTTTCACTGCTTTATATAAATATTACAACCATCTTGTAACAACCTTTCGTAACTACACAGACTTCTTCAACGTCTGGCAGAACATTCCAAGAAAGAGTAATACCACGATACACGTAATTAACACAACAAGCGCAATAGAGACTCGCCAACGAGTCACTCAGACAACAACCCGGCGATCTACTGGATGTCGAGAAAACTCACAACCACAATAGAGATTGATAGACAACAAACACGAATACGCATAGTATACTCAGAATACTCAGAAATCAGGAGCATACACTACAACAACGCTCAGCTCAATCACCCAGACGGACAGTCTGGTGATTCCACAAATCGTTACTTTAATTACAACCCGAACAAGTGGCGATAATACAACACAGAAATGAAACATGATACTCCAAATTAGTAAACTCGACACACAGTAACGACACAGACAATCACCCAGATGAACAGTCTGGTGATTCCACGAATCGTTACCCGCGCGTCTCTTTTTCATTGCTTTATATAAAGATTACAACCATCTTGTAACAACCTTTCGCTCGTGCTGAATCTAAAAAGATTTAGTTTTATACAAATGCCAATCCGGCGGCCGAGTAACACTGGCACGCACGGTGGACTCGAACCCTCAGGTTTTTACAAAATTATTGTTCGTCTATAATGCCTTCTAAATACATGCTTCTGGCTAATCTAAAGGTTCGCGCAATCTTCTTCTTTAAAGTTTCTAACATCTGTTTGAGAGTGTCCGGTTCTACTAATTGTGCATCTACTCTTACAGAACTTAATGAAATAGCTTGAGTCAGCAAAATTTCTGCTTGCGTCTGTAGAAAGGCTTCTTGTAGGTAGAAATCGTTTGATAAGGCCGCATCTCTGGAAACTTTCATTTCTGCCACTTGTTTCTCCATCTTGCTTACTCTTTCTTTCTGATTTTCCAGCTGATTCTCCCTTCTTTCGATCTCTTGATTATGAAAATTTATGGTTCTGGAGTATGCATCCCTTTCTCTTCGGAGATCTGTTATTACCTTCTGTGTTTGAGCTTCCTTGGTCAAATAGTGTTTAAGCGTGTTGTTGACATCTGATAAAGTTTTGTTTGCTCTTTGGAGTTCTTCTTCTGTTTTCATAGCCTGCTTATGCTGTTCTTGGCTTTGCTGTACTACTTTGTGTAGCTGAACTCTTGTTTCTTCTAATAAATTGCCTAAGGCTACTCTGACATCTTCTTTATCCTGTAGCTCTTGCTTCATTTGACTGATTTTGGCATTTGCATTATTTAACAATTCGTTCTTCTTTCGGAGCTCTGTCAGTGCTGCATCCCTCTGTGCTGTAACTTCTACCTGTTCGGCCATCCGGGCTTGTAACTCCTTCAGTTGTTCTTGTAAGGCTTGATTTTCTGCTTTGGCTACTAGTAATTCTTCCTGTAGGGGGCTAATGTCGGCCTCCAGTACATCTACTTTATGTTGAAATTCATTGCGAATATTCTCTGTTACTTGCTTCATTTGCGCAGGTAGTTGTTGTGATAAATTGATCAGCACTTGACCCATTGTGCTAACTCAGAAAATACGGATATGGAGGGGAGTGGAAGATGATGACGAGGTTGGGATGATGATGCGGTGAGTAGCTGTTGGGAGTTCGATGCAGAGTAGTTTGGGGATGAGGAAGAAGAAGCAGTGGGTTCTTCAGTCAGGATGGGTGGAGTAGGGATAATGGGGTTGAGCGGAGGTTCGGATGGTGGAGTGGGGAGAACAGAGTGAGGTTCTGTTACCTTTTCTGTTGTTTGTTGTGTTTCAGCATTGTCGGCAGCTATGGACTCAAATGCTTTTAGAATTTCATCGAAAACGTCTTTAATGATATGTTCTTCATCTCTTCGCTTTTCTGGCTCCGATTGTTGCTGCGATGCCTCTTGTGAAAAGCTTGTTTCGGATTCAGTGTGATCTTCTTGTTCTTGTTGTCCTTCTGATGAAGACTGTGCTGATGATTCATGCTGCATAGACGTTGCGGTGACATGGAAAGTTTCTTCATCTTGTTTTTCTTCTTCTTTGCCATTTCCTTCGGCTGAACCCTGTGCTTCACTTTCGGATGAACTAATTCTAATTCTTTTCCGGCAGAAGAGTTGATTGAGTTCCTCTTCTTCTTCTTCTTCATCGTCCCATAATTGTGCCGACTCTTCATGGTGCAAGACAGGGCCTCTGGGTGGTGGTTGTGCGGCAAGTATGGCCGGGAACAGGAAAGATATTATGTGCGGCAGCCTGGACCTTGGCATTCCTCCCTTGTTTACCTGTTTGATTATTGATACGCATTCCTTGTGAATGCGGTAGGAATGCGGTGAAAGAAGTAGGATGCAAAATTGATTGGTTCTCGAGCAGCTAAATCAATAGCGTAGTAGAAAGGCCTAGAGATGCCATAAGTTCGCTTCTGGAGGTTGAGGATGGCTACTAGGAATTGCAGTGCGGATCTCTCAGGTTCAGGACAACAGAGGATGGCGTATTCGTTAGAGGAACTCCTAGGGAATAATCGATTCATGGTGGCAATCGGTAGATTTGGACCATTTTCCCGACCTTGCCGAGGGAGTCTAAACGCTTCAGCAAAAGCTTGGAAGGTGATTACGGTTCGGGAGGGTAGGGATGTGATAGCCCAACTCTGCTCGTTGGTAGGTGTTTTAACGATAGCGGCGATTATCTGGGCAAAAACCGGGTGGGATTCCACTGAATGCCACGGCAGTTCAGCGAAATTAGCCAACCCACGTATGCGCAGGAACTCTCCTATCTCGGCAGGGAGTCCTTCACGGAAGGCGGCATAGTTTGCTAGAGCTTCCATGGCGCAAACGATGATAGCAAGCACAAAACGCAAACGCAGAGGGTATACACAGTCACACAAATCACGCAAGCAGAATAGCAATTTTCGGCGAAACGAAGAAGGTTAAGTAGATGCACTGCAGTGGAGAGCAATCAAAATCACTAATCATCGTGTGACGTTGAGATGATAACTTCTTAACTTCGGTGTGGATGTATGAGTAGCTGGAAAGGGCAGGGTGGCTGTTGACATAATTAGGTATCAAAACGCGGATATTTACATACTTATTATTTTAAGCACGCAAAAACAAAAGGAAAGAAAAGAAAAGAAAAGGAAAGAAAAGAGAAGGCCAAAAGACGTGGCCAATCGCGAAACGTTTCTGTACGGGTTAGATGTTTGTTGATACGGCCGCAGCTTCGAGCCGTTGATGACTTTCGGAAGAGGACTTCCGGTCAAAGTAGTCAACTGAAATGTTGTTGGGCCCACTTGTTGAGAAATTCAGTACGGGCCAAACCATCGTAACTTGAATTTGCCAACAGAGCGATTTGACTTTGCATTGTAAAAGAGTACAAGTTGTCCCACTGTAAAAACTGGAGTCTTTAGATATCGATCATGTGTTTGATCTTGTCTTAACTGAACTTCCTGGATCGTCAGAAAACTTGTCCATCGATGTTCATCCAGTTCTCTGAGTGTATCTAGCCGAAAGGATAAAGAATCTTTTGGTATCAGTTTGTGAGTGAGAGCTACGCGTAGACTTGGCACAACAATCTCCATTGGTGCTATGGCTTCCAATCCATAAGCTACTTTGAAAGGTGTTAGTCTTGTTGCTACCTTGTAGGTAGTTCGGTATGCCCACACGACTGTAGGTAACAGTTGGTCCCATCTTTCCGGTGCTTCCAGAATCAGTTTTCGAAGCATATTCAACAGGGTCTTGTTTGTACTCTCAGCCAAACCATTTGCACGAGGATAATATGGTGAACTGAATTTATGCGTGATCTGAAAAGAATGTGTGAGTACTTTCATTAGATTGTTAACAAAATGAGTGCCCTGATCTGTAACAAGCTCCAGAGGTAAGCCAAAACGCGGAAAGATATTGTTGCTCTAGCACAATGGTGAGAACCACGTTAAGAAGCTTCACCTCCTTAATGTCAATCCGCGGAAGAGATAGGAGTGATATGAAGATCGTGAACGTGAGATGATGTGAGAGTGAAGGTGAGAAGCACAAAGATGCACACACACATACACGCACACAATGAAGAGACAAGCAAGACACAATGGAAGGTGAGAAATTAGCTCTATTACTCAAGAATACTCTTACAAGCTCAAACTAGCTCTAAGCTCACACTAACCAACATGAACCAACCTCAAAAATGAGCTCTCTAGCTCTTTTTATAGTTTCTAGACTAGTTTTGACCGGTTTCACATCTAGTGACCGGCATAGTTAAAAAATAGGTCCTAGAGGCTATTTGGAAGGGTAAACGGTATCTAAAAATAACAAAAATTGGTACGTGCATTCTACCTAAGCTCCTCAAGCTCGAGGACTCCTCGGCTTGCACAAAATGGAGCTATGAATTACAAAATGGGGTTTTGTCTATATTACATATGTTACAAGAGTGATGAAAATCACTGTTGGATGTTTGAAGAGGTAATAAAAACATAATTGTTTGAAAAAATGATCCGACTGGCTCCCTGCTCCGTCTTTACATGCTTCCACGTCGTCTGTGCCTCTGACTGTGCCTCTGACTGCTTCCAACACCCCCCTCCCTCTCGCTTCTGTCGTCCTCGACAGAACCTTGTTGTGCGGTCTGCCGGATGTAGTTTTGTAGGAGGTCGTGAGCGAGGGTGTGCTCAGATGCCTCGGGCCAGATCAGCCTCGAGTTTCTCCCAGTCGATCGGTTGAGGTTCGTCGGGTGGCGGGAGTTGATAGTGCACGGAATAAACCATTCGCTCGCAGGCAAAAAGTTGCAATAAATGTGTGGGCCTGCTGATGAATACCTCGGAATGGTATTCCCAAAATCCGGTGGTGAACATCTCTTCGAATGTTTGCTTGTAGCACGCCGGTAGGTATTTTATTCTACAGTGCCAGGCATAACACACCCGGAGCGATGGCGTTGTGCTCATGTCGTATACTAGGTCAAAGTTACCATGCTCAAATCCCGGGGTGTTTACATGCGGTGCCTTGACGCGTCGGAAGACTTTAAATATCATTTGCATCATGTCAAAAATTTTGACAGTCATATGCGCTGCGATATCATCCATATGCTTCAGGCGAGGGAGCCAGTGACGGATTGTAGCCATCAAATAGCCAACAGTGGGTAACTCGGTGGGCGGCTTGAAGTAGGGGTAATTCAACCAATCCTGACACTGCCTATTGTTTTGTACTTTGATAGCGAATGCAGTCCAGGAGCAGCGACGTGGTACGGGTCCCCAGCAAGGATTATACTTTAAATGTAAAGGCGCTTTCACCCATGTGCTCATCATTTCTGGGTACTTCTGGAGGAGGTCTTTGCGCCAATCAGGTTGATGGATTTCTCCTCTTTGCGCATTTGGTGGCAAGTCCGCCGGCTCGAATTGTGTAGCATGCGTGGGTTTCCTGCCGGTTTCTTTCTCTATAGCTAGCTGATATTCAGCCATTAACATGAAGTATGGCTTATACTGCAGCTCATGCCCAGATATATAGCGTCGGGGGGCCAAATGAGCAAAGAAGGGGGATTGTAAGATTCTCTCTTCAATCATGGCCATTGCATGTAACTGTGCCTCTACTCTGGCTGAATGTGTCGTTCCAAGTTCTTCGATCGTTTTCATCCACGCGGGGGTAGGAAGTTCATAGGTCATCTGGCCTTCGGCCGTGACTTGTCCGCCTGGGATGGGTATTGGCTCATATGCTTCTTCAAACGTTTCCTCCACCGGAATGGTTATGTTCTCGTCTCAGTTGGAATCTCCGGTGGGGAATCAGGCCGTGGTGGTGCTTCGTATACATCTATGCGTGATTGGAGAGTGGCTACCTGGGCCCGTAATGCGTTGAGTTCTTCTAAGATTTCAAGAGCAGGGTCCACAGGTTCTGGTACTTCTGCTGCTACTTGTACTTGTTGTGGTGCCGGTTCTCTGAGCTGTAGTAACTTGTGATCTTCTTTTAACTTTTGATGCTCTTCGTTCATTCGATCATAGTCCTCTAGCAGTCGAACATGGTCATCTAGCAACATCCGCATCGATTCAGATGGGATTGCCTTGAATCTGCTAGGACTTACGGGTTGTTCTGGATGGTCCAATGCCGCTTCCAAATTTTCTCTATTCTGCTCTTGGAGTCTCTGGTTCTCCTCTTTTGCTGCGGCTAGGTGCCTCCTGAGTAAGCCCATATTCCTGGTCAGCGTCGCGTTCCTAATTGTTTGGGCTCGAAGCAGGTTGTCCAGATCAGCAGTGGCTTCTTTTGTTTTCTCTTCACTTTCTAGCTCTAACTTATGATATGCCTCTCTTAGTTCTTGGTATCGCGTATTTAACGAGGCATTCTCGATCGATAATGAATTAAGCTGCGACTGTAATTCATCTGTCGTCCTCTGCAGCTGTTGATAGTTGTTTCCAAGAGATGCAAACTCATCTCGTACTTGTGTCATGCATGTGAACATTTGTTGAAGTGCAGTGTCTATGGTGGGCGATAATAGTAATGGAGTGCTAAGTGAGGATGCAGTGGAAGTAGATGCAGCGGGAATGGGAAATGGGGTTGGGAAGGTGGATGCAGTGGTGATCGTGGAAAATTGTGACGTACCTAAATATGATGGTGCTGTGAGTGGAGTGGGTGCTGGTGCGGTGGGTGGTGAGATGTCCATGTCATTGGACGTGTCAAGTGCGGTGACTGTGAAAAGCGGTGTGTATGTGGGTGGTTGTGTAGGTGTGAAGACGGGATTTACAAATGTAGAGTAATTTACAGGGGGGATGGCTGGAGCAGCTTGGTGAAAAGGGGAAATAGGGGTTATAGTGGGTTGGGGAGGTGAAACAGGTGAGAAGGTTAGTGGGGTTAGAAAGGTGAAAGGGTGTCTTAAAGGTGGGGGAAAAGATGGGAAGGATGAAGGGATGAAGGGGTTAACATGTAGACGAGGTGGGGTGGGTGCGGGCATGGTGGCATGAATGGGCGGGGTAAAGGTTTGGGTTATGTTGCCGTGGACTGGTGTGGCTGTTGGAGGAGCAGGTGGGTGTGCAGGGGATACAGGATGGGTTGGTGAAACATGAGGTGAGAGAGGAGTAGATGGTGTGGATGTTATTTCAAGGATAGTGGTAGTATGTACAATAGTAGTATGTGGTGGGGAGTCGACTAGGATGGCTTCTTCGGTGAAGGATCTTTCCGGCCGTAGGCGTGCATCTTGCGCCTGGTGGGATGATTGAGCACCTACCGGAACACGAATATATTCACCGGGCTTCGATAACAGGCGAACTCTGCGAGGGTCATATTGGGGGAGTGGCTTCCTTTGTAAATATCTCAGTGCTTCGACCGGGCCGATGGATTGGACCAGTTCTCTAAACCCTCTGATGTAGACTTCTTCAAACCCTCCGAAGATGAGTTCTTGTTTGATTATGGTCTGGCTCTCTTCTTCAGTCAATTTCTTCCGTGCCCAGACTTTCTCCATTGTACGATATAATTTCTTGATTGCCAGCGTGTAAGCTGCTGCTTCGAAAGTCTCCTCTTCGTGCGTACTGGTGTCACCGTGTGCATCGGTTTGTTGGCCTTGGCCGTCTGTCTGTCCTTGTTCTTGGGAATCATGCGTGCCCTGGCTGGCTTCGTCATCACCTTCGTCGTCGTCGGTGGCTGTTCTTTCGTCATCAGAGCTCGACACAACTTGTCCCTATGGCAGATCCCACGGTGTGGTAGGGTAACTGGGGCGTTCATATTCTTGAGAGAACATCTGTGCCTCTGAAAACTGGAATTCATTGGAGAATGCATCAGGCATTTCAAAATCGAATGTTGTGTTTATTGGTTCTGCCTCCATGTGTGGTATTGGGAAAGAAAAGGCTTCTGCACCAATAGTGGTGGGAGCTTCTGCTGTCGTGGTGGTGGGTTCTGTGGTTGTAGCTGCCTGAGGTGCAACGGTACTAGTAGTGCCCTCCGTTACCACTGGTCTAGATAACCTTATGCGAATAGGTTGTACTGTGGGAGCGGTTTCTGTCGCTGATCGCTCTGGAGAGGGTTGTGGTGATGGTGACTCTGGCACTTGAAGGCAAGGAATAGTGCCTCTCATGCGCTTACCTGCCCGTGTTCTGCTGGGCTTCCTGGCTTTCTTCGTCGTTCCTTTGAATACCTTCAGCTCTTCTCCTGTTAATGCACGTTCAATTGGCAAGTCATAAGCCAAGCACATATAAACAATTCTTGTGAGCGCACAACATCCATTAAGCACTTTCTTTCGTTCCCATCTGTGTTGTGCCAAATACATTTGATCAATGATCCAGCTCGCCAGATCAACAGTCTGAGGTCCGGTACACGCTAAGTACAATCCAAACCATATTCTTTTATGGGGCATGGTGAATCTGTCCTGAGCGGGGAATGCGAAGTGTTGCATGCATATCCGTAGCGGCTTTGACAGCTCAGGTGTAATTGCTGAGATCTCCTCCCACTTAGTGACATCCCCACGTTTCATAGGGTCTGGAATTAATCTTTCTCGATCTGTGGGCGTGTGGGTTCCATGAATTTTGATGGCAGCTCTGATTAAATCCTTCGAGAGATAAAACCTTTTGTAAGGTGGATCATCCACTAGAGAAGGCAAAATAAAAGTTCCTGGGATATCCTTATTCTCTGAGGCCAGCAAGGTAGTGATTAAATAATAACACCTGTAAAAGTCAGGTTTGGGCAGAGGATCACTGAAATACTCCGTGAAGCCGGCTCTGGCCCAAACGTGAGTTAAGTCCTGGGTGTTCTGTAGGCCTTCGAACTCTCTGGAGAAGAATTGGTATTTTCCCCAGGTGCGGTCATCAAATGTCAAATTAGATTCAAATATAAAATCCGCGTCCGCTAAGGGTCCTGCAAGTCCCTGAAACCAGTGAGAGTTACGGTGTATCTTTTCTGTGTAGCCCATAGGTGGGTTATCGATCGGCATGGGCCCTGAAAATCCTTGGAATTCTGGTGGTGGAGCAGTCGGGTGGGATTCTGCTCGTAAAACGTTGAGGGGCACTACAGCTACGCTGGGGCCTGCTTCTGATGGTCCTTCGTCGGTTTGCATGATGACTGATGCGCTATTGAGAGAGATCTGCTACAAAAGATTAACACATTAGCATGGAAATTAATTATGATCCCATTAAAGTGAGACCGCAATCCCTTTCCATAACTGATGCGTAATCCGTGTAGCCAAGTGCTGTGATGTAATGGATGCAATGCTTCTTGCAGCACTAGTGCAGGTCTCTAGACACCTACACGTTTCAGATCATGCATACATTTCTTGATGAGATGAGATTATGAGTGATGTGTTATGCTGGTGGGTGAATTTATACAAGGTTTAAAGGTTAGTGATTTATTACAAGGTTGTATGTTAGTCGGGGAGTAGTTAGACAATGGGTTAGGGGAAGACGGTTGGACACGCTTTGGTATCCATTTCCTAAGAGTCCTTGAGTGGGTGGTGGGTTTCTGCTGGGGGGTCAAAGGTAGTATCGGGTGTGGTGGTATTGAGGGATGGAAAGATTTGTGAGGGGTATATATTACATGGCTTAAGGGTTGAGCTATGATACATGGTTTGGGTACCCAAATCTGCGTGGGTGTGGGTCTATGGGTAAGGTATTTCTTGGCGATCCAGATTTGTCGAATGCTCGGACCTGTGGAAGAAGGTCGAGGGGATGGTGGATACTGATTCTGTTTCTGCGCTTCCTTTTGCTTGTCGATTTCTGCTTGGTTGGAGTTCTTCGGTGCTTTTTGTCCTTTTGGCACCCATATTTGTCTGGTGCCGCTTCCTTTGGGTGGCCTAAACTGCTTTCCTTGTTGTGTCTTCTGATACTGCCGTCGGTCTGGGTTCCTTCGTCGTGGGTGACTCTGTTGTTGTTGAGGTTGAGAGGTCTGATGGACGCTCTGCTTTGGAAAAGAAGGGAGATCCAACACTTGCGTGACCTGCCCATTAGGAAGTGATTTGTTCTTTAACTTTAATCTAGGCCAGTCCGCAACAAGTTTGGAAGGATGAGCACCGCAGGGTGTCGTGCTCATTTGGCTGCTGATGCAACCCACATGACCGCTGATTGTGTCCATCTGCCCTAGCGGATGGGTAGCTCCCTCTTCTAGTTTGCAGGAAGTCCCAGGGAAGATCTCCTATCGTCCTTCTGATTGACAACTGTCCATAGCCGAGCCCGAGTGGGTTGGTGTAGACGTAACGTGACTGGTCTGACCCAAGATCTTCCGGTCTTCCATCGCATGTATTTCATGGGGTCTAGGGTTACAAACCTCAATCGGAATGCCATTAGGGAAGTCAAGCGGTATCACTCGCTTCTGCTCTAAGGTTCCAATCTGTAAGGAGCCTTGTTTAAGATTTAGGTCCACTGAGTGATCGTATAGCCAATCTTGGCCAAGGATTAGGGGTTCTATTAGGTCGTCATCATGGCACACTAGTAGTTTTGCTGTCATGGTCACATCCTTAATGAGGATAGGAAGGTCCACCTCACCCATGCAAGGGGTTTCCATGCCTCCTAGGCCTATGAGGTATGCCTCAACTGGCCCCATTTCTATTCCTGAATCCTTATAGTGAGACCATCTAATCGCACTAGTCGCAGCACCTGAGTCAATTAAAGCCCTGAGTTCTTGGCAAGGGTTGCCGTGATCTAGCCTAACTGTAATAAATGGTCTCCTGTCCACTATGCTAGGATGAGTGGTTGACTTTACTTGACACATGGCCATGGGATATCTGGGTGATGTTTCCAAATGGTTATAATCTTCTCTCCCTAGTCCTAGTCTTCTTAGCTTCATGCGCTTAATGCGTTCTATGGCTTCTGCCTGAGCTTCCGCTCGTATTCTATTTTCTTCCTCCTTACGCTTCTTTGCCAACGTGAGTCGTCTAAGCATATCCTCAGTAAGAGGTTCCTGATATAGCTTGACTCTACAGCCACTAATGTAATTAGGCATTATATCTCCTTCTAAGGTGGCTAACTGTACTGCTCCGCTTGTCGAAAGTCTGTTAATGATCATAGGTCCATAACCTCGCTTTTCTAACTTCCGGGCGTGCTGTTTCAGCGTATACACTAGAACTAAATCTCCTTCTTTTAAACCTTTATCTTTCACATGTGCATCAAAATATGTTTTCTGTCGTTTCTTCGCTGCGTATATTCCTGCTGCTGCTTTCAACCTGGTTTCTCCTAATCGTTCCAAGTCCATTATTCTCGCTGATAATTCATGGCCGGTCCACTGATGTTCTTGTGCAACCTTAAGGGTCGGTATCAAGAAGTCCAAAGGAAGCACTGCATTCTGACCAAAAACCATCTGAAAGGGAGTTGCATTGAGTACGGTCTTGTAGGCCACTCGATATGCCCAAACAGCGTGGTGTAGCTGTTTGTCCCAATCTGAACGTTTGTTGTTCACGAGTTTCGTCAGTACGTTACAAAGTATCTTGTTAGTGCTTTCAGCCTGACCATTGGCCTGAGGATGATATGGTGCAGATTTCTTGTGAATCACCATAAAATCCTGTAACAAATATTCAATGACTTGGTTTAGAAAGTGAGTGCCTCGATCGCTCACTAACTCTATAGGCAATCCATATCTTGTAAAGACACTTTCAAATAAGAATTTTGCAGTCGTGTGAGCATCATTCTTTTTTGTGGCTTTTGCCTCTACCCATTTGGTTAGATAATCTGTGGCAACAATAATGTATTCCGCATGTGTACCTTTTGCAGGGGGGTTGATGGGTCCTACAAAGTCTATACCCCACTTTGAAAATGCACATCCGCCCATCATGGGTTTCAATGGCATTTCGTCTCTGCGAGTAGGAAACTGAGTTCTTTGGCACACATCACATCTCTTTACATAGGTATGTGCATCCATGTGAAGAGTGGGCCACCATAATCCTGCAAAGAGAATGGCTTTGACTATCCTATCTGGTCCAAAGTGACCTCCTGCAACACCTTGGTGTGCAGTCTCTAGTATGCTCAGATAATCGCTCTCATGAACACATTGTCTTAGATATCCATCTCGTCTTCTTTTGTATAAATTATCGCCAATAAGTGAATAGTCTTGAGCTTCCTGCTCTAGACTGCGTTGTCGAGCTAAGGTCATGCCTTGAGGGAATGTGTTCGTCCTCAAGTATGTCACTAAAGGTTCACTCCAGTCTGGTGTGAGAGACACGTGATATAGTGTAGCATGCTCTACTGGTGGTCTTTCACAGCAAACATGGCATTCTTTGCACAACTTGTAGACATCTGCTTCCATCGAAGGCCAATATACTCCTAATCTATGCAGAGTCTCTAATGTTCGATATTTTGAATAATGTTTCTTTAGTGCACCTATGTGTGCTAATTGCAACCAATTCGCATGTTCTGGTTCATCTACACAACAAGCAAGAATCTTTTGATTATCCTGTTTATATATGCTTCCTGCCATTATTTGGTACCTCTGAGACTTGGTAATCTCTCCTTCTTTGATCTTAATCCTAGGATTCTTGGGTCCGTATGTCAGAATAGGGACTATAGGCTTAGCCCATTCTGGTGCTATCTCAAGGTTAAACAAGTATGCATCTGGTAATTCATCCGCTACTCCTTGAGGAGCTTCTCCTGAGGTTAATCTTGAAAGGTGGTCAGCTCTAAGATGCGTCTTTCCTTTCCTAACTACCACTTCAAAATCATACTCCATGAGTAATAGAAACCAACGTATCAATCGTCCTGTGTTACATGGCTTGTTGACTAAGTACAATAGGGCTTGATGATCTGTAAAGAACTTGAACTTATTGGCCAACAAGTAGTGCCTAAACTTCTTTACTGCGTAGATCATCCCTAACCCTTCTCGTTCCGTCGTGGTGTAATTTCTTTCTGCTGCGTTCAATTGTCTGCTCGCGTAAGCTATGGGGAGATCTATGTTACCTTCATTCGTGGGTTGTGCTAACACACATCCTATGGCATAATTGGATGCATCCACATGTACATGGAATGGCTTACTCCAATCTGGGGTTGTCAATATAGGTGCTGAGCACAAGCGTCGTTTAAGTTCATTGAATGGATTTTCACATTCTTCTGTCCATTCAAAATTGGTTAAAAGAGAGTACAAAGGCTTGGCTATGATTGCATACATGTGTATGAATCTCCTATAATAACCGCAATGGCCCATAAATGCTTGTACCTCTTTCACATTAGTAGGTCTGGATAGATCCGCAATTACCTTCACCTTTTCCTCATCCGTAGAGATTCCATTTGTTGACACAATGTGTCCTAGAATTTTGCCTTGTCTGACCATGAAAACACATTTTTCTGGGTTCAAACAAACTTGATATTCTCGACATTTGTCAAATATCTGTCTTAACTCTGGGATATGCGTCTGTCTTACATTTGAATGAGCACATATGTCATCGACGTAAACTTCCAAGCTCTTGCGTAAGAATTCCTTGAAAACATGACACATGAGTCGCTGGAAAGTGGCAGGTGCATTCGTTAAGCCAAATGGCATCACACGAAATGCAAATATGCCCCATTCAGTGGCAAAAGCCGTCTTGTGTTGGTCTTCTAGAGCAATGGCTACTTGGTTATAGCCTGAGAATCCATCAAGAAAGCTGTAAACTTCCTTGCCCGCAACTCTTTCCAATAGATGTTCCGTGATAGGAAGAGGATAACTGTCTCTAATCGTGGCGGCATTAACTTTTTTAAGGTTAATACACACACGCAATTTTCCATTCTTCTTGGGCACAACCACAATGGGGGATACCCATTCGGTATGTTCAATTTCGTAAATAAATCCTGCTTCTATCAAGCGATCTATCTCCTCTTTAATCTTCGCAGCGTAATTATCATTGTACGTGTACGGTTTCTGTTTTGTCGGTTTTGCATCTGGAGTCATAGGGATTCTATGAGAACATATATCTGGATCTACTCCTTTCAAATCTTTGTAACTCCACGCAAAAACATCTCTATATTCGCACAATAGGGCAACTAACTCTTCTTCTTCTTCAGTCGTCAAATCATGCCCTATGTATGTGCATTTTTCTTCTTCTCCTTCTATGGCAACTATTACTTTCTTGGTTTTCTCTCGGTTATCATATACGTGTCCGTCATTCGCCTTCCTATTGGGCATTCGTACCATGATTCTTCTATCTTCAATTTCATATTTCTTGAAATTCTCGGGTACTTCAAATAAAGATTCTTCTTTTTCTGACATGGTTGCTTTCTTCTTTCTTTTTTTGCCCTCACTCTTAGTAGTCACTTCCGTGGCTAACCTTACCTCATTCGTAATGTCCTCGTGTCTCTGAGTGTGAGTATCTACTTCGAAAAAATATTCTTCCTCTGATGCAAAGGGCGAGTCCATAATAATTGATTCTAAATCAACATCACTTGCATCCTCAAATGCATCAGTGTTCGGTTCACACTCTTCTAAAATTGCATCGCCCATGATTGGCTCTATCGTGAAAACTGAAATGTCATAGCCCTCCTCGTCACAGTGGGGTGTCCATTGTTCTTCATTGATGGCTACATCCATGGTTGCTAGTATTTCTGCCCAACCATGGGGTTCAAACTCTTCGTCTGGGAATACTACAGGTGCATATGCTGGATCTTGAAGGGTTCGTGGATGTTGTTCTGCACCTAAGGTCCTGGCTTCTAATCTTTCTTCCTCTTGTTTACCTACTTTACACATCCATAAATGGGTTTCCTCATGCAACCAAGAAGGATCTGATTCTAAAGAGTGCACGGATTCCGTCTCTACTGGTGTCTTATGGATGGTATTCCATTGTATTGGGGGTACATCTCTGTGTGAATAGTCTTTAAGATTGACTTTGGTGGTCACTCCTAAATGTTGCAAGTACAAAGAATTAGTTCCCCAATCTTGTACAATTTGCAACTGACGCATGAATGGTCGTCCCAATATCATCTCATAAGCACGATTTTTCGCAAAGTCACAAATGGCGAAAGTATGCTCAAATTCTACACCACAAGTGGTGAGAGATATGCCTTCTAGTAAGCCTAATGGTTTTTCTATGTGTCCATCAGCCATTTGTAGTTTCATCCTGGTGGGTCTGAGTGCTGGCTTACCCCAACGTTTCCACAAAGCGGTGGTAGCGATGGCTACTCCTGCTCCTGAATCTAAGATGGCTTTCGTGGTGTAGCCCTGATGGGTTATTGGAAGATATGTGTTACCTTCCTCTCCTTCGCTTACGTCTCCAATCTTTTCCACGGGTATCTCTGGTACCTTCTTATGTGATCCTTTCTGAGAGGGTGTGGTAGCTAGCTCAGGGAATTGATTTGCTACGTGCTTCCACAACTCTGGTTTTACCTTTAACAATTCCTCCAGAGTGAGATTACATTGTACTTTCGCGTTCTTGATCACTTCCGTGTTCCTAGGGATCACTGATTCTTCATTCCTCACTATTATCGTGGGTGCTCTCATACTAATAGACTTTGCTTCCCAAGGTCCTGTGAACTGAGGTAATTCTTGTAAAGAATTAGATTCAAATCCTGTGGGTTCACTCAGTTGTTCCACCTCTACATCATCATATATAGAGGGGATGTCTTGGGGAAATTGTTCCTGCAAGTCGTCTATTTCTTGAATAGGAGGATGGGTTCCTTGTTCCTTTCTCCATTTCTCTTCTTGTATTTCTCTCAAAAATTCATGTGAGTACCTATGTATGGAAGACAAGTTGTCTTGACTTTCTGTATTGGGTACTTGAGACAGGAGTGGTGCATTCCTTTCCTGTGTCTCTGTGACAATAGGGTTCCTATGCTGATCCTTTTTCTCTTTGCTTTCAATCAAGTATTCTAGCCTCTCCATTAGTCCTTGAAAGTGTAATTCCGGTTTTGCCATGTTATTCCAATTAAGATATCTAGAGGCTTCAAACAAAGCTTGTGCTAGTTCTACCATCTTCATGCAAAGTTTAGTTCTCTCAATTTCTAGATCAGCTCGAGGGTAGTTTTTACTCATTTCCGTTACTTGAGGTCCCTCTTTTATTCTAGCCTGATATGCACGAAACATCATGTCTAGATCTTCTGGTATGGGTTCCGCTAAAACTGATCCTGATTTTTGAGCTGGGTTTTCTTGATTCAATTCTTGTGAAGCCAATTCTTGTATTTTGGCTCTAGATTCCTTTAAACTTCCTTCCAACTCACTTATCTTTTTACCCATTTTCTCTTGATTCTTTCTCTAGAATCTTTCCAAGATTTTGTCTTTTTACTGCTAGATTCTGCAATTTCACTAGTTCCGGCTACTTTCTCATGATTAAGCTGTTGGTTTTGTAGGAGCGCCTGGGCTCTTGTTATAGCTTGGATAGGCACGTATGTAGGGTTGGATCCATCTGCGTTGTTTACAATACCTATCACATTGATCGGTGTTACATTCGAAGCATTAACAGGGTTCTTAGGACAATCTTTAATTATATGCTCTTTGCCGCAATCGGCACAAAAGCCTTGTATGTTATAGTATTGTGATTGCCTTGCTATTGGGGGATGTGGACAATCCTTTATGAAGTGATCTCCTTGGCACCTAAAGCATGGTCCTCTAGGGCCCTGTGGTCTCTGTTGTCTCAATTGGGGCCGTGGGTTTGGGTTTGCGTACATCACATTAGCATAGTCTGGCTCCCAACTAGGTTCCATTGGTGGACTATCAAAATGATACGTCTCCACATGTTCTGGTGACTCCGTGTAATAAGCGGGTGGACTAGTTACATGAGTAGAGTCAAAACTGTTTGAGTTCGGATCACTTTCTGTGATCAAAGGTGAAGAAGGCACTAAGGCCCTACTTAGGTTCTCTTCTGCAGCAGCGTATTTGACTGAGATGACATTCGCTGGTGGGGGTGGCTGCTGAGCTAAGACGGGTTGAGGTCTCTGTTGAGCCTGGTATGGGTAGTTCTAAGGAGGCCTATAGAAATAAGGCTGAGCATTGTATTGGCCTTGATACCTACCTGGCTGCTGGTATGTTTGCGGGTAGTTCTGTCTCACGGTTTGTTTGTTGTATGGGCAGTCCTGAGCCGTATGATTCGTGTATCTTCTCTCAATTGTGCAATATTGGCCACTAGGGTTGGCTTGAGGTTGAGGTGCATTGGGGCACACATTTGCCAAATGATTTCCACCACAAGTGTAACAACGTACATTAGTTGGTAGCTTGGGCACCTGTTTGCTAGAAACTCCTAGTTTTTGGGCCACTTTTTCTGCTAGGTCCTCTATCGAATTAGACAATTTTGTGGATGCTAGAGAAGAACAATCTGAGTCCTTATAGACCTTTGAGAGTTCTAATTCATCTCCTAGGTTGTCCTCGATGTCTATACATATTCTTACACACTCCTCTAGCGTTCTGGGTTCTTTTAGGTACACATAGGAGCGTAGTTTAGCGCTCAACAAGCCATCTAAAAACAAAGACACTTGCTTAGCTTGTGAGGGTAGCTCTTGCATTGGACATCGTTCAACATATTGTCTGAACCGACGTCCTGCCAGTCTGACTGTTTCCTGAGGGGTCTGTTTGAAGCTATGAATCAACGAAGACGTGTCATGTCTAATCCCACTTTTAGAGAATTCAGTGATGAATGACTCTAAAAAGTGATGGATGTCTCTAAATTGCCTTTGTTGCAATGGTTGGAACCAAGTTAAAGCTGTATTCTTTAACGTTAGTCCAAATGCATTGTATTGCGTGAACATGTCCTCGACTTGTTCTGCTCTTAGTACTTGCTTGAATTTTGCGACATGGTCATAGGGATCTCCTGTCCCATCAAAGTAATTCTTCATTGATTTTACTAATTGAGTGGGTCTCAATACTCTTGCGTGTTCACGTGGCCTAGGTAGAGGAAAATCATCTCTACCACCTAGTATTCCATGATCTCTTTGTCTATCCGCTCTATTAGTGTCCGTGGTTGTTCTATCTCTCCCTATGGGGTGATTAAAGCTTACTTCCGGTCTTTCTTTATTTCCTTCTCTTTGATGTCCATGGGCTGAGGAGGTTCCTGCCCCTTGTTGACTTGTATTCATGTTCGTTCTAGATGGAGGGAATATCAATTCACCTCTCCATGTGTATGTGTTTTTAGCGTGCTCAGGCACCACAAAGACTCTTTCTGAAGTCTCATCCAGGTATACAACCTTTCCAGGTGTATCTGGGTCCTTGAATTCATAAATTGTAATGATGCCTATCTCACCAGGGTGTTCCTTTCTGTACCTCCAAAAGGCTTCATCTGTCTCTTTATTTACAAACAACTCGGTGCTCCTGTTATCTTGTTAATACGGATTTCCCTCTAGGTGTTCTAGGTTCTTCTAACGGTTCTTTTCCTTGAAATTTCGCTTCCGTCTCTAATTGAATTGTGCCAAACTCATTAGTATCGTTTGGCTGCGTACTTAGGACGTACATGGTTCCTTCTTTGTCTATGTACGCGTCTCTCTCAAATTTCACCACTGGTCTTTCCAATCCAATGGGTTGATCAGGGTTGTGCAGTTGCACCACTTGCCTTTGCAAACCATCCTCATAGATGCGAGCACCTAATCGGTTGGTTCGGAGAAACTCTAATTGCGTTCTATAGGGTCCTTCAGGTTTTTCTAAGTATGCTACATTGGACCCTCCTTCTGGTCTGTCTGTGCTAAATGCCATTTCAGATTCGCTAGTATCTGAGCTCTCGTAGGGGTAATTACTATTCAATTGCTGAGCCCACGATCGTGCAGTAGTTCTTACACTTGCCTCTGATGATCTAAGGCTTCGTCGGTCCGACTTACCTATGTGTCTCCCTGATCTAAGGTTCATTAATTTTCTTCCTTGCACACTCAATCACACACTTAGATCGTCAATGGTTCTTTGTTATTACTTTCTTGATTCTTTTTAATTTTCTTTGGATTCTTGTCTTAATATATGCGTCAGGAATTCGACTTTCCGTTATAGTTTTGAGTTCTCGTTCCGTCAGACTTAGGTTCTTTTCATTAGGTTTTCGTCACACACACCTTTACTTGTCGTCTTAAACTTGAAAGAATTAAGTATCTTGAACTTGAGGCGTTCCTATCGTCTTAAATCCACAATGCTACCGTTTAGCCTAAGCTAAGAATTGACTGAGGGGGTTAAGTAATCTTCCAACCTCGAGCCGGCTTTTCTGGTTGCTCTGATGCCCAAGAAGCCGCGCTTCCCAAGCTTTACTGTCTTCACTGCCTTGCTTGCTTGCCTTTGATTGCCCTTGTTAGACCTGGAAAAATCCAATATTAGACCAATTCACAGTTGGATGATCAAACACTTGAGTATATACACCTTTTAAGTCCCTTCTCTTTTGCCCAAAATTTCAATACTTGTCCCCTGGCTTCCTAGTCCCAAACTAGGTGAACCTCAAAATAGCTTATCCAAAAATAGATGTATTCTTTATGAAAAAAACAGTTGAGGTCACGTAGTACTCGTCACGAGCTTTCTAACGAGCTATTAAGCTCAAAAAACGGACTTCGGATGAAAAAGTTACGAGCGTTCAGGCCCTGGGGGGTAAAAACTGACAATCAGGTTTTCCTTCAATTATGAGCTAAGGGGTCTCCTATGAGTCTAATGGTCCAAAAATTTCTCAAAAATACCCCCAAAATTGGTCAAAAAATGGAACCCTAAATTTGCGATGGGGGTGCACAATCGCGATGGTCTGGGACCGTCGCGATGGTCCAAGCGAACCGTCGCGATGGCGTGGAGTTTGGACAATCGCGATGGTGCGGAAATGGTGAACCGTCACGATGGCCCGAAGTGAACGATCGCGATGGCGTGAGGTCAAACCGTCGCGATGGCCCGAAGTGAACGATCGCGATGGCGTGGGAATGGACCGTCGCGATGGTGCGAAAAGGTGAACCGTCGCGATGGCGTGATCAGGCGGACAATCGCGATGGCGCGGTCAACGGTCAAAGGTGGACAATCGCGATGGTCCGAAGTGAACCGTCGCGATGGTCACAAGTGCGATGGCGTGAGCCAATCGCGATGGTCCGATTTTGGGCTGTCGCGATGGTCCAAAAAATGAACCGTCGCGATGGTCTATCGTGACACGTGGCACTGTCGTGGCGATGGCATGGGCCAATCGCGATGGTCCGGGGTCAGCTGAACAATCGCGATGGTCCAAGTGGACCGTCGCGATGGCTCAAGTGAACCGTCACGATGGTCCGGCCGAGCCGTCGCGATGGCGTGAGCCTATCGCGATGGTGCGACACAATCGCGATGGTCCGAGCCAATCGCGATGGTCCACCGAAGTGTGAATTTTTGAGATGCGCCTGTGGATTCATAGATGCGCAAGGGTCGCCTACCTCGTGGTGTGGTCGCCTACCAAGAATTCCGAAGGTTGCAGACCATCGCGATGGTCCGCCACACTCGGCAGATCTTTGACAGAGAGTAAATTTTTACCTTTTCCAAGCTTTCCTGATGCACTGGAGCTCTGTACCTGCAAGAAAACTCAAGAAAACACAAGCACACACAAGCACAAAAGTTCTCTCTCGCTCTCTCGCATGCACAAATGAGGGGAAATGAGGTGAATGGGTGGATATGGTGAATTTTCTGATTTTTTTGGAGATGAAGATGATGATGCGATGATGAAGATGGAGTGTGGGGGAGGTGAAAAACACTAAAAACTAAGTAAAAACAACAACAAAAACTGAAATTTTTACCTTCCAACGCCACTTCTTGCTATACTCTTACCATCACACATTCGTCCTAGACTCGATCCCCGGCAACGGCGCCAAATTTGGTGTTGCTCTAGCACAATGGTGAGAACCACGTTAAGAAGCTTCACCTCCTTAATGTCAATCCGCGGAAGAGATAGGAGTGATATGAAGATCGTGAACGTGAGATGATGTGAGAGTGAAGGTGAGAAGCACAAAGATGCACACACACATACACGCACACAATGAAGAGACAAGCAAGACACAATGGAAGGTGAGAAATTAGCTCTATTACTCAAGAATACTCTTACAAGCTCAAACTAGCTCTAAGCTCACACTAACCAACATGAACCAACCTCAAAAATGAGCTCTCTAGCTCTTTTTATAGTTTCTAGACTAGTTTTGACCGGTTTCACATCTAGTGACCGGCATAGTTAAAAAATAGGTCCTAGAGGCTATTTGAAAGGGTAAACGGTATCTAAAAATAACGGAAATTGGTACGTGCATTCTACCTAAGCTCCTCAAGCTCGAGGACTCCTCGGCTTGCACAAAATGGAGCTATGAATTACAAAATGGGGTTTTGTCTATATTACATATGTTACAAGAGTGATGAAAATCACTGTTGGATGTTTGAAGAGGTAATAAAAACATAATTGTTTGAAAAAATGATCCGACTGGCTCCCTGCTCCGTCTTTACATGCTTCCACGTCGTCTGTGCCTCTGACTGTGCCTCTGACTGCTTCCAACAGATATCTTTCATTAGACACTTTGCTACCGAAACAGCTGTGGCAGACCTTAAGGCCCAAGCTTCTGCCCATCTGGTTGCGTAGTCTGTACAGGTCAGAATATAACGATTATTACTAAGGATTGTCGGAGGTGTAATAGGTCCAATGAAATCTAGACCCCACTTTTGAAAAGGTTCTAATGGCAAGACAGGTTGTAGAGGGAAAAAATGGCGCTGTAACGAGGTCTAGATCTCTGACAATTATCACAATTTTTGACAAACTGCAATACATCCCTGTACATAGTAGGCCACCAAATTCCACTCTGAAGAATTTTTCGGTGTGTTAAATCTGCAGCAAAATGGCCACCGGGAGGAATTGAGTGAGCCAAAGTAATAATTGAATCAACTTCGTGTGGAGGGATACAACGAAGTAAAATTCCAGTGTGATCCATATAGTATAGTTCACCAGCAATTAACCGAAATTTGTGACTGTACATTGCAATCTTCCTACGCATTGCAGGAGAAGCCTGAGAAGGAAGGCATCCATCGGTAAGAGAAGTTAATATCTGATCATAATATGTAGATGGCATAGGTGGGTCTGCAATTTCATCATTAGTTGGTTCAGAAACATAAATTGTTGGTGTTGTGTCATCTACACCAACCGGAGCTTCACCGGAATCTAAACGAGAAAGGAAATCTGCTAAGACATGTGAACTGCTTGGCCGATGAATAACTTCGTAATCAAATTCTTGTAAAAGCAGAACCCATCGTGCTAATCGACCACCTAGATGTTGTTGCCGTACGAGGTAGACAAGTGCAGCATGATCTACATGAAAAGTAAATTTTTGGCCAAGTAAATAATGCCTGAATTTCTTGACAGAGTATACTAAACCTAGACATTCCCTTTCAGTTTCAGAGTAATTCGTCTCAGCAGGAGCAAGCCTTCGGCTGGCATAGTACACAGGCCGAAACCACTTATCGGTGTGTTGCATTAGAACACTGCCAATGGCAATATCTGAAGCATCAACAAATACATGAAATGGGCGATCCCATTCAGGAGGCTGTAGGATTGGAACCTGTGTTAGTAATCCCTTTAGACGATCAAAAGCAATTTGGCATTCCTGAGTCCACTCAAATTGTCGAGGAGTCTTGATTATTAACCTGTTCAGTGGTATTGCCAAATGAGCAAGCCACCGTAAGTGCCGACCATGCCATCTTACTTGGCCCATGAAGCGCATCACGTCTTTAGGTGTAGTGGGCACAGGTGCTTCTAACACAGCTGTGATTTTATCTGGATCCACGTGTATACCTTGTGCAAATACGATGTGGCCAAGTAGCCTTCCACAGGAAACCGCAAACACGGATTTGTTTGGGTTCAAATAGAGTGTATTCTCTGCACTTCTCAAAGCAACACCGTAAATGGAACAAGTGTGCTACCATTTTTCCAAATAACGAAAAATCATCAAGATAAACTTGCATAAATGAGGTAAGGTAAGGGGAGAATATTTTCTGCATACACCTCTGAAAAGTACTTCGAGCATTTCTTAATCCAAACCACATTACGGTACAAGCAAAAACACCCCAATTGGCAATGAAGGCGGTCTTCGGTATATCCTGCTCAGCCATTCTAACTTGATTATACCCACTGTATCCATCTAGGAATGAATACATTTCATGTCCTGCTACTCTATCAAGCATCGTGTCAAGAAAAGGTAGCGGAAATGGATCAGGCACTGTAGCTGCGTTCAGTTTTTGGTAGTCCACACAAATTCGTAGTTGCTTATTCTTTTTAGGAACAATAACAATTGGTGAGATCCATTCAGCATGCTCTACTGGTACAATGAATCCGACTTTGAGTAGCCTATCAAGTTCTGCCTTTACCTATGATGCATAGTTCAGATTCATCCAGTAGCTAGGTTGCTTGATTGGCCTTGCTTTCGGCTTCAGCATGACCCTGTGTTGATAGATGCGCGGGTCCAAACCTTTCATATCTTTGTAATCCCATGCAAAGACGTCAAAGAACTCTCGGAGTAGCTGGATTAAGTCTGCTTGAAATACTTCCGGTAGGCTTTCCTTTATCTTAACAGGACGAGGATTTTCTTCATCATCCCCTAAATTATAGGTGATCAGCTGATCCTCTGGAACATAAAATTGTCGAGGTTTCTCTGTATCCTCAGCTGGCTTAAAATGTCGTTGTAGGTCAGCGTTATCTATAGCAGCAGTATCTTCCTTCTTATCTTCTTCCGTTACAGGCATCACCATACAAACTGAGGGATTCCAATTATCTACAACAGATTGTAGATCAACAGTTCGTAGGGAGATCAAGTCAGTGTTATTTTTCAAGAACTCTTCTTCTTCATCATCTATCAAACCATCTAACATGTGAACTGGTTCTGCAAAATACGGTCTAGCATGCAATTCGCAAGGCTATATAGCATCTAATTTTACAACATATTTACGATTATTGTCTTTGAAAGTAAGTTCCTGTGCATACCAATCTTGTATAACCTTAGCTTGCTTCTGCCAAGGACGGCCAAAAAGAAGATTATAATCAAGGGTGGATTCCGGTAATTCTAGGATTACAAAAGTCATCTTAAAGGTGGTACCCTGCAAAGTTATTGGTACATTCCGAACAAGACCTACTGGATGGACTCTTGACTGGTCAGCCATTCTGACAAAGAACTGAACTGGTTCGATTTCGGTCCATCCTAACTTCTTACATAGTGCAGCAGTAGCAATGTTGACACCAGATCCTCCATCAATTAGTACCTGTGTAATTTTATGATTTTTATACCATACCGTAATTAAGGGAACCGAATGATCGACCGTAGAATCAGGTTCCGGTTGCACTGTTGCTGTTGCTGGAATGCAAGAAGGTACATGACTGAACTGTTGTTGGAATTGTTGTCGAACTCCTGGTACTAGTGCAAGTAATTGGCCAAGAGGAAGAGTAATGGACGCTTTAGATAAAATCTCCCAGGCCTTATGTGATTGAGTTGTGTTTTTTGCCAATTCTGAAGATGATGCGCCGGCTGAAGACGATGTTTCTGCTAAAGATGATGTGCTTGCTACTGAATTAGAATCTTGTTTTTGTGTTCCTTCCTTGGTTAACGAAGCTTGGGTCACCGAGATAGGATCTGGAAACACTGGAGGTTCGGCGGTGGTCCATTGACTAGCCTTATCATACATCCTTTGTTGTTCACGTATGCCTGGTTCAAAACTTCTACTGCTGGTTGCAGTTGCTTACCGGATCGGGTCTGAATTACTGGAGTTTGAGTTTCTACTGGTGTGATTTGTACCATATTAGTCATTGGGTTTTGACGATCTTTCTTCTTCTGACATACTCAGCTGCATCCTTACAAAATCTTCTAATGTGGCCAAATCCACCACAAAAATGGCAGTGAGGTGGTGGCAAGTTAGTATTTTCCTGTGCTGGTCCGGCCTGCCATCGGTTTGCATTGTAGTTATTATTTCTCTATCCTCTATAATTTTGATAGCCATGTTGTTGGTTGTTTCTCATTTGCGGAGGTACATAATGATTGGCTGGCTGTCGTGGTTCCTGTATAATAGCATTGACAGTTGCGGTTCCCTGCACTTTGGCATTGTATGCACAGTTTTTGGTGGTATGTCCGGTCGTGTTGCAGATAGCGCAAAACAACTGATTAAGTGCACAAGTGACACTGGTGTGCCCTGATTTTTTGCAAGTGGTGCAGTATATTTGTCTGGTCGAATCTTTTGCAACAGTTTTATTTGCTTTTAACCACTCCAGGTCTTTTGTAAATCCTTCAACCTTGTTTTCAAGCTGCAAAGCCATTGCTATCACCGCATCTAGTGTCATAGCTCCTACACAGCGTATGATCATAATCTGTTTGAGTTGCGGAGTCAATCCATTGATAAACCATTGAGTTATAACATCATCCGGTAGGTTGGCATGTGCTGGTGGTAACTACCTCAAATGAGTCCTGAATAGGGTGGCGTATTCCTGCACCGTTTGATTTATCTTCTGTCTATTGTTTTGCAGGTAGTCGAAAATTTTGACTAGATTTTTCTTTAGCCTCAATCTTTGCAAAAATGCATCCCTTACTGCTTCATAGGTGCCGAAGTGGTAAATATCATATTCTGTAAGCCATCTGGCTGCTTCATTAACCAATGTAGACTGGAAGACAATAGCTTTATACACCGGATCAGGTGGATGGTTGAGCACTGCGTAGCGTATCTCAAATGTGGGTACATGAGCATCTGGGTCATCCCCTGGAAATCCACCGAATTTGGTGTACGTTACTCCTGTTGGAGTCGGCCTGGGTGGACATAGTTGTTGTTGTTGCTACTGCTGCTGTTGTTGTTGAGGTTGTTGTTGCTGTTGGTATTGTTGCCCACTCATCGTGCTAGTGGTTGTGTTATGACTATCTTCTGTATCCCGAGGCGGAATATCTAAATCATCGGAATCTGTATCGTCAGCCTGTGTACTTTTCGGTTCGATAATATTGTTCAATATGTTCCTGATCTCAGCTTCAAATAGGCTACCTTCCTTTTTGATGTCAAATGTAGGAAATCTTACTCCCAATAGCGGTGACTGGGCTAAAGATTCACCAAGAAATGGTAAATCGTCACCAGAAAATTGTGAACTTTCAATAACTGGTACCGGAATAACACCGGAAGGTGTCGATTTTTCACCAAAACAAGGTGCTTTTTCTCCTTCACAGATTTCTTTGGCTAAGGCGCTTCTATTCGTAAACAAATTCGAATCTTGACCCAATGGTGCTAAATTAACTTCATGCTGCGTCCCGGTAGATTCTGGAGTTACTATACCTTCAACAGGTTGTGCCGAAATTGCACCGGAATCTGCCACAGATGTAGTACGTTCCACCGGAATATGACCGGAATCACTACTAACGTTCTTCACTTTCTTGACAACTGGGTAAGACCTTTCTGTGCTTCTACCTCCTGGAGGCGTCCTTAGCAAATTAGGTACCCAGGGTTGGAATCACTACTAACGTTCTTCACTTTCTTGAAAACTGGGTAAGACCTTTCTGTGCTTCTACCTCCTGGAGGCGTCCTTAGCAAATTAGGTACCCAGGGCTGTCGGTGCTTCGGATACGTTTCACCGGATCGAATAATCGGAATGTATCATCTTTTGGTATTAATCGCGTACTATTACTGTCGATTTACAATCTATAGTCACTTTTCACAATCGATTTGCAATATGCTGGTTCCACTTGCTGATAGTTAAGTGTCACCTTCCCACAGACGGCGCCAGTGTTAAACGCTGTTCTAACTATCAGAAGTGCGTTTAAATGTTTATGGGGTTCTTGGGAGTGGTAGGGGTCTGTTAGACAGAGGCCCAATACTTGGTTCCCAAACTAACCAGTCATATACAGCAATATACCGATGCGCGGAACTCTATTAAGACTCTATCACGCTTAGGAGCCTTATAGTTCTTGATCAAAACCCGTCCAAAGTGTACCGAATACACTAATTGCTATACTGTTCTACACATAAACTTACTGAAATACTAGAGGTACTAGCAGTAATTCAACCTTTACTGAATAGGTACAAACAATCAGACGACACCGTAGATACAGAGAACTCAATAGTTTCAGACACACAGTATTGAAGATTCAGTACACAACTTAGGAAGACCCTTACTATAACTTCATCTTGCCGTATGAAAATAGACCTCAACACTGAAGACAACACAATACAGATCCAAATACCAGAACACTACCACAACTACACAGACTTCTTCAACGACTGACAGAACATTCCAAGAAAGAGTAATACCACGATATGCGTAATTAACACAATAAGCGCAATAGAGACTCGCCAACGAGTCACTCAGACAACAACCCGACGATCTACTGGATGTCGATAAAACTCACAACCACAACAAAGATCGATAGACAACAGACACGAATACGCACAATATACTCAGAATACTCAGAAATCAGGAGCAAACACTATAGCAACGCTCAACTCAATCACCCAGACGAACAGTCTGATGATTCCACGAATCGTTACTTTAATTACAACCCGAACAAGTGGCGATAATACAACACAGAAATGAAACACGATACTCCAAATTAGTGAACTCGACACACAGTAACGACACAGACAATCACCCAGACGGACAGTATGGTGATTCCACGAATCGTTACCCGCACGTCTCTTTTTCATTGCTTTATATAAAGATTACAACCATCTTGTGACAACCTTTCGCTCGTGCTGAATCTAAAAAGATTCAATTTTATACAAATGCCAATCTGGCGGCCGACTAACAACAACATCAAGAAGTAGAAAGTCAAATACAAGATTAATTAGCAAAAGGATTCATTAGGCCAAGTAATTCTCCATGGGCATTGCAAATGATCTTAGTAAAGAAGAAAGATGGCTCTTTGTGACTTTGTATTGACTATAGGGCATTGAATAAGGTAACTATTAAGAATAGATTTCCAATGCTTGGATTCAATGATCTATTTGAATAATTACATGAAGCTAAGTATTTTAATAAGCTTGATTTGAGATCTAGGTATCATTAGATGAGAATCAAAGCAACAAGTGTACTTAAGACTTCTTTTAGGACTAGATACGGACATTTCAAGTCCTTACTGATGCCATTTGGTCTCACTCATGCTCCAACCACATTTATGAAACTCATGAACAATGACCCTACCTAGGAAAGTTTGTAGTTGGCTTTGTGGAAGATATACTCATCTAAAGTAAGTAAAATAAGGAAGATTCGGAACACTCACATCTAGTTTTTCAAGTGTTGAGAGAAAATTGCCTCTTTGTGAAAGAGAGAAAGAGTGAATTTTTTAAATGAGAGGTTAGATATCTTGAACATATCATATCCAAACATGGAATTTAAATGGACCTTGAGAAGGTGCACGATATTATGGAATGGGCACATCCTAGAAACCTAGAAGAACTAGAGATCTTCCTAGGTTTATACGCATTTTATCTATGATTCATCAAGAATTATGCGAAGATTGATGTCCTCATAAAGGAACTAAGAGAGAAAGGGAAAGCCTTTCATTGGCGAGATGAACAAAGTCAGAGCATGAAAATATTAAAGATAGCAACAACTACAACTCTATTTTTACAAATAACAAATTCCAATCAATCATCTATGGTTGAGACTGATGCGAGTGATTTTTCTATAGGAGCGGTTCTGATTTAGGATGACCGATTATTAGCTTTTGAAAGTAAAAATTCAGAACCTACTCAAAAGAAATACTCTATTTATGAGGAGTTGTATGCAATTATCCATGCTTTAAAGAAGTGGCATCATTATTTGTATGGTGTCAAAGGTTACAATAGTTTTTTATCAAGAGAGTATTAAATGGCTCTTCAGTCAAACAAGATCGTAAAGCCGAATGATGAGACCCTTCAAAAGTTTGATTATGAGATTAGATATAGGAAGGAAAAATTCAGTATAGTGGCTGGTTCACTTAAACCATGCATATGCTCAATGGATTGAGTTTCTCTCAGATCACTAGTAATCTACTTGATTCCATAAAAGGAAAGTGTAGAATTGATCTTGCATATTCAGAGATTTGGGAAGCCATAGAGAAAGGGGATGAAGTATGTGTTTCCAATGAGGATGAAGTATCAATAGGTATTTAGGAAGGATTCAAATGGAAGAATTACAGTATCCATGTGATGGATATCTATTATATAAAGAAAAAGTATGTGTCGCTAAGGATTTTGAGATGAGATGGTGCATTTTATGTGAGCATCATGACACACTAAGTGTGGGATATCCTAGAATTAACAAGAATTATGATCTTGTTAAGAGGCAATTTTATTGGCTTGGACTTCACAAGAAGGTCCAAGAGTATGTGCCTAAGTGCACTAAATGCGAGGTCAATGAAGCTGAAAGGTTAAATATTGGAGGATTGCTCCACCTGATTGATGTTCCCAATGACAAATGGGAGAGTATGTCTACATATTTCATAGTAATCTAGGATTACCTAAGACACACAAAGGCATGACTTAGTTTGTGTAATTGTGGATAGGTTAACCAAAATGGCTAGGTTTATTCCAACACCTAGTAGAGTGAAAAAACCTGAGTTGGCCAAATTTTTGTAGAGAACTTGTATCGATTATATTTCTTTCTTTAGACATTCTCTATGATTGGAATAGGAAATTTAGAAGCTATTTTTGGAGAGCATTCTTCAAGAGGTTGGATACTAAACTTAGTATAAGTACGGCCAAGCATCCATAGTCAGATGGGCAAACAATAAGGGTTAACCAGATTCTAGAGGTTATGCTTCAAGCATATGTAAATTAAAGGCAGACTAATTGGGAAGCATACTTACCTATAGTAGAGTTTGCATATAATAGTGTCAAGCACTCTTTCATTGGGCGAAGATAGTATCATGAAAGCTCATGATAGAGCTAGAGCCTATGCTAACCCTCAAAGAAGAGAAATAGACTTTAAGGTAGGAGACCAAGTCTATCTTAGAGTTCTTTCTATGTCTAAAACCATGAAGACAGGACCTTGTCCTAAGTTATCTCCTAGGTATTGTGGTCCCTTTCCAATACTTAAGAGAATAGGTGAGATGGATTACAAGGTCCACCTTCTAGATAGTAGTCAAATTCATCATGTACTTCATGTTAGTAGGTTAAAAAAGAAATTACGTGAATCTAAAAACCTTATTCTAGATAGTGAGGTAATAGAGCCTATTTTTTTTTTCAATCTATTCCACATGAGCCCAAGACCATACTACATACTTGAGAAACATGGACTTGGAGTCATTTATATAAATAGTACCTAGTTATGAAAGATAGTTCAAAAGATAGTACTACTTGAGAGTGGGTTAGTATCCTTAAGAGAGAGTTTCCCACCTTTATGAAGTCTTTCTAAGATTTTTCATAAGGGGAAGGATATGGGGAAACACTATAGAGAGAAGACCATTGCAACAGCAATGTAGCCACATGAATAGCTCATGAATGAATCACTCTCCTCCCAACCATATGCCTCTATGTATAGCTCTCTCCAAGGGTGTGCCTTCTTGGGCATGTGGATTCTAATCATCCAAGTGTTAGCCATGTAACTACATGTGCGCCAAGTATCCCTGTTAACCAGAGTTAACTCAAAAGTGGATGCTTCTAGAAGGTTCTAGAGATCTTTGGGCAAAACACTCTCACCATGTACCCTATGGGGGTTGAACCCAAGGCCTCCTCCTTCACATCCTTGAGTCCTAACCACTAGGCTAAGTGGATCACTTGGTTACAAAAGTAAATGACCTTCTAGTACATCTAAACTCCAGATCTTTTATCATACGGTAAAAGTTACTCTTTCCAATAATCCCAAGGGTCGTTCAGTGTGTCCATCTGCCATTTGTATCTTCATGCATGTTGGTCTTAAAGCTGGTTTTCCCCATTTCTCCCATATTTCTTTAGTAGGGATTCCTACTCCAACTCCAGAATCTAAAATAGCTTTAGTGGTGTAACCCCTATAAGTAATTGGAAGGCATGTGTTGCCTTCATCTCCCTCAATGAAATCTACAACCTTATCAACTGGGATTTTGACTGTGGTCACTTCATTAGGCATCACCTTCTCTTCTAACTTGGTCTCCAATTGGCTGGTTAGTTTCTCCTTCAAATGTGGTTTTATCTTCAAAAGTTCTTCCAATGTCAGAGTACAAGGGATTTTTACCTTTCTAAGATGTTGTATAATGTCCGATGTTTGGATTGATCGGTTCTCCTATTGGGCTTCTGTGAAGCCACAGAGAAGGTGCTTTTCCACCGCTAATTTGCTTAGATGTCTATTTTTGAGGAATCTTTACTTGCCCTTAGCTCGCGAACATGCACCAATGCACTCCTTTTTTCGATCTCCAGTAGGATCGCCAAAATGGATAAGGCCTACCGGCTCAATTTCTTGCACACGGGAACTACAGTTAGCGTTTTAGCGCTTCTCTCTCGCCCTGTTTTTACTTTGGATAAGGCCCGACCGACTAATCTTTATGCAAATTGATGCGCTTGGTGTCTTGGTCCTAAATCCCGGTCCTATTTTCTTACCCGAACCTAGCACCTGGTGATGTTTATTTTTTACTCTCTTGGGAAACCCCTTTTTCTCTTCCGAATTTACCCTTCTCACATGCACCCTCTTATACATGCACACTTACAAGCATATGTACTCCTTTATGTGATCTTAAACTTAGTCTCATACCCACTCCCTTAGACGCTCACAAGTTCTCCCACTTGCTCTTTGCTTTGTGCTCGCGATGCCCTTAGATCATTAGGTCTCTCTCTCTCTCTCTACTACATAGTGCAATGTCATACATGAATAGCTTCATCCATACCTAAAATAGAATACCCCAAGTGCATTATGATAAGCTCAGTCCTTCGGTTCTAACAAACAAAGGCCTCTGAATGGGGCTTTTGAGCCCAAGGAAAAGATGATTGTGAAAGCCTTTATTTTGCTTAACCCCTCGATTTCCTTAAAATCTACAATTTATGCTCCAATATACTCATCAAAATCGGAGGGGAAACACCTCGTGTGTATGTAGATATGGACCTGGGCATTACTAATTGCTCTCAAGATTTCTCCCCTTGCTCTCCCATTCTTGTTCTCTTCTCCTCTTTCTCTTTCACTCTTCCCACACCCCCATACCCGCACACACACACTCACTCATGTGCACACTCATAGACCCTTTCCGTCCACGAATGCACTTACCTTTCCACCAGCCCCCTTTTGCTTTCACTCTTGTATACATACATCCTTTCTTAGCTCAAAACATGTGGAATAGTATACCCACACCAATATTATACCAAGCGGTGATGATAACCCAATTACATATATATTCATTGAAGCTCGGGATAGGATACAACAGTATGCAAGATGCGTATACTGATCACCCCGAGGAAAAAATCCCAGAGTACATCTCGTTCCAACAGCCCTCCCCTTTTCTGGTAACGGTGAACTATAAACACATTAGCATTCAAGGGCTACCAACATATGCACACATTTTGATCCTTCATGTAAAGGTGTAAGATAAGGAAGTGCCCTTCCTTAAGTTCTGATAGTCATAGTCCTGAATACCAAATAGGATTCTAGCGGTAAACCACAACGGGGTCTATTCTCAAGCAATATGGAAGGTCTGACATTAACGTATTCTACCTGTCACTAATTTAATGTGTGTTCTACTGCCCAACAAGGTCAAAGAAATAACGTAGTGTGACCACTTTACATATGTAGTACAGATAGTCAAACTAGAAAATATCATTGCATGTTATTCCTTAAAATCATCAGGTGTCTACATCAGAACAAAAAAACAATAATCTGCATGACTTCAAAGGCAACTAAAAAATTTCTACGCAAATCATTACATCCGTCGCCCTTCCCCTCCTCTCTTTTGATGCCAAACGGAAATGGTGGTAGCGCTGTACTTCAGCAATATCAATGCGCAGTTATTGAAATATATATATAAGAATGATCACACAAGTAAAACGATAAAGAAACACACAGGGAGTGCAAAGTTTTCTCTCAAAATCAGCGTGAATGTGTGTAAGTACTAACCATGATATCTATAGCTCTTCAACACTTTCTCAATTCCTCTATGTGTGTATGCACACCCAGACACACAGAATGGTGGGCTGGAGGGCGTGGACTTTCAGGGGCAAACACACAAAAACTTACAGGGAATGGTCTGCTCCTCGGCCAGGTAATGGAAGACACACGGCCAGGGGTCATCCAGTCCTGTCAGGTCACTAAAAACCTCTCAAAGTATCAGTACTACACGCTTATTCAGCTCCCTTTTCAGCATAGCGGCTGGCATGCACCATCATTATCTTAAACGACTCCCGTCCATAGGTCTGTATAGGCACACCATGCACCTCTCCTTGCAGCAGTGGAGCAACTATGTTCCGTCAGAAGGCAGAAATAGTGTACAGAGATTAACTGACGACCTCTGTTGTTCTGTGTCTCACGCTCTCTATCTCTGAATATGGTTATTTCGTTTTTAGCACATAAACCATCAATTTATGTATTTCTCAGAACTGCCTCATCACATCAAATACTTACTTTGGGCAGTTCAGCGCTACGCCAGAAATTTGATTCAGAACGAAGACAGCAAAAACAAATCAAAATCCTCCTCATTAGTGAAGTGAATTCAAATATATGTCGCATGCCAGAGTTTCAGAAAAAGATCGTTCGTATTAGTTTCCTTCGCCCAGATTCACCGTAGGGAATTACCATTCATCACCAAGATTTTAGAGATTGTTTTACATCGTCCTTTCTAGTATCATGCATAGACATATTTCCTTTGTCTGCTATGCGGCGTGCACGCATGTCCTATGGCTTCCAGTCACTGCAGATACAGAGGTTTGATAGAAGAGGATTCAACATAAAGGCTCCATCTGATATCTCCCATCATCGTGCTATGAGCACGACTTTCTTTTGATTCTAGCGTTCTCTATTAGATGGCTCCGATTCCCCTCTCTATGAGCGCGTGGAATCCTTTCAGCTCGTGAGTGTTATCCTATTTACTTTCTACAATAGCACTGGAGGAAAAACAACAGAATTACCTCTCCCCTGTGGGCGTTTTTGCTGAATATGGCTACGCCTTCTCTGCAACAGGCATCGGCTGATTCCCTTCTGTCTAGCTTCCTCCGATCTCTCCTCATAATATGGACCTTTCTAATCCCAGCTTCGTTGCCAAGAATGCCTATGCACTTCTGCTAAAGGCCGTTATTCCCAAATCTGGTGGTCCTACTCGGATAAGAAGTAAGTCTTTTCTCCCTCATGCTACTGTGTAGTTGCCGGACTCCACAACCTCCACGAAGAAGAAAGCTTCCCTCCAACTTCTGGTCCTCCTTATCCACCCAAAGGATGGTTCCCTCCTCTGTCGACTGCCAATCAACCTCCCACCTTCTGCTTTCTGCTCAACCTTCCTCTACCTTCCAATCTCATGTCGGCTGTCCTCGCGTAGCGTCCCCCTCCACACAGACAAGTCCGCGCACCAAGAGATAGATGACTAAATAAGGGCCAGCTCTGCCGGGAAGATCCCCCAACAGAGACACACGAAGCACCAAAAATACCCCCCCTCCCCGATGCATCCTATGCGCAGTTCAGCCCCCAGTAAGCGAGCCCGGAAGAAATGCCAAAATCCAGTATTGTTGGGTCCCCCCTTTTTCGGTTCTTTCCGTCAGAACAACGGGGAGGCAGAGGACCAAAACCCCCCCCTTTTCCATTTTTTTTCTTGTCAGACCAGACTGTAGGCAGTGAGGCTAAGGGTGGCTTCAGAAAAAATGAGTGCCTCCCCTCAGTGTGAAGGCATCTACGGTATTGCAGACATGGCACATAATAATTGGCTGATCACTCCAACAACTTTCATCGAGTGGAGCATCCTTTGGCTTGTGAAGATCAAATGCCATTGCAGCCACAGATGATGTCATGACTATTCTTTTGACTTTGGAATTTTTGCATGCGTCTAGAACATTCAATGTTCCTTTGATGGCATGACTGAGAACCTCCACCTCCGGATTAGTCGAAGCGTAGCTTGGAACTGGACATGCCATGTGAAATACACCTGAACATCCATCTATAGCTGCAGACAGGGAATCTGGATCCAGAAGATCACCCTTCAAAAGAGTAAGTCCTTCCTTTGCACCTTCAAGCCTTTCCAGATGCCCACATTTTTTGTTGTTATCTGGAGATCTCACTACACCACAAACACGGTAGCCCCTTTCAAGCAAGAGTTTCACCATCCAGGAAGCAATAAAGCCACTTGCCCAGCGACACAAACTAACTCTTTCATATTTGCTTAGTGGTCTGTCCCAAAAGTTTCAAATGTACCTTCTCACTGGTTGGAATGAGCACACAAAGAATCCTACCAATTTCGTGAGCTTGAGGGAAAAAACAAGGAAGAGCATAACAGGGGGTTCTTCGCCAGTCCAATCAGTAGGTTGTCGTATCCATTAAAACAACCGTAGGCTCTCGTACCCATATCCATGACTCTAGTTGTTTGATAAGCTTTCAATGGAAGAGGATTGCACACTCGTTTAATAATTTTCCATCTTCCATTTCTCTGCTCCAGCTGCCACACAAAATCAACTGTCCTCTTCAATATCCACCTACAAAAGAAAGGTCCTCCACCCCTTGTCCTAGTTATCACCACCAGCTCCTCTTATGTTACCAAAGAGTTCCCAGGTCTCATGTTCTGCTTCAAAGTATCCAATTTTAATGCGACATTGCATGCCGAAAGCTCCTGCAAACTGAAAGCAAAAAATATTTTCCTGCCAAATAGAACCACATTAGTGCAATAAAACCAACCATTTTCGGAGCTAACAGCCTCCCTCAATGTTTTGAAAGGCAAGATATCATAGACTAGTTGACCCTTAAATTTTCACTCTGGCCTATCAAGATCAGCATATGTGTGCATGTAATGGTCGGTAAGAGTTGTCATAGATTCACAGTCATGGTTAGCTGATTGGGATGGCAATCTCGATTTCAACAACATTAGAGAGTCCTAAGTGGCAACAAATACTACACCCCATACCAAAATTTAACATGCGGTGTCCTATACAGAGGCATTCGAAGCATTCTTTTATGCATGGTTGTACAAAATTCGGGTTCACAAGCAAAAAACTTCGACAAGATAGGTCACTTACTTGGGTCTTTTATTGCCCATTACTACTTGTCTCATGTGAGTGCATAACAGAATCATTATCGGAATATGCCAACCTTTCTCTATTAATATCAAAACAACTCACATGAAATTAAGTGTATCACCAGCTCTCCCTTCTGAAGGTGATCGCCAATCCTTCTCAAACTTGCAGCAATAATGTTTTCCAAGAAGCTTCGAGTGCATTTCTATTAATTCTTTCTGAAGCAAGAACTCTCATCCTCTTCGATCAACAATGAAGAACCATGACTAAGACTTTATATCTCAGCTGCCAAACGCCAGGTGGATCTGTTGCTATGCGTCCTCATATCTCTTTCAACATGGATACTTAATAATATCAGTGGTTGCCTTTTCCACCACAATACGTGCCTAAGTTGCACTTATCATCTGTTCTGCCTTGTAGGTTTGGTCAATCCCTGACGTCTGCCTCATGTCCTTCTTGACTTCTCTCCTGGTGTGTGTGTGTGAGATTCTCTTCATACCTGCATTATGTAATATATTCAACTCCCTTGTCTGCCACGAAGCAGATAGCCAATCTAACGTTCATCACGGTTGAACTCCATGGCATAGAATGCGTCAAATAATTTGCACTTGGACTTCACTATCATTTCCTCAGGATAGCATATAGTAGAAGATAAGGGCTCTCGTTTCATTGCGAGTTTCACACAATAGTAATAGCATGTTGACAACTCTTGTAGATGCTTTCATTCGATCTTTCCTCAAAGAGTATTTGTAGTGGATGGTCCTTCATCCAACACTAGAGAATAGCGTCTGAGCGAGTTAAGCCCCCACTGAGGACCTCCAAACTCTGAGGCTTCAGTGAAAGAAGGACCCCCGACGCCTACTTCTTCCCCAATGGTCTACCTAATACACTTGCCCAGTTCTTGAATCGTCTGTACAAAAACAAAAACGACTAGCAAAAACAACAAGATCACCACCTTTCTCGACCTTAGTCTGAGTACTTGCCTTCTTCACATGCTCTCCCTCGTGACTGAAATTGTCCTTACAATGAAGCTTCAATTCCTCCGCAACCTTTTCCTAGCTAATTAAGTGCAGGGAGCTTACATGATCTGACAAAAATCTTCGCTTGATTCAATATCAAAATCGTCTGCAAATGAAGGTGGACCCTCATGTTCGTTATCACTAGACTAGGTAGAGACATCGAGCTACCTTCCCTTGGACACCTGTTGAAGCCCCCTTTTATTGAAAAAAACGATGCCCAAAAAATGTTTTGCATGAGCAAAGGAAGACCCTTCTCTTGACACCAGTTGCTGCTCTCCTATCGCCCTCTGCTAAGAACACCCCCCCTCTATACATGAAGGAAAAAATGAGCGAGAGAGCCCCCGAAAATTTCCTACTAGTCTGCTATTGATGCCTGAGAGACATCTCCGTTCCTTCTTCCGGCTCTATGACCTGCACAAGGGAGAACCCCCCCTTCCTCGGTGTGCTAGAAGGCAATTTTTTTTTCTTATTGCACTTTTGGTTGATGAAAAGAGGAATCAGCAACGTCTTCCCGCTGAAGGGAATCTAGAGCACAATGTTGCTGTTCCACACACATTAAAATAGTAGTCCCCTGGTTTCCAGCACGATCTGCTCCTCCAGAGCGATGCGAAATGTCTGTGCCATTCGCAACCTCCTAATACACAACAAGATCCACATCTAAAATGGCTGGGCCCCGAGCTAAAACATCTGTTGACATCCCCAATCGTAGTTGTGGACAAAAAACAAAGGAGGAGAAGGAGAAGACACCCAAAGTTAATACTTCGCTCTCCTTGTTGCTCCACGTTCAGGGACAGCCCCTCGCAATGCCTCCGGTGCACGGAGACAAAGTCACATCTTGACTTTCCCTGATTCCCCTTCTCTCTTGGTTCTTCCTCAACACCTGCTATAGAGAAGTCACAGAGAAAAAGAGACTCACCTCTGTTCTCCCCCCCTCGGAATGCTCTCCTTCTCTCTTCTGTTGCTCAACAGACCTTCGATGAAGTGCCCAAGAACCCCCTTCACAGCCCGCTTCTTCCCCTCTTCTTCGGGATACCTCACAGAATGACACAGCCGCTACCCCGTCAAGCTGAGCATATAGAAGGTTCCTTCCTCGTGGTACCTGTGCATGCATCCTAGAGAGTTCCCCCCCTTGAGCTGCTAAGAGCTCCCATACCTGCAGAAAAACGAGAAGAACCAAAAACGAGAGGGCAACGGGGGAAGGGGAGAGAGAGCGATCAAAAAAAGCTTTTGTCTCCCCCTTTTTTCTTTACTCACCCACTCCCTCTGACACCCCACTCCCCCCACTCACACACGCATGTGCATGCATTTTTCTTTCTCTTTTTTCTTCTTTGTTTTTTTTTCTCTTTTTTATTTAAATACGTTTTTTTTTCTTCATTTAATTTTTTACCTTTTCCAGTATTTTTTCTTTGTGTGTGATTTTTTCTTTCTCCTTTTTTTTGTTTCTTTTTTTTTTCCTTCCTTTTATTTTCCCCTTGTTTTTTTCTTTGATTTCTTCTTTTAATTATATATGTACCCCCCCTTTTGATGCACAACAGAGCAACTACTGAAGCGAGCACCAGCAAACCACATTAAAAACAAGTGCATTCACGCGCTACTCATCCATGGACAAAGTTGCTACCTCAATTGCACCTCATTCCTCCTCTTTGCCTTCGTTACCTCTTTCCTCGGCGCTCGTGTTGTACTGCTCCACCACATGATCTCAGTGATAGCCCGCACACCTTCTTCCCTCCTCCAAAATAGTAGATCCCCTAGAGATAGATGCATGAATGATTCTACATCTCCCTTGCAAAATCTCCTGAAATGAAACAGTTACTCTGCAAACGAAAGTACGTCGGTGCAAAAAAACAACAATATATACAGCTAACATACTCCCCTCCACTTATTTGCGACGTCGTCCCCGACGAGCGTTATGCACAACTCTCATGTTCCTGCAAAAGAAAAACATTTCTGTCATATGCAAAAAACTGATCTAATCAATCTTACCTTTGCCAAGTTTGGTTTCCCACTTCGAGTCATTGGAGGGAATTTTGCTTACAAGAAGAAATTTGTTACTCAACAAAAAACATTAGTAATACCAAAAATCATCAACCAAAAATGTATGTCAAAAACACATCCATGATCATGCAAATCAAGCTACTGGATCAATGCACATATGCTTCTATTGTGTTCTTCCATTCCATCCTACTATCGACCTCTCCAATCTTAATCGTAATCAACTTCCCCATGAATGACATCTCTTTTCTAGCTTTTGTATCTCTTTCATGTTTCCCATTCCCTTTTCACCTACATTTTCGCTTTTTTCTTTTTCTATGCTCCACACTCTCTTTCCTTCATCAATCAAATCCAACTTTGCAATCTTCACTAATTCATTTACTTCTCTCTCAAGATGTTTTGACCATGCACATGCATCAGCAAGAACTCTCAAGTCTAACCCGTGTTCACTTCAACAAAACGACTCATCGTCAATGTGATTCAAGATTTCGCAAGCCGTTACACAACGTAAGAGTCCAAGTGCACAACTCCCAAAAGGCTCGCAAACAAATAAGATAGCTACTATGATTAGATCTCTCAAGTCAAAGTCTTCTATAGAAACGTAACGAGCTAAATTTCAGCCAAGCTTGAGCTTTGATTTGACATGCTTCATCAGGAGTCCGGATCAGCCCATATCCCCACAAGACATATATACATATTCCCATCCGAGCATCATGCTCTCTCCTCTCTTCTGTCCCCCCTCGAGAGAGGAATTTTCTTTTCTCTTTTTTTTTTCTTTCTATTTATTTACTTACACGCGATGCACAATGCTAGCCCTATGCGAAACCGACGTCAGCTCGTGGCTTTGACCACCTGGCCAAAGTGACTGCACCCACCTATCGGCCCACATAGGTGCATAGCCACATATAGGTCGGGCCTACAGCGAAACTAGCGTCAGCTCGTGGCCTCGATCACTCGATCAAGGTTATTCCACCCGCCTACTAGCCCACTGTAGCGCACCGACAACACACACATATACACAATTATTTCTTTTTTGTGTTTTCTCTTTCAATTCCAAGGTCTCGAGAATTAGGAGAGAGAAGAAAGGGCATTGTTTCTTGACCATCCCAACACATCACATACATACATATAACCTCCCATGTGGACATCCCGATGAAACATATCACCTCTCTGCCGCTACTCGAGCTAAAATCCAGCCACTACACTCTATGGTCAACTCTTTCCCTTAAGACCCGCACATACTAACCATCTCATCAATTTGCAACCTCAAAAGTATCACTTGGTCTCCTATGTTTGCAACAAAACTCGGTCTGTCTATCCTCACACCTCAAACTCACAATTCTAATGAAGCCAACCCTGGTCAGACCTAAGCTATCCATGCCAATGGCATACCTAGTCAAACACATACTACCATGAAGCCACTTTTCTTTTGCTCTCAAGTTCTTCACTCAATCTCTTCTGATTCATAAGCTTTTCACTCTCTAAATGAACTCTCCCCTCCACTTGTATTCGTTCTCAATCTTTTCTAATGCTCGCTCTCTTTTTTTTTTCATCTACTCTCATCTCTTTGACTCATATTTGACCACCTCAATCATCACCTCAACTTTTCTGCTTCCTACATCGTTTCCATCAGCTTCCTCATTCATTTCTCCCAACAAGGCATTGGCTCGCAAACACTAGATAGGATCCCACCCCTTTCAAGCTTCATCTCCCTCTTCGTCAGAAACCACTCCTTGCCCTAACTTCTCCTCGAATCCACCCCGTTCGGAGCCTCCCTAAAACCACCCCTAACCCAAAATCCTTGCCTCACAAGACTCTCATATCCACCCCTTACAACTCAATCGTTCCTCCTCTAGTGCTGCAACATCAACATGCCGTTGAAAGGAAGACACTCCTTGACTTCTCGTCAATATCCTTCATTCTCTTTTTATTTAGTCCCATCATCTCAATCCTTGTCACTTAATCTCCCCAAATCATAACTCCCTACAAATGCTCATCTACTTCAAAGTGCTCGTCTTTTTCAAAACACATACACATATGCATACACACAAATACACAAACATAGACACACACACACATACAAATACATAGAAACACACACACACACATACTTATATAGATAGAAGTACACATACACATACACATACACATACACATACACATACGCATACACATACACATACACATACACACACACATACACATACACATACACATACACATACACATACACATACACATACACATACACATACACATACACATACACATACACATACACGTACACATACACATACACATACACACACACATACACATACACATACACATACACATACACATACACAGACACATACACATACACATACACATACACGTACACACACACACATACACATACACACACACATACACATACACACACATACACATACACATACACATACACATATACACATGCACATACACATACACATACACATATACATACACATACACATACACATACACATACACATACACATACACATACACATACACATACACATACACATACACATACACATACACATACACATACACATACACATAGGGCATATACAATATCTAGATACCTCCATGAAGGTATGGAAAAACCAAGAAAGACTTTAATTCACTTCGTGGCATTCCTCCTGATGAACCCTTGCTGCCCTTTTGCATGAATAAGGGCTTATAAGATATCACAATAAAGTTCTGCTATATTTAGACAAGCAAAAGTCACCAGAAAAAATGAAAGACACGTGTTCACCTCCCAACCTCACAATCATATAAATAGCCTTTCTCTTACTCCATGCACCCTCTCCATGAGTACCAAGTGGCCTCATGCCCTCAACCTCCAATAAAGGTGGTTCACACCTAGAGGTATCCAAACATTTCCATCCCCTTAAGTTCACATTTTTCCTCAAACCTACTCATGGAAGGCATAAGTGAGAAAGAGAAAGAATATATGTGTTGTTTGCATTGAACCCCATGTACCTATTGTACATGTTTGTAATAAAGTAATTCTATGATCTAAGGGTCTGACCAATTCAGACCGATCTGAAATTGGACATCGTTTGTTCATTTATATGTATGACCAAAGATCTCGAGTCTAGACTTACTCGAAGGTCATTTACTCTTGTAACCAAGTGATCCACTTAGCCTAGTGGTTAAGACTCAAGGGTGTGAAGGAGGAGTTCTTGGGTTCAACCCCCATGCGGTACATGGGGAGAGTGTTTTGCCCAAAGAGCTCTAGAACCTTCTAGAAGCATCCACTTCAATTAACTTTGGACAACCAGGACACCTGGTGCACATGTACTTACATGACTGACACTTTGATGATTGGAATTCACCTGTCCATGAAGGCAGATCCTTGGAGAGAGCTATATATAGAGGCATATGGTTGGGAGGAGAGTGATTCATTCATGAGCTATTCCTATGGCTATGCTTCTATTGCATTGGTATCAAAGCTTGGCATTTCTTTGAGCTTCCTTGTCCCAAGATTTTGTGAGTGGTGACACAAAACAAAGCTTTTGTAGAGGAGATTAAAAAACAGTGTTTATCCTTGCTACATAGGGGGCTTGAACCTGCGACCTTCTTGTGGAGGAGGCTTCCTCTCATCCAACTAAGCAAGTCGCTTGTGTGACTTTTATTTTCCAAATGCACATCAAGATTATCTCCTTGAGCTACAGAAGTCCATACAAGAAGCAAAAGGAGAATAGTTCTTGATGTATGCAGAGAGGACTCAAACTTGTGACCTCCCTATGGAGGAGCATCATTTCATGAGAGTAAGTCACTTTTGTGATCTTCTTCTTGCAAGAGACAAAACATCTAGATGCTATATCCGCCCACTATGGAAGCTCATACAACAAAACAAAAAGAGTTCATCATCTATAAGCAACAAGATTCAGAGATCAAATGCATGACTTAACCATCCAATCGTACTCTTCTATCCATGGAAGCAAGCCTAATTGATGGTCTTCTTGAGCTTTCCGTTTTTGAAGTTCAGAAGCCAAAGCTACAAAAGCATCTATACAAGCAAAACCAAAGGGGAAGTGGGGTGGTAGCCTTCGGTTTTGAACTCCCATCCTTTGTGGATGATTGAGCTTATCTTGACCACTTCTTTGAAGATATTCGACCTCAAGTGCATGCTCGGATGCTATAGATAAACAGTTCCTATTGTGCACAAGTTTTGATTATCATATATAAATAAAAAAGTTGTTCTTTTGCAGACCATGGTCACACGTACTGAACCCGAAACCTTTATGAACTAATTAAAGAGTTCAGCTATTGCACTAACAAATTTCCATGTTTTTATTCTATGCAATGTTTGTGCTCTCCGCTAGAATCAAGTCCACAAGAAAACAAAAAACAATCGGGGAAGTCTTGTTGTGAATTTTGTGCATCGTACCTTTGATTTTATCACACACACCACTTACATTAGGGAATCTAAGTAAGTTTGTAAATGCACTATCTGCGATGGAGGGGACTTCGATCCATGCCACTTTGATGAGTAGTACTAGTGCTTCAATGCATGTTTTAGTACCCATTTTAGAAACATCTTCACTCATGACTAAACCACCTACAATATCACATGCATTGCATATATCTGCACGAACAATTTCAATTCCTAGTCATGTGCATGACGCATCGAACATAGATACAACGGTAATAAATTTTGACATTGAGGGTACCAGGTTGTGAGGGGACATGAACATGACCTTAAAAGAAGGGAATGATTTTGAAGGTAGGATGGAGAGTAGAGCAAGACCTTGGACGTTTATCCAATGTCCGGATAGAATTTGCAAAACTTCATCAATATTTTGATGGAATTCAAAGTCACCTTAGGGCTATTTTGGACTTACTCCAAAAGCCCAAGGATGTAGGTAGGGCTACTCTTGGTAGCAATACCGATACAATAGCAGTCTCGTCGATGTCTGTTTTGGATGGAGAACCCTTATTTCCCCTGACTCATAGCTTGATTCCTCTTAGTTTTATGACTCCTACCACTCCCCTTTTTGCTAATACATCGGGGCAAGTAGTAGGTCAAAGTCTTCCCGTAGATCTTTCATTAGGAAAAGATCTGCGTCCACCTTACTTCTCGGATGAAGGTAAGAATAGGTATGGTGGACAATTCAACCACGTATAATTTTATAAATTATGCACTTGTGAAAAAAATTTGCTCTTCCTCAGAGTCCTTCTCCTCATAGATATGTTGTCTCTATGATGCACAGGTAGGACATTTGCATTTGGGATAACCATGATTTCAAATTTGGAACTAGAAATCCAAGATTATAAAGACAAATTGGACTTCTAAATTATGAACATGGAGGGGATAGATTTGGTTCTAGGGAGAGAGTGGCTTTGGAGTCTTGGACGTTCATTGTCCAAATGCTACTATACAAACACTTTAGAACTCCAGCATGACAAGGTGTTGTATAAGATCAAGGGCAAACACAATGTTCCAAGCACCACTTTGATTTCACACATAGAATTAAAGAAACTTGTAAGCAAAGACTTATGTCACTTTCAAACAGACTGATTGCGAAGACTATTTTTTTTTGGCTGAGTTTGCCCTATAATAGTGCCAAGAATTCGTCAATTGAATTTATTCCATTCATATTGATGTATGGGTTCCAGCCTAGGTCTCCATATGCAGTGGGACTTCAAAATGAATGAGTTCAAGTAGCTCAAGAATTCCTTCAAGACATGAACTTTAAACTTAAGATAGCTAAATAAAACTTAAGTAAATCTCAAGACCATGCAAAGGCTTATACTGATCCAAATCGAAGACATCAGGTTGGCGATCAAGTTTATCTTCATATTCCTAAAAGATCGGAAAAGTTCAAGACTGGTCAATGCACCGAATTGTCGCCTAGATATTGTGGTCTTTTCCTAATTAGCAAGAAAGTTGGCTTATGGGCTTATGCATTGCAACTTCAAGATGATAGCTTGATTCATCGAGTATTCCATGTTAGCTGACTTAGGAAGAGTCTGATAGATTTTGATAATTTGGTTGGACATCAGGTTATATTTCCACACTTCTAGTAAGTGAAATAGTTCCTGTTGCAGAGCTAAGAAGAGCAGAAGGCAGAGAAAAAGATGGGCCCCAAAATTTTTCCGATTCAGACACTTTATTTTTGTATCATAACCATTTTGTAACATATTTTCCGTTGTAAATGCACTAGAGGAGTCCTCTAGATGCATAACCATGGAGATTAGTAGCTTACCCATGTAAATTAGTAGGGGATTAACCTTTTAGTGAATAAAGTGCCGGTCTCTTGTGTGAAAGACCATTTTTAGGGCACATGTATATAAGTCAATTTGTGACTCTTTGTAAAGACTTTTTGCCATTGTGAGAATCAAGAGCACAGAATTTCGAATTTATGTCTTCTCCTCTCTATATCATCTTCTTTGTGAGCTTGTGTGCATGTGTGATGCTTAAAAAGAGTGTTTGGAAGTGTTGTCTATCCATGAAAGTGCTTGTTTGTTGTTGTTAGGGTGTGTGTGAAGTGTAGGAAGTGCTGGAGTGTAGGAAGGTCATTCCCAGGACTCAGTATTTTGCTCATAACTTGAAGTAGGAGTGTTGGAATTGAGAGAAAAGACGAGCATTGGATGCGTCTTCTTGAGAGCTTCAAAAGGAATCCGCTATTTGCTATATTTGGAGTTTGGAGCTGAGAGAAAAGCTCAATTTATTGTTGGCAACTGCTCCAAGTATAGTGGCATCTCCACATATTCTTGACACTTGTTTGGAATAGACTTGGGCTTGTTTGCACTCTTGGGAAGCTCATTTGCAATTATCGTCATTTGAATGCATGTTTTCATACACTCGGCTAGGTTTTGATACTCCTCGGATTGATAAACAAAGCGTGAATCCCCACTATATGCACTTGAGGGGGATCGAGGTATAGTCTCTTTCTCCACAAGTCCCTAGGTTGATGCTTAGGTACACACGTTTTTGGCGCCATTGCCGGGGAAGTCGAATCAAACCGAGGCATTCGTGTGATGGTAAGTAGCTTTTAGCATTGAAGTGAGTAGACGAGTTGTGAATTTCTCTTCTTTGGTAAGTCACACTCATCCGCACTTACTATTTCTCACTCTTGGAGTGTGTGTAGTTAGTTGATAGTTTAGGGAAGTGAGTGGAGTGAGTAGAGTAGGAAGGAGGAAGTAGGCAAGTAGGTTAGGAAGTTAGAGTAGCTTTCAACCTTTGTTCTTGTTAGTATTTTTAGTTAGGAAGAACTTTCAAAAGTATAAAAGCCAAAAAAAATGTCTTTTTCAAGTCACTTGTTTTCAAAGCAAGTATCGTGAGAGCTAGCAGTCGGATATCGCGAACTGAGATCAGGGTTATTGAGTCACGCAGGGTGAGTAGGAGTGATTGAAGAGCTGGAGGATAGTTTCCAAGGTGAGCACCTTAATCTTTCACTCATCATTGCCAATTAAATCAAGCATTTTAGTAGAACGATCTGTGGCGAGTATCGTGAGGATCATCTTGGGGTAAAGAAAGTTTGTTTTTGTGATACAAACTAAGGGGAGAGGCTAGATGCACTCTAGGAACATTTGTATGCACTTAAAATCCAAAAAACACTAGCAAAGAAATTGAAAAAGTGTCAAGTATCGTGCTCTCCTGTAGTTGAGATATCGCGATACCTGGATATCGTGAACTCCTGTGGTCGAGTATCGCGATACTTGCTTTGGTCACATATCGAGTATCGTTGAAAAATCCTCACGATACAAGTCAGATATCCTGTATCGTGTATCACGAAAATTTGATAGCGATACCTATCGTGTATCGTCTATCATGAAATTCCGATCGCGATACCTACGGCATATCGTGTATCGTGGAGGCAGCTTTTCGCGATACTTGGTGGATATCGAGTATCGTCAGAATTTTCTCACGATACATGTGAAGTATGGAGTATCGTGGGACACAGAAAACGATATCAGTCTAGTGTCGAATATCGTGGAGATTCTCTTTGTGGACTATCGATTATCGAGTATCGTGATTGGCTCGTGAAGTATCATGTATCGTGTTCCTCAAGTATCGTGTATCGTGTTCCTCAAGTATCGTATATCATGATCTGTCTAGTTGGTCGAATATCGTGTATCGTGTGGCTAAGGTATCGTGTATCATGTTCCTTAAGTATCGTGTATTGTGATCTTCTCAGGTGTCGAATATCGTGTATCGTCTTGCTCAAATATCGAGTATCGTGGTAAGGCCCAGCCTGTCAAATATCGAGTATCCTGGTTTTTGTTGGGTTCAAGTATCATGTGTTGTGACTTCTTGGTCAGTCTTAATTCAACCAAATATTCCTTAGAATTCAGACCCTCAGTAAAGAACTCTAGGAGCTGGAGGTTGGTTAAGTTAGACTAGAATTCGTCAATTGAATGAACTTAAGATCTGGAAGAACCCTAGGGAGCCGAAGAAGTGTAATCTCGTCAATAGGAAGTGTAGCCGAACCAAGTAGTCGTTCACAACCTCAAGTGAGTCTGAAGAAGAAATTCCCATGGCTTCAGAGGATATGCAGAGTTTTGTACCAATAATTGGCATGATGTCAATTATTGAGGGTGAATATCAGACATCTTTAGAGTATGTGAACACCAATCAACATGGGATACCTATCTACCTCGATGGTCTAAACCGATTAATGGCCATATTAAAGAAGGCTACAAATGCTTACATAGTACCAAGGCCAGCAGTTAAATATGCAGGACGGTTCTATATGGACAAAAGAGATATTCAGTATGTTGTTACGGAACACCCTGAAGGCATCAATGAACAAGGGGAAGAAGGTAATGCTCATAACCTTAATGAAGATGGACCTAAAGAGCAGGTGACAACCCCTAGAAGGAGATCCACGGTTGTTAGGGTTTGGAGAGGAGACCTAGTTCCCCAAGATGATTCCCTAATGGATGTCTATCTGATCCGTGGGATGGAACATCTCCTCAGGGCCCACTCTTCATTATGGGAAGTGGCCACTAACCTAGTTACTATCTATGAGTTACAAGATCTTGAACTCCCCACCATTATCACATATTTGGATAAAAACCAAAGGAGGTACTGGCCTCTAACGGAGTTAGAAAGGGCCGGGCTGAAATATCAGAACATTCTAGTGTTTCCCCCTAGGGATCAAGCCACTACTTCACAAAACCCCCAAGGAACTTTTCAAGATAACTCATATCAGCATTTTGGACAAACACAACAAACGCATATTCCGGTCAGACCCCATGTGCAGTTTACTATGCCGGCCAGTAATCCTAACTATCGGCCTCAGCCACCTGTTGAGCCAAGGAATAGAATCCTTGTCCCACATAGACCACTTGTACTGATAGGAAGACCAGTTTTCCGTGTGATGCCGAGACCACCTGAAACAGGAAGAAGATTAAGACCTATTCAAGTGGCCAAATGCATGAGAAACCACTACGATGGCTCTAGCGAACCTTACAATCATATAACTGAATTCAATCAAGTAATCAGAGCTGAACAAGTGGAAGATTTCTTGATACCAATATGAATCCTTTGGTCTAACTTTGACAGACACAGCTTTAGCTTCGTTCCAGCCATTAGATCCTAATAATTTTCAAAACATGGAACAAGTCTATAAAGAATTAATTGAAGAATTCACCAAATCTAGGATTAAAAACAACTCTTCCTCATTGATCCATAGTTTTAAGCAAGCTCCTACGGAATCAGTGAGATTGGCAGCAAGAAGATTCAAGCAGTATGTGGATAGATGTCCAGTGGAAGAGAGACCCACTCAAAACAAAATGGTGTCATTGTTTTTGGAAGGATTAGTGAATGGATCATTAAGATCTTTGGTATATGTGAAAAGAGTTCAAACTTTGCAAGAATGTATTGACCTAGAGGACAATCTGGCAGAAGATCTGAAAATACCTCAAAGTAGCGTGAAAAGTGAAGATTTCGCTAGTAGCACGTCAAACCCTAAGAACAATGTAGAGGAAATAACCGATTTGGTAGCAAAGAAATTGAATGTTCAAGAGCCAAGGAACTACCCCAACAACCCAATGAGAGTACCCATGCTTAGAAGGTGCGTGCATTGTGGAGGTGATCATCCTTCTCATTTGTGCACTAAGGGAGTAGTCCCACCACCTGCTTATGCTTACAATAGACCACCTGTCCCGGGCCCTCTACAATATTGTAGCATAGAACAAAAGTACACAAATCACAGTACGGAAAACTGTCCTTACAATCGGCAGTCAAGACCAGTACAACCTCTCATGAGACCTTATGGATACCCTCAGAGAGATCTAGGGGGGGAAGCCTTTAGATATCCCCCATATCAGCAGCAGGTACCAGCACCACGACCTTATGCTTATCAAGGATACACTCAACCACAACAAGTGTTGGGAAAACAACCGCCCCACCCTCAAAATGATGTTCCAGTGAAAATGGCTCAACCTGAAGAAAACTTGGAAAGAGCAATAGTCCCAACCACGCCATTGACTAGTAATGAACCATATGACCCATCCCATGACCATGTTCAAGGAAATTACTCCGCTTATGAGAGCTCTATGATTGAATATGGACAATTGTACGAGCCATATGCATATGGCATGGAAGGACCAGATAGTTCTTACGGATATGAGCAAGATTATGTGTCACTAATGTATAATGCTCCCAGAGCACCCATACCCTCCCGACCTATGAATAGACCGCCTGCACCTAGAGGACCATGTTATAGATGCGGAGGTGATCATTTTATCAGAGAATGTACATTACCAAACCCACCACCACCACAGCGAGTCTGGGAAGGATACTATAGTGATTGCGGTAAAGAACACCTTTTCAGAGATTGCCCCAAGAACCCCAACAAAGTTAACTCGAACATGCAAATCAACGTGATAGAAGTGATAGAGTCGTCAGGGAGTGATAAGGAGTACACCGTGCCATTGAAAGCAATAACAAGAGCAAAAGCTAGAGAGACACGAGAAAAAACTGGAGTGAATGATCGAGTTGACAGAGAAGTGAATATACCTACACCTCAATTAGTTGAAGACTCGGAAGAGCCTAGAAAAAGTATCACAAGTAAATGAACACAAAGATGGAAGAATTGTAGAGACAGGATAAAGGAAAAGAAACTCGGAAGAGCCAAGTAAGTGACCTATCTTGTCGAAGTTTTTTGCTTGTGAACCCGAATTTTGTACAACCATGCATAAAAGAATGCTTCGAATGCCTTTGTATAGGACACCACATGTTAAATTTTGGTACTGTGAATCTATGACAACCCTTACCGACCATTACATGCACACATATGCTGATCTTGATAGGCCAGAGTGAAAATTTAAGGGTCAACTAGTCTATGATATCTTGCCTTTCAAAACATTGAGGGAGGCCTTTGTTTGTTAGAACCGAAGGACTGAGCTTATCATAATGCACTTGGGGTATTCTATTTTACGTATGGATGAAGCTATTCATGTATGACTTTGCATGATGTAGTAGAGAGAGAGAGAGACCTAATGATCTAAGGGCATCACGAGCACAAAGCAAAGAGCAAGTGGGAGAACTTGTGAGCGTCTAAGGGAGTGGGTATGAGACTAAGTTTAAGATCACATAAAGGAGTACATATGCTTGTAAGTGTGCATGTATAAGAGGGTGCATGTGATAAGGGTAAATTCGGAAGAGAAAAAGGGGTTTCCCAAGAGAGTAAAAAATAAACATGACCAGGTGCTAGGTTCGGGTAAGAAAATAGGACCGGGATTCAGGACCAAGACACCAAGCGCATCAATTTGCATAAAGATTAGTTGGTCGGGCCTTATCCAAAGTAGAAACGGGGCGAGAGACAAGCGCTAAAATGCTAATTGTAGTTCCCGTGTGCAAGAAATTGAGCCGGTAGGCCTTATCCATTTTGGCGATCCTACTGGGGATCGAAAAAAGGAGTGCATTGGTGCATGTTCGCGAGCTAAGGGCAAGTAAAGATTCCTCAAAAATAGACATCTAAGCAAATTAGTGGTGGAAAAGCACCTTCTCTGTGGCTTCACAGAAGCCCAACATTTGGCACACCCGATGGGACTTGGCTTAGCATATCTCAAAGGGAGTGCTACGGGTTCTCTTGGTGCCCCGCTCGTGTGGCACAACCATCCGGCCCCACAATTGCCTTGGCTCTTGATAAAGAAATGGCTCATAGACACGCAACTCCTCTTGGCGACTTTCCACGCTTTCTAGGCTCGCCTGATGAAGATCCCGATGATCGCATTCAATTATTTGAGCTAATATATGGTGCCCATGAAATAGTGGACGACGGTAGAAAATTGCATATTTTCCCTGCGACTTTGAGAGGGGATGCAAGTAAATGGTATGCTAACTTATCCATGCAAGAGAGAGCAACTTATGATGACCTAAAAACTCATTTCTTGAGAAAGTTTAGAGGTCTAGGATTTGAAGAAAAACTAACGGAGCAGTTTGACCACTTACGACAAGGGGCCAGTGAGAGCATCGATAAATATATTGATCGCATGGATACCATTGTGAGAAAGTTAGGAAATAGTGCACGTGATAAAGAGACCTTGAAAAGGAGGTTCTTGGTAGGCTTGCATGATGAGGAAGTCGAACGATATATTAGGTTAATGAGACCGGCTAGTCTAGAAGAAGCAAAGCATGAAGCGAGGGTTTGGGAAGAGGTCCAATATGTGCTTCAAATGCATAGAGATAGATTGAGTGCACATTCAAGAGGCCTAGTAGAAAACCAAGAGAGCTCTAAGATAGTTGAGATCATTGAGGAGAAGGTATTGGAACTCGTGGACAAGCTAAAAGCTGACAACATTGCAAGGGTGGAACTCACTTGCCCAGAGAATGTGAGAGCAATCGGATGTTCTCAAGAATCGAGTACACTACAACCAAATGATGAATGGAAAAGAAAGAGGATATGTGGTGCAAAGGGTTGGAATGGTGGTGTACTTCGAGCCCATCAAGAAGATGGGATACTGAAAAGAATGAACTCGAATCCACGACCACATATACAAAAAGTGCAATTTGACTCAAGGAGATTAGTTTGTTGGACTTGCAATCAAAGGGGACATATGGCTAGAGAATGCCCAAGTTTACAAGGGCCGAGGAGTGATGTGCTTATGAATAGATATGATAGGATAAAGGAACATCTAAAGGATGAGAACACTACAAATGTGTCAGAATCCACTAATGGTGATGTATCCACAAGCCCTTGTCTTA